>WOAB01000332.1:0-1200000 GCA_027886185.1 Rheum nobile | reverse complement strand
TTGTTTAATAGTTAGGGTTATCAGGACTGGTTGGACTGATAACTAATTCAGAACAGGGATTAGGACTTTCATGAGTATTGAGGACTAGGAGTAATCAATGATTGATCAACCAAACTAAAGGTGGATATTTGTCTAGCCAAGCTTTTTATATTTTATTTATCGTTTTCTTAGTTAGTTTTATTACAAAAACCCCCCTTTGTCTTTGTTATCAATTGGTGAATGATTTTGCAAACATGAAATATAACTTAATTCTCTGTGGGATTCGACCCTTGCTTACCAGACTATATTAGTTAGGTTTGTTTAGGATTATTTTGTTTAGGTGTCACGACAACGCCTATCAGATGGCAATGAAGGGGGTTCAACAAGTAAGGATTCCCTTGAGCGCGAAATGGAGAATGATCGCTTTGAAGACGTACAAGACCTTCATGCCATTGTTGCTAGGGTTAATCTGGATCTACCATATGAAGAATGCCTAGCAAGTATACATAACACATTAACTACTCCTACTCCTTCTAACAAATCTGTTGGGGCATCACAATCGAAAGGGAAGAGCACTAGAATAACAACATCATCCCAAGCTGTGAGCACCAAGCGTCGGAGAAAGCAAGCACCCTCAACTACTGCATTCAACGAACACATGGCTTTGGTGGGGGAGACTAGTAAGAAGTGAAGAACAATGATGGAAGGTGATCTTGGTAGTACAGCTGATGCACAAGAAGCCAAAAAGTATGAGTTAACCATATATATAAACATATTTATCAATAGGAAAGTTAAAGGGCCTAACCTTTTCCCTTCTTCTAGCCCGCTAGTGTAGTTGTCTTCCCTTAAGAAGAGTTGTGTCTTGCTTTGTGTGTGATGGAAGACAAAGGGAGGATAGGCATATATACAATGCAATAAAAATTAAAGGACCTAACCATATACAAAATGAAATAAATAGGTGAATAGTTGACATACTCAATGCAAAACTATTGATCACATATTTCGTAGGAAAATACAAATATGATAATTTTAAAAAGCTACATCGTGGGACATATATATACACATAATGATGCACAAGAAGCTTGAGTGTCTTAAACAACAAACATTAGTCTTTAGTACATTACAAATGTCATCCTAGTAGGTCATTGTGATAACGTCCAAAAGGAGGGTCGCCCCAAAATACGCAACAAACATTAGTATTTAGTACATTACAAAGGTCACCCTAGTACGTCATTGCGATAACGTCCAATACATAGCGTACGCTTACAATACATAGCGTCCAATACATAGCGTCGCCCCAAAATAATCACATAATCACTTCATACAAGCATACAAATGATACCAAATATAATAACTAAGGCAAGGAGAACGGTAACCATCAAACCGTAATATAACCTCCCCCTTGAAACATCCAGAAGACAAATGTTTGCAGTGAGGAGGTTGTCACGGTCCAACGCCAACTGGACGTTTGAAGTGGCTAGTGCAGACACTTGCTCAACCAATTGTTGGTTCATATCATCCAAGTAACCCACATTCCTAAGCTCTTGTTGAACTTCACGGATAAGATCTTCAATTTTGTTTCTGCCCTAACTAACATCATTTTCAAGCTCCACGACATGCTGACGCAGCCCCCTACCAGCCTCTTGCATCATCCGTACACGTGGAGAGGTTTCGACCCCATCAATGAGGTCATTAAACCTTGTAGTATCATATTCCTATGAAAGAAATTTTAGGAGGTGCAGATTGCAAGAAAAAAAAACAATATATATTAGTCACTAGTTTGTTAAGTTGTATGCTCTGTATAATTAATTTAGGAGGTGCAGATTGCAAGAAAAAAAACAATATATATTAGTGGTAATATTTCTTCATTTCACTCGCTCTGTATAATTAATTTAGGAGGTGCAGATTGCAAGCAAAAAAAAACAATATATATTAGTCACTAGTTTGTTAAGTTGTAAAATAGAAATTGATGTAAAATCACATGTAATGGATCCATGATGACAATGCAATGACACGTGACAATGCAATCACAATCACATGGTTATAGTAAAATCTGACTCCTCTATTTCGCAGCAGTACAAATCTGGCTCAATCACATGGTTATAGTAAAATCTTGCTGAAATCTGTAAAATCACATGGTTATAGTAAAATCTGGCTGAAATTTAGCTCAATCACATGGTTATAGTAAAATCTTAGTCATATGGTCATAGTACAAATCTGTAAAATCTAACTTCTCTACCATGACAATGCAATGACAATCACATGCTTCGGGAGGTAAAATCTGGCTCAATCACATGGTTATATATATATTTTTTATAACATGATTCAAATACAAGCATAGGGGCCTAAGAGACAATTCATTACCCGCCACCAGGGATCAATGGGTGGGCTATTCGAGCTGTAGTCGGATAACCATTCTCTCACATCGCTTGGCAATGGTACATATTATATCTGGATACACACCGCTCTCCCCATCACTAGAGGACGGTGACATTGAAAGGCGGTCCTCTTACCTATAATTGTAGTAGGAAAAAAATTCAATGTAATTAGAGTCAAATTAAGTGCAAGAAAGCAAGTACTTTCATGGTCCCTCCATATTTGATCATTTTCATCTAAACTTTATTTGAACTAGTGTTGCTATGCATCTCCAAAACTTTATCTTAACTTTATTTGAACTAGTGTTGATATGCATCTCCACAACTTTATTTGAGCTAGTGTTGCTATGCATCTCCATATCTTTTGAACTAGTGAACTTTATTTGAACTTTCTTTAAACAGAAAACATATCAAGATGGTCTTAAATTTACATTATCTAGACAAAATATAACATATCTTAACCTTCACATATGAGATTAACAAATGGTCACTGCAACAACAACAACCATTTCATGGAGAGACAGATAAGAAGATTAACATGAGCATCAGCCAATTGCACAACTAATCAAGGTTGATCCAGAGATGATTTTAACCATATCAATTAGGTAGGACGTTTGACACTTAGCGTTACAAAGTTGTATGCTACCTGCTACATAAAATATTAAAATGTACTTATCATGTAAATCAATTATTAGATAGGATGTTTGTCATACTCAAGAAGGGAATTATGTTTCTTCAATCCAAGATGCATCGTTTATATGCACAAAGAATGTGGTTTATGTATGAGAGCTCTCTCAAGTTCTATTTTTCCCAGGATAACTGAGAAGTATGAGAACTCATCAGTTAAATACTTGAATAGGAACATCAGGGCAAGTATCAAGTTTTTACCAGTGAGTGAAAGGGATTGTATTTGCTTGATACTGCCAAGCTTGAATTGGTTCAGGGAGCTGATGATTCTGGTGGTCAGGAAGTGAAAGATATGTGCAGAGTGATGCATGAAAAGCCAGAATTTGCTATTCTATTTGAAAAGCTAGATTTTCCTTTTATATAGGCTTCATCTTTTATCATAAATTAAGCCTACCTGATCATAGATGGGCTATCCCATATATGATTGAAGAGTTGTTCCTATGTATAATACATACAGGCAAAACAAACACCAGCAACTCTTAAAATATGGAACCGAGAAATGAGAAATCAAACAAGGAACTAAAACCATTCATCCCTCCCCTTCAATCCTAATCTAATCTAATGTACAGAAAACACATTCTTTGTGCATATAGTGTACATAAATTTATACATACAGTCAAATATACAATAAATCCTCCCCCGCAATCCTAGATTTGAGGATTAATGGTTTTCAAATAAAATCATTTACTGGAGTGGAAAAAAGGCAAGCAACCTGTTTTTTTCTCAATCAAAGTAAGAAAACAAATATCAAACATGTCAATTAGTTGGAAGGCACTGTACGCAAATTAATCATTCATCCCTCCACTGTACAACTTATAAGACAAAATTGTTGTATCAAAAACACACTTCCAAAAAAGAAAGCTCATCATGAAATCAAACACATCTCTTGCTGATACCAGATTACCTATATAATCTACCCCCAAAATCAGAAGTCTGCTTTTTCTCCTTCTTCAAAATCAAACACACGTTCAGTTTTAGATCTATAAAGCCATCCAGGGCTTTCTCTAAACCCGTTATGTAACCAAACTAATTTTGAAATTAAAAATTGAAAATAAACTAGAAAACAAAAGATGAATCTTGCCCTAAACTAAGAAAAGAAAACAAGTTTTCAGTAGTTTGTACTAAGTTGCAATAGCCTTGCAAATCCATAAGTCAGATAAACTTAGAGTGAGGAAATTAGGGTTCTTCATAAGTGCTAAGTGAAATTAGGGTTACAAATTGAAATCATACAAACTGAAATTAATTGAAATCATACATACTAATCATTCGGATTTAGAGTGAAGAACCAATCAAATTAGGGTTACAAACTGAATAATTTTGTAGAGGGAGGAACACTTAGGGTTACAAACTGAACAATTAGGGTTCTTCATAAGTCAGATAAATTTAGGGCTTTCGATCGTTCTTATCAAATTCACAATAATTAAACATCAAAATCCATAAATATTAACCACAAATTTGATTACTGACCCTAAACAACCCTAACTGAACAATTCTGTAGAGGGAGGAATAATGGAGATGAACACGTACCTGGGTTTAATCGCAATTCTACAGAGGGAGGAACAATGAAGTGGGAGGACGACAACCTAAAACCAAACCAAGATCGACGGCGGTTTCAGATGAGGAGCAATGGAGATGGAGAAGGTTGGCGAGCTCTCGACGAGGGGACTTTTCTCCTCCTCGAAAAAATGTCGGGATGAATCGCGAGCCAGTGAGCTGGGTTGATGAAAATGTACAAATACAGGGGCAAATCGCATAATCTTGGTCTCCTTCAACCGGGCGATAATGCTTACAACCCCCCCCCCTAGCATTAAACAATCGCTTAATCTTCACCTCCCTTCCTGCTTCAACCGACAAGTTCATCTCCGACCTCTCCAATTTGCCGAACGGGGTATATACTAGATGAAGGGGATTGAAGAAGAATGTTCAACTTCCTTCAACTCATGGTTAATGCCCACCGAACGGGCCCTAGATCATCTTGATATTGTGTATGAGTATCATTTTTAATTAAAAAAATAAAAATTAAAGAAAATGTTAAAAAAATTTAGTGAATTAATAAAGGAGTACCATCTACCCCTCTCTACTTTTTTTCATTTATTCACTCAAAAATCTGACATTTTATTATTTTTTACTTTAAAAAAAAAAATGGTTATGATACTCTTATTATCATGGTTAAAGATGGTGTGGAATAAAGTTGTAATTAAGTAAATTAGCTTAATTTTCTATGTTGTGCATGTGATTTAAATTTTTTATTGTATTTTATATGTGTTTGATATATGATTTGAATAATTAATTATCGTTTTTCAAACCTATATGAACATGTAATGATAATTAAAATATTAGTTTTAGAGACATCATCTTCAATGGTAATATACATTTCAAGTATCTTATTTAATTTTGTTGAGTTTCTCTCTTTCATTTCAATTTATGATACTCTATCTCACACTAGTGATATTTATTAGACTATCTTATTTTACTTTTTTAATCTACTTTTCCCTTTACTTTTTATATAAATCTTTTATAAAAGAAAAAGACATTGTCATTAATTTGTGTCATATGATGTAAGAAATTGTATAAGAGCACCTTTAATGATGGTATTTTAGTTGAGTATCATAGACAATAAAAAAATAAAAATGTCAGAAAGTGGGTGTGAATCAAGAAATGGGTATCAAGCAAGTGATATTCCTTTGTGATATTTACAATGATTTTCCAAAGTTTTCTGACATTATATTTTCTTTTTCTTTTTAAAAAACCCTTATGGTACCTTTAATACCATCAATAAATATGGTCTAAGACCACATTTAATGGTGTTACTTGGAGTATCTTAGGGTATTATAAAAAAAACTAAAAAATAATGTCAATTTTTTTATAGTAAATCAAGAGGAGTTTTAGAGTAGAGTATCAAACATATGGTACTGCTTTATTGATTTACTCATAACATTTAACATTTTTTTTTTAATGTCTATGATACTCGTGTAGAGTATTATGGTTAAAGATGGTCTTAGTGATATTCTGTTTTTTAATGGTGTTACTCTGTTTTTAAAAAAAATTTTAGTAAATCAAGAGTTTTAGACTAGACCATCTTCAATATGTTTTTAATGGTGTTACTCTATTTTTTAATGCAGTTGTTCGGGTCCTGGTTAAGTGTTGTTGCAATCTTTGATGGTTTACTATGATTTGTTGTCATGACCTTAACCAACTTCTTCTGCTCAGGTGTCAACCTGCCAGCAACTGCATGCCCGTACAAGTCATCACCAATGACATGGTTGTGGGTTCCAACAACTACCTTGATTATATATGAGTCTCTCGGATTTTCTTGACACAACAATCTGAATGGACAATCACATTTTTTGCTCCTTGTTCTTTGCCTTACTCTGTTTTCATCTTTAGGAATGTAAATTCCCGCTTTTTCACACAACAACCATGACTTCCGAAGGCTTCCTCCACCAAAGTTTCTATCCCGACCAATAGTGAGGCAGAAGTGATTATCAAAGGCAATCTGTCTAGCCCTTTTAATTGCATCATCTCTGGAGCCGAATACTTCATCCGTGGTAAACTTCTCTGAATAATCATCTGAAACAATCACTTCTTCAGGTATAGGATAAGAAAACCGCGGTTGTGTGTGTAATGCCGGAAACCCAAACTTACGTGGAGCTTGCCATCTTACGGACGGAATTCCACTACGAGCAAAACAATCTAATCCCGGCATATGAGGTTGTTGAGGCGACATAGGTTCGCCGAACAACCCAAGTGAGAAGGACGGTGGTGCCATTTCCCAAGCATCATTCAGGGACAGATTGTTAATACCGTTGTTCACGATATTGTTCTCCTATTGAAGTAAAAAAACAAGTTAGCGAAACATCCAATTTCTGTCAAACACATCCATACGTGACGAATAAACACATTCCATCCGTCACGTATGGGTTTACCTAGTCTGTCACGTATTACGTAAATCCATACGCCATGGATGAGGTGAATCCATACGTGACGGATGGAGGACATCCATCCGTCACGGGCTGTTTTTCTTTTAAAAAACAGTCGCCGAACAAAGATGAAGTCTTGCAGTTTTGCACTCAATATAACAAAGCCCAAACAATCAAACATGGAGTTTTGCACACAAATTCTATAACTTTTTAGTACAACTTAATCAAAGATGAAGTTTTTATGAACATATACTCACAACTATTGAAATTACCTTAAGAAAGTGTTTGTTTTGGGGTAAGAACAACTCAATCATATACCTTCACAAGAAAGAACCATAAAAACTCTTAACTTTTACTAACATGTAAAGTAAAAGCTTAAAAAACATACCTCATTGTAATTGTAACTCCTTGAAACATCTTCTCCACCATTGAAGTTGAAAAAATCATCTTCATTTGCCATGGAAATGAACTCTTGGAAGATGATGAAAATGGAAGAGTGATTGAGAGGTTTAGGATTTAATTTTGGCCGTAATATTGATGAGATATGACGGGGTAGTTAATGTAGTTAGGTGAGGACAAGTAACATTCAATTTTCTGGTTTAGGGGTTCGTCCGTCACGGACCATGTGCATCCGTCCGTGACGGACCAAATGAATCCATACGTCACGGACGAATCTATTTGATCCGTCACAGACGGATGCACATAGTCCGTGACGGACGGACCAGTGCGTAAAATAACAATTTTGTCGGTGCGTGAAATAGAAATCGTGTTTTTATATTCCCTTTTTTGAAGGGAATATAATGCCGGAATTCCAGGGTGGTGGATGAAAACAGTCAAATGAAATAATTAGTAAAATTAGTTTTATACAAGATGTGAATGAAACAAGGATTTCTAACATTTTCCGTTATTAATTTACAGCTCTACTAAACCCCTAAAGAAATCCTTTGCCTACAACTATATGTAAAAATAATAAAATAAATCTCAAATTTTATTAGTATACTTTAAATAATTTTAATTTTTAAGTCAATAAAAAATAATCTCAAATTTTAACCCATGAACAAAAAATAACACAAATAGTTTTTTTCGGTTGAAATTCTGACTAATTAGATGATAGCATGACACCTAATAAGAGATCTTGTACGAAATATAATCATTTATCACGTCCAACTATGAAGATACCTCGAGTACAAGTCATCGAATTTACCAGAATTCCAAATGAAATTATCATTGATATTATTTTTTATTCATGAGTCGAAAATTAAAACTATTTTTAACTAACTTGAAAGTTGAAATATTTTTGATCTACTGGTGAAAGTTGAGATTGTTTTTGGTAATTTTTTTCAAATATTTTTAATCAAGGTTTACATTCATACTTTTATTGAACAAAAAAGGGTTACATTTATACTTTATATTTATTTATTAAATTACTTTACTAAATCATAATTTTAAATTAGTTTACTAACTAGTATGTGTCCCCGTGCAAGGCACGGGTATGACCATATATTTTAAGAATGAATTTAAATTTGTTTATAGCATGTAAAATATAAAAGAGAATTATATAGGAAAATTAACATGATGTATTAGAAAGATAATTTCTTGATTAGAATAATTTAAAAGGTGTATTGTATGATAAAAATTGAAGGTAGATGTGTGAATTTATATTAATAGAAGAAAATATAAATTAGGAATTTTATATAATTATTAAATATAAAACTACACTAAAATAAAACTGTATATTGTATTTTTATAATGGAGTTTACAGACAATCTATTCACCCTTATTAAATCATGAACACTAATTAAGTATGATAATAATGTTTTTTGGTAAGAGCATCTTTAATGGAGTCCCATAGGATGGGTCTTATAGGGTTTTTTTGAGAGAATTATTTGCTAAAAGACCCATGGTGTATTGGAGTCTTTTATTGGGGTCTTTTAGGTTTAGTTTAAATTACAATTATATCATTTTGTTTATATTAAATTACCAATATACCCTTTATTATATTATTATACCCCTTATTATATATTAATGTAATAAAAAAATCATACATTAAATTTATTAATGCTATTTTATTTTAATTATTTAATTATATTATTTATTTAAAATTAAGACAGACAAACATACATTGATAGGCAAATCAACAAAAGCGATGAATAAATTTAAGAAAATAAAACAACATGCGAAAACAACATGAACTAAACCAAATGACGAAATTTAACGACAAACATCACACGATACACGACTTAATAATTAAAACAACACATAAACAGCGAAACAATCTAATTTTTGCCATAAAGGTCCCAAATGTGTTTCTTTAAATCTTCCTTCAGCCTGTGATGTATTGTTCCATCCCGAATTTGAGCCCTCCTTGTAATAAATGGATTGTTCATAATCTCCGGTCTATCGTTGCTCCAATCCTGGTTATCCACCGATGTAGTCTCTCCACTTACTCCTTCACCGAATTGTGGGATTTCGTATCCATGATGGGTGTAAGAATCTCGTTCATCTTCTACGATCATATTATGTAGAATGATGCAAGCCCTCATTATCCTTCCAAGCTTTCCAAAATCCCAAGAGAGTGCTGGTTGACGAACTATTGCAAAACGAGATTACAACACTCCAAACACCCTCTCCACATCTTTACGAACGGACTCTTGGTGTTGGGCAAACAACTTCGCTTCATCGCCTTGGGGGAGGCGAATTGATTGAAAAAATGTCGCCCAAGGCGGGTAGATGCCATCAGTGAGATAATATCCCATCTTATACTGAGTCCCATTAACCGTGAAATTCACATTTGGAGCTCTACCATTCAAAACTTCATCAAAAATAGGAGATCGCTCAAGAACATTAATATCATTAGCCGTACCTGGTACATCGAAAAATGCATTCCAAAACCATAGGTCATATGATGCAACAACCTCTAAAATGATTGTTGGATGACCATGATCTCCACGGGCATATTGTCCTTTCCATGGAGTTGAACAATTTTTCCACCCCCAATGCATACAATCGATGCTACCTAACATCCCAGGAAATCCACGAGACTCACCCACACTTAGTAGGCGTTGTATGTCTGTTGCGGTTGGCCGCCTGAGATACTCATCACCAAAAAAGGTAATTATTCCATCAACAAAATGCTCTAAGCAATGCCTTGCGGTTCCTTCGGAAATACGAATATACTCATCACAAGCATCATCAGCAGTTCCATATGCCAACATACGTATGGCACTAGTACATTTTTGTAATGCAGATATACTAGGCCTACCTCTTGCATCTGGCCTTTATTGAAAGTACTCCATTCCATTTCCTAGTGTTTCCACAATGTGCTTGAAAACTTCTTTGCTCATTCTGAACCTACGTCGGAAGAAATCATCTGGATAAGTTGGTTGATCAGAGAAATAATCTTTGTAAAGTTGTTCATAGCCTTCTTCCCTATTTCTTTCAATATACTTTCGACGACATCGAGCATGCCCTGGCTCTGCAATGTTTCTTCGCTGTCGAGCACGCTCTTGAAGTGCATCACACACATCAAGTGCTTCTTGTGTAATTCTTTCGTATTCACCATCTTCAGAGCTATCACTAGAAATTAAAGGATTTGAGTTTGAGGAGTTTGAGGATGAGCTAGACATTTTTAGAGATTTCAAGAAATAAGGAGTGACTAAACCATTGTAAATCCTCACTTATATAGATCTATGCAATTATAGAAAATGCCAACTAGTTAAAGCATCTCTATGCTTAGTCAAAAAAACAAAGAGGCATGGTATCATATGCATGCTTTGCAGAAGCAATCAATTGCTTTCTCTGCATGATTCTACATCACATGAAATTATAGAAAATGCCAACTAGTTAAAGCATCTCTATGCTTAGTCAAAAAAACAAAAATGCATGGTATCACATGCATGCTTTGCAGAAGCAATCAATTGCTTTCTCTGTATGATTCTACACCACATGAAATTATAGAAAATGCCATCTAGTTAAAGCATCTCTATGCTTAGTCAAAAAAACAAAGAGGCATGGTATCACATGCATGCTTTGCAGAAGCAATCAATTGCTTTTTCTGCATGATTCTACACCACATGAAATTACAGAAAATGCCAACTAAAGAAAAGCATCTCTATGCTTAGTAAAAAAAAACAAAGAAGCATTGATATCACATAATTGAACTTGCATTACATTAAATAAAGCTTTCATTACAAGATCTAAAGATGCATTACAATATTGAAATATGCATTACAAGATTGAAAGATACATAACAAGATTGAAACATGCAGTCGAAAATAGAAACATGCAAAGCGGAAAACTACAAAGACATATTGACAACTACATGGATAACACTTAAGAGGCGAATTCTTTCAGCAACCCTATCTTGACAACTTCCTCCTCCGGTGTGCAATCATCCTTCTACATCAACCACTGGAGCATTTCCCACTTCCTGCTCCTATCCATCTCCTTGCTCTTTTGTTCAATCTCCATGGTCTTGATCTGAAGATATCGCGCTTGCTTCTCCCTCTTTTGTGCCTCCTTTGCCATCTTCAATTCATGGACTTTTTTCTGGATGAGAATTTTTTCTCTTTCGAGCGTACTTTCTCCATCATCTTCAGCACAACTTGTTGATGCAAATTTTTTCCCCTTTCGTTTAGCCTTCTTGATGCCCTCAGGACGCTAAAAAATTCCAGTGAAACCACTCGTTGGAGTATCATGATTAGAGTCTTCCATATCAGTAGACGATCTTTTCGAGCTTGGGGCAGTCCCCGAGCTTTGGTTCGTCCCGCTAGCCTGGTGCAAATAAGAATAGCTCCATTTTGGCTCGTATCGAAGAGCCTCCCATGCATGCTCATATAAAAACCTTTTTCCCGTATCAATTACAAACAACTCATGTGCATTCTTCATAACATCATCCTCCGACTTCCCACTTCTTTTATTAACACATGCATCATGATACGTACCAACAAACTTATTCACAAAAGGATTTGTTGTATGCCATCTATTCTTAACACTTTTCAAAGTCCGCTCACCTTGATCTGGTTTCTTGTAAGTGTTCCAGTAGCCTTGAATTCGCTTCCAGAATGCCTCAGATGTCTGATTGGTGTTGGTTATGGGGTCTTTAGTGGTGTTTAAGTACCCACTGATGAGGAGCATATCATCAGCCCTACTCCAGGCGCATTTTGTGGATTTAGGGGCGTCACCGACACCACGACCACGACCACGACCACGACCACGACCACGACCACGACCACGACCACGACCACGACCACGACCACGACCACGACCACGACCATTGCTTTGAGTTTGATCCGGTGACTCAACAACATGTTGAGGTTGTGTGCTAAAGCTTGGCATCTCCATTGACTGAGATGCAACTCCGTAAGTGTATTGATTTTGTGAGAGGAGTTGTGTGTAGTTCATATTATAATGATCATACACATCTAATGACAAATTCCCAAAGTTATTTGGGATGTCATCTTGGTTTTGATGATTCATGATGAAAGAATAGAAGAGAGGAATGAGATAAATGATAGAGGATTGTGTGAGTTGTGCAATTACAACTATATCTTATTTATAGGCAAATAAAAAATCATTTACATTTTTTCCCCTATTTTGTTACATTATTAAAAACAATAGTTAGTACACCATAATATTAAAAAAGTAGTTAGTATACCCTAAAATAGTTAGTATACCATAAAATATGATCTATTTGGACTTAATTATTATAAAATTTATAAAAAAATACATTAAATTTCTAAAATTTATTTACAATATGGTGTTTCATATAAATAAATTAAATTGCTATTTATTTTATTTAAACCCCCAATAATAATAATAAAATGATTTATTTTCACTTCCCTAAACCTATAATACAAAAAAAATTAAAATCTACCAAATATATCCAAAATGGATGTATATGGATAGGGAAAAATGTAATTAAAATTATGGTAATTTTTTTTAACCCACCAATTTTTAAATAAAACCATTTAAAAATAAATAAAGGACGGCCAGGAACAAATCCCGACCGTCCATAACGTGCCATGCGGCGCCCATCGGGCGCGCTAGCGCACGCCAATGAAATGGCGTCGCGTGGCATTGTCTCCCCTGAAAAGCAACAATGATGCGCCACTGCCCACCATGACTGCCACAGAGGAAGAACAAGCTATGAGCATCCGCTCAGAAGGGCCACTAACGCGATTGCGTGCCAAAGCAATCGCCAACGCAACACAATCCATGATTGTCCGCGTCGTCGCAAGCCAAGGAACGCAAGAGACCGCGTTCTCCCTCAGAAGCCTTCAACCCAGTCCAGAGAACGCGTTCTCTGTAAACATTCTCTCAACTATCAGTTGAACGCGATCTTTTGTATTGTTTTGAATTTCTGAACATTGTTATTTAAGTTATTTCTTTTGGGGCGTGCGTTCCACGCGTGTCGCGTGGGCCGGCTCATTAAGGGAGACTCGGCCCATCCGAGTCCCGCTATCTCTTATAAAAGGTCAACTCGACCTTCTGTACTAGGTTACGCTTCATTTTAATCTAAGACTATTTGTCGAGAGCTTTTGCCTCCAATCTCTTAGATCGGCGTCACCTCAACTCTTACTTCTCATCCCCATTCCTCCGCTGTCGACGCTACGGCCTCCACTCGATCCCCATCGAGTCTATTCCTCCGCTGCCGACGCTATGGCCTCCACTCGATCCCTATCGAGTCTATCCCTCCGATGTCGACGCTACGGCCTCCACTCGATCCCCATCGAGTCTATCCCTCCGCTGCCGACGCTACGGCCTTGCTCATCCCTCGAGCCACCATTAACATCGCGTTCTCCCACTCACGCGACGTCCCAAACACTGCGTTCCACTCATCCCACCTCAGGAGCAACCCGCGCGACTTCCCACCAAGATCATCGATCCGGCATTCGCAAGCAGGAACGCATCAACTGGCATCAGAGCCTTTGATCTTGTAAGTCGCTTGTCAAGTTTCATTTGTTCACGATTTTTTTTTCTCCCCCATCATCCTTGCTTCCACCATAATCACTCAAATTTTCTCTCTCTCATACACATGCTAGTCCTTTCGGTTTCTACAAGAGAATCTCTTGGCCGAATAATTGCTTGATCCACGCGCGAAAATTGTGTGATTTGCTTTGCATGAAATCTGCGTAATTAATTCAAAGATCTTCTTAATTAATTGCTTAAATTTCGCTAATCATATCTTGCATATTTTCTTGTGTGACCGTTACAAATCTGAATATTCTTCTCTCTCCTATCGCGACAATTACGTGATATTCTTTCCTAAAGTTACTTAGCCGTTTTATTTTTTTTAATTTATTTCATTTAATTCTTATCCGATCTTCAATCAAAAGTCAAAGACTAAGATCTCGGATTTGAATTTCAAAATTCAAAAGTCAAGTCGCATTTAAAAAAAAAAAGAGACCGCGACATTCAAAAAAACAAACAAACAAACAAGAAGTAAAGCCAAAATAAGGCAACTTTCTTCCCTCAATGGCTAGGCTCATCTCCTTAATCTCTCCATCGTCTAGTGTCATGCTTCAAAGTGTGCCTTGTGTGTGCGCGTTGTTTACGCAAGAGGTTAGGACTTCTTTCTTTTGGTTTCGTTGCTCTTGTGCTTGCATATCACACTTGCTTTGCTTGCCTTTAGCCGCCCTCACGGCCAAAGAACGCGCCCTCCAACGTGAACACTTGTTACTTGTTGAGTGCTTACTTGTTCTTTGGTTTTGTATTGTCTTTTGTTCGTTTTACTCGCGATGTCTGATCATATTGTGATAGGTAGCCTCACGGCACCCACCGGTGGGAATGTCCAAGGAGAAGGCAACAACCACCCACAATAGCAAAACATCGCGCAACATGAAGTGGTCCCTCTCGCCAACCCTCCCCAACAAGATCCAATTCTGGAGCTCTCGGAGGAACAACGCGAGATACAAGAACTTCGGCGCCAAGTCGCCGAATTTCAAGCCATGCAACGCGCTGCGTTGGCCCAACCCACTCCAACCTTGATTGTTCCAATGGACACTCTGGGCACGCCGCGTCAAACTGAAGTCGGGCCAAGTAAACAACGCGTTGACAAGGGCAAAGGAGTGATGCCCTCCACCTCCAACGTGCAACCACGTCTTCACATGATCCAATTCGTGATTGAAAGCCGCCAAGGCTATCTGTCGCATCGCGACCACTATGCACCACGGCCTACTCCAGCCGGCTACAACAGCGACTCCGATCGCGACGAGGTTTCCCATGGTGAGTACTCTGAACCTTATGACTTCAATGACTGTTACGAAGCCAGAGGAACACGACGCCAACGCGAGATTGCCTCAACACCGCTTGCCGGCAGAACCAGACGAGAAGAACGCGACTCAGATCAGCCGCGATGATCCAATCGCGCCCCAGATGCTGTGCCACGTCAATGTTGACATGCCCCCACCCCAGTCCTATTCAACGTGGAGGACCACCTGGGCCACCAAAGTGCGAGGACACCTCGCTATGGCTCGGATGGCTACTTCTCCCACACTCCTCTCCACCAAGACGAGTTCGAGGAGTTTGATGATGAAGAGATGGAGGACTCGAGGATGATCAATCCAGGGAATTTCCATCCCCCACTCGGTGACCCCATGGAGTTGCAAAACCACCCCGCCGATTGGATCCCTCCACCGAGGCTCAACCAAGGCGCAAACATGGCCAACGCGTCCTACGACAGGCGCGATGACATGGAGAGGAGGCATGACATGCCTTATGATGTTCGTCGTGACGCGCCCCACCAAGGACACCAGCGCCACCGACGCGCCCAGAGGATGGAGCAACAGGCTCCGTTTGGCAATGATCGCGGCAATGATGGCGCGCGAAGGCACCAACTGGGGCATGTCCAGTTTCCACAGGCCCGAGGCCACCAATATGCCCCCTTGGACATTCCAGCGTCGTGCTTACAACGAAGGCCCCAAGCCAATGCTCCTAGGCTGAATCGCCACGAAGTCAAGGTAAAAATTGATTTCTTTTTTGGTGAATACAACCCTGCAGTTTTTCTTGAATGGTTGCAGGCCACAGAGTATACCTTGATCTATTGCCAAATTCCCGAAGAGGAGTACGTGGCTGCCGCCACAATCCACTTCCGTGGCGCCGCGAGGGTTTGGTGGCACCGCTTTGTGGATGATCGGATAAGGAGAAACTTGGTGCCTCTCACTGAATGGCACCAGCTCAAGTATGTGATGACACTCAAGTATGTGCCCCAAGATTACAAGAACCAAATGCGCCTGGAAATTGCCATGGCGAAACAAGGGTCGAAGACACCCCTTGAGTTCTTCTCACAACTTGAGGATATGTACTACAAAGAGTCCATTAGCGTGGCTCCTTCCACGATGAGGACAAAATTTTTGAGTGGTCTCAACCCCAACATCAGAGACCAATTGGAGATCCTTCCAATCAAGGACCTCAACACGCTCACGCACACGGCGATGCAACTCCACAATCAAATCGTGCGAAAGCGTCAAGGACCCTACCAACCCTATGGCCAACGAAGGTATGACTCGAACTCTAGTCAAATTCCTTCAACTAATGTGCGCGGTCCACCCACAGGAACCACTGCGTCAAATCCAAACAAACAGGGGAAGATCGCGACAACACCAAGCAATGCTCCTCGCGCGCCGCCACCAAAGGGCACATCACCAACTATAGAACACGCGCGAGACTTGGAATGTTACAAGTGTGGAGAAAGAGGGCACTACCAGAGAAATTGCCCAAACAACAAGAAAGTACTCTTCTCCAGCATCTCCGCAGGTTATGAGTCGTATGAGGAGGAGGACACACCCCTTGAGACCATTGAAGAAGGGTTCGAAGATGACGAGGAGGCTTACACCTGTGAAGCCACCACGCTACATGAAGGCATAACTCTGAGCCTTGTCACGCGACGTCTCCTCACTGTCAAGGAAGCAACTATTGGCGACCAACGCAAAAACCTATTCCATACGCGTTGCTTGGTCAAGACTGCGACCTTGAGCGTCATCATTGATGGAGGCAGCTGTTGCAACATCATAAATGAAAAGGTGGTCAACCATTTCAACCTGCCAACCACTCATCACCCACAACCATATGGGCTACAATGGATTTCTTCGAGTTCTGATAACACTGTAACTCGCCAATGTCTGATTTCCTTCTCCATTGGTCAATACACAGATTATGTCCTTTGTGATGTCATTGCAATGGATGTCACACATCTTTTGTTGGGGCGCCCATGACAATTTGACAGGCGCGTTCTCCACGATGGGTATTTAAACACTTTTGTGTTTACTTACCACGGGAAATGCGTCACTCTCTTACCTATGACTCCTCATGAGATTTTACAGGACCAGGTTGAGCGCGATCGACAGAAGGCTATGGACGCATCCAAGACACAAAATCCAAATGGCACGCTTTCTTCCACTGGTCACGAAGTCGCACCCACCGACAACGCGTCCACTGATCGAACGCGTCCCAATGAAGGGTCCAATCCTAGGACAAAAAACACCACCTTGAAAGGGACATGTGAGCACAGACTGCTGTTGGCACGACCAAGCGACCTCACTGCCCCCTTGAATGGAAAGACCCCATGTTTCCTCTTAGTGCCCACGCGTTGCAACCCGGAGATCCCTATCCAGGAAGCTTTGCCGAACGCGATCTCTGAGCTGCTCGATGAATTCAAAGACTTATTTCCAGAGGAGCTTCCCCAGGGCCTTCCACCTTTGCGAGGCATTGAGCACCAAATTGACTTGGTGCCTAGTGCCTCCCTCCCAAATCGCGCTGCCTATCGCGCTGGCCTAGATGAAACCAAGGAGCTACAGCGCCAGGTCCAAGAACTTCTAGATCACGGCTACATAAGGGAATCCCTAAGCCCTTGCGCGGTCCCAGTGATTCTAGTCCCAAAGAAAGATGGCTCGTGGCGCATGTGTGTCGACTGCCGTGCCATCAATCAGATCACAGTCAAGTACATGCACCCCATACCGCGCCTTGATGACATGCTCGATGAGTTGCATGGCGCGACTCATTTCACCAAGATTGACTTGAAGAACGGATATCACCAGATTCGCATGAAAGAGGGTGATGAATGGAAGACCGCGTTCAAGACCAAATATGGGCTTTATGAATGGCTAGTCATGCCATTTGGTCTAAGGATGGGCATCCGGTCCGGACCGGACCGGACATTTACGGTCTGGTCCGGACCGGCGGACCGTAAACTTTTTAAAGTATGGACCGTGGACCGGACCGGACTGTTACGGTCCGGTCCTTTACGGTCCGGTCCACGGTCCAGACCGGTAAGACCGAATTTTAAATTTTTTGGCTTTTAAAGGGTTTGATTACGGTCCGGACCGTAAAAGTTACGGTCCGAACCAGACCGGATTGTAAATATTATGGACCGGACCGGACCGTAAAAATTACCCTTAAAAATATTTTTAACCTTTTTTTTATTATTTTTATGGTCCAACCGGTCCGGACCGGACCGTAAGACCGGAAACGTAAAATCCCCGGACCGTGGACCGGACCGTGACAGTCCGGTCTTGGACCGGACCGTAAATTTCCGGTCCGGTCCGGTCTTACGGTCCGGTCTAGTTTTGCCCATCCTTAGTTTGGTCTCACCAACGCGCCAAGCACGTTCATGCGACTAATGAACCATGTGTTGAGGGAATTTCTGGGAAAATTTGTTGTAGTGTACTTTGACGACATATTGGTGTACTCGCATAATATGGAAACTCATGTAAAGCACCTTAGGCTTGTGTTAGAGTGCTTGAGACGGGAACAATTGTATGCCAACCTTGGCAAGTGTCGTTTTGCCGCCGACAGCATGAACTTCCTAGGCTACGTGGTCTCCAAGGATGGAATCCGCATAGATGAAGACAAAGTGCAGGCCATCCGAGATTGGCCAACACCCACCACGCCAACAATGGTTAAAAGCTTCCTTGGCTTGGCAGGCTTCTACAGGCGATTTGTTCGCGACTTCAGCTCTATCGTCGCGCCATTACATGAGCTCACAAAGAAAGGCGCCACGGTGAATTGGAAGGAGACGCACAACACCGCGTTCAACGCGTTGAAGGAGGCTTTGTGCAACGCGCCACTGCTGCAACTCCCCGACTTCAACAAGCACTTTGAGGTGGAATGTGACGCGTCAAATGTGGGGATTGGTGGAGTGCTCCACCAAGAGAAGAAGCCCATCGCGTTCTTCAGCGAGAAGCTCACAAGGGCAACTTTGAATTACCCCACCTACGACAAGGAGCTCTACGCGCTGATTCGCGTCCTCAAGACATGGCAGCACTATCTCTGGCCACGCGAGTTCGTGATCCACTCGGACCACGCGGCCATCAGCTATCTGAAGAGTCAAGCCCATCTAAGCCGCCGCCATGCTCGTTGGGTTGAATTTATGGAGACGTTTCCTTACGTCGTTGTGCATAAAAATAGTAACGAGAATGTGGTCTCCGACGCCCTTTCTCGCATGTATGTTCTCCTTACTCATCTCCAGTCTAAACTTCTTGGCTTTGCGCTGATTAAAAATTTATATCTGATTGATCCATTCTTTAAGCCAATTGTAAAACACTGTCTTAGGGACTGCGAGTTTGAGACCTATTTCTTTCATGAGGGGTACCTTTACAAAGCCGAGTGCTTGTGCATTCCTAGCTCACCCATTAGGAAACTCCTAATCCAAGAAGCCCATGAAGGACGCGGTCATTTTGGGGTTACTAAGACTTTAGCTGCTCTTCGCGAGCATTTCTTTTGGCCGCGCATGACCACCCAGGTGACGCGATATTGCACCAGTTGTGTCACGTGTCAACGCGCAAAATCCACATCCCATCCCTATGGTCTCTACATGCCGCTGCCCATCCCATTAGGCCCTTGGGAAGATTTGTCCATGGACTTCATCACAGGCTTGCCTCTCTCTCGTAAAGGGTAAAGATTCAATCTTTGTAGTTATGGACAGGTTTTCAAAAATGGCCCATTTTATCGTGTATAAGACCACACACACTGCTAGTGAAATTGACGCGTTGTTCTTTGACAATGTGGTCCGTTTACATGGGATACCAAGGTCTGTTGTGAGTGACCGCGATACCAAATTTGTAGGACTTTTCTGGAGAACACTTTGGGGAAAGTTGGGTAGCAAACTTTTGTATTCCACTAGCTACCACCCACAAAATAATGGTCAAACTGAGGTGACCAATCGAACCCTAGGAGCCCTCCTTAGGACCATGCTCAAATCCAACCCAAAACTTTGGGAGGACTTACTTGCCATTGTTGAGTTTTCTTACAAAAGGTCTAGGCACTCCGCGACAAAGCTCACTCCGTTCGAGGTGGTCTATGGCAGAAACCCACTAACTCCGCTGGACATGCTGCCGCGGCCTCTGAAGGACAATGAGCACCCTAGCGCGGCCAACCGCGCCGCGATGATCCAGGAATTGCATCAAAGAACGCGGGAGCAGCTGAAACGCCGCGCTGATCAATATGCCACACAACACAATCATGGGCGCCGCCGCATCATATTCGCCCCAGGGGACTTGGTATGGGTCCATCTACGCAAGGGCCGTTTCCCAGCTAAGCGCAAATCCAAGCTGGCACAACGCGGTGATGGCCCTTTCCGGGTTGTGAAGGCCATTGGTGACAATGCCTACGAGATCGAGCATCCCCCAGACTACGGTGTCCATGCGACCTTCAACGTCGCCGACTTGGAACCATATGTGGAGCCTGAATTCGATGATGGTGAAGCGGGGACGCTTCACATCCAAGTGGGGGAGGATGATACGCCCCTGCCCACCATGACTGCCACAAAGGAAGAACAAGCTATGAGCATCCGCTCAGAAGGGCCACTAACGCAATCGCGTGCCAAAGCAATCGCCAACGCGACACAATCCATGATTGTCCGCATCATCGCAAGCCAAGGAATGCAAGAGACCGCGTTCTCCCTTAGAAGCCTTCAACCCAGTCCAGAGAACGCGTTCTCTGTAAACATTCTCTCAACTATCAGTTGAACGCAATCTTTTGTATTGTTTTGAATTTCTGAACATTGTTATTTAAGTTATTTCATTTGGGGCGTGCGTTCCACGCATGTCGCGTGGGCCGGCCCATTAAGCGAGACTCGGCCCATCCGAGTCCCGCTATCTCTTATAAAAGGTCAACTCGACCTTCTGTACTAGGTTATGCTTCATTTTAATCTAAGACTATTTGTCGAGAGCTTTTGCCTCCAATCTCTTAGATCGGCGTCACCTCAACTCTTACTTCTCATCCCCATTCCTCCGCTGCCGACGCTACGGCCTCCACTCGATCCCCATCGAGTCTATTCCTCCGCTGCCGACGCTACGGCCTCCACTCGATCCCCATCGAGTCTATCCCTCCGCTGTCGATGCTACGGCCTCCACTCGATCCCCATTGAGTCTATCCCTCCGATGCCGATGCTACGGCCTCGCTCATCCCTCGAGCCACCATTAACATCGCGTTCTCCCACTCACGCGATGTCCCAAACACTGCGTTCCACTCATCCCACCTCAGGAGCAACCCGCGCGACTTCCCACCAAGATCATCGATCCGACATTCGCAAGCAGGAACGCATCAAACAAGGGCGCGTTTGGGGGTTTGCTGAAACGACGTCGTTTTGGGGTCAATCGGAGGCAAAAAAAATAAATGCCAAACACGCCTTATATAATACACCCATGGGACGGTGTAACACCCCCGGCTTATTGTCGAAAATGCCACACGCCAGTGACCTCAGACGTTGATGTCCGATGTCACCCAAGGCTTTAATCGGAACAATTAATCTTAAATAAATATAATAAACAACGAAAGGTTAAGCAACGGAAGACATTTTTAAATGAAACTCAACCATTCTTATTAGAAGATCTCTCATCAAACGAGAGTAGTGTTTTTACAACAGAGTGAAATTACAACGGGATACTTTAAATTACACAGCGGAAGACTTTAAGAATAAACCTATTACATGACTAGGTTATAAAAATACATTTTAGAGTAATACTTAACGATCTTGAAATACCGACACTTAAATCTGCAACTGCAAGCCTCTTCTTCAATTGGTTACTTCGAGTCTTCGGGGACCAACCACGGATGTGCCGTATAGGACGGATGACACCAGCCAACCATGCAAGGAATAAAACCCGGTTGGTTAGTCTAATGAAAGACTATGCAAGGGTGCAAACAGAATGGTTCTAGTGATCATAATCATTTACTATCATTGTCCCTCGAATAACAACCGAAGGGACGATATATAACCCGGAACTTTCACGGAATGATTAAAGTTTAGACATGCACTGAAAAGGAGACTCCAAAGGAAATGAGCCTTAAGGTAAACGTATGAAGAGAAGACTCCAAAAGATTGAGTCTTACGGGAAAGTCTGACAAATACTTGGGAACGTTATAATTTCACACAAGCGTTTAAAAAGACTTGACCATTTGGGTCCACGACCAACCTCACCGCGTAATGCGAATTCAGATTTGGAAGGAGGACTTACTCTAATCGAAGTCCGGGCGGTTTCCACGTTGTACTCCTCGCCCGAGGGTATATTAATCATGTGCATAATCGCACTTATCTTGTTAAATTCCAAAACGTATATTCACGTTAAAGCTTTTATCATATAGATATATGATCTCGATACGAGAGATATCTTGAGAATATTTCCCGAATGTTTGGCACCAGCTGAGTACACCTCCCCTATACTCGGATAGGGGACAGTCATGACCAGGGAAGGGTGTTAGGGCTTGGACATCCTATCCACCACGGTTATAAAGAAACGGCTAGACCTCGCAAGGTACATAGCGTTCCTACGAATACTCGTTCTAACTACATTTTAAGTTCACACACACAAAATCCACACCAATACCATCATGGTAATAACAGATATAATAGCGTTGTTTCTAGCAATATATACAATCTATTGTAATATCATGTTTTAATCGTATCATTTATAAAATCTATTCCCCAAACGAAAGCAATAGTTCATCCCAATTTAATTAACAATTAAAAACAATTGATAATTAATGGAAACATGGAATGATAAGCAAGAGCGAATCGCCACTTGCCTTAATCGAGACGAATTACAGATGTTGGGTTCCGGGGTCTGGCGACTCGAATCTGAGTATGGATTCCTACGACGACGGAACATAAGATGGAACCCTAAGTTAAATATGATACGAAGATACGACACGGAAGAATGAAAACCGAGAAGAACGAGAGAAACGGGGAAAATGAACCTAATCCGCGGTCGCGGAATTCATCTCCGCGGTCGTAGAAGTTCATCCCTGCGGTCGCGGATGTTCATGTCCGCGATCACGGTTACCCTTCTGACGACGACTTCGGCGCTTACCTACGACGACGATGGGGACTTCATGGCTCAGGCGAGGGCTCCCTTCGACGACCACCACCTCCCAGCCTCCAAGGACTCTCGGCGAATAGCTCCGGCGAGGGCACAAGCTCCGACGAGGCTTGACAACACCGACGACGACGAAAACGAGAGGAAGAGAGACTGAGTGCGAGTTGTGGATGAAGAATCCGAGGCCCAAGCCTCCCCTTTTATAGCCAAAGGAAGAAGCAGCTCCCCGACCAGATCGACGGTCGCTCAGACGATCAACGATGACGCGATCGACGAGGTTCAGCGGAAGACAAAGTGTCGCACGCCTGCATTTTTCCGCGGTCGCGAAAAATTCCAATGCCCAGCTCCTCAGAGGGCTATTATTCCGCGGTCGCGGAAAAGGCATTTTCGCGTCTGTTTGCCCGGGGAAGGGTTTGGCATGGGTTTAAATCCCGTAAATTATATATTTGTACCCAAACAAATATTCTAAGCCCCGAAAATACATTGAATGTATGATATAAAGCTCAGGGAATTATTACAGAGATTATACGAGTTACATAAAATCCGAACTTCGCCTAACGCGTCCCGAATAATTGATGAGGGTTTGGGAAATTACTCAATTACCCTTACTAAAAATGAGGGGTATTACATCACTTCCCCCTAAAGAAGTTTCGACCCCGAAACTTGGCTGATAACAACCCGGAGATGCGACCCAATACTAAGCTACACAACCGTATAAGTTTAACCATGTCTAACCCCTTTCACACTTTGTAAAAATTGGTGCAGACATTTCTAAGTTAAAATTTATAAGTTGGCTCAAATTACCGCTAACATAAGGTTAGCCATAATTTAGACCTTCCACAACCTAAGCGAATTGCTTTCACCAGACCTGCATTCTATCACATTACCTCTATGGTAATATGAGGATTATTACATTACTACCCCCTTAAAAGAGTTTCGACCCTGAAACTAGCATTGCTAAACTAAAGGGTCCGATTTCACCATAATCTTACTACCTGATCTTAATATTCTTAATCATCTCATCCTTGTACTTGCTCCTAGGGAACCGATCTGTTTCCTCAATCATAGCACTATCTCGTATATCCTATTTCCATGTGCTACACTTGTATTAACTCGTGACTATATCCACAAGTCATAATTAACTTAGGATAATAGTCTCCCAAAATCATCGCAATAGACTCGCTAAACCTTAAGCATGAGAACATACATTTCTCTTTCACCTTTCTCTAAGCCTCTCTCAGAGTACATACCTTATCTTCCTTAAGTTGGTATCCTTAAATAAATTTGGTCTTCGTAACCTATATCACCAAAATCGAACTATTCATTCGATCGTGATTCCACTTACTACACTGCCTACATTCCTTACTCTCGCTAGAATCGATATGATCATCCATCAGATTACCATTGCCTTAATCAGAGTATCCATTATTATCTCCAACACAATCTCACTATTATGCCTTATTCATCGTAAAGACCTTGATGTCCTCAAACAGAAGAATACAACATTTTTCTACTAACTTCCTTTCAATGATCCGATCCTCAAGTACATACATAGAATTCAACTATACCTCAACTTAGTATCTCCACTTGTCATATAGACCTTACTCATTACATACACGGCTCACCTATTTCATTGGTTACCTTAATCCCATTTGGCCCTTGTGCCATAACTTAACTCAAAATCTTTACTCATGTGCTCCCACAATTAATCACATCATAACCTATGTCCGATTATCTCAAACATGATTTACTAATCCATTCCGCAAGATTATACTCTCGTCTTACCTAAATGTGCCATACGATCACCTTAATAGACGTGGTTCACCTTTTCCTCAAGTCTACTTGATATCATCCCCATACATACTTTATGACACACATTGACCTTCAAAACCGTAACAAACTTTTATCGGTTTGTTATTCACCCCTAAATCCTTTAAACAACCAGTTGTCCTCATATGATTTATTATCCCAAATCAAGTACCCTTTTGCTTTACTGATATTTATTGTTTACTCAAGACTAACTTAACGTATTCCATTATTCAATCTCTAACTTAAACCTTTAAGGTTCCTCAATTTATTTACTCAAACATACCATATCGATGAACGATGCCTTGCCATCAAAATCAATCACTTTACGTCCTAATCCTTCAATGGGTATCTAGGAGTAACATTTGTTACCTTACTCCTTAAACGTACATATGACAATTTCCCATGCCACATCCTTTTGTTTATCGAAATCCTCCGAATAACTATGCCCTACACCATAACCTTTCACTTTCAAGTGGGCTTTCTCCCAATACAATCGTTCACAACTTAATTTTCCAAAAAGTGCTATATCATCGGCCTTATAGACGTCACACTCTCTTAAGATCCACGTTACAAACCTTGTAAATCTCCAGATATCATAACTCCATATCCCTTGAAGGTACAATTCACTGATTCAGTTCATTGGCCCAATTAAATTTGGCCCTAAAGCTCACTTCCAACTCAAACCTCTAGTTTCTTCAAAACAAGATCGTGATAAATCGATTAGCACAGTTGTGGCTAATCACTTTATTTTCCTAGACGTGCACCAAATCGCCTTAAAAGACATCGATCACTCTCTATCCAATCCTTATGTCGTTTCTCTTAAGAAAACCCCATAACGAAACCTCAGATAAATCTTCCAAAATAATATCTATGGTCTCACACCCTTAGCCTTTCTGAAAGTTTTAACCCTCTGGCTCACAATGAACATATACCCACTTACACATTCCATAATTATACCCTTGGGTCCTAAGGTTTTACTCAAGGTCGTAATAGAGTACGATCTGTTTAGAGAAACTGGATTCCCTATGAACTATCTCTTATAAACATTTATTCTCTTCTCAGCAATCTATCCACATAGACGACTACAGAATGACCTCACAACTAGGCATTATAATCTTCATATAGTTCACTCCTACGTACTTTTACCACAACAAATGTTCAGGGTACACATATGAGAGAAAAAAAAAATCTCCGTCCCATAGAGCATTAACCACATACATTTGTTTCCTTTACTTTAAGGAATTTTGGTAAAACTCAATTCACGAGATAACGCTCGTCCGCTCAACGAAGGGAGTAATTAATGTCATACCGTTGTGACATTACTCTACCGACATAAATAGAGATTCCTAAGAATGGATCTAGGAATTTAGTAATAGAGTCGACCCTGGTGTTAACCATGTAGGGAACAAACACCTAGGTTCCATACGTTACCCCTCCTTTATGAGTCCTGACAGCCCTTATCCATACGTGGCATAACTATTTTTGACACTCATGGAGTCTCGTATGAACGAACAATTTGCAAAAGTAACGAATTTAGTAATTTTCGGAACAAGGAAACACTTCTTTATTATTCGAAACGTTACATAAAACAAATGATAGAAAGTTGAATAGACAGATTACTAAATTATGGAGACTATCGACACAAGTCATCGCTCCTTATTCAAAAAAAAAACTTACAAAATACTACCACTTGTACAAAGCTTCCCTCCCGTCGGGGTGACGTATCACAAAGAGTCGTTGCTCTTGACCCGAAGATTCCATAGGCGCGTTGCCTTTATCATGAGTAACAGATTGCTCCGGAGCAGACACTTTCGTCCTTGGGTTCTGCCCACAACCAGCCATTGAGGCTTGATATGTCTGTGTTGGCTTTAGGCTCTTCTTCCTACAGTATGTCTTCATGTGGCCTTCCCTCCCAAAATACTACCACTTGTAAAAATGAGGGGTATTACAGACGGTCCCTTGTTTGGGCTGATTCTCGGGACCCTCCATGAGTCTTTTAGCCCAATTTCATTATTATATTAAAAAAAATCTATAAGACCCATGGACAAGACCCCGTTAAAAATGCCCTAAGTGCAGAATTATCATGTACAATGGGAAATATTTTGGGATGGTAATTTAGGAAATTTGTATAAATAAAAGATAAAATAAATTGTAAATAAAATAAGGGTAAATAAGTATATGTATATAATTATTTGATGACGTGACATACTTAGATGAACGACATGTCATACTTAGATGAACGACACGTATGAGAGATAATTACGACTTTAGTAGTAGTAAAAAGAATAGATAGATATATAGATAGATAGATAGATAGATAGATATGGGACAATAGAGGAAATATTTTTATAATCTTGTATGTAAAAGGAAAGGTGATCAGTGCTACTTTGTAGGGTTTAACTAGAAGTTGTTACCGGTGTTTTGGGTACCATTTGGAGATGTTTAGAGCAGTATTGCGGAGTATGTAGTTGAGGAGAAGGATGTGTGATTTGGTGGTTTCAAGTACTTAAATGAAGACATATAGAAGATGGAAGGAAGCCACCACGAGAAGACCACGAGCCATGACGGTGAAGAGGCACCATCGTACTGCCGCGGGCGCGGAAGGAGTTGGCCGCGATCGCGGATGGGCGCGCGCGGTCGCGGATGGTCGCGGAGAAGACGCAAGGCGAAGGGGCAAGATCGCGAGAATTCCGCGATCGCGGATGAGCAAGGCCTTGGTCGCGGTTAATTCGAGAGCAGCCAGTGAATAATTGTATTTTCCGCAATCACAGAATTTTCGCCGCGATCGCGGAAATCGGTGTCAGCGCGTCCGAGGAATTTCCGAAGATTTCGTCCGAAGTTTATTTTATTTTATTTATTTATTTTATTTCTTTATTCCGGTAGGATTATTTTATTTTGCTTTTTGATTATGTTTGTTATCTTTTTAGCATTAGGTTTTGATTTTAGGTTATTTAACCTAATTCTCTAGCAGCCACTTTGGCTATCTCAGATTCAGTTTTCATCATCGAAGTTTTTATTCCATTCAGTATTGTTTTCCCTGTTGAGTTATGAAGAACTAAGCACCTTTGCTTAGTCCGACAATTGAAGCCTTCGTTTGAATAATGGTTGTGAGATTCTAATTCTATTTCTTTTCCTTTGAATGTATTGATTCTCTTGTGCTTCATCCCATTGATTATTATTGATTTCGCTTGTTGGACGCAACTAGTTGTTATTAGTAATTGTCTATTGCTAGGGTTTGGTAATTACTGTTTGAGTTACCTAATTCATGTGTAACAACTGTAATATTCTAAGAACTGTTTGGACTGGTTTATTGTAGAGAGAATTAATTGCATGCAATAGTATGACTGTTTGCTACTCTTGCATGTATCTATCGAAATTCCTGTGCTCATTGCTGCTGTTGAATTGAATTGTGAGGTTTTCATGGTTATTTAATAGTTAGTATTCTCAGGGTCTGTTTGTCCTGTTTATAAACTTACGAAAAGGAATAGGAACATTCATAGGAAGGAATTAGAGAGAATCTAGGATCAACCAATCGAATGAATGGTGGATATTTGTCTGGCTAAGTACTTTTTCTCAATTGATTACCATCTTTGTTATTTCGTTTACTTTGTTTACTTGCAATCAAACAATCAACAAAACCCCCCTTTGTTACCTTTGACATACGACTTTGCACTTTGAAAGATTACTTCCTCCCTATGGGATTCGACTCTTGCTTGCCTTTGCTACTTGTTTAGGTTTGTTTAGGATTATTTTGTTTAGGTGTCGCGATAACGCCTATCAAATTGGCGCCGTTGCCGGGGAGGCAAGTTTTAATTTTTCTTTGTGTTTAATTGTGTGTCAATTTTGTGTGGACCTATCTTACGGTCCACACCCGTGCTACTAATTTTTTTTCCTTTTTGATTTTGATACAGAGATGGAGATATTTCCCCAATTCCGACAAGAGCCGCGATATGACCCATACTCCTACACATACACTCCAGGGTGGAGAGATCACCCCAATTCGAGTTATGGGAACCAACCATATCCTCTATATGGTCATGACTACTAGGAGTTCTACCCGGGGCCACAGTCGTTCTATCAGCAGGGTACTCCACATCAATACTATCCAGCCTACGAGCATAGCCCACAGTGTCCGATCCAAGTCCCCACATGTCTACTGAGGAATTACTTCGATCTCTTTCGCAAAGCTTAATCCAACAAGACCAAGAGACGAAGTCCAGTATCCAGAACTTGGAGAGTCAGATTGAGCAAATGGTTCAAGCAGTGAGCCGAATAGAGACCATGGCGTCGGCGAAATCACTATCTCACCCAGTGGTGCACCAGAGAGAGGAAGTATTTTCAATGACCCTCCGAAGTACTGAGCAGCTGCATGTCGCCCCCTTAGCTGAAAGGGAAGAACAAATTAGTGAGATGGGTGCAGAAGACAACGAGATGTCTGCAGAAGAGAACCCGAGACCATGGGTGGTGTGCCGCGACCGCGATGTGCTCTCTGAAGAAGATTTTTTTCCGGGAACAGGAAGAATGCCGCGACCGCGAGGAAGAGGGCCGCGACCGCGGATTTGTTGCTGAAGAAGAGACAAAAATCGACGTTTTTCCGCGACCGCGGACAGATTTCTGCGATCGCGAAAAAGTTTCTGCTGCAGAAGACTTGATCGAAGATTTCCGCGATCGCGGAGAGGAAATCCGCGATCGCGGAAAAGCCCCGGGAGCCCAAGACAATCTTGAGGCTATCTACGATGAATATGTGCGCCCCGATTTCCCACCGCTCAGTGCATTGAAAATCCCAGATCCCCTCAAAGATGCCTATGATGAGTACGTTCGGGCCAATTTCCCTCCGCTCGATTCGCTGCATCCCGTCGCACCTTTCCTTGAGGCATTCCACGTTACTCGAAGGCTGACGAACCTTAAAGAGATCTATGAGACCTTCAGTAACTGTGAGGCAAACGTTCCTGTAGTCAAACTGGCAAATAACATCCCTCGTGGAACAGAACTTTTAAAGGCGTTGTGCAAGATTAAGAAGAAGCCAAGGGGGAAGCACAAGAAGGAGACCGTGATTCAAACGGCGAAGTTCTCCACGCTGGATACGGGGCAGGACAAGCATGCAACCCCTAAGATGTTTGGTAGGCCGTTTCTGAAGATGGCAAGTGCACTCATTGATGTGAATAGCGGTCCACCCTCCATGAAGTGCAGGAGAATGGGGGTAATGCTCAACGTAGAAAATACAAAGAGGCGCCCTCCTGATAAAAGCCCCAGGAGTTCAATTGCTGTAAGCAACCCAAGTTGAGTTGGTAGAGCACCAGGTCGAGCCACGACAATAACTAAGGCGCTGCTCGGGAGGCAACCCGAGGTATGTACTTCTTTTCTTGTCTTTTCATTCCATGTCTTTAGTTGTTATTTGTTTTTGCTTTAGACTAACTTGCAGGAAGGAGACCCGAAGAAAAATTGAAGACGGTGAACTACGCACCAGAGTCTTTTCCGCGATCGCGGAAAAGTTACTGTAAGTCTCCTCAACCTGAAGAAAAAAAAATCAAAAAAAAAAAAATCTACCGGAGGGCCAGCTGTCCGAGTTCTACTACGAGCAATGGTACGCATCATGTTGCCAAGGAGGAGACATTCGCCCCACATTTTTATTTGGCAACGATGATGGCCCGACATTCGACAACTGAGGAGGGGGAACATCAGAGCCCATACCACGATTATATCTGGGCTCCACCATGTGTTCATTGAAGGTCGTGCAGCCCCGACTTCTTTGCTAGCCACTACACCTTACAGTGGATCTATTTGGTTGCACGGTGGAGTTTGATTGAGTTTGAAGACCGGCGCAACACCAGAGACATGTGCTTTCATTGATATACCGCCAGCAACAACCCCCGTGTCCAAGCCAACTCGGCGACGGTTGTGAGAACTTTTCTGCTTTTCCATGTGCTTCATCTTTTTGTCTTTCATTACATTGAGGACAATGCAATGTTTACGCATGGGGGAGTGTTCTATACTTGCTAGTCGTCTGAGGAAAAAGAAAAAAAATGAAGAAAAAGAAAAAGTCAAAAAATTGAAAAAAGACAAAAATAAAATCCAGGGATAAGTCGAAAACCCGAAAGGGCGGCTTATGCAATAAGCAGGTGGCTTGGACCAGCATTAGGCTGGGGTAATATGAAGTCAATAGTGATGTGAGTTTATGTGAGCCCATCTATTGAAAAATGAAATGAGTGGCTTGGTGAAAACCCGAGAGGGCGCCTTGGTAAAATGAGTGAAAAGAAGAAGAGTGATTATTAGGATTCCTTATTTTACCTGGCGTGGTGACATAAGAAGAGGAGATATAAGGAGGATTCAGGTAGGTCACTCTAGGAGGTATAAGAAGATAGATGGAGGCTAAGATTAGATTTTTATTCACTCTATGGTGTTCGGGATAAGCTTGGGGGAAGTACTCTGCTTTCCTTTAAGCTTGGTGTTGTGTGTTATGTTGTGTTGAGCTTATTGTGTTGGTGCCTTGGAGTTCATGTTTAGGTGCAATTTCTTAGTGGAGATGGTTTTTCTGTGCTTCCTGAGACCTTGGGGATTTGATTGGAGGAGTAGGTTTATTTTAGCTTACTCGAGGACGAGCAAGGTTTAAGCATGGGGGAATTTGATCAGCGCTACTTTGTAGGGTTTAACTAGGAGTTGTTATCGGTGTTTTGGGTACCATTTGGAGATGTTTAGAGCAGTATTGTGGAGTATGTAGTTGAGGAGAAGGATGTGTGATTTGGTGGTTTCAAGTACTTAAATGAAGACATATAGAAGATGGAAGGAAGCCACCACGAGAAGACCACGAGCCATGACGGTGAAAAGGCAACATCGTGCTGCCGCGGGCGCGGAAGGAGTTGGTCGCGATCGCGGATGGGCGCGCGCGGTCGCGGATGGTCGCGGCGAAGATGCAAGGCGAAGGGGCAAGATCGCGAGAATTTCGCGATCGCGGATGAGCAAGGCCTTGGCCGCGGTTAATTCGAGAGCAGCCAGTGAAGAATTGTATCTTCCGCGATCGCGAAATTTTCGCCGCGGTCGCGGAAATCGGTGTCAGCGCGTCCGAGGAATTTCCGAAGATTTCGTCCAAAGTTTATTTTATTTTATTTATTTCTTTATTCCGGTAGGATTATTTTATTTCCTTTTTTATTATGTTTGTTATCTTTTTAGCATTAGATTTTGATTTTAGGTTATTTAACCTAATTCTCTAGCAGCCACTTTGGCTATCTCAGATTCAGTTTTCATCATCGAAGTTTTTATTCCATTCAGTATTGTTTTCCCTGTTGGGTTATGAAGAACTAAGCACCTTTGCTTAGTCCGACAATTGAAGCCTTCGTTTGAATAATGGTTGTGAGATTCTAATTCTATTTCTTTTCCTTTGAATGTATTGATTCTCTTGTGCTTCATCCCATTGATTATTATTGATTTTGCTTGTTGGACGCAACTAGTTGTTATTAGTAATTGTCTATTGCTAGAGTTTGGTAATTACTGTTTGAGTTACCTAATTCATGTGTAGCAACTGCAATATTCTAAGAACTGTTTGGACTGGTTTATTGTAGAGAAAATTAATTGCATGCAATAGTATGACTGTTTGCTACTCTTGCATGTTTCTATCGAAATTCTTGTGCTCATTATTGTTGTTGAATTGAATTGTGAGGTTTTCATGATTATTTAATAGTTAGTATTCTCAGGGTCTGTTTGTCCTGTTTATAAACTTACGAAAAGGAATAGGAACATTCATAGGAAAGAATTAGAGAGAATCTAAGATTAACCAATTGAATGAATGGTGGATATTTGTCTGGCTAAGTACTTTTTTCCAATTGATTACCATCTTTGTTATTTCGTTTACTTTGTTTACTTGCAATCAAACAATCAACAAAACCCCCTTTTGTTATCTTTGACATACGACTTTGCACTTTGAAAGATTACTTCCTCCCTGTGGGATTCGACTCTTGCTTGCCTTTGCTACTTGTTTAGGTTTGTTTAGGATTATTTTGTTTAGGTGTCGCGATAACGCCTATCAAAAGGTTAATATCACTCAAGCTTCTGTTTGTATGAAAAAATCTAATGGTATATATTTCATTGATTTTTTTTTTGTTTATTCATGGTCGGTAGTTACTTGAACAATTTTAATAGGTTAGCTTTTTCCTAAGCAAAATAGAAACGAATGTTATGTGAAAGCACACTTTTATAAAACGTAATTGTTTTTTGTGATTTTGAAAATTAAACAAGAGGTATTTATGAGAATAAGGGTCTGTCAGTTTAAATTTCAAACCTTAACGTATTAAATTGTATTATTTTATATTAAATTAAATATAAAATAATACAGTTTAATATATTATATTTAGAATTCAAATAGACTCTAAAACATAAACTTTCAAATAATTTTTTGAATTTGTAAGGGTGATCAAGACCTGTCAAAAATCGAGCTAACCCAAAAACCTGATCTGACCCGACTCGAAAGTCATTGGGTCAAGAAAGACCCGAATCCGAAGGACTCGAATCCAAACCCGAATGACTCGACCCGAATAGTGAATCCGAGCTCGAGGGACCACGTTATTTCATATATTTTATTTCATTTATATTAAATATTTTAAAATACTTTATTATATAATTATATAATATTAATATTTTTTAATAGAATTATTTTTTAAAATTTAAAAATTATAATCTTAATCATAAAAAAATAGGTACCTTCAACCCGTTGAGTCAACCCAAACCCGACCCGCCCGACCCAAAAATTTTAACGGACCCGATCAACCCGAATCCGATTTGACCCGAACCCGACCCGCCCAACCTAGTTGACATGTCATTGATCAGTCAATAAATGTAACAAATAAGACCATATGAATCATCCATTTGAAATATTGAGCAAACATTAGTAGAGATTAATAATTGACCAATTCAACGATTTAATTTTTGTTCGGAGAATTGATTCATAAAGATATTTGTAATTATAATGTGGTTTCTTAATAAGAAGTAATTTTAATATTTTAGAATTTGTGTAATGTTTAAAATTTTTGTGTTGTTTAAAGATTTGTAGTTTAAAAAGATATTATTTAAGACACTTATTTGTTATGCCAAACATATTTTCTCTAAAATAAGTACTTATAGCTATAAATGTGTTTATAAATTAGTATGTTAAACAAGGGAAAAGATCCCGTGAGGACGTGATAGGGCGTTAGGAATAAGAATGGATCTTCGCTGTCCGTTTCACCCTCCTTCATTAAAATTTCTTTCAGGCGCGTGCCCCTTTCTTCTTCTTCTTTCTTGTTCGCCAATCCAACAGTACGGCTCTTCTCGATTTGCTGAAATCGTTGCCGCCGTCTTCTACACTCCATGGATTTGCTGAAATCGTCTTCTGTTTGATTTCGCATTCACCTCTTTGATCTCACATTCATCTTATTCCTTTGATTCGCTATAAATTTGTTGTTGATTACCTGCTTCAACTGATTTTGACGTGCTAAATTAGTCTCGCCTGCAGATCCCTTGAAATTGGGGTTTTTCTTTCTCGTTTTCGATGGATTCAGGTAAGTTCTCAGTGTTGTTGTTGTTGTTTTGTTTATAATATCGTATTTTGCTTCGTATTGCTTTAAATCTCTATAATTTCTATTGTTTTTCTTGTTGTTTTAACATATGAACACATTCTCTTTGTATTTCACATATGAACACATTTTCTTGTTCATATGAACATATTCTCTTTTTTTTAGGTTTACGTACATTCTCTTGGCTTTTGCATATGAACACATCTTTTTATATGTATGCACACATGTGTTTACCTATCATTAATACATTATTAATTCATCTTTCCATTTATTTAGTCTTTCATATATTATCTCTACATTTTGCATATGCACACAATAAAGTTTTAGTGTTTCATATAATGTATATGCACACTGTGTAAGCTGATGTATGCACACAATAGTGTTAATCATATGCACACAAATGTGTTTAGCATATGAACACATCTGTGTTAGCATATGAACACATCTTAATTTCATCTTTCCATGTAGTTTTAGTGCTTCATATATTATATATGCACACACTGGAAGTTGAGGTATGCACACAACAGTGTTAATTATATGCACACATATGAACACATCTGTTTATATGTATGCACACATGTGTTACCTGGCATGAATACAATATTAATTCATATTTCCATATAGTTAGTCTTTCATATATTATCTATGCACACACTGGAAGTTAAGTTATGCACACAACATTGTTAATAATATGCACACATGAGTTTTAATATATGCACACAACATTCTGCAACTTATATTTTTGTATTATGTTGGACAACTTTTTTCAGGAAATGGTGAAATGGAGGAGAAGAAGGGTACTGTTTCTCCATGCAGTACTATTGAGTATCATTCTCCTGTGTGTGATGATGAATTGAAGCATATGTTGGACAACTTTTCCCTTCGGTTGAAGCTGCCATTCAGTTTTATCGAATCTATGCAGAAGCATGTGGTTTTTCTATACGTGTGAATTCATCAAAGAAAGCAAAGGATGGGTCAAATGTTATCATATGGAAGTATCTAGTTTGCAATAGAGAAGGGTTCAAGCATGTATCTCCTTATGCTGAGTTCAATCCTGCTGCAGGAGATCTTGTTAAAAGAAAGACGGTGTCCAACAAGTGCGGATGTGATGCTAAAATGTGGTTCAGATTCGCAGGAAATGATGGTTACCGAGTGACACATTTTGTTAGTGAACATACACATCCCATGCTACAGAAGTCTGAAATGCAGTTTTCTAAAAGCAGTAGGAAAGTCACACCATTTCACCAAGACTTCATCATGAACTGCATTAAATCAAATATCGGTGTTAGCAAGAGTTACAAAGTCTATAAGAATTTAGTTGGTTCATATGATAATGTAGGTGCTACTGTTGTTGATTTCAAGAATTTTTTGAGAGGTCTCAATTCATACATGGTAGGCTCTGATGCACAAATGGTGCTTGATGACTTCTACAAGAGGAAGGAACGATCTGATTCGTTCTACTTTGACTATTTTGTTAACAAGGAGGACCAACTATGCCGCTTGTTTTGGTGTGATGCTATTAGTAGAAAGAGTTTTTCTTATTTTGGTGACGTTGTTTCAGCTGATGCTACCTACCAACTGAATTCGTATGTACTTTCTTCCATCACCCTTTAAATCTGTTAATTACATATACACACTGAAATAGGAAGACATATGAACACAGTAATCAATTACATATGCACATCCATGATTTAACATATGCACACATGAGACTTGGGATATGCACACTAGGTATATGATATGAACACACTGACTTGTAAATTTCTTCATTGCACATGAACACATTTGTATACCATCTGCACACATTAATGCATTTCATATGAACAAATTGTCAATAACAAATGCACACAGTATTGATGTGTTTACTTTTTATTGATGTTGTAGGTATAACATGGTTTTCGTTCCATTTACTGGTGTTGATAATCATAAAAAGTCTATTACGTTTGCTGCTGGTTTGCTGTTGAATGAAGATATACCTTCTTATGTGTGGTTATTTGATAATTTGAAAAAGGCAATGGGTCGTGAGTCGTATGTGATTCTAACTGACCAAGATGCTGCTGTTAAATCTACTGTTGAGCAAGTTTTTAGTGGTTCTGTTCATCGGTTATGTATGTGGCATATCATGAAAAAGGTCAATCTGAAAGTGAGATTCCCTCATATGACATGTCCTACTACTATTGATGGATTCCATAAGAAGTTTAATGGCATTGTTTGGAGTGATGAACTTACTCCTATTCAGTTTGAAGAGTAGTGGTCTACTATTATTTCTGAATATGGTCTGGAGATGAATGAGTGGTTGGGAATTATGTTTGATATAAGATTTTACTGGATACCTTCATTCTTCCATGATGTTAAGATGGCTGGCCTGTTGAGGACAACGTCTCGGTCTGAAAACCAAACAGTTTCTTTGGTAATTTTCTTGGGTCACAGTCAACTCTTGTTGTGTTCATGATGCAGTTTAATAGTGCAATTGAGTCACAAAGGCACAATCAGAAGAAGTTGGATTTGGATTCTTCCACTTGCTCTCCACGCTTGAAGACGCCGTTGGAGATAGAAAGGCATTGTGCTTCAATCTACACCATCAACATGTTCTATGATGTGCAGGAAGAGATTTGTGGTGCTACTTACCAGTGTTCGCTTGTTGATCTGAGGAAGGAAACCGATATTCATCAATATGAAGTTAGTTTCCCAGTTGGGAAAAATCATACAGTTTAACATGTGATTGCTAGTGATGACTACCACTGTTCTTACAACAAGTTCCTTAGTGTAGGTATTCCTTGCTGCCATATCTTCATGGTATTTAAAAATCTTGGTATCAAGTCATTACCTACAAAGTTCTTTAATACTCGTTGGACGAAGCAAGCAATTTTACAGCCTCTTTTTGAAGTGGATGGTTCAGTTGATGATGGTAGTGTTCAGATTGATGAGAAGAAGCAATTGGTGACTGAACTTTTGTCAGAGATGCATTATTGTGTTGATATTTTGGGTGACAATGTTGATAAAATGAAGGAGTTTTTGTGTGTGATAAAGGAGCAAAAGACAGCTTTTATGAGTGTAGCAACAGTTGAGACATCTGTTTCCACCTCAACAAGAAATTATTCAAAATTTGTAGGTGCTTTACCAGATCAAGTTAATGTTCATCCTCCTCCACGAGCAAACAACAAGGGCGGGAAGAGACGCATTAGGAGTGGACAAGAGACCGGGATAGAAAACTCAAAGAAGCAAAAGAGAACATGTGTGATTTGCAAAAAGTCTGGACACAATTATAAGACATGCCCTCAATATGAGGATTAGGGAACACTTGTTATAGATTCAAAATTTTAACTGAATATTGATTCAAGTTGTATTTTTTTTCGTTAGCTTTTGTTATTCAAACATTATGTGTTTTCTTTTGTTATTGAAACTTTTACACTTTGTTTCATGTGCAGAAACTAGATATATTATATGAACACAGTAGGTATGTCATATGCACACACTGGCTCTCACTATATGCTCACAAGAGCTTTCATGATATGCACACAGAAGAATCCATCATATGCACACAGAAGAACTCATCATATGCGCAGAGAAGAAATCATCATACACTGTTTCATGTGCAGAAACTAGATATAATATATGAACACACTAGGTATGTCATATGCACACACTGGCTCTCACCATATGCTCTCACCATTCGTAGACTTCCTTTATATGCACAAACAAGAATACCTATATGCACACACAAGAATTCAACATATACACACACTAGCTATACATATGCACACGGTAAGCTTACCATTTGCACACAAAACACTGAATAAATGCATAAAAAATATTAGCATTTTATACATTCACTCACAAAAGCAGTACATTGTTATTCATTACAAAACAAAATAAAACCTTCAATTGTCTTCTACCGTAGATGTCTTACTAACATTCAAGCAACTACAACGTTAAATTGTTTTGTTCAAAACACAATGTAACATTACAACATTCATAGCTTTTTCTTGTTGGCTGCATAATTTTTCCTCTTTAGATAGGCTTCAAGCAACTGCTCAAATTTCTTCTTGTGCTCACATTTGAGGAAAGTAGAGCAGTACTTCACTCTCAAATTGTTCAACTGCTTCTGGTTTTCCTTCAGCAGGCCACTGCGCCAATCTGACAATCCATTCCCTTTGTATGTTTCCATGTGTCTCATGGCAAAAATCCCACAGTCTATCTTGTTTTTCCCATCCCTTCAGTTCATCTCTAGTCTCTCAGTGGGAACTTTGTTTACATCCATTATGATTTGAGCTTTCGTTGTCATCTGATTTTCCATGAGAAAATTCACAAATAAAGTTCTCTGCGACAAAAAAAAAACATAAGTTAGTAATAATTTTCCAATTCAATATTAATAAATTTATCATTTATAGTCAAGTTATACTCACCAATTCGCTGGAAACTTCTCCATACTTGTCATCACCTCCGTTTGATGAGTTGTCAATTATGTGCACAGCTGGTGTCTTGACATTGACTGCGATCACATAATAGTGTCCATGGGCAGCAATTGGGAAAATGAACTGTTTAATCAATAAAAATAATGTATGTTAGAACATAACAACACTTCTGTGTGCATATACACCCAGAAAATATGATGACACTTATGCATCCAGAACTTGTCTGTGTGTGCATATGCACACACATGCACACAAGTCTTCATATGTAAGACAAGACATATATGCACACATAAGTGTACACATATGCACACAAAAGTGTGGTCATATGCACACAAAAGACTTATGGACAAATCTACAATGTGCATATGGTTGAACAATTCCAACTTACTAAGTCAACGTTTTGGATCTTTAATTTTTTTTTCTTGAAAGCTTGAACAGAGTTAAAGCTCGCCATTAAGCATTTGTTGAACAATATTGATTTTTCCTCTATTGCAACTTCTTTTGCCAACACAGTATACATCTGCATGTTTAAGAAAAATGAAGTTAGAAAATATAATTTGTTAATAATGATATAATTTATTACAGTATGTAATATGTACCATATGCACTGTTGGTAGGAAGAACCTCAATGGAGACGCTGCATCTTTGTATATTTCATTTTCATTTAATATTACAGTATATCCATCAAAAAGACCACTGTCTAGGCATTGTCCTTCCTTTAATGAGGAGAAGTCACTTTTGTAGTATGAGAATTCATTCAATTTGAAAATCACATCGCTGCATGAAACTTATTTCATTAGAAATATGATTTAACATACTTATATAATAAAATTAGATACGCACACATAAGAATCAAAATATGCACACATAAGAATCAAGATATGCGCACATAAGCTTTAATATATGCACACATAAGAATCAATATATGCACACACAAGTTCTAATATGCACACACAAGCTTTAATATATGCACACACAAGAATCAACATATGCATATACACTAACTATCATATGAACACATAATATTTGAAAATAACATTTATATCAACTTACCAATTTTTTATTCTTGTGTTCATCAGCCAATCATATATATTTTTCTCCTCTGTAGTTGCATGCTCATTAATATCAACCTCTCTTGCTTTGAATGGAGATTTCACATATTCTGAAGGATTAGTTATCCTTTTCTGTACGTTCTGCACCGGTGTCACATAAGAGTTTTCAACCACAAATGTTACCTAATAATACACACAAACCATTAAAGTCTTGCAAATTATAAAAGGTTCTAATTCAGCCAAATTTTCTTTCTATGTACCTTCTTTGGAATGGTTGATTCTGTTGCCTCAACTGATGTTGATTCCTTCGATTCCAGTTTCCTCAATAGTTCCTTCTCCTGAGTAGAAATTGGTGAGATCCCCAAGTCAAATGATGGAACTTCACAATAATCCATTATGTTCTGCAGTATGCACACAAAAGCATTGTTATATGCACACAAAAGCATTGTTATATGCACACAAATGATTTAATATATGCACACACAAGGAACAAGATATGCACACACATTAACTATCATATGAACACACATGTTTTATCATATGCACACACACAAAATTCTATTCAGATTTTACCTTTTTATTTTCTGCAGCCTTTTCTTCTCCTGCCACCACCTTATGTTCCCTTTCTGCCTTCCCAGCCTTCAACATATGCACACAAAAGGGTTATTTATATAAACACACAAGTATCAACTTACGCACACACAATAAATACTAAATGCACACAAAATTCACGCAGTAGGATATACTATGATTTTTACCTCTGTCTATAATGTCTCCGCAATGATTTGCGCCTTCTCAATTATTTGACAAGGCATCTCCCTTGGACGCTCAATCTTCAACATATGCACATAAAGAGTTATTTATATGCATACACAAGTATCATATGCACACACATAAACAATTTATATGCACACACAAGTTTTAAGATATACACATAGTAGGTATTATGATTTTTACCTCTTTCTCTCATGATGCTTCCTTATCTTCCTCCACATTAGTTTGGCCTTGCATTTCACTAGAACCCCCAACCTTCAATATGCACACACAATAATTAATAAATGCACACACAAGGGTTATTTATATGCACACAAAAGTATCAACCTATGCACACACATATCATTTTATATGCACACAGTAGGTTTTCTCTGACTTTTACCTCTTTCTCTCCTGATGCGTCCTCTTCCTCATTGATTTGGCCTTGCATTTCACTAGAACCCCCAACCTTCAATATGCATACAACCTTCAATATATGCACAAACAAATTTTAACATATGCACACACAAGTTTCAAGATATGCACACATTAGGTTCTACTCTGGTTTTTACCTCTTTCTCTCCTGATGGCTCCTTAACTTCCTCCTCAATTATTTGGGATGGCATTTCCCTTGAACCACCAACCTTCAACATATGCACACACAAGAGATATTTATATGCACACAAAAGTATCAACATATTCACACACATAACATTTTATAAGCACACACAAGTTTTAAGATATGCACATGATTTTTACCTCTTTCTCTACTGAAGCCTCCTTATCTTTGTCGTCAATTATTTGGACAGGTATTGTACTTGAACCCTTAACCTTCAACATATGCACACACAAGAATTATAAGGTATGCATACACAAGAGTTATTAGTATGCACACACAAGTATCAACATATGCACACAAATGATTTTTATTATTTTTACATCTTTCTCCCCTGATGACTCCTTATCTTGCTCTTCAATGATTTGGCCAGGCATTTCACTTGGACCCTTAAACTTCAACATATGCACACACAAGAGTTATTTATATGCACACACAACGACTCAACATATGCACACACAGATTTATTGTTAAAAGATTTTCTTACCTGATTTCCATCATCTTCTTTCTTGTCATTAATATTTACCTCCTCCATGATTTCTTCTTCATTATGAGGCTCCTCTATGTTTACATGGTTTTGTTCTTCCTCATTTTCTTTTTCCTTGTCATTTACAATGTCTTCTCCCTTTTCAATGTTGTTGGCCTCCTCCATGTTTTCTTCGTAAGTGTGAGGCTCCTCCATGTTTCCTCGTTCTTCCTTATCATCATCACTGCCAACAATCTGGGATTCGTGCATGTTTTCTTCATCATTGGTTTTCTTCATTAGAAGGTAAACATATGGATTAGTACTCGTTATATTGTAACAAAATATATAGCAAACAAAAACACATTATTAACTTACTTCACCGTAATCCCTTGATACTTGTTGAACAAAATCCGACAGTCCAGGTACCCACATAGATCCCTCATGCTTCTCTTTTTCCTTCAAAGTTTTATCAATTTCATCCAAGCACTTTACAGCTTCGTCCCAGAATTCAGATTGGTTGTCAAAGTCATCATCATCAGTTTGTGACAAGGATTCCGATCTCAGCTTAACATTTAAAATCTTCTCACAACCAATGTTGACCTTGTTCAATAAACCATTGTGAGCAAGCTGTGGTGGTGTCCCCTTGTTCTTATTCACAAACTTTCTAATCTTGACAACCATTTCTTCAACATCATGTAGATATCCCTTCATGAATGTCTTGAGTTCGTCGTCATTTGGAGCAGCATCATTCTGTTTATCTTGGGCAGAATTTGTCTCTTCCTGCTTTGTTGACTCATCTTGATCGTGAAACTGAGGTCTTCCCCTTATAAACCCTCTCCCAAATCCACCATGGATTAACTCTTCGTCTTCTCTTTCCTTTAGGGTCTTTGTGTTCCAGTTCTTGATTATTGGGAATTTTCTCTCAGAAGGCTTTCCTTTGAACACCATTTGGTCAACATATACCAACTGCAAAGAAGTGATATGCACACATTAAGATGTGAACAAAGAGGTAAACACATAGTAGAAGACATATGCACACAACACTGTAAGCATATGCACTCAACACCATAAGCATATGCACACAGCACGAGACATGTGTGTGCACACAGATATGCACCCATTTATGTCCATGTGCACACACATGTGTCTGGATATGAAAGTTTTATTCTTACTAGTAGTCATATATGCACACAAATTTCAGAAATAATGAATTCAAAGAAATGAAAGTTTTATTCTTACTAGTAGTAGTAACAGAGGTCCCGTGTATGGTTTTGTTGTACTAGTTTTCCAATTACCTCCACACTCAATAAGCTTGTCAAAGACAAAGGCACTCCAATTATATTGGTTTATCTTGTCAACATCATATAGGAGATCAAGTATCTCAAACTTCAACTTCCCATTCGCGTGCCCATCCACCACCGAATTGACAAAAAAGAGGATGAAGTACCTCTTGAACCAAATATCCCCTTGATATGTCAGCATCTTGTCTTTGATATTACTGAGCACAATACTCCTCGTTGTCTTTTTTGGGAAGTCGTCGGCTAACTTGGCAAGGATTTCTTTGTTGCGCAATTTATCGGGAGCGACAATTCTGATGCTGCCCTTCGGAATGCCGAGATAGTCATGTGCATCATTCTCAGTAACCAAAATCTATGCAGAACCCTTTAACTTGATGGTGCATTTACATTCATCAAATTTGCTAGCAACATATAGGCCTAGCCTCCCTAGCAAGTCTTCGACCTTTCACGCAAGCAATGCTCCAAATCCCATGTCTATAACAGCTTGTCTCTGAGCAGCACTGAAATTCTATTCATCAGCAAACATTCGAACAAGTGTTCTTGGGGATTTTCTACATAACACCCGAGGGTTATCATTCCTAGCTTCAGTTATCCCTTTCTTCACGTTCAATTGTTGCTTTGTGATATTTACAGTCTCCTTCTCCTCCTTTTTCCCTCTCTTTGATACCTTCTCAGTGTCCTTGTCCTCCTTTTTCTGTTTCTTTTGTCTAGATACCTCTGATTCTGTAGGGCTTTTCTTCCTCTTGCCTTTTTGTTTGTGTTTTTCATTAACTTCCTTCTCTTTTGCTTCAATGTGAGCTGGCTTTGACTTCTTTATATATCCTGGGGATTTTCTTGTTCCTTCCCTTTGTTTCTTCCTTCTTGTTTCTGTGCCCAAAATAAAAGAAACACAATAATATTTAACATATGAACACATAAGTATTAAAGTGTTGTACACAATGTATACAACATATACACTTGCCTCAAGGTTTGCACACACAATATGAACACACATTAACTCATAGTATATAAAGACAAACATTATCATTGTATGCACACAAAAGCTTCAGTTAAATCATATGCACACACATGTTTCAACCATATGCACAAAGATGTTTTTATCATATTTGTCATATGCACACAACACTTTAACATTTTGCATATGCACTCACAAGTATGTGCATGTGCACATAAAATTTTAAGAAATATGCACACACAAGTTAAACACATATGCACACACAGTTAAAAGTCATGTGCACATAATTAAAAATCATATGTACATGTGTGTATATGCACACACAAGACTCATGCACAGATTTGCATATGCATAGACAAGTGTGTTTGCACATACAATTATAAGAGATATGCACACACAAGTTAAACACATATGCACACACAAGTCAAACACATATACACACACAGTTATAAGACATCTGCACACAGAAAGCTATTTTACTAACCAGGGGGAGTGTTTGTTGGAGGAGTGAATTCACAACTAGAATCTTGTTGTTGTGTAGATGTTTGTCCTCCTTGATACACAACCATCATAGAAGCTGATGGATCCATCTCTCTCAGATCTGTGGAGTGTACTCTCTCTTCTACTTCAGATTCAGAACCATTATCTTGTATTTGTTTGATGGCCAACCTTTTTTTGATCTTCTTGTTTGTTCCCTTCACACCTATTAAGTAGATATATTCAAAACGTACATTTCATATGCACACCTATTAACTAGAGATATTCAAAGACAAATATGTTTTCAAATGCACGCATATTTACAATATACCTTGTGTTAGTGAGGAAGTTTGTGTTTTGTTCTTTGTAGATATGTCGTTCCTTTGCTTTGTTCTCAACTCCCTCATATATGATGATGTTGGGCTTTGATTTGGATCATATGCATGCACATCATATTTGTCATATGCAGACAACATTTTAACATTTTACAACAATCTATTTCACTACAGACAATAACATAGTTAAATCATCTGCACACTCATGTTACAACCATATGCACACACATGTTTTTATGATATGCACACAACACTATAACATTTCATAACAATATATTTCACTACAGACAATAACAAAGTTAAATGATCTTCACATGCATGTTACAACCATATGCACACACATGTTATGTAACACCCCCAAAACTTAACCCTTTTGGAAATGTATTACCGCCAGTGACCCCAGTGTTCCTTACCGAGATCACCCAAGGCTTTACCATTTAAATACAATTTAGGAAATACAAGTGATACATAATGATCAAAGCATTCAATTCCAAAACATAACATTGTCAAGGAAACGTGAGTTACGGGATTACAACCCAATCCCGAATAGGCTAGCACAGAGTTTAAACCAAATACAGAGGAAGTCTTATAAAGTAGTGTACATCGGAAATCTTATAAAATACATTACAACCAAAGTCATTGTCCAAAAGATCTCAACCTGATTAACGAAATAACTCAAACGTTCGAAAACCACCGTCGACTCCATAGTCCTTCTATTCTTCTAAGCTACTTTCTATCTGATGTGCCGAATCGAACGGATGACACCAGCCCACATGCAGAGAACAAAGTTCGTGGGTTAGTCTACTTGAATAGACTAGCAAGGGTACAAAGCAGAATGGTTCGAAGCAGTCGTATTAGGTTAGACTCATCGCTTCTCGAATAACAACCGATGACGATAGTCAACCATCATACTCCTACTGGAATAAACAAGAGGTATGCACAAGAGAAGATTCTGGAAGACTGAATCTTCACAGAAATCGACTCGAAAGAAGACTCCAACGGAAATGAGTCTTTAAGGAATTATGACAAATCTGGAATGTTTACAGAATCATACAACAATGATTTAAAAGTTGACTGAGATGCTTCGGTTCACGACCAACCTCACCGCATACAGCGAGTCCAGATTGGAAAGAGAACGTACTATGATCAAAGTCGAGACGAGTTTTCCTAGCTGTACTATAACTTAACTGCACTACTCGCCGAAGGTTTATTAATTATGTGCGTCGAGTAGCACTTATCTGGTTTATATTACAAATCACACATCACATTATTAGACTTTTACATGTGTACCCCACCATTGGGACGACACATCTTAGTATACGTTTCGTCGAGAGTGACGAACACCGGAAGGTTTGTGACACCAGCTAAGTGTCTTGTCTCTACACACTTGTGAAAGAGACCGATCATGATCTTAGAATAGTACCAGGTGGAGACGAGCCACCCCGATACCAGATTATAAAGAAACGACCGGACGAAGTCCGAGTACATTCCTAACTAACAGTGCTAACCACACAGATACAGTACAATAACAGTTACAGGATAAATCCACATAAAGGCCCGAAAGGCGATCACAGATAATAACGCTGTTCTAACAGATATACAACCTATTATATGATTTTCAAAACAGTTTATAAATCACTTCCAGAAGAACACCGTAATAATCGTTCCAAATTAATTAATCAATTGAAATAACTGATAATCAATGTAAATATGGAAACGATGAGCAAGAGCGAACCGCCACTTGCCTTAATCCGCAGAATAGAAATAAGCCTAACGACAACGACGAGATTCCGGGCTCGACACGGGTATAGCTCCGCTAGCACAAACACCTTCGAGTCGACCCATAAAAGGAACCCTAAGTTAGATCCGACATAACAACAGTACGAATCTAAAAACGGTGAAAGAAATCGAAAGGAAAGACGCCACGACGACAACCGACCAAGCCAAAGCCATGAAGGCATTCTGGGCACTGGCGGCGGTCGCCGTTCTTGGCGGCGGTCGCCGCATTCATCGCGGCGGGCGCCGTAAAGAACACGACGGTCGCCGTGAAGAACTCCGACGATAGAACGAGAGAAAAACTCACTCAAATGATGCGCGTTTCGACCCCTTTTTGCCTTGCCTGGGTTCCAACCTCCAAAGGCAACCAAAAGGCTTTACAAGGGCTTCTGGAAACACCACCAACCGACACCAATGAAGCTTCCGAAATCCGGCGAAACTAACACTCCGACAAGGCGAGATTTTGGCAGGGATTCGGTGTTGGGATGGCTCAAAACCCTTCCCCCAACACCTCCTTTTATAGCCAAAGCAATGGGAACATCATCATCACCCTAGACGAGGCCGAGCAGGGCTACATCGGCGCGGCCAGAGCTCGCCGACGACCAACGGGTAATGACCTCTGGGTAATCACGGCGGGCGCCGCAACTTTGCCTACGGCGGGCCGCGGCGGGCGCCGTAATTACGGTGGTCGCCGTTCCTAGCCCTGGCGAGCCCAGAGTAGGAGACGACGGCCTGACACCTCGGGCCCAGCGATGGCAGGCGCCGTTACTGTACGGCGGTCGCCGTTTTTGCCTTTTCCCGCCCATTCAGCTCTTGAACGAGCAAGACACTAACCCGGGATAAAAACTATCGTACGCGAATGCGTAAAAACATCCGAAGCACGTCGTCTGTATTTTATTTCACTGAGAAAAATATTACAGATACAGAGCACATTACAGAATGTCTCAAGCTACCTGAATTAAATCCGACGTACTAAACGGGTACTCGAGAAAATTCCAAAATTCCCAAAATAACCTTACAAAAATACGGGGTATCACATGTTATTAATGTATGCACACAACTCTAAACCATTTTTAAAACACAATCTAAAGAATAGAAGCACATGAATTTTGTAGGAAGCAGTTTAAACTAGAAGATTTATATAGGTTTTACAGTTTTCTTCATACTTGTTGTGATTTCTCGTTTCTCGATTTCGGCATTTTTGACTTGTTTTGGTTCTTCTTTTTTCGATACCTGAAAATCCACTAGAAATCTTAGAAGATGAACACGAAATCTGCTTGAAGGAGTCCAAATCGCGCGGAACAAAATAGGAAAAAAACTGAAATTCGAGCGGAAGTATGTTAGATGTTGAGAACAAGCATCAAACTGAGAAGAAGCGCTTGAAATCGCTTAGATGTACTGTAAAACAGGATGAAATCGATACATTACCTTGCTTTTGGAAACTTGTCTTGAAATCGCTTCGAAATCAACCTCTGAAATCGCCCTAGTTTGGGTGTAAATCTGGTTTCGCCCTAGTTTCGCTCTTCTTCCCTCCCGTTAACTGTCTCGTGCTCTGTTTTCTGATTCTGTCGTTTGAAATTCTTATGATTTAAAAAGCGCGTGTCTGCAAGCGAGTCTGAGAACGTGGCTTCTTTTTATGTACTAACACGCACACATTTACACCCGTTGGATGGCTTTCAATCTAGTATTATTAGGTATCCTTAGTCCTAACATATATACATGTCCTGACCAGATTTGCACCCGTTAAACAAACCCTTATGGACAGAAATTGAAAATACCGAAATAAATAAAATATACAGGAAAAAGAAGGGTGTGCTATACGTCCAATTTCGGCCACACATGGACATTTCCAAATTCTCTCTCTCCCGCAAAGCCTCAAATCTCGCATGGGCTTTCTTTGAACATGTGGTCTATTCTTCTCCTCTCAGTGCTGGCCTTGCTTCTACGCCAAAAACTCAATTGAAGTTGGCTCAGAGAAAATCCACATCGATCAATCCTCTTCACAATTTTATCTGTTTACTCCTAGTCCTACACTACTAAATAGTGCTGTGTCTTTTCTGGCTTTCAAAAAGATAGAAGATGATTAAACATTCTAGAGGGTGTGTTTTCTGATACCACCAAATGTACTTGCAATTATCCACTTCGGGGTTTCTTCTATCTGCGTCATTGGTTTGAATCATGTTGGATTCAACTGTTTGCTGCAGAGGTTTCAAGGTGAAAATTTTCTCCCTTTTGTCTTGATTTTTCAATCATGCTGATTAAATATGATTTAGCAGGCTGGAGTTGGCGCCAATTAGAAGTTTATGCTGATTGAATTCTGGTTGGAATTATTTGATGTTAATTGTTCATCTAGATAAATGGAACAAAGCTATCAATTTTAGTTTTGATATCGTTTATAAATCAGTTTTGTGGAAATCAAGCAGGATTATGTCCTTGAGAATCTGGGTTAGCTGATCTTGTGTGGTCTTTTGTTAATTTTAGTGACTCCTTAACTGAGTTTGGGGCAGCGGAGTTCTATTGCTAGCAAAGGTTTTTGTGTGGTTTTTGCAATTTCTTATTTTAGAGTGGCTTTTTGAATACAAGAGCTATTTGAGGGTGAGTATGTGTAAATTACTCTTTGGTTTATGATGATAAGAATGTATAAGAAATAATTCTCTTGTTCAAGATCTTTATTAGCTGAACTTACATCACTGGTTTCTGTGATTTGATAGAAATAAATGTTAAACATTTTACTTCAGGAACTGCAACAATATAAACTGTTCTTGTAATTAATATTGCTGAATAATTTTTCAGGGGCATGATACTGCTGCTCCTGCTAGCAGAATAAGTAGAACCAGGGCTGCAAATCATGAGAATCTCTATGTATACAGACATTCTTTCCATACATTATCGTCAAAGGTCCTAACATTGCATAGACGATCATATACCACCACAAACCACATGATAAGCTGCTGTTATCATGCCATAGTTTGCAGTGTTGATAGGACCTCTTTATTTTTTACCTCATGTCGCAAGCAAAAAGGATCGTACTCGTCCATTTCCAAATCAGGAAGTAGGAAAAGATCTCGGTTATGTGCACAAATGGAAGTGGGTGGTGCTGTTGACGTCATCAATGATTTGGGATTGGATACCTTGACATTCTTGGCTTCTACTGTTTTGATTGTCCCTGCTTTCCGGACTTTAAAAGCAAGCCCAGTAAGATCTCTATGATTCTTTCAACTTTTGATATCGAATGTATGTATATAGTTTGTTGGGTTAGATTGTGAATGTGGAAATACTATAAGAGGTTGATAAATCATTGTTACTACTCTATACTGCTGTTTTATTAATATGCCTGCTTTTCATCCAGATACTTGGCTTCTTCTTTGCGGGTGTTGTACTTAACCAATTTGGCCTGATTAGGAACCTTACTGATGTTAAGGTTCTTTCGGAGTGGGGTGTCCTTTTCCTGGTAAATCATACGTTACTACTCTATAGTCTATACTGCTTAATTTCATTCTTATGTCTTTTATCCAAGCCATTTTTTTTACTGAAGATAAAAATGAGACTGATTGTAAACATAAGATAATCAATGTGGATGACTCTAAATTGTGAAGAAGACATTGTTTAGTCTTTTGTACATCTGCTTTTGGGTCAGGATAAGGTATTGATTTTGCGATTCAAATGCGGAGGAGCATATGGAAAATTTTATAATCGTCTCAACATTCTACTCAGAAGGAGAACTTAAAATTGATAGTTTTGTGGACTGCATGAGTAGGGTTATCCTGACCATGACTATGTAATCATTTCACTGGAAGCATTGTGACATATTTCTTTTTTAAGTGTATATAAGATTTGCAGAAGAAGATAACCATGTATACTTACATCCAGTGGCTAAGTTAATTAGCATTGCATTTGAATCTTGTAAGGTGAAGTAAATAGTTTAGGGGACCTCGATATAACCTCCTTGAGTTTAATTTGTTTGACAAACATTTAAACATGACAAAACAGAATATTTTATCAAAATGAAGAGTTTGATTTTCACCAAAAAATAAATGTAGAGTTTGGTAACCATTTCTAAGTCTTGAAGGATATATGACATAGCTTATACCTGCACTCTTGTTCCGGACTTATCAATGGCAACTATTCTTTACTTAATGAGATGAGCCATTTGTTAAAAGTTGAACAAATAGATGAAATTTTCTCTCTCTTTGCTGAACTGCTCAAATCTATTAGTTGCAGCGGGAGGATATTTGACATGTCATTCTCTTTGTAGTTTATTTCAGGCGGCATCTTATGAACACTGATGTCGCATCTTACATATATTCATGCATTATCTCACAACTCACAACTATTAGATTTTTCTGTTTTCAGTTGTTTGAGATGGGTTTAGAGCTATCCTTTGCACGGCTGAAAGCTCTAGCCAAATATGCCTTTGGCATGGGACTAACTCAGGTATGATCTTCCCCTACAAAAAAACTCTGGTATGATCTTTCCCTTAAAAAATACAGAATATTTGAAGGAGTATGATTCTGTATGTTAAATCTCATAACACCATTCCTATACACATTATTTTGATAGGAGCTTGTTGTTTTTAGTACATTTCACCATTCTATTTCTGTTGTTGCGTCCCCAGTTTGAAATTATACATTTGATATAATTGGGGGCTAGTTTGCATATATTTGTTGCCAATGTGTTATTTACTCTAATTTCTTGCTTCCTTTGGAAGGTGTTATTGTCAACCATTGCTTTCACAGCATTTGAGCTTCCTCCAAATGGGGCTATTGGCACAAAAATTTTGCAGTTTGTTTTCCACTCTAGACCCGATCTGGTAACTATTCTTTTCTTGCCTAATGTTGTCCTTGCCCATTAATGTACGAAATGTAGGATTCGTGTTTTTGGATCTTTATTGTGATCATTCATCAAATAATTTTTCATGTGTATTCTTTGTATCCAGAGCAGGTCAACATCAGAAGTGTAGATGAGGCCGTTATCATAGGCGCTGCTCTGTCACTGTCCTCTTCAGCCTTTGTTCTGCAGGTGGATTTCTAGCGCCTATCGAATCTCATGGGCATCTCTAGATATAGTTCCCTGACACTTGTCTTGCATAATAAACCTAATGCAACTTATGTTCCTAAATTTTGTTGTTTTTTGAAACTTTGAGCTCATAAAATCAATTGCTACTAAATAATGCCTAGTTGGATCCTGCAGTCTCGAGTTTACTTTGTTTCTTGTAGCTTCTTGCAGAAAAAGGTGAACTTGCAACAAGGTTCGGATCTGCAACATTAGGGATCCTTCTGCTGCAGGTCTTTCTCTTCTAACGGATTTAGTTCGTGGCCCTTTTTTCTTTATAACTCCATGGTCCTAGTGGTTTGATTAAACCTTTCCTTATAATCTTTCTCAAGGAATGTTGTTATATGTGCAGGATATAGCGGTTGTCCCTCTGTTAGTCATACTTCCAGTAATTGAGAGTCAAGTGAGTGTCATTTCAGGACTACTCCACTTAGTTCACCCTTGCTTGTGATAGCTAGTAATCCCTAGCTTGCTAAACATATTTGATGTATCTCTGACTTGATACATTTTTTTGATTATCTTAATATATCAACTAAATGTCATATTATGTTGCTCGCTTATTTCAATCTCATCCTCGAGAATTTGGTGGAGGAAAGCATATGGCCAATGCTTCTCAAAGAAAGTTTAAAAGCCTTAGGTGGGCTTGGTTTGCTTTCTCTTGGTGGGAAGTTTTTCCTTAGACGAGTCTTTGAGGTAAATTTTGAGTTTATTTTATTTTATTTCTGTACATGTTAGGAATGATATGATCTTGTGATCTGAGTCAAATGTTATCATTTAAAATATAGGTTGTCGCGGAAACAAGGAGTTCTGAAGCTTTTGTTGCTCTCTGTCTACTTACGGTTGCTGGTACTTCACTTATAACTCAGAAGCTTGGGTTCAGTGACACGGTTTGTCATTCCTTATCACGCTTCTTGCTGTAAGTGTTTAATTAACCTCAGTTCTAATGATCTAATGTTAAACTTCTGTCATCTCCAATATTACAGCTTGGAGCATTTCTAGCCGGTGCCTTACTGGCCGAAACAAATTTCCGAACTCAAATTGAAGCTGATATAAGGCCATTCAGAGGCTTACTTCTGGGGTTGTTTTTTGTCACAACTGGTACTTCAATCGACATGGAGGTACTTAATTCATTCAATTAAACAACTTACTCATATTTCCAAATGCTAACAACAATCTCTGGAAAAGTATTCGTTGGAAGATGAAAACAGAAATCTTTCCTTTTCTTCACCCGGAAAAAAAGAAAATGATCCATTGGAGCTCAATAGATTGAGTAAAACCTGACAATGCTCAAACCTCTTAATTCTATGCTTCTGTGCATACTCTCTGTCACAGTTGTTAACATTTGATTGCTGGTAGTCAATTTTCCTACAAATGTAATTCATACACACGCCTTCTGTTAAATCTGTTATTGTGATTATCTTTGATATTCAGCTTCTTTCTCGAGAATGGCCAAATGTGCTGGTACTCTTAGCTGGTCTGATTACAATCAAAACTCTGATAACAACAGCTCTTGGTCCTCGCGTTGGATTAACCATTCAAGAAAGTGTAAGAATTGGATTTCTATTGTCTCAAGGAGGTGAATTTGCTTTCGTGGTTTTCTCCCTCGCAAACAGGTCAGTACCATCCAACTGTGGATCTCCTCGACTGATCTTTATTTGTATTTATCTTTTCCTGATTAAGAAACACGTGGACCAGGCTCGGTGTATTACCTTTGGAGCTCAATAAACTACTCATCATTGTAGTTGTGATGTCAATGGCACTAACACCAGCACTCAATGAGCTTGGAAGGAAAGCAGCAGAGTTCATTGATAAGAGAATTGACACTGTTGACGTACGTCCCTGTTTAAACCTTCCTGCAACTTTACTGAGAAGGTTGAAATGTTATATTTTTTTCTCACGTAACAAGCGCTGATTATGCAGAAGAATCCTTCCAAGTTGAATTTTGATGCAAGTGATCCAGTAGTGATTCTCGGCTTTGGCCAAATGGGGCAGGTAAAATACGGTATTTAGAGAGACGTGAATAGAAATCTGTGTTTTTCGGGTCATTTCATCTTTGCTGAACTACCGTGATGTGAAGGTGCTCGCCAACCTTTTGTCTGCACCGCTGACTTCTGGTGGAGATGGTGGTGATGTGGTTGGATGGCCTTATGTAGCTTTTGATCTTAATCCTGCTGTGGTAAAGGTTGGTTTCAATATCTTATAACTCCTAAAGCACTGGTCCATTCTTGCACATATGATGTACAAATGTTTTACTATCATGTTTTCTGTGGGCTGCGTGTTAAAACTATTTCGGTTTCAATTAGTCCTTCCATATTGATTTTGTGGAACCTCCTATTATAAAAGAGAACATTTGTAGCTAGTAGGTGAACCACATAGCTTCATAGAACATAAAAAAAATATCAACCAAAGGTGGCTTAATGTGTTTTTTAGGTAATTTTTGCTTAACATTGCCAATCTTAATCACGGTCGTTCTTTCTAAACAGTCAGCAAGGAAACTTGGTTTTCCAATCTTCTACGGTGATGGATCTCGCCCAACAGTTCTAGTGTCTGCAGGCATATCTTCTCCTAAAGCAGTTATAATCATGTACAGCGGGAAGAAAAGGACAGTTGAGGCTGTTCAAAGGATTCGGTTGGCTTTCCCAGCAGTAAGTATTGTCATTAAAAAGTATCAAATTTGGTCGTTGTAGCATACCTTGATTATGTGATCGATTCATTCGTAGGTCCCAATCTACGCGAGGGCTCAAGATATCCAACATTTGATAGACCTTAAACAATCAGGTGCCACTGATGCCATTCTTGAAAACACAGAGGTAAACGAGCTCGAAAAGTATGTCTCGTTGTGGAAATGATCTCTCTTGTCACGACTCATCGGTTGTGTCGGAAAATGAACAGGCGAGCTTACAGATGGGATCCATGCTTCTGAAAGGGCTCGGTGTTATGTCGGATGATGTAGCGTATCTAAGCCAAGCTGTCAGAAATTCCATGGAAGTTCAAGCTCTAGAAACGGGGAACCAGATAGTAGATGACAGTGTTTCTGATGTCATGAAGCCTCTGCAGGTAACCTTTTTCAATGCAGTAGCTGAATCTAGTTTATATGATTCTAGTGTTGTGTTTTGTAGGCAGCTACTTTTTTTTTTGGGCCACATTTTCTTGCATTATTGATAGAATCAGATAGGATCGATCGACAACATCAAGAGTCATGAAAAAGAAAAACTTAAGACTGTTAAAAGGGTAACTAACCACATTACAAATACCTCAACTTAGATCTGTCACTCAGTTGTGCAGATGATGTTCAAGTTAGGTAGCCTTTTGGATGGGATCATTTAGGATTGGTAATTCCCCTTTTTTTCAGTTTTAAATCATATCATTTCAAGGTTAATTCATTTCAATTTTCAAGTCTAGATTTGTTTTTGGGTCCATAAGAGGCTAAAACGGGGAGGGGGAATCGAACTCGTCATCCTGCTTACCAACTAAACTGCAAAAACTTGACCAAGTCTAGATATTTAAGGTTCAAGTTATTCATAAGTTGGGTAATTTTTTATTATGGGTCAAAACATTCTCTATTGATTCTAATCCTAAAACTCTTAGGTTAAATCTATATACCGTAAGAGCTCTCCTTAGTTGAATTCAAGTGACCGTATCTATAGTGAGTTAACTGTAAATAGCATATGGGTATGTAACTGTGCAGGTGAGAGCTACAAATTTTGTTAACAATGGTCAAGCAGAAGAGATTTCCGCTGGACCAATTGAATTCGAGAAGGAAGTCGACATCCCATCGAAAAGCTTAGATTTATGACGCAAAATCAACCAAGTGAAGTGAGCAGTAACTCCAACATTGGAGACGGGGGTTTTCTTCCTCGCCACTAGTTTGTAGGATATGTCCACTTACTGTGTTATTTCGGATTCAACTCATTCTTTTGTGCTTAACCAGTTGATGTGCTTGAAACATGTCACCATAAAGAAGAAAAGTAGTTTTGATAGGAGTATTGTAGTTGGTGTACATCTATGGAATGGAAGAAAACATTAGCAAATTGCTTTACAAAGGTGTATTTAAACCCACTCGATCCGAAAGCACGCTTGAACCAAAACAATAATACGACCCAAAATCGGTCTGGATTGAGAGTGATTTCTTTTTCAAATCTGTGTCTAGTAACTCTTGTGGAAATTTGAAGTACATTGGGAAGACCTTGTATTAGAACTGGTACTGTAAATAAGATTCATCAGCGGAAGTTTGAGATGCAATCCTCTTTCCCATTGATCTATTATTCCTCTCTTAGATCATCAATTAGAAGTTGAAATGGTATCTTGGTTATCTAGCTGACTCAGCTCTCATTATACATCAATAGATTATATTCTTTTAAAGAATTTCTGATATCCTAGTACCTCTATTGATTCAGTGGCATCCTTGATCCATCCACATTTACTATAGTAATTCAGTTAGTGTTGTTTTTTCCGGATCTTATTCTGTATCTGCTGGTAATGGATCTAGATAACCAGTCAGTGTGTTGAAAGGTACTGAAAGCCATTGCTTAGTCTCTCTTTGATCACTACATCTGATTAGGTAGATTTAGATATCTGGCATATGCTACACGGCCTTTGAGGTGCAATGTGAATTGGGATTGATCCTTGTGATGAAGATCTCTTGCATTTTCTGTGCCTACTTTACTGTGAGCAACAAGTGGATAGCTGTGACTCAACCTCAAAAGTTATTTTAGTTGGGCTATAGGGTCAAGACCGCCTGCAATGTATAAATTCTGTTCATAAGAATCATGGGACTGAATCTCGTTAAAGAATGTGATGTCTTATGTTGTCAATGCATGCATGTCTAGGTCCCCCTCTGTTTCTGTGAGAATTCCATGCTAACTGTATGCATCAAGACAATCGTCTATACTTTTGGCAACTACTTCTGTTGGTTCTTTTCATGCTTAAATTGTCTCTAATCTTGAGAAAGAAAAACAAAAGTACGTTGCTTTTTTACACAATCACTTTTTATTCTGTTGATTGATTCCTAATTGCTCTGTTGCTGCTGAGTTTGTGTTCTGATTTGGAATTGTGTTGAACAGGTTGCTGGAGATGTTCATTTACCTTGTTTGGTTGCAATCTTGGTAAATGCTCCTTTTGATACTTGGATGTGTTATAGCTCACTTTGATCAATAAGTTCCAGATCATGATTAAGCTTTACCCATACTCTTGGAGAATTCTCCAAGAATGAATCTTAAAATCCGTTATTTTCATCCTTTAGCTGCATGAGATCTTGAATTTGTGTTTCACCTAGAGATTTGCCAAAATCCTGTTTTCTGCTTCTCTGAGAAGTGATGATGCCCACTTGCCCAGTTGGCTGGATCGAAACAATCCTTGGGAATGTGGCTTTTTTAATGGCCGAATGAGTATATTCAAATATGGATTTCATATCACAATTGCTACTTGTAAATCACTGCAATGGCTCAATGTATTACTTCGGCACTTGTATAACAATAACTAAAGCTTGTCAACCCAATCCACACACATACAAAATAACTCAAAACTAGCCAACATAATATCTTGTAATGGTTATAAATAACCAATTCTCCATTCTACTGACGGAAATAATAATATTAATAATAACTGTTGTAAATTCACTACTAAAATTTACCAAAATAAAAAGGACTCTAAGCACAATTACATATTATTTTAAACATTGTCCTTGAAAAAAGAATCATACTTTATTCTCTTGTCAACAGTCAACACCAGCAGCAAACTATTTCACTATTTGACAGCATTTCACATATACACAAACAAGCACAGTCTTCTTTGCCTTAAGTTCAAGTACCAATTACAAGTGAGAGGAAGGATAAGTGCTGGGTGGCAATGGAGGCGTTTCAATGACAAGTCCTGTTTCATGGCGAGGATCGAGCTCTATCATCTCTGCAGAAGTCGCGCATGCTAAAAGGCTTCGCGTGGAGTGACCTCGCGAGTGATCACCAGCCCAAGTGTGCAGGAGTGCACCAATTTGCTCATTGAAAATGCTTTGCTTAAACCGGCTACCCATCTTTGCAACAGCAAAAACAACTCTTTTTTATCATTATACTGCAAAGCCAAAACCATTGTTGATTCAAATGAATGTGCAATGAGAACTTACCTGAGTAACAATCGTGTATAGAGGTAGCGTGCTGTAACTGCATAACACTTGAATCATGATCCTGCATTGCACAGAACACATCCAATAGTAATGGGTATCATACTAAGAAACCAACAACTTCTTTGGTATTCATTTCAGTTTTAGTATCAACTTATGTGATTCCTAGTTTTAAATTAGCAATTTCAGTTGGAAGTCATGTCCTCACTTATTGGCATTGCAACTGAAAAATCAAGACTCCAATATGGGTCTGTTTGGATTTCTCAAATAATACATTTCATTGCATTATCTTGTATTAAAATGACAATTTAATTGCAAGATAATGCAATGAAATGCATTATCCTCGGGAATCCACACGGACCCTAAGAAGCTATAAGAAGTTGAAAGTCATCAAACGTACCCTATGATAAGTCTTGGGACTATGAAGGCAACCCTATCAAGAATGCATGAATGGATTCCATATGTGCACTGTATCATAGTCAAGTACCCTGCATTAGTCACACACATAAACGCGGGAACAGATTCTGTTTTGGTTGTAAACGAAATTGAAGTTGTTCTCACCAAGACCCAAAACAGAAACGCGATCTCAAAAGAGTTCTGAAACAAAATGAAGTGGATCAGATATAGAACAATGTTGGGGCGACCGAACCAAAAGTGCTTGTCAGAAGGCTTCACAGCCCCTTGATCTGGCCTGCTTTGAGCAGTATTGTTTTCGTTACTGTCGGCAATTTCTTCAGCCAAACAAGTGATGATGTGCTCCAGTTTAGCACCCACCAGAAGTAGAAGCTGTCACAAGCAATTCATTGTAAGTATAACAGATTGAAAAAACAATCTACAAAGCATGAGCTAAGGTTGTTTCCGCTATACAACAGACTTACGATCAATGGTAAAAAAGACAACCAAAAGTATGAATGCCATCCTGCATAGTAATGCATACATTCATAGGTTAGTAAAACCACCATTAATTGTAGCTTCTAATGCAGAATCGGAAAGGGGGGGGGGGGGGGGGGGAAACCTTTTAGATTGACCAACAAGAAGACAACGACGAATGCCCACAAGTACCAACTGCAATCAAGTAGTAAGCAATATGGATTTCAGTTTCAAGGCCTGGATATATAGATATGAGCGCGCAGTGTTATATACCTGATGCCGACAACTTTCTTGAAATCGCACTCTAGTGTTTTCATCATATATTTGTGAAAATCAAACTTGGGGTTTGACCGACAATGAGCCTGTGCAGGGAAAAGTAGTAGTGATATATCAGACACTAAAACAAGCTAGAAACTCAAGACAAAGATATTAACAACAGTCGAAAGTACGTCACCATTATAAAACCATTGCGTAGTGCTATGTAGTCTGACTTGGAGACGGAACCATAGAACTGTTTAAAAAATGATAGCTGAAGAAAGTGCAAAGCACAAAAAAACGAAAAAGTTAACAACATGATAAGAAATTTTGAGAAGCCATAGAAGAGTCATGACATTTATTCTTCTACTTCTAATATGAATCTCATAATACTTGTGCTCAATTTAATGTCATCAAATTGATTTGAATACCAACAATTTAGGATATCTGAACTCACCATCCAATTGCAATATCCCAAGGCCCGTTTATTGAATATACGCTGGTGTTGCGCATGTATCCGTGTGAGCCTGGATGGCTCTTAAAACAGAGATATTTCATGGCTAAGTATAATTTTTGTGTCGAAAAACTGTCAAAATCTTGTTTGCATGTTACCTTTTTGTTCATTTGAAATCTCACGCCTAATAGATTCCTCCCAATGCCTCCATTTTCGTACCTGTTAAACCACAATCTCAAATTCAGCATCGATTGAAACATGAACCTCTACATTTATACCCTTTTCAAGCATTTGTTCATATAAAACTAAAATCTAAGGCGACCAATGTGCATGTGCAAAAAATATTCAGACTTGAACACTTCCATAAACATTGTCAAGTATTATGTTTTGAAACACTCACATTATTCAAAGATAATGACATAGAATTCAACATATGTTACCTTCATCCCCCCGAGAACCATGGTAGTGGCACAGAAGATCACATACACAACTGCTAATACAAAGATAAATATATGGAGCTGATGTAAGGCTTCTAGTGACAACAATGGAGTTTTTCCCTGAAGATCAAAACAGAAATGGAGTTGCACTATTATTCAAACATGAATCATCAAAATTCATAGAAGCAAAAGGCGACTGTATTGGGCAATAAAAATTCAGTCTGAACTTGAAAAAAATGTTTTACCTTATCACAATGACTTTCACTTTCAGACAGTAATCGTCTTCTATTCCATGTTGTTTGTAGAGAATGTTCAGTTTCACCACCACTCTCTGGTTTTGTGCATGGAAGCATAGTGTTTGTGAGACCCTCTGGAATGCATATTCGGCTAATAACTCCTTGAAATACAGTAAGGAGAAGCGATATAAATCCCAAAAGCATCAATTCTGCATCGACATTCAAAGAGATATTAGTATCAAGAGTACTACTATACTAACAAAACAGTTATAAGTGAAAGCATATTGAGAGTGTGCTGGAATTCATCCTGTTAAAGAGGGAAATTTCATTATCAGCAATAAGAGCTCATTCTTGCAAATATATTCACAGATGAATTGGATAACACTACATTTGAGTCCTAATTTTCCAATAATGGAATAGGTGTATGGGTTCTAATTCTTTTACTCTTTAAAATCATAAAATCTCATTTAATTATAAGTAGAGACACGAGAATGATGTCACGAATACAATCTCATTTAAATGTAATTTCTCCCAAAAGTAAACTTTAAGCACAATATGTCTTTTAAAGCTTAATAAAAAATGTCATATATGCAAGATATAGAATCATTTGAATCATATTATAAAACTATTAGGAGAAGATGCCACTTTTTCTTGGCTTAACTGAATTCGATTTTTCATATTTATTTCCTGAATATGTTCAGGTGATACAAATTGAAGGTAACAAGTTCAAGCTAAAGCAGAGGAATGGCGAACCTGACTGGAGTTTCTGCAAACTCTGAAACAATGCATCTTGTTTTTTTCTCTTCAATGTCTAGAAAAAAAAGAAGGGACAATCAAGAAACAAAAGGATTTTAGGAATTGAATCCAGTTGAAGAATTAAAACACAATTGAAATCAATCACAATGATAATTCAAAGTTTTCAACCTTGCCGAGAACGTGGAGACCGCGCTCGGCGGAAAGAGAGATGACAAGGATGACTGAGCAAACCCCCGCAACAATCCAAGTCGGAGCGTACTCCAACGAATTCGAATACTCCTCCGCCATTGCAGCAATTGAATAACGAGGCCTCCATTTTTCTGAGTTGTTGATTTCTTATACAAATGGAGGTCTGGAGAATCTTGATCGATGGGCAAAGAATATAGGTTTTCGAGTTTCGCATGCAAAACCAGAACGAAAGGTTACGTTTTTTTTGGCACTGAGATGAAGCAAAGAACAAACTTGGAAAGAGAGTTGTCGTCTATATATATTTTTCCAATTTTTTTTTATTATTAGTTCTTTTGCAGGTGATTTTCACTTGTGTGTTGCTCTAGGTTGAAATCAGAGAGGAAAATGGCGGCTTATCTAAAGCGTTCCAGATTGCCAGCTCCGTATTCTTCCCTCTCTCTTCAGGAATTCCTCAAATCACAGAAAAATCTTTCCAATTTCCCGCCAAAGCTCTGGAAGGACATTGATTACGCTTCATCAGAATCCAATCCCGTCAATGGATGCCAAACCCTAGGATTAAACCATCCGATTCTGCTCAAACTGGATTCCTCCACTTGCCTCAACCAATTCAAACAAGCGCACGCTCAACTTCTTGTCTTAGGCCTCTTTCAGCACCCTCTAGCAGCGAGTCGTGCTGTGAAAAAGCTATGTAATCTGCGACTGCCTGGTACAGTGAGCAACGCAGTCTCTCTCTTCCGGAGACTCGAACAGCCTGATGCTTTCATTTGTAATACGATTATCAGGGGATATGTGAATGAAAAGGATCCCCGGAGAGCACTGATGTTCTATTATGAGTGTATGATTGGGAGTTTTGTTGCGCCTAATCACTTTACGTTTCCCCTTGTAGTTAAGGTTTGTGCTGGGATTGGATCCGCCATGGAAGGGGAGAAGGCACGTTGTAGGGCTGTGAAATTAGGGTTTGAGTTGGACTTGTTTGTGAGGAATTCGTTGATTCATATGTACTCGGTTTGTGGGAGGATCAGGGAAGCGAGTAGTGTGTTTGGTGAGGGCTCCTGCTCTGATATGGTGACTTGGAACTCGATGATTGATGGGTATGTGAAAAACGGGGAGGTGGGCGAAGCACGCAAGCTGTTCGACGAAATGCTCGAGAGAGATGTCTTTACATGGAATTCTATGATTGTAGGATACATTGGGATAGGGGACTTGACAGAGGCGAGAATGTTATTTGATACAATGCCTAGCAGGGATTTGGTTTCTTTTACATCCATGATTGATGGGTATTGCAGGACAGAAAACGTTTCGTCTGCTCGAGAGTTGTTTGATCTCATGCCTAGACGGAATGTGGTTTCGTGGAATCTCATGTCATCCCTTTATGTGAGGTGCAAGGATTATATCAAGTGTATGGAATTGTTTGAGCAGATGAGTGGCTCCGGGGATATTAGACCCAATGAGGCTACTTTTGTTAGTGTATTAACAGCATGTGGCCATTTGGGATGGCTTGATACAGGTAGATGGATCCACTCTTATATAAATAGTCATAAAAGCATTAAACCTGATGTATTACTTTCAACTTCCCTTTTGACAATGTATGCCAAGTGCGGTGATATGGATGACGCGAAAGACGTCTTTGATCGGATGCCTGAGAAAAGTGTGGTGTCATGGAACTCCATGATAATGGGGTACGGCACACATGGCTGTGGAGAGAAAGCCCTTGAAATGTTTGTGGAGATGGAGAAGAATGGACATCAGCCAAACGACGCTACTTTCACCTGTATATTAGCTACATGCGCCCACACAGGAATGCTACTAGAGGGTTGGTGGCATTTCGAGTTGATGCATAGAGTTTACAAGATTGAGCCAAAGATTGAACACTATGGTTGTATGGTTGATCTCTTTGGTCGAGCTGGTTTGGTGAGACATTCACAAGAGCTTATTAAGCAGATGCCGGTTAAGGCAGGATCTGCCTTGTGGGGAGCTCTTCTCTCTGCTTGTCGTACCCATACGAGTTTAGAGCTCGGGGAGCTTGTTGGAAGGAGACTGATTGAGCAGGACCCCAAAGATATTGGAGCCTATTTGCTATTATCAAACTTGTATGCAGCTGAAGGGCGGTGGGATGACGTAGAGAATGTGAGAGAGCTTATGAAGACTAATGGTGTTCATAAGGTGCCAGGGTTGAGCAAGACTCAATCTGGACTCCTGATGGAGGATGATAGTTCAGTCCATAAGAAGAACATGATCTATTCCATGTTGACAGAAATGGATGCCTACCTCAAGCTGCCTCAGCAAACTTTAATCTGTGAAAAGGTATAAATCTGAATATCAGGAATAGGGCTATTGCTTTTCTCCGGGTTTTTTGTATATCAAAGGTACAAATTTTCAGACCCAGTTCGATCAGATAAACTCTGGTACAATTTCAGTTAAAATAGAATTTAGGGGACTTTGCAGTTTTCAACATCGTTTTCCTTATAAAATTTACTTTTCTCTTTGTTTAGAATCTTCACCTTTAGGTTCATTGGGATAGAGGGGACATTAATTTTCTTGTAAGGGCAATGGATTGAAGGGAACAAAAATGAAAGTTATAAAAGATTAATAGTCAACATTATGATTAAGAGCTCACTTTGAAGCAAATACAGAAATGTATAATGTAAATTATGTAATTGTTTGATTCTTCATTCTTATATTTATAATTCAACTCTTTGTTGTATATCAACTATTCAACTCAAGTTTTACATCAATTCAGATAACTCTCAATCGACAAACACGCCTGACAAATATAACTCAACTAGCCAATATAGCATATCTTGTTAAAGGTAATAAACTCTGCATTCTACTAAATTATTGTTGTTTTATGGAGTTACTTCAATGACAACTTCATAACATTGAGAGAATTTCAGAGAGATGAATTTGAGAGGAAGAGTGAAATGATTTCATTGAATGAATGACCAGAGAGTTTACAAGGCTTTATAGCTAACAACCTTACAATCTGGCTAACTAAATAATGAGAGAACAAATATGAATTTTCCCCCTCTCAATAGATACACGTGTCCTATAACTGAACTTAGCTAACTGACTAACTAACAGGACGAGTGAACTCTATCACCCCCCTCAAGTTGGAGGGTAGGAGAGACTACACCCAACTTGCCAAGGACTTCACGATGTTGAATACCAATTAGCGGCTTGGTAAGGATGTCAGCTAGCTCATGACGAGTAGGGACATGTGAAAGAGAGATTAAGCCTTCAAGCAATTTCTCTCGAATAAAGTGGCAGTCCAAATCCACATGTTTGGTCCGTTCATGATAGACAGGATTTCGAGCAATGTATATGGCAACCATATTATCACATTTGAGGTCAATAGGAGTGATGTCAGGTACTCCAAGCTCGTGAAGAAGCCGAGATAGCCAATCCAGTTCAGCACAAATGCGTCGCATTGAGTGATATTCAGCTTCAACAGAAGACAGTGAGATTGTTTATTGTTTCTTAGATTTCCAAGAAACTAGTGAACCCTCAAAGAAAATGATGAAACCACTCACTGATTGGCGTGAGTGAGGACATGATGCCCAGTCAGCATCACAAAATGCTTGAAGCTTAAAATCAAGTTTATTGGAGAGAAGAATACATAGATCAACAGTGTCTTTGAGGTAACAAAGTGTGTGGATGGATGCATCAAGATGTGGTTGTCGAGGAGACTGAAGAAACTGGCTAAGAATTGCACAAAGAATGCAATGTCAGGGCGAGAGTGAACTAGGAAGTTCAACTTCCCAATGAGGCGCCTGTGATAAGAAGCATTTAGCAGGAGTGCACCAACAGTGGGGTCAAGCTTGCCATTAAATTCAAGAGGTGTGAGCAAAGGCCTAGCATCAGTGCAATCAAATTCAGCCAACAATTCAGCAATGAATTTACGCTGTGTAAGAATAAGGCCTTTAGAATGAGCAACAAGCTCATTGCCAAGGAAAAAACCGAGTTGCCCCAAATCCTTGATCTTGAACTCACAGTCAAGAAAAGACTTCAGTAGCTAAATCTCATGAAGATCATCACCAGTAATGAGGATGTCATCAACGTAGACCACCAAATAAACTACAGAAGTAGAATCTGTCTTAGAAAACAGAGAGTAGTCGTTGAGAGATTGAGAATAACCTCTGGACTTGAGAGTAGTGGATAGGTGAGCATACCATTGTCGGGAAGCTTGCTTAAGGCCGTATAAGGATTTGCGCAGGCGGCAAACCAAGGAAGAATCAGGCAGAGACAAACTAGGAGGAGCCTTCATATACACTTCCTCATGCAATTCCCCATGAAGGAAAGCGTTATTGACATCAAGTTGGAAGATTTTCCAACTACGGGTTAATAGCCAAACCAACAAGACACCTAACAGTGGTTATCTCGACCACTGGAGAAAAAGTCTCAGTGTAATCGACACCCTCCTTTTGAGAAAACCCTTTCACAACCAATCTAGCTTTGAATCTCTCGACACTGCCATCAGCTTTCCTCTTTACCTTGTAGACCCATTTGCACCCAATTGGTTTCTTACCAGGTGGCAGAGGAACTAAGTCCCGTGTATGATTTTGGTCTAAGGCAGTGAATTCTTGATCCATAGCTTTGACCCATCTTGAATCAAGACTTGCGGCATGATAGGAAAAAGGTTCAATGCATGTAGGTGGAGAAGAAGCTAAGGCATGAAAGCTAAAAGCATGAGGCAGTAAAGAGGTAAGTGTATGATGACAAGAGATAGGAGAAGTGTTATCTGCAGTAACTGAGTTGCAGACATAATCTTGCAAGTATGCAGGAGGCTGATGATGACTTGATGGGCGGGTTGGTGGAGGAGAGAAAGGTACATGTAAAGGAGGAGGAGTTGAGGGTGAAGGTTGAGGTAAGTCAGTGAGTGTGCAGAAGGGGATGACTTCACAGGTGAAGGTAAGAAGGCAGGTTGAGGTGATTGTGTAGGAGAAGATGACTGCACAGGAATGGATATATGTTGTGAAGATGGAAAAATGGAGTCAATGTGGTGTGGAGGAGGAGAAGGAAAAGTAGGTGGAGGAGAGTTGGTTTGGTTTGAATAAGGGAATATAGTCTCATGAAACACAACATCCCTTGAAATCAAAATTGCATTTATCTCCATATTCAGAAGCTTATAACCTTTTTTACCAAAAGGATAACCATGGAAAAGCATTTGACAGCACGAGGCCCAAGTTTGTCTCGACCATGTTGAAGTGTGGAGGCATAGCACAAGCAACCAAATGTACGAAGGTTGTTGTAATCAGGTTTAATCCCAAATAAATCTTCATAAGGAGAAGAGTGATGAAGGATAGGAGAAGGAAACTTGTTGATCAAGTGTGTTGCTGTTCAAACACAATCGCCCCAGAAAGAGACAGGAAGACCATATTGGAATAGCAAAGCTCTGGTAGTCTCCAACAAGTGCTTGTGTTTGCGCTCAACCATACCATTCTGTTAGGGTGTTGCAACGCAAGATGTTTGATGAATGATACCCTTGATATCAAGAAATTGTCTGGTAGCTGAATTGGAACCCAACTCTAAAGCATTATCTAAACGCAAGATTTTTATCTTCTTGCCAAACTGAGTAGACACCATTTCCACAAAAGAATGAATAAAAGTGAAAGCATTGCTCTTTGTGCTGAGCAAATGTGTCCAGGTTGATCGACTGAAATCATCAACTACAGTTAGAAAGTATTTGTATCATTCACGAGTAGCAGTATGATATGGTCCTCAAATATCAATGTGTATAAGCTCAATTATGCCTTGAGTTGAGATGTTGCTAAGAGGAAAAGGGAGTCTCTGATGTCTAGTTTTAGCACATATATCACAAACAACAATTACATCCTCTTTATTTACAGCATGAACTAAAGACATAGTTTTCAATTTGTAATATGGCAAATGTCCAAATCTAAGATGCCCCAATTGATAAGAAGATTTAGGATCAATAGGAACAGTCAAAGCAGGCAACACTACAATAGACAATGGATTATGATTCAGTAGGTATATTCCATTCTTGGAGCTACCAATTTCATGTTACTTGTTCTTGGAAATGCCCTGCACAATACATTTAGTGCTAATGAACATGACTTAACAGTGTAATTGTTCAGTAAGTCTTGCAACAGAGATCAAGTTGAACTTGAAGCAAGGAACAAATAACACTCCGGTCAGAGTTAGGAAAGAAGAGAGCTCCACATCACCCTCCATGTTGACAACAAACTTGTCTCCATTAGGGAGAACAATAGAAAAAGGATTCTTGAGAGGTCGGATAGATTTTAACAACTTAAAATCATAGCATATGTGTGTGCTTGCACCACTATCAATCACCCGATTTGCGACTGAAAAGAGGGGTTGAGATGTCATACCAGCCAAGTTGAGTGAAGCTTCAGTTTTTGTGTTGTCAACACTAACAGCTCCACAAATTCCCTGAGATGAATTGCCTTGAAGCAATTTGAGAAGCTGTTGACATTGAGTAGCAGAGAATCCTGTGATAGAAGGAGTCTCGTTTCTTGCGGATGATTCCTCAGTTTGAGCATTAGGAGCCACTTTCTTGTTCTTGATGAACTTGAAATCCGGATGGAAACCATGAATTTTGTAACATTTGTCAATTGAATGACCAGTTTTCTTGCAGTATTCACATATCACTGAAGATTTCTTATGTTCCCCCTTGCCTTTATCCTTCTGCGAGGTAGCATTGGAGTTCCCAGCATATAGCGAGGCTGCTTCACTCAAGATATTGGACTGTGCACCAATCTCTCGTTATTTCTCTTCTTGCAACAACATCGAATAAGCAGCCGAGACAGTTGAAGGTGGCTGCATCATGAGGATTTGACCTCTGATTGAAGAATAAGCTTCATTCAATCCCATGAGGAATTGAATGAGTCTATCCTCATCATCTTGATTAGTAGAACACTGTAGAGTATCACATTGAGGAATCTTGCACAAGCTCTGTGATACCCCGTATTTTTATAAGGTTATTTTGGGAATTTTGGGAATTTTCTCAAACACCCGTTTTGTACGTCGGATTTAATACAGAGAGTTTAAGACATTCTGTAATGTGCTATATCTCTGTATTATTTGTCTCAGTGAAATAAAATACAGACGACGTACTTTGGATGTTAATTACTCGTTCGCGTACGATAATTTTATCCCGGGTTAACATCGTTTTCGTCTAAGAGCTGATGAAGGCGGCGAAGCCAGGGTGGCGGCGCCCGCCGTGGGTATGGAGGCGCCCGCCGTCGCAAGGCTCGAGGAGCAGCCGAGTCTTCTCCTAGCTGGGGACGCCAGGTCTATGGCGGCGCCCGCCGTATTAATGACGGCGCCCGCCGCATTGATGGCGGCGCCCGCCGCATTTATGACGGTGCCCGCCGTCGTTGTTGTCCGGAGGTCCTTGCCCGAAGGTCGCCGGCGAACGTCTGACATCGCCGTTTTAGCCCCGCCACGACGCCCTCCTAGCCATCATTGTGCTCCCTCGATCTGTGGCTATAAAAGGAGAGGCTTGGGGAATCGGATTTCACACAACATCAGAAGCTCAATCTCAGATTTTGTCTCGCCGGAAAAGCTTGCCCTCGCCGGAGTTCTTTGGAGCAATCGCCGGTGTTGTTTGGTGTGTTTTCCTGAAGCCTAGAGGTCCCTTTGGAAGCTTAGTGGAGGTCTGAACCCAAAGCCAGGCCAAAGGAGTGACCCTCGTGTGTGTTTTGGTGAGTTTTCTCGCCGTTCTGTTGGCCGCCGTTCTTCACGGCGACCGCCGTGTTCGTGGCGGCGCCCGCCGTGATGAACACAGCGACCGCCGTGATGAACACGGCGACCGCTGCCAGTGGCCAGAAGCCCCTTTGTTGGCTTGGTCTTGGTAGTCGTCGTTATGGACTCGTTCCTTTCGATTTCTTTCGTCTTTCCTTATATTCGTAGTAGTTTATGTCGGATCTAACTTAGGGTTTCCTTATGGGTCGACTCGAAGGTCGTTGTGCTGTTAGAGCTATACCTGTGTCGAGCCCGGAATCCCATTGTCTCTGCTTTGTTCCAGATCTGCGGACTAAGGCAAGTGGCGGTTCGCTCTTGCTTAATCATTCCATGTTTCATTAATTATCAATTATTTAATTGTTAATTAAATTGGAATGAACTGTTGTTTGGCTTGGGAACTAATTTCATAAATAAACGTGATTAAAGTAATGTTATGATAGGTTGTATATCTATTAGAACAACGTTATTATATGTGATAATTACCGTGATGATATTATTGTGAATTTAATCTTAATGCTAGAATAGCATACGGGTTAATAGGAAAACTAATCCAAGTAAGGATTAGCTGTTTCTATTATCTCTATGTTTAAGTTGATTGCATGGATGGCTTTAATGTGATTAATTGCTGGGTTAGACTGTTTAGTTAACACGAGTGTTCGTAGGAACGCTAATCCAAGTAAGGGTTAGTCATTTCTTTATAACTTAATGTTCATGGGAACGCTAATCCAAATAAGGATTTGTCGTTTCTTTAAATCGTAATACTCCTCGGGTTAATTTCTGGATAATAATTTAAGGGTCATGACCTATGCTTCTTATCCACCTTTAAGGATCTGAAGTGTTTAAGCGCCTTGCAAGCGCCATTGGATGAGCATAATTATAGTCCTGTGTATTAAGCACTTAGCTAGTGCAATTGGGGTGGACGTAACTGTCATCCTGTAAATTAAAGTGTAAGCACTGTGGCAGTGTAATCTGGGTGAACGTAAGATCACCCTGTGTATTAATAACTCCGTTGTTCTCGGAATAATGTTAAGCCTCGTGTGTGCGCGTGCGTGTGTGTGTTTGTGTGTTGTGTTAATTTGGGTCGACATGATTGTCACCCTGAGATTTAAGCTTTGTGCCGCTCTTAATAACATTAACGTGTTCCAGTAAAGTGTGTTTTGTAATTAAATAAGATATGTGCCCGAGCGCACATAATTAATAAACCTTCGACGAGTAGTGCAGCTAAGTTATAGTGCAGCTAGGAAAACTCGTCTCGACTTTGATCATAGTACGTTCTCTTTCCAATCTGGATTCGCTGTAGGCGATGAGGTTGGTTGTGAACTGAAGCATCTCAGTCAACTTTTAAATCATTTGTGTGTGTAACTTTAATGTTCCCTAGCAGTTGTCATAATTTCCTATAAGGCTCATTTCAGTTGGAGTCTTCTTTTCAGTGCATATCTTAATTGTTAAATTATTCCATGAAAGTGTCGGGTTATATATCGTTCCTTCGGTTTTTATTCAAGGGACAATGATAGTAAACGGTCACGATCACTCGAACCACTCTGCTTTGTACCCTTGCTAGTCTATTCAGTAGACTAACCCGCTGTATTTTTGTTATCTACATCGTCATGGTTGGTGCCGTCCGTCCGTTTCGACACATCAGGAGTTGATTCCCGGAGTTTAAGTAACCTATTGAAGGATAAGAAGCTTGCAGACGAAGATTTAAAAGTCAGTGTTTTAAGCTGTTAAGTGTTTTAAGATTGTTAAAGTGTTACTTCAATGTATCTTCATAATTTAGCCATGTTTTAAGTTGGCTCTTTAAAGTCTTCCGTTGTGTAATTTAAAGTCTTCCGCTGTTTAATCTTTCAATTAAGGCAGAATTTCAGTAAACCACCCCTTAAATAGGGCACTTTGCCCACAACCACCCCTTATACACGAAATTACTTACAACCACCCATTAAACACATTCCGTTAGCAACGAGCCACCCATTTACTGTTCCGTCCATTTTCTACCGTTATCTCATGCGAAATTACAAATATGCCCCTCATTTTAATAACAAAATATATTATAATATTTAATATATAAAATAAAAACACATTTGTAATGACCCAACCTAAAAAAATTCGGGTCGAACGGGTCGGGTCACTTTTAACCCAATACTTTTTGGGTCGGGTCTCGACCCAGAAAACGCGGATCGGGTCGGTTTTGCAGGTCATGTAAAATATTGATAGCTCTAAATCGGACCAAACCGGTTTTAATATTTTGAATGGTTAGGTACAGGTTTGGGTCGACCCAGCGGGTCGAGAGCGCCATTTCAAAATTTTATAAAATAATTATTAAAATAATATTTTAATTAAAACAAAAAAAAATAACAAAGATTATTATATAATATTTTAATAACAAAATGTGTTTTTATTTTATATATTAAATATTATAATATATTGGGTCAAAAGTGACTCGACCCGTTCAAACCAAAATTTTCTGGGTTGGGTGACCCATTGGGCCATTACAAATGTGTTTTTATTTTATATATTAAATATTATAATATATTTTGTTATTAAAATATTATATAATAATCTTTGTTATTTATTTTTTTGTTTTAATTAAAATATTATTTTAATAATTATTTTATAAAATTTTGTAATGGCGCTCTCGACCCGCTGGATCAACCCGAACCTGTACCTAACCATTCAAAATATTAAAATCGGTTTGGTCCGATTTAAAGCTATCAATATTTTACCTGACCTGCAAAACCGACCCGATCCGCGTTTTCTGGGTCGAGACCCGACCCAAAAAGTATTGGGTTAAAAGTGACCCGACCCGTTCGACCCGAAAATATTTAGGTTGGGTCATTACAAATGTGTTTTTATTTTATATATTAAATATTATAATATATTTTGTTATTAAAATAAAAAACAATTTGGGAAAAATTAAAATGAGGGGCATATTTGTAATTTCGCATGAGATAACGGTAGAAAATGGACGGAACAGTAAATGGGTGGCTCGTTGCTAACGGAATGTGTTTAATGGGTGGTTGTAAGTAATTTCGTGTATAAGGGGTGGTTGTGGGCAAAGTGCCTTATTTAAGGGGTGGTTTACTGAAATTCTGCCTTCAATTAATATGTAATTATGTTATGTTTTTAAGCTTAATCGTTCTGGAAAAGCCTGAGGTGACTTTGGACGATAAAGTCTGAGGTCACTGGCATATAATATCTCCGGTATAAATTGGGGGTGTTACAAGCTCCACAACTCATCCCAAAGTGCTTTGACCTTGGTGAAGTAAGTAGTGATGGATTGATTTCCATGCGCTATTGCATTAAGTTCTTTCTTAATCGAATAGCGTTGTGCATTGTTCGATTGACCAAATCTTGTTTGTAACTCATCCCAAATTTCTCGCGTTGTCTCGTAGTAGATCACATTACTCTTGATTTCTGGACTGAGTGAATTTGTCAACCAAGCGACCACAAGATCGTTGCACCTCTCCCAGATTGCAAGCAATTCTGGATTGTCGACATGTCTCTCAATCGAACCAGTCACAAAATGTAATAACCCCTAAAAGTCTCAACTGTCGTTTTGTAAGAAAGACGTGTTGGACAATTTATGTAACCTCTGTAAGAATCATTTGAACGTAATAATAAACGTTTAACAAGATTTTGGGTCGTAAATTATTTGGGAGTACTAAAAATAATAAGTTAAGCATGACCTCGAGCAAGAACCGCGACCAAGGACCCAGAAGCGCGAGCGCGGCGGTGTCGTGACTGCGGTTTTGCCTGTGGGCAAACCGTGATCGCGGTTCTGAAACCGCGATCGCGGGCTTCTCGGATCGTCGCCTTCCTCGAGCTTCCAGAAGGCCGACGTTTGGCTTTCTCCACGTGCTCCTAACGCTGGGGAGGGGAACCGGTTGGCTTGCTCGGTGTGGGGTGAACTCCTGCTCCTCCATGGCTATAAAAGGGAGTCGTTGGCAACCATTCTCCTTCATCCTCAATTTATGTAACCTCTGTAAGAATCATATGTCGAGATTCTGGAAGAAACTCCACAAGGCCATGGGAACTGAGTTGAGGTTCAGTACGGCGTTTCATCTACATACGGATGGACAGTCTGAGAGGACCATTCAGACACTGGAGGATATGCTGAGAGCTTGTGTGCTAGATCGTCCGACTAGTTGGGAGAACAACTTAAGTCTGATTGAATTCACGTACAACAATAGCTGGCATTCTACCATCAAGATGGCTCCATTCAAGGCTTTGTACGGTCGCAAGTGCAGATCTCCGATTTGTTGGGATGAGAATGCCGACAAGATTCTGCTCGGACCGGAGTTAGTCGAAAGGATTGCCTCCGATATTGCCTTGATCAGACAGAGGATGCTTACAGCTAATGCTGATTTGAAGCGCAGGAATGTCGAGTTTGAGGTTGGTGACAAGGTGTTTGTCAGGGTGTCGCCATCCAAGCGTGTGTTTAGGTTCGGCAAGCGTGGGAAGCTCAACCCTCGCTACGTGGGACCGTTTGAGATCCTTGACAGAGTTGGATCTTTAGCATACCGTTTGGCATTACCGCCGTTGGCGCATCCGGTACATAACGTTTTCCACGTGTCTCTGCTAAGGAAGTACGTGCCAAATGTATCTCATGTGCTGAGTTATGATGACATCAAGATTCAGGCAAATGGTACATACGAGGAGAGACCTGTGCGTATTCTCGAATGCCGCGAGAAGCGCTTGAGGAATAAGGTGGTACCATTAGTACGAATCCTCTGGTCCAAGTCGGAATCTGAGGAGGTAACTTGGGAAACTGAGTCTAATATTCTTAGTCGTTTTCCCGAGCTGTTTTCGACCTAGTTTCGGGGTCGGAACTTTTTTTTTAAAGGGGGGGTATTGTAATAACCCCTAAAAGTCCCAACTATCGTTTTGTAAGAAAGACGTGTTGGGCAATTTTTGTAACCTCTGTAAGAATCATTTGAACGTAATAATAAACGTTTAATAAGATTTTTGGTCGTAGAGTATTTGGGAGTACTAAAAATAATAAGTTAAGCATGACCTCGAGCAAGAACCGTGACCAAGGACCCAGAAGCGTGAGCGCGGTTTTGCCTGTGGGCAAACCGTGATCGCGGTTCTGAAACCGCGATCGCGGGCTTCTCGGATCGTCGCCTTCCTCGAGCTTCCAGAAGGCCGACGTCTGGCTTTCTCCACGTGATTCTAATGCCGGGGAGAGGAACCGGTTGGCTTGCTCGGTGTGGGGTGAACTCTTGCTCGTCCATGGCTATAAAAGGGAGTCGTTGGCAGCCATTCTTATTCATCCTCAAGCTCCATCTCTCTCTCTCGTTTAAATTCGTGTCGCCGGAGTTGGTGTTCGTCGCCGGAGTTTCTAGTAGTCGTCGGAGGTGTCATTGGCAGCCTTTTTTTTTTGGTGTAATGGTAAATTCGATTAAGTAAGACCCTACAAAGAGGGAAAATGAAGCGAAGCAAAGATCAAAAGCACAAATAGACAAGCACGCAGGCCTTCCAAACTATGCCAAAGCGAGCAATAGAGAATAAAACCCCACGGCCAGGGCTGCAGCTGTAAGAGCAGGGTAAGAATTACCCCGGGCCTCATTAAAACCTCTATGTTGGAAAACCCCAAGGGAAAAACCAGACATAGAGGAAAAAGAGCACCCCTGCAACCCCATTATCGGAATCCAGGCCAAACAAAACAAAGGCAAACATAATACTGGCAAACGCGGAGAGACATGCAAGTCTTCCACACAATGCCGAAAAGGTGTTACTGGAAAGGCACGCAGGCCATCCAAACAACACCAACAATCCATGAAAATCATAAAGGAGTGCCCATGGGAAAGCATGCAAGCCCCCCATACCACACTACACAACAAATGGAACGAGCTACAAAGAGCCAACCATACAAGGAGGAAATCTGTCATGGAGTAAGCGGTAAACATGAGTGAGAATCAACCGGGATACAACCTCACGGGGGACGAGGTTAGCATCAAAAATGCGAGCATTCCGGGCATGCCATATGAAGTAGACCGTCGCCGAGAGAGCAAACACACGAGCCCGGGCCAGGCACTCACGACCACGGGCATGACTCCGAAGCCAACTCAAAGCACGGCGAATCGAAGACACCTCGGCGGGAATCATGAAGCGAACCCGAACCTCACGCCATATGTCACTAGAGAAAGGGCACGTGAAGAACAAGTGGTCATGGGTCTCCAACTCCGCCCCACACAAGCGACACCCCGGCTCAACATCAATGAACAAGAGCCTATCATAAGTGGAAAGCTTACCGAGGTTAGCTAGCCAAAGAATGAACATGTGCTTAGGAGTATTATGCGCCGGCCACACCTCCTTGGACCAATTCACAACCGGTCTTCTATCCCGAATAGCCTCATAAGCCAAAGCCACTTTGAAACGCCCCATCATGCACCAATCCTCGAGAGTTTCCTCGGTGCTCACCTCCCTACCATCAAGCTCATCAATCAAGTCCCTAGCATGGAGAATGCCTTTAATCAAAGGCGAATCCCGCTTGTGAGGCACCCACTCAAGAGGTTCCACCACACCAAGATACCGGTGATGAACCCACCTCACCCAAAGGCTATCACGCCGGCTCAAGATATGCCAAAAGTGCTTAAGCATAAAGCAATTGTTCCAAGCTTTAAGGTCCAAGAGCCCAAGCCCCCCTTCTTCTCTCGGTACACAAATATCCACCCAACGAACGCGAGGCCACTTCCAAAGGAAACCCCGACAAATGCCAATCAAACTATTAAGGACGCCAAAGGGCATTGGCAAGATGGACAGCCAAAACCCTTCGCATCCTTGGAGCACCGACGCAATCAACTCTCTTCTCCCGGCAAAGGAGATGCTCTTCTTAGCCCAAGCATTGAGGTACCCACTGATCTTATCAAGGAGGGGTTTGTAGTCCATAACCCGGAGGCCGTGAGGGCTAATAGGAATACCCAAGTAGCGGAAAGGAAACACACCAACCTTGAACCCGGTGGAAGCGAGAATGGGCCCTCTCTCAATGTCCGGAACCGAGGCAAGAAAAATGGAAGACTTCTCCACATTAACACATAAGCCGGACATAAGCTTGAATTGCTTCAAGCAATCCATGAGCACACCAACCGAGCCCATATCCCCACGGCAAAAGAGCACAACATCATCGGCAAAGATCAAGTGGGAGAGCCTCAAACTTTCACAATGTTGGTGGAAGTGAAAGGCGCTCCGGGCGGTCTCCTTTTTTAGGAGGCGAGAGAGAAGTTCCATACAAACCACAAAAAGGAGAGGAGAGAGAGGGTCACCTTGCCTAAGGCCCCGTTTGCCCGGGAAGAGTCCATGGATGCCTTTGTTTATCTTGATAGAATAAGAAGCCGAGCTAACACACTCCATGATCCAAGCCACAAACTTGGGAGGGAAGCCAAGGTGAACAAGCGCAAACCGAAGGAAATCCCAAGAGACCGTGTCATAAGCCTTGGCAAGATCCACATTCAAGAAGCAACGCCGGGTGTCTCTCTTAACATTGTACTTCCTCAGGAGCTCTTGGACCAAAAATATGTTGTCCGACATCAACCGGCCCTCCACAAAAGCACTTTGAGCTGGATCAATGAGGGAGCCAAGAAACTTTCCAAGTCGAAGGGTCATGATCTTAGAGATGAGCTTGTAGATCACATTGCAACACGAAATAGGCCGGAAATGTTCCACACGGGTCGGCGAATCCACTTTGGGGATGAGGGAAACAATTGTATGATTGAATTGCCGGAGAAGCTTACCATTGACAAAGAATTCCTTAACCGCCGCACACACCTCGGGTCCGATAGTGTCCCAAGAAGTCTTGAAGAATTTGGCGGTGAAGCCATCGGGACCGGGCGATTTGTCATCTCCCATGGACCAAAGAGCCTCCTTAATCTCCGAGTTAGACACCGGGGCCTCAAGCAAGGCACCCTCTTCCTCGGACAATGTAGGCCCACTAGCAAACACACTCGGCACCGGTAGGGCCACCGAGGCCTCCGAGCCAAACAAACCCTTGAAGAAGGTCACAAATTCACCCACCACCTCCTCCATGGCCGAAGACCGGGTCCCATCATTTTTGGTGATGAAAGGAATGTGATTCCGGCGCCCATTAGCTCTCATCAAAGAGTGAAAATACTTGGAACAACGGTCGCTCTTGAGGACATACTTGGCTTTAGCTTGTTGTCCGAGGAAGCTAGCCTCAGCTTCATTCAATCTTGATGCCTTCATTTTGGAAGCCTCCACCAACCGCCTAGCCTCCGGGGAATCCGGATTCAACCGATACTCCTCAAGGGCACGGGAGAAGTCGAGGTTGGCCTCGGTCGCCCTAGAGGAGATGTGGCTAAACTCCGACTTGTTGAGGTTCTTCAGGGGATTCTTCAAGCCAAGGAGGAGTTTGGCAAGCCGGAATTGGTAGGAGCCTCGATGATGAGTCACCCACCCTTCCCGGATAACCTCCTTGAACTTCGGATGATCGGCCCACATGTTAAAAAACTTGAAATACTTCTTGCCATTCCCGGCGACCCTACGCAAGGATACAATACCCGGTTTGTGGTCCGAGAGATGCCACATATCCGGAAAATTAGAATGACAATAAAATTTAGAATTTAGCCAAGAAGGATTTACCAAGACACGGTCAATTTTGCTCCACACGGTGTTGTTGGTCCAAGTGAAGGGGTTGCCACTTGTGCTTGGTGCGTCCACAAGCCCTAGGCGCCGACAAGCATCAACCATGTCCTTGCTCTCATACATAGAAATTGGGTCCCCATTGAACCTCTCCTCCTCGGCCATCACACAATTGAAATCTCCCATCACAAGCCAAGGTAAGTCATGAGCCTCAAAAAGCTCATCCACATGTCCCCAAATTGCCCGGCGTGCCACCACACTATGCAAGCCATACACAAAGCAAACACCAAATTTCTCCCCAGTTGTCTTGCACATAAGAAGGCAACCAACATGTTGGGTAGACATGCCAACAATCTCCACATCATACCAACTAGCATCCCACATGACAAGGATACGCCCACGAGAATCAAGATGGAAATTTGAAGCAAACTCTCAACCCGGTGCCACAAGGCGCCCTAACTTAGCAATATTAAGACCACCACATTTAGTTTCAAAAATACCACAAATCTTTACCTCGAAATCACGAAGCACTCCAAGCAAGCCATTTTGTTTCCGGGCTTGGCCAAGCCCTTGGATGTTCCATGCGAGGACCTTCATGAGGACACCTTGTTTTTGTGTCCCCGGGTTCTCCTTGAGCTTCGGAGAGGAGCCGAATCCTTAGGCCATTTTGGGGCAGCCGGGAGCCCGATCACCAAGGGCCTAGATTCCGCCAACTTAGCCTTATTCTTTTGTGATCTAGACATAACCATCTCAAAGGGGGTTTCCACCTCCTCCATACGCTTTCCACAACTTCCATCCCCGGAATGTTTGGATAGCTCAACCTCCCCACGGTCATCACCATCATCGAGGACTCATCACCACTAGGGGACACCACATCATCACAATAGTTCAAAAGGGACTCACTCACACTTTCATTAGAGGACTCACACTCATCATCGGCGTCCAAGGACAAGGCTTCCGAAGCCTTGGCATCCTCCACATTGACATTGTCCTCATCATCCGAGATATTGGCATCCGAGGCGCCTTGCCCATGGGCATTCTCCACGGCCTCCGAGGGCAAACCACTCAAGGCCTTAGCATTCACCGCGTGCCCCACATTGGCCATCCTTTCGGCACCCGCGGCCTTGGCACCGAAGGCACTAACAACATTCCCCTTAGTGGCATTGATATCCGCCTTGGCATTGCCCTTAGGCTCCTTGGAAGCCCTTTTGGCTTTGACTCCCACGGCCACCTTTTTTTCTTTGAAAGGGCACCCCAAGTCATCATGTCCGAAAGAACAACAACCCTTGCAATACAATGGCTCATTTTCAACAAGGAAAGTGCACTCCACCGAATCCCCATCATCAAAATCAAGCGACACTTTCCTAACAATATCCTCGGCAAAATTGATTTCCACTAACACCCGGGCATACGAGCCTCTCTTCCTACTATCGGTCACGGGATCCATGAAGAGAGGCTTTCCCACATGAGAAGCAATTCGGCCAAGAACCTCTGAAGTCCAAAAAATCTTAGAAAGGCCGAAGATACGTACCCAAAGCGGGATGGTGGCAATGTCACGGCGGTTGAAGGCAAACTTTTCCGGGATGTGCTTAAGGATCAACGGCTTGCCATAGATAAAGTAAGGGCCTCCTTTAAGAACCTTGTCTTGATGTTCTTCGGACTCAAATTGGAAGATCATCCAACCCTCTTCCACACGATATCTTGCCTTGACACCCCAAGCTTTCATCATGGCAACGATCAAGAAATGGCCCGGTTGATAGCCCACATATTGGCCAAGGAGAGACCACCCCCACACGGCTTGCATGGGGAGGCCCTCGGCGACTTTGATGGCCACACGGTTGGATGATGGTGGCGTGAAGGCTAGCTTCCCTCCAAGGCCAGAATTCATGAAGATCTTCTTGGAGGCGGTGGCCCAAGCATTCGGCCTTGCAATGCCGGCACCGGGCCGAGCGGCGACGGCGGGGGTCTTGGCCACGGCGGCATAGGATTTCGGAGCGGTGGCACTAGTGCCAATATGGCCATCAACACCACTTGGAGTGTCTTTGCCGGGACCGGTTGCCAAGGCGCCGTCATTAGTCATGGCATGCTTGCCAACATTCGGGCGCGGCGCCTCCTTAGGAGCAATTTCGGCCGCCGGAAGCACATCGCCGGCCTCGGAATCTCCCTCGGAAAGAATATCACCATCATTTCTCACAACTTCTTCAAAGCCAAGGCCTATGAGGTCTCCTAGCTCCACCGGTTTTTTAGAATCAACCACCTTGGTAGCCAAGGCCTTGGCCAAAACCACCTTTTTCCCACCACCGCCGGAGCCGCCCTTTGCAACCACCGCCGGAGCCACCACCGGTTCTTGAAGGTACTTGCTAGGATTAAGAACTCCAAGGGAGTTCTTCTTCTTCCCCATTGGAAACCGGCCACAAGCAAACAACAAGCAAAAGACAAGCTTTGACTAAAGTGGCAAAGTGGAAGTTTGCTTTCTTGCGGCAGAATTTTGCAAGGCCAAAAATGGCAATGTTGTAACGGCTAGAGATGCCAAGAAGCATCCAAAAGCAGCTGCAGAATTTTAAGAAGCAAAAGGACAAGATGGGAGCCGGTCAAAGGTGAGCAAAAGAGGTAAAAAGGGGGGGAAACACCCAAAGCAAAAATAGTGGAGGCAAGAACCGATCGGAAGAGGGCCAAAGCCACGGATTTTGGATGAGTTTGGCAAGAACACCGAACACAAGCTCAACCCAAGGACGAGCCAAAGCAAGGGAAAAACATGAAAAACATATAGCGGGAGCAACAACAACCCGGAAGCAAGCCAAGAAACCGGAACACAAGGCAAGGGAACCCAAACCGGAGCACAAGGAGGGCGAGATGAAGGCCGAAATGACCGGGGAGCACAAGCCGACTAGACCTCCGGTTCGATGATGGCTCGAGAGGATACCACCATGAACATGAACAAGGGGCTCGTGAGGAGCAACCTTGCCGGAGCAAGCCGGAGAAGAGAAGTGGAACTGCCGGAAATCGCCCTTGAAGTCGCCGAGAAAAGAGAGTGTTTTCTCTCTCTTGCACTGAGAGCTCGTGTCATTGGCAGCCTTGTGACGACGAGTCATAAAACGGAACCCTAAGTTAGATACGATACGAAACGAAGATATGAAACGAAACGAAGGGAAAAAGGCCTGAGTCGCGGCCGTGGTTACCATGGCTGCGATCGCGCTTTCTAGGCAAGGTCGCGGTCGCGGTTGGCATAACCGCGGTCGCGGTTTTCTGGGCCAGGCCCGCGGTCGCGGTGGATGGAGCCGCGGTCGCGGATCTCCATCCTGACGCGAGGTTAGGCGGCTTCGAAGCCTTAACGACGACGAGGCTTGAACTCCACCACCGCGTATCACCACCACTCCAAGGCTTCACAAGGTGTCATTGGCAGCCTTGTGAAGCCTTGGAGTGGTGGTGATACGCGGTGGTGGAGTTCAAGCCTCGTCGTCGTTAAGGCTTCGAAGCCGCCTAACCTCGCGTCAGGATGGAGATCCGCGACCGCGGCTCCATCCACCGCGACCGCGGGCCTGGCCCAGAAAACCGCGACCGCGGTTATGCCAACCGCGACCGCGACCTTGCCTAGAAAGCGCGATCGCAGCCATGGTAACCATGGCCGCGGCTCAGGCCTTTTTCCCTTCGTTTCGTTTCATATCTTCGTTTCGTATCGTATCTAACTTAGGGTTCCGTTTTATGACTCGTCGTCGTCATAGGAATCCGTACTCATATTCAAGTTCCAGATCTCTAACCCGATCTCTTCGTTCGTCGAAACTAAGGCAAGTGGCGGTTCGCTCTTGCTCATTATTCCATGTTTCCCTTGATTATCAGTTAATTGATTGTTAATTAAGATGGGATAAAAGTTTTTGTTTTCTGTTTGGGAACAGATTTAATAAAACAAGATGTTAAAATATGCATCTATAATAGGTTGTATATATTGCTAGAAACAACGCTATTATGTATGATATTACCGTAATGGTTTTGGTGTGGATTTATGTATGAACTTACATGTGTAGTTAGAACGAGTATTCGTAGGAACGCTATATACCTTGCAAGGTCTAGTCGTTTCTTTATAACTATTAGGAGGATTTTGCCCTAGTACTTCTGGTCATGACCGTACCCTTATTTAGGGTAGGTGCATTCAGCTGGTTCCAACAATCGGGATTCATTCCCATAAATATCTCTCGTATCGAGATGATGTGGATTAAAAGTTGTAACATGAATGTGTGTTTTGGAATTAAATAAGATAAGTGCTTTTACGCACATAATTAATATACCCTCGGGCGAGGAGTACAACGTGGAAACCGCTCGGACTCTTGTTAGAGTAAGTCTTCTTTCCAATCTGGATTCGCATTGCGCGGTGAGGTTGGTCGTGGACCCAAATAATCAAGGTCGTGTTTTAAACTTGTGTGAAAACTTAACGTTCCCAAACAATTGTCATACGTTTCCTATAAGACTCAATTTCTTTGGAGTCTTCTCTTCATACGTTTTCCATAAGACTCACTTCCTTTGGAGTCTTCTCTTGATCATGCCTTTTCTCATGTTTTCGTTGTGATACCCCGTATTTCTGTAAGGTTATTTTGGGAATTTTGGGAATTTTCCCGAGTACCCGTTTCGTACGTCGGATTTAATTCAGATAGTTTGAGACATTCTGTAATGTGCTCTGCCTCTGTAATATTTTTTCTCGGTGAAATAACATACAGTCGACGCATTTTGGGAGTTAATACTCGTTCGTGTACGAATATATTTAACACGGGGTTAAGATTATTGCCCAAGAGTTATCATCCAATGGGCACTAAAGTACAAGTTTGTTACCCTAAGGTTTTTATCCAAGAGGCAAAGTGCAAGGTTATTACCCAAGGGATGGGAAGGAAGCTTCCTACCTCCTTCCTTCACCTTGGAGCTTGCCTATTTAAGGAGGACATTGGGAGGAAGAGAGAGCTCACACTCTCAAAGCTCTCAAACTCTCAAAAATGCTCTTCGGGAAAGCTCAAGTCGAACGTCGGAGCTCGTTTGGTGTCGTTTCCGGTGGCCAAGAGAAGCTTGGGAGGCCCTTAGAAGCCTAGAAACCAAGCAAGGCGAAAGACGAGCCAAACCGACCGTCGAGGGTGAGTTTTTCCTCTCGTATTTCAGTTTCTGTTTAGCGACGGCGACCGCCGGATAGAGGTGGCGACCGCCGGCCAGAACACGGCGCCCGCCGTGATGAGCCCGACGACCGCCGTGAAGAGCCCGGCGAACGCCGTGAAGAGCCCGGCGCCCGCCGTGAAGAAGGGCCAACCGCCGGGAAGAAACGCCTTTGAGCGGCGCCCGCCGCGTGGGAGGCGGCGCCCGCCGCGTGGGAGGCGGCGCCCGCCGCGTGGGAGGCGGCACCCGCCGTGGTGAAGGTGGCGCCCGCCGTGGTGAAGGTGGCGCCCGCCGCAAGTGGGGCGGCGCCCGCCGCAAGTTTGGTTGTTGGCCGGTTGCTGTCGTGGCTTCCGTGGCCTTCGTTCGGGTTTCGTTTCCTTCGATTCCTTTCGTTCTTTCTTAGATCTGTATTGTTGTTTGTCGAATCTAACTTAGGGTTTCTTTGTGGGTCGATCCGAAGGAATCTGTTCTCCAGATCTGTCCCTGTGTCGAGCCCGGGATCCTGTCGTTATACTTCATTCAAACTCTGCGGATTCAGGCAAGTGGCGGTTCGCTCTTGCTCATCGTTCCATATTTACATTAATTATCAGTAGTTCATCTGAGTAATTAATTTGGAATGATTATTGTGTTTGTCTGGAAATGGTTTTATGAACTGTTTTGGAAACTGTAATAATGATATTAATAGGTTGTATATCTGTTAGAACAACGCTATTATTTATGTTCGCCTTGAGGGCATTTATGTGGATTTATCCTGAACTATTGTTGTGCTCGAACTGTTAGTTAGCACGAGTATTTGTAGGAACGCCTGGACTCCGAGAGGTCCATCTGTTTCTTTATAACTTGGGGAAAAGGGCGAGCAAGACCCTACGATAGTAGAGGCTTGGACTCTGCGAGGTTCATTCCTTCGATATAAGTCCAGAGGCTTGGATTCTGTGAGGTCCATTCCTTAGTTGTATGTCCTGCGTGACAGAGCATATGTTTAAAAGCTTATAATGTAATGTGGGTTTTGGAATTTAATAAGATAAAGTGCCCGAGTGCACATAATTAATATACCTTTGGCGAGTAGTGCAGCTAAGTAAATAGTACAACTAGGAAAGCTCGTCTCGACTTTTGATCAGAGTACGTTCTCTTTCCAATCTGGATTCGCTGTAAGCGGTGAGGTTGGTCATGAACCGAAACATCTAAGTCAGCTTTTAAATCATTGATGTCTGATTCTTTAAACGTTCCAGATTTGTCATATTTCCTTAAAGACCCAATCTCTTGGAGTCTCTTTTCGGGTCGATTTCTGTGAAGATTCAGTCTTTCAGAATCTTCTCTTGTGCATACCTCTTGTTTATTCCAGTAGAAGTATGATGGTTGACTATCGTCATCGGTTATTATTCGAGAAGCGATGAGTCTAACCTAATACGACTGCTTCGAACCACTCTGCTTTGTACCCTTGCATAGTCTATTCAGTAGACTAACCAACCGCAATTGTTCTTTGCATGGTTGGCTGGTGTCATCCGTTCGATTCGGCACATCAGATAGAGCGAAGATATGAGGAGACTAGATTGACTATGAAGACGACGGTTGTTTTTGGATGTTTTTAATCATTTTTTTTAATCAGGTTGAGATCCTTGGGAGATGACCATTGTGGTCAAGATCCTTGTTTGTAATATATTTAAAAGACTTCCGTTGTACCTTGTTTAAAGACTTCCGCTGTACTTTGTTAAACTCTGTGTTTGTCCTATTCGGGATTGGGATGTAATCCCGGGACTCATGTTTTATATGAATAAAGTTATCATTTTGTATCATTGTATTTCATGGTTTGTATTCAATCGGTAAAGCCTTGGGTGATCTCGGTAAGGAACACTGAGGTCACTGGCGGTAATACCTTTCCAAATGGGTTCAGATTTGGGGGTGTTACATCCGTAGAAATATTGAAGTTCACCTCGTATATCGGCTATTATTCGAGAAGCGATGGTGGTAACTTGATACGACTACTTAGAACCTTTTTATTTGTACCCTTGCATAGTCTTTCATTAGACTAACCAACCGGTTTTTATTCCTTGCATGGTTGGCTGGTGTCATCCGTCTCATACGGCACATCAGGTAAACTTCCTCATCCTTGAAGGCCAGATCCCGACGTTGAAGGCAGATGACGTTTTAAGTGTTTTTCCTAAGGTTGAAGATCCTGGCGTGAGATTGCTCAGATCAAAACCCCTTCATGGCGTTTATTTATTTCAAAGACTTCCGCAGTACTAAACTCTTACTGTATTTGGTTTTGTCATCAGTTGTAATTTACGACGTTGGTTTGAATATTATTTGGTAACTTTCATGTTATTTAATGAAGTTTACAACATTATATCATTTGTTATAAAATCGGTAAGCCTTGGGTGATCCCGGGTGTGTATTCCGAGGTCACTAGCAGTAATATTTCCAAAGGTATTTTGGGGGTGTTACACAAAACACCATTTGTTCTTTGCTGACAAAGCAACCTTGACAGATCTTCTCCATTCTCCATAGAATTTGTCGTCGAAGATCTGAGACACGATCGGAGCTCCAGGTTGATCGGAGAAATTGATGAACAAAGGATGAGTGTTGTTGATCGCGGAAGAATTAGATTTGTCGCCTCTTAAATCATGTGTGAGATCCTCCATGGATGCTGACAGATTGAGGATTCAGGAAGAATACGAAGGATTGAATAGATCTTGATTTCAAAGAATCAAAATCTGAGAACGAGAGGATGAATCTAATCGCAAAACGACGATTAGAGAAGGAAAACGAAAGTGATCGATCGCTTTTGCTCTGATACCATCGTAACATTGAGAGAATTTCAGAGAGATAAATTTGAGAGGAATAGTGAAATAATTTCATTGAATGAATGGAACATAGAGTTTACAAGGCTTTATAGCTAACAACCATTGCTAACAACCTTACAATCTGACTAACTGAATAATGAGAAAACAAAGATGAACTTTTTCCCTCTCAATAGATACACGTGTCCCATAACTGAACTTAGCTAACTAACTGGACGAGTGAACTCTATCACAACTCCTGTTTCATGGCGAGCATGATCGATGGGCAAAGAATATATATATATATATATATATATATATATATATATATATATATATATATATATATATATATGTTTTTTTAGCAGGATGGGCAAAGAATATTGGTTAGTAGTTTCGCATGCAAAACCAGAATGAACGGAACTTTTGGCAATGAGAAGAATAATATAATGGAAAACTTCATAAAATCGCGATCTTACTTATTCCATAACAAAAATACTTGCATTTTGAAATTTTCTTTAGTTAACCTTTATCCATATCTATCTATAAATATATAAAGTAGACTAAGGGTGTAATTAATGTTCAATAAATATGAGAAATTATCTTTTTTTTTATTGTTGATCTTTCATTATAAATCAAATCTTCTAATGTAGGCTCAATGATTAAAGACAATCTCATGATATAAGAGGTCTAGGGTTCAATCCCCCTTCATAACAATTTTGTTTTACTATTTTATCTTTCATTATTTTTTTGTTTATATTAATTAGTTACTCAAATCTTTATATCTATCTATTTATCTATCTATAAATATATAAAATAGACTTTTGTCCATTAATGCCTACAACTAATTAATATATGTTTTCCCTAATTTTTTTACTTTCATCTCATCTTAATCTATATACTCCGTATAATATAAAATATAGTATAGACAATAAATGACAATCCCCTAAAACTCACATTCTAAACATACAAAAAAAAATTAACACATACCCAAACGACAGTTTAAAAATAAAGACTCTTACATTTCCTAAATCTAGGATACAGTCATGGAACTTAATGCCCATATGCGTAATTCTAGGTAAACTTACATTCACGACAATAAATAGTCAAAAAAATTAAAACACGAGCAACCGACTATTTTAACATACAGACTTAGCAGTAAGTACCCACCTCCATAATCCATCCTGAAACTCACATTCATCAAAACAAAACAGAAGAAAAAAAAGAAAACAGACTACGATTGTTTCAATTGTGAGATTGAACAGATTTAAATGATCATGGCTAGAGAAAACGCATAACATTTAAACAATTGTCTCTCTTAACTCAAAAAAATACTCCATATATAATTTGCACTCAAACGACTTTTGAAAATAAGGCAATCAATTAGGTTTAAAAAATGCACAAACGGTTTTCTCTCTTAACTTAAATATACCAATAAATACTGGCTCTTCTCATCTATTCACTTGGTGTACCACTACTACAATTGATCTCTCTCTTATCTTGCTCACTTCACCATGCACAATCATTGAAATCATGGCTGGAAATACAATAGGAGAAAGAAGATGCATTACACTTAACTACTTGCTTGAAGATGTAAGCTCCGAGATTAAAGTCGTGATTTTTCACAAATGAGATGTTTTCGATTGGCACGGAACATACAAGTCCACATATCTCCTTCTAGCAAATTATATGGTACATCAAAATTTTTAATTTTCAAGTATTTCATATTTGGGAAATTCTTGTTGGTGCACATAAGTTTAGGGTTATTCTTGTTGGTGTCCCACGATTAAGTTTTTTCTGGTTGGTACGCCTAAGGTTTTGGTTTGTTCGCTTTGTAACCAAACTTTTTCATATTTGCACCATTCTGGTTCGAATTGATCAAATTCAAGTCCACCATTGTGTTCATCGCCCTCAAATTAGTAAGATTTGACTCCTAAAATACTCAAATCCATGTCCGAACCATGTCGATTTGAATTCCGAAGTAACAACCCGTTTTTTACCTTAAGAATTCAAATCAGAATGGTTCAAGTATGGATTTGATTGTTTTAGGAATCGAATCCTACTAAGTTGAGGGCAATAAACATAATGATGAGCTTAGATTTGATCAATTCGAACTGAAAGGATACGGATATGAAAAATTTCGGTTACAAAGTGAACAAACCAAAACCTTAGGGGTATCAACCGGAAAAAACTTAATCGTGGGACACTAACAGGAATTTTTCTAAACTCAAGGGCACCAACAAGAATTTCCCTTCTTATTTTAATATTGATTTGTGTATGTATATGTTTAATAATACAATGAAAATATTTCATTTATTTACTTATACAAGACCTCTAGAAACAAAGCAGGTCATTGGACTATATAAATAAATTTTAGATTTCAATGTTATTCTCCAAATTCCAGACATATAAGGTACATAGTTTTTTTTATAGTCTTTGTGCTAGACACTAATGTTCTATTTAATTTGTTTGGGAGTGACATTCAAGTTTGTACGACTTAGTTTCTGTGCTTTTTTGTTTATATTCATACCTACAAATATATATATATATAGGATAATTCCATAATTTGAGGCCTCTAAACACCAAACATTTAAAAATATGTAAATTTACAAGAAATACATATTTAGTGTTGTCACCTCGGTTAATATGGTAAAGACTTTCACCAGTTTGATTAATTACATCTTATTTTAGCCTATTTTTATATTCTTGGTCATTAGATGAGAAAATACAAAAATTATTAATCTCAGTAAAATAGACTATATGGTTAATACCTTGGACTTCAGGATATATAGTTCTAGTTATATATACAATTCACCACCAATAATTTTATGCTTATTAATTACAATGTTATACAAGTACATGAAATGACCAAAATACATATTTTACTAATACGTATTTTATATTATATAATTTGGTTAACGAGAGATATATTGGACGTTTTGTACACTTGCTAACATTTATATAAAGATATAAATAGTTGTAAATGGTGAATTGTAGAACAAAACAACCATACGAGCATTCTAATCACCTGTGCTTTGCTTAGTGTTGGACTGGCTGGTAATTAAGGGCTTATTGCTGTCTTAATTAGTCTGACTCAGTATGAAGGTTGGACTCAAGATTATCCAACACAAGTTTCTCAAGTTCCTCCTACTACTCTTAAATGAACAAAACTCTTCTTACTCATTCAAAAATGTTGCACAACCATCATCAATTCATTATACAATCCTTTCTTCACATTTTTCTTTAATCAGAAGCTCCCCTGAAAGAATTCGCTCATTTGATTTGGCGGAACAAAAATAGGACAATCAACATGTCAAGATTGTTGCCATCTGTGAAATCAACTCAAAGCAAACAAGAGATAGAAACGAGAGAAAAGAGAGAGACGAAAGCTCTGAAGCTCCATTGATGAAGAAGTAGTCTGTTACAACTGTTCTAACAGAATTGAAGAGAGAGAGAGATAGGAAGGTGGATTTATATACAATGTGTAGCCGGTTTACTGAACTCGGTTTACCCTTACTCCATATCCCCCCCTCAAGCTGGACTTGGGGAAGAATGCACCAGTCCAAGCTTGAAAGATAGGCATCGATGTTGCACTTCACCAAGAGCTTTAGTAAGAATATCAGCAAGTTGGTTCTGAGACTTCACATGTGATGTGGCAATGAACCATTCATCAACCCTTTCCCTGATGTAGTGACAGTCAATGTTCAAGTGCTTTGTGCGCTCATGAAATACAAGGTTAGCGGCAATATGTTGGGCGGCTCTGTTGTCACAAAACATGGGAATAGGAAGGGGCAAAGTGATGAAAAGGTCACGAAGCAAAGCATGAAGCCAGACAACCTCACTGGCACAAGCTGACATACTTCTATATTCAGATTCAGCTGATGATTTTAAAACTGTATTATGTTTCTTTGTCTTCCAAGAGACAAGATTGTTTCCCAGAAAAGCACAATAGCCACTGAGTGAGCGAGCAGAAAATGCCCAATCTGCATCACTATAACTAGTGAGTAATAGGTCAGTTTCAACTGAGTAGAATAATCCCCAATCCACTGTGCCTTTGAGATATCTAACAACATGTAATGCAGCCTATAGATGAGGTTCACGAGGAGAACTAACAAACTGACTTAAGTGTTGAACAGCATAGGAAACATCAGGTCTAGTGATGTTCAAATAAAGTAATCTGCCTACTAATATTCTATAGATTTCAGGATCAGTAAGAAGAGTGCCCTCATCAGTAGACAATTTCAAACCCCTGGGCAAAGGAAAAGGAGAAGACTTACAATCAAGCAACTGAGTATCCTTGAGTATATCAAGAATATACTTCCTTTGGTTAAGGATGGTGCCTCTGTCAGAGCGAGCTACTTCAATACCATAAAAGAATCTGACAAACCCGAGATCCTTGATGGTAAACTTGATGTCAAGACCAGCCTTAGTGTGCAAAATCATATCAGTATCATCACCTGTAAGAAGAACATCATCCACATATACCAAAGCCATAGCAGTAAGGCCATTAACTTTCCCGACAAAGAGATAATAATCATTCAAAGATCTCACATAACCAAGATGAACCAAAAAACTGGTAAGTTCCTTATTCCACTGCCGTGAGGCTTGTTTGAGACCATATAAGGATCGTTGTAGTTTACAAACCTGATCAGATAAAGCCTTGGAATAACCTTGAGGAGGCACCATGTACACTTCTTCATCAAGGGAACCATGCAGAAATGCATTGTTCACATCTAACTGGCGAACATGCCATTGCTTAACAGTAGCCAAGGCTAGCAAAACCCTGACTGTAGCAAGTTTTGCAACTGGTGAGAAAGTATACTTGTAATCTTTTCCCTCTATCTGTGTGTAACCTTTAGCTACAAGGCGAGCTTTATGCCTTTCAACACTACCATCAGGTTTATACTTAACCTTATAAACCCACTTAGAACCCACTGCTTGTTTCCCTGGAGGAAGAGATGTAAGAATCCAAGTTTTATTAGCTTCTAAAGCAGCTAATTCCTGAGACATAGCAAGTTCCCAGCAATCCACACCTTTGGCTTGCTTGTAAGTAGAAGGTTTCATAACCTTGCAAACATTATAAAAAGAAGCTACATAGTCTTCAGAAAAGTCTGAAAGATTCACCAACTTAGACACATTGAAAGATGCAGATACGGAATCATCAACACCAGTCAGAGCAGGACAAATATAATCTTGTAATCTCACATGTTGCATTCTGGATCTAGAAGACCTTCGAGGACTAGCTGGCCTTTGTGATTGGCCAGATTAGGGAAGCACAATATTAACTAGTCTCTCAGTAGAAGAATCATCAGAAGAAATATTATCTTGAGCAAGCCCAATAGAACCACTGTCAAAAGAATCACCAATAGGAAGAATACTATGGTGTGACAGAGATGCTGGAGAAACAGACACTGGAGCTAAATTGCAATCATTCTCTAAAGCCGGATTAACCAATGGAAGACTAGACTGAGAAGTCTTAGAGTCAATAGAATTCTGATAAGGGAATAACTGTTCTTGGACATAAACATCTCTAGAAACAAAGACAATATGATTCTCTAAGTCATATAGTCTATAACCCTTCTGTGTCATATGATAACCAATGAAGATAGATCGTCTAGATTGAATACCAAACTTGTCTCTGCGTGACTGACAAGGTTTACCATAGCATAAACAACCAAAAACTTTTAACTCATCATAACTAGCAGACTTGTGAAACAAAAGCTCATAAGGTATTTTCCAATGCAAAACTGAACTTGGCAACATATTGATAATATGAACAGCAGTCAGTACACACTCACCCCATAATTTCACTGGCAAATTAGCATGAATTCTCATAGCTCTAGCAGTTTCAATAATGTGTCTGTGCTTTCTCTCTACACGACCATTCTGTTGAGGATTACTTGGGACACTGGTTTGATGAATGATGCCTAAGGAAGCAAATAAATCTTGACATGAATGATGCATAAATTCAGCACCATTATCAGATCTCAATATCTTGACAGCTGTCCCAAATTGAGTCTTAACATATGCCAAGAAAGAAGGCAAAATGACACTAACTTGAGATTTAAACTTGAGCAAATAAATCCAAGTAAATCGTGTGCAGTCATCAACTATTGTAAGAAAATAAGATGCTCCAGACAAGGAAGGTGTCTTGTATGGACCCCATATATCCAGATGAATGAGGTCAAAAGGAGCCTTTGCCAAAGAAACACTTCTATTGAATGAATCTTTACAATGTTTGGCAAGCATACAACTGTCACAAAGAAAATCAGAACAAGCAACATTCTTAGACCATTCTTGATGAGGAGTCAACCCCACCGTTAGTGCCAAACTTTGATAGACCGATCACTAGGTCAAGGTCGAAGGAACTGCGTCAAGAGCTGGAGACGTTTATGGCACATGCACTATCACATGACAAAGAGGACTAGTCCAAAGTCAAGGCGTTGACTTTAATGGTCAACGTTACCTATGTTTAATGGTCTTATTAATTTCTAAGTTGGATATTTTTAGGATTATTATTTAATTGTGTTAAGCTTTCTATTTTCGGATATTTTGGAAAACAATTGTAGCCTTTTTGGGAAGCATAGGGCCGGCCACATTAGGGTATTAATAGGCTCCCTTGTCTTCTTCCTTAGGCAGATTTCTCCTAATTGTTAAAACACAAAACAGAGCTTTGTTTGCTTTGAACTTTGCTCCCCGTGAGAGTCTCAATCGATTGTTACTTCTTCGCTTAGTTGTTTTCGTCTTTGTCAAGTTTCTCTGGAGTTGGTGATTTCGTACATCTTAAGCATCCTCTCCGTGCTCCAAGTTCGTTAGCGATTCTTGGTTGTGTGGCGTTGTAGAGATCGGGTCGGTAGATCGTTCGACAAGGTTTCTTGCTATCAGCGCAAGAGGGTTTTCTCGTCGTTTCTATTGGTTCTTTCTTATCATTCCTTCATTTGTTTCACTTCCGCCAGATTCTAATTGTTCTTGTTTTCTATTGTTTTGAGATTCGTTGCCTAGATCCATTCCGACGCGGCTAACCCCGTATCAATTCTAGATGCTTCATTTTACTAAATGAGCAATGACCTAATCGAGCATGAACAACAGCTCCATGAGTGGTCTTATTACAAACAGAAACTTGATGCTTATCAGAAACACTACTATATCCTTGAGCAAATCTCTCAGAGTGCAAAATGTAAAGACCTCCAAGTCTTTCTCCAACAGCAACATTCCTCTTAGTGATAGGGTCCTGAAAAGCACAACCATTAGCTTCTATCACAGCTAATAACCCATTCTCATCAAGCAGCTTTGTGACAGACAACAGATTTTTCTTGAAACCAGGAAGTAAAAGAACATTATCAATCAAAATATCCTCATTGATCCGAACTGATCCCACAGTATTTACTGTCATAACAGTATCATCAGGTAATGCTACATTAATAGGCTTAGAGAGCTCTTTCTTACTCAACAACAAACTAGAATCATGCACCATATGGTCAGTAGCCCTTGTGTCTACTATCCAAGAAATAATATTTGAACTAGATGAAGCATTCATGACATATGAATGTGATAGATTACCTGCAAAATTACCAGAAGTAGAAGAACCAGCAACATCTCTGCCTTTAAACATCTTGATCACCTCCTTACAGACAGCATTCACAAGCACAGAATCAACATTCTTCTTTTCTGGTGAATCAAGAGGATTATCCTGATCATCATCCTCAACTGCAGCATTAGCAGATGACTTTCCCTTCCAGTTTGAATTCCTTTTCTTTGGAAATCCATGAAGCTAATAACAGGTTTCTCTAACATGTCCTCTTCTGTGACAATAATCACACTTTCTGTCAGATTGTTTTCCACGCCTTTGATCAGATGACTTATCCTGATATTTATAATCTGGTTGTTGTCGATTGGCAGCCGGAGCACTACTATCAGCATCAATCTTGAAAGAATTTGTAACTATCTTCTGTCTTTCAGCCTGTTGTACCAAATAGAATGCCCTATTGACAGATGGAATATCCCCCTGTGACAACAAATTACTCCTCACACTATCAAATTCATCATTTAACCCCATCAGAAACTGCAATAATTTGCTCCTATTTTCTCGATCTATAATCCTCTTCATAAGATCACATTTACAAGCACTTTTAATACCACCACACTCGCATTCAGGAATTCCATCAAGATTTTGAATTTCATCCCATAATTCTTTAATCTTTCCATAATACTCAGCAACAGATAAATTTCCTTGTTTTAATGAACATAAGCGTCTATTCAATTGATACAAAAGAGGTCCATTAGTTTGACCAAACCTTTCATGAAGTTCATCCCAGAGATGCTTCGCTGAATCGACGTACATGAATGTGTTCGAAATCTTCTTTTCCATGGAGTTTATAATCCAACACCGGATCATATAATCCACCCTTAACCATCGTTCACAATCGAATGTTCCCAACGGCGGCTGCTTACATGAACCATCTACAAACCTTAATTTGAGTTTTGCTCCTAGTGCCATCTTCACATTACGGATCCAGTTCGAGAAATTCATACCATCGAAGTGCGACGAAACCAATTGCGCCCCCGGATGATCTGAATTTGACAACGCCAGTGGATCATGCTTCACTCCATTCGATGTCTCATTATTCAGCGTTTCATCGGCCATCTCTTTCGATTACAAGAACAGAGATTCAATAACAAGAAAAGAACAATGCGGAAACGAAAGATACTTCGAGCTGAAGCTCTGATACCATGTGAAATCAACTCAAAGCAAACAAGAGATAGAAACGAGAGAAAAGAGAGAGACGAAAGCTCTGAAGCTCCATTGATGAAAGAGTAGTCTGTTACAACTGTTCTAACAGAATTGAAGAGAGAGAGAGATAGGAAGGTGGAATTATATACAATGTGTAGCCAGTTTACTGAACCCGGTTTACCCTTACTCCATACCATCTTCTACGCTTAGAACAAAAATAGGATTCGACGCAGATTTGGCGGAACAAAAATAGGACAATCAACGTTGTAGAATGTCTCCTTACGAGGCTCTCAGTGCTAAAGAGATGTTTGTGGTACTGATTGAGCCCCTTTCACATGGCACAAGCAGATCGACCATCTTCTGCCTACAAGCTCCAGCACCAAAACATAATAGAGCAATCTACCATACAGATTCGACGCTCAGAAGCAATAGCATTTACCCCATGGTACGTTGTGTAACACCGGATTAACCAAGAGAAACACTCCTACCTAGCGTGCTCTTCCTCACAACCATCTGCTTAACCACAATACCATTTTGGGGAAACAAACATAAAAGATGCAATTAAAAAAAAAAAAAGATGCCAATATGTAGCATACCTTTGACAAGTGTATAACAAAATGCAAGGGATGATCACCTAACCTTGTAGAAATACTTCTTCCGGAGTTTCACAGCAGTTCTGATGCACCTTCTGACTCTAATCTCCAGCATATTATCATTGAATATCTGACCAACAATTACTAATGGTAAATTTCACTGAACAACAATGCAGTGAAATTTAACGGAAATCAAGTATATATGATTGACCTGCCTTTATTAAATCATCCATGCACCTAGTCTCCTTGATGATTTTTTGACGGTTAAGTATGAGAATTGCTGCTACACAAAAGACAGGCAATTCGTTCTCCACGTTGTGAGACGACAAGCCTCTACTACGAGAATGCATACGGTTGTTCCGTGGCCAGAAGCTCTCGGTGAGCCCGCAGAATGCTCCCGATTTCATCCATATAATTCCAGACATGGATCGTTCTGTTCTCACAAGTTTCCCTTGAGATATGCCTTTCAAACCTTCATCAAACTCGGCGTGTTCTTCTTCAATATCAGCATATGATTCGCTCGGAAGTTGTAGCAACAGCGGTTCTAGGCAATTCTCCTCTGAATTCCAGGCCATTGACACGTCAAAATCAGCAGCCCACATCATCTGCAGCCATGACTACTTTAAATAATCACAAGAAATGTAAACAAATTTTTCTAGTAACGTCTTCTGAATACCATTCTACCGGTGGACCTAAGAGTAACAGACAAACCTCCCACATACAAAGGACTTCACTGAAAGACAATTCTCTGCGGAAAAGCACGTGCAGCATCCTGAAAGCAAAATGAAGGCCTTCGGCGCCTATACGCGATAAGTGAGAAAACATTTCCTTATCAGTGAGTTCCAGTATATGCCACAACGTATGCAACTGCTGCATCACTCCAGACGAGCCTTCCATTCGAAAGTTGTCACGCTGGTGAATACATGACAGAATAAGCAATTTTGGTACTCTTTAAAGTGGAGGAACACATGGAAATAAGGATGATGGTAGAGCATACCACTCTACGAAGAAGCATCTCAAAACACCAAAATGCATCAGCATCATTCTCAAAGAGAACAAGAAAAGGAGACAATAAATCACTCATACCTGGCAAATAAAGAATAACTGATCAAGAGGCCTAATTTGGATTTAGAGGGAGAAAAATAGTTCTAGATGAGGCTACAACCTTGACAATATCCAGTTTGAGGGTCAATCCATGCATAGACCGCAAGCATATCCGACATCCTTGCTAAATTCTTTTGATCCTCATAGAATCGAAGATGATTATCCGTCCTAACCACATCAACAACTGAAAAGACATATGAATCTACAATATGAAGGAGAACAGAGTTAAAGGAAAAGAATTGTAGTTTTGAAAGCAATATTATCTAATACCTATACTATGTAGAGTCCAAAGCCATTCAGACACCTTATCTTCGCCAAGAGATGTGCTTGCAACCATTCTCGCGGTCTCAGGTGCACTTGATATCCTAAAAGTGTTTACTAGATTACTATTCTGACTCGGATTATTAGATTGCAGCACCACTTCTTCTCCATGGAAATGGACCAAGTCGTTTTCCGAGTTGAAAGAATCTCGACCACTATCAAAGAATGATCCATTTGATTCAATGATTAGATCTTCACTGTTATTGATCTGAAAACTGTGCATTGTTTCATCATCAAATCTCGGTTGAGTTGAATGTCCACTATCATGCGATTCACATTCTCTCTCAACTTCATCATCTTTGCGAACCAAATTAGTGACCAGTGTATCTGAAAAATCATACTGATTTTCAACTTCACCATCAACACTTTGTCTCACACTGACATGATCAGAAGAGTCACTAAACCCTTCCATTTGGCAAACATCATTGTTGTTATTCTCCCACTTAGTTTCTACAGCTTCAGCTTCAGAATCCTTTCTCTGAAAATCTTTGGAGTACGCTCTCATATCCATCACTTTAGAGCCGACAACGAACGCAAGCATGCCAGTCCCAATGCTCTTATGCATCTTTTGGCACTCCTTAACAAGTTCTTCATACCGCTTCCTGCATACATGTGCACTGATCAATTAAGATAGCGAGTGATATTACATTCGCATCGTTAATAAAAGGACTTCTTCAACTGCAATACTATACAGGCCTCTTGAATACTAATCAAAGAGCAAAACCCCAATGAGCCATATATGTCCAAATTCAAGACAATGATATTCTTGAAATTTTTGTAACTATTGTTATAATGTGTTAATTTCACTAATTCCAATCAAACTTTGCTGCACTTCCATAGGCAATTGGAATATAATGTTGGACACTTTCAGAAGTATAATCCCACTTTTTCTACATAAATGAAAAAATAGCTAAGTTTGCAAGATATATTAGCACAAAATTCTTAGATGAAAATGCACAAGAAAAAAGAACAGATTGTGAACAATAGAATCACCAACAAAAAATAATTCTTAGATGAAAATGCAAAAACTGCATTCAGAAGAGAATATATGTACAACATTCCCACATCCATTCATTCATCTTTCTTGACAACAGTAACACAAATTTTAGGTCATTTAAATAATTCAAAGTGATCCAGGTAGACAAATTTCATGACAATATATACGCAAAGAGAGGTTTGAGGTCTGAACCAAATTTTGTAAGGACAAAATTTTACAAGATCGAACGCAAAACAACAAACAAGAGTAATTTAATGCAGTCAGTCAGTCACTGGAACACATAAAACACATTAACAGGATGTATTGCTGAAAGTGCAGATGAACCTCCGAGCTGCTCTAAGCTTCATACGAAAATCAATAGTACTGCTCAACGCATAACAGCCAAGAAGAAATTCCCAAACTTCAGCTCTTATGGATGGATCGACACCCTATGATCAAGAGGCAGCAATAATTAGTAATTCTGAGTTGTATACAGTAAGGAAATTTTGTGGTGTTGTCTCTCGAACACAATCAAAAGCTTATTCAGACAAAATATATATTATTTAACGGGTAAAGAGAAGTAAAAAGAAAGGGTCAATACATCCTCAACAGCTTATAGAGAAAAAATAACATAAGAATCATAGACCAATGAAAACTCCATTATGTATGAACCTTTCTTTTAGGCATCCACAAATTAAAGATTCAACTCATTCTTTGTCAATGTTATTGATAACTAGTAGCAATTGCGCTATCATTCTAATACAAATCTACATGCCCCAAGTTCAAGCCACAGACTGCTGCACTCCATGGTACATCTACAATTTCCTTGCCCTAAAATTAAAACTAGTTGTAGATGTCCTAATTTTGAATATCACTTGTGCTGTACTGGATGCCCAAACCATAAGTGAAGTTGAACGAATACATCATAAGTAGATGTTCAAATGATGTCTAACATTACTGGTAACTGCAAGAAGCAACGTATAAAAAGCTGATTTATGTGGAATGCACGAAAATGTTAACGCAGTATGCTGAGGGAGAAAAAACATTCATAAATATGAGGCACGTTGAACATTCATGAATCTCATATTATTCACCAATAATCAACATACCCCCATACATATTAACTTCAGAACTTTCTGGAAATCCAGAACCCTCCCTTCACTATCGAAAAGTGCCTGCCATCTTTCAGGTTTTAGCATCTTGACAATACCTACACAACCAGCAACGAAAATGTATTTAGAAGGATATCAGAAGGCAAGTTCACGAGATAACATGACAAGGCAGCTATCAGTGGCAATCAATTTGGTGATTAAAGCAAGTGGAATGATGCATCATGAAACTATTGGGGCAACAGTTTTCATTCTCATTCTCACTGATAACAATTCATTCATGATTCCTAACCCTTCTATAATCACATTATCATTGAAATGAAAGTTCTGACCTAAATTCCCCAATGTCAGGCTGTTAATGAAGAATGCTTATAAGCCACTAATACCAAAAACTGAGCAAAGGAGATGAAGAATGTTTCATCATCATGAACCACATTACATGGAGACACAACTTGAAATGTTAACAGCTCCATCCATTTTTTACAGGACCCGTCCGTAATTGATCCGGGGGATTGGCCATTTCCACAAAATTGAAATCAAACAAAAACTTCTAAATTTGAAATGAATTCCAGAGATGAAACAACGAGCTTAGAAAAAAAAAAAAAGATCTATCAGCATAACCACGACCGAAAAACTTCAATGCCCGCTGATTTCGCAGCAGAAATCAAAACTTACTCAATTCTGGAAATCAAACGCAAATGACAAGGCGAATCTTACCAGAGTCTACCTTGAAACTTTCGTCAAAATATTAACATCATCTGCAGTCATCGGCAACGCGGGATTCCTCCCCATCAAAAGCGAAATAGAGAGAAAGAAACCGAAGGCCAATCAAAAGAGCCTAATCCGAAGAGCAGCGTTGAGAAGGGGAGAAGAATCACGGTGAAGACAAATGAATGGATGGATGGTTGAGTTTATGAGAATATGCTTAATAAGGCAACCTCTACAATTAGCAAGTCCTTCATTTCAACAAATAATTCATGTATATACTTGTGAAATATTTTTAAAAGATTATATTTTCTCAGCAATACCTTTTTCAATCATTACAATAATATTTATTTAAAAAAGTTGACCATCACTTTTACGCGGGTCTCTCAGTTCCCTCTTTTTGATATTCTTCTTTTTCCCACAATTCATAATTCAACACCAATTATAAGATCATAAGTACATAATCAAATGGGAATATATTTATCATACCCAGAAGATTTATGGGACTCTCTCTTTTCTCTAAAAAACTCCTAAAAAATCAAATGGATAATTCCCACCCAATAAAAGAAATAATTCCCTCTAACCACCACAACTAACACAAGAAACCTCACACCTCACACCAACAACCACCAATTAACACCACAACACTTGCTAGATTTTATGGCCTATTCTAAAGATCTCCCCTAACAAACTCATCCTTCTCTACCACCTCTACTGTAGAGATCTTCATATCCAAACTCACAAAAAGCAGACTCTCCCTATTAGGCACTATCCATGGATAAAGGTAAAAACTCATCTTTAAACTTCCTTCATTGGAGCTTCACAAGCTTCCCTTCTTTGGATTTGTTTTAGCACAGAGGTGCCTTCTCTTGCTTTGTAAAGCTGAGGATTTGGCACTTCATCAGTGCTCCACCGCCAATTAACAAATACAATTTTCTAAATCAACTCCTATCCAAGTTGGATCGGCGCCACCATGCTAAAAATAAATCAGATCCCAGCCCTTCCCTTGGCCAGATCGATCTCCATTCCAGATGTGCTCAAATTAAATCTCTGTTATTGGCATCCTTTGGATATCCATATTAAGTTTACCCATGTCCATCAAGCATGTTCTGAAGCTTGGATGAATCAAAAACAAAAAGTAAAGAACTAAAAACAAAATATTTATAAAAAAAGCAATTATACCATTTTTCTGATGTAAAAGCAAAAGCTTTCCCTTGACACAAATGAAAATAAAACAAAGTAGAAGTAAAACAGTGAGTTTTCAATCAAAATCTGAACAAAACTTCGTCTGACACGCTAGCTATCAATGTGCCAATTTGACTTTGCTTTGTAAACTGGTTAAATATGACTTAACAAAAAATTATCTTCGATTAAAGGGGCAAAAAGCTAAAATTAACAAAAACAAAACTCTATAAAAAATTATCCAAATTTCTCACCAACTACTGATACCAAATATAAACATATATTGGACTTCTCTAACAAAACAATACTTTCACTATTACCAAATAGCAAAACTAATTGATGATCTTTTTCGACAACAATTTTCACCCTTATTTATCGTCTTTGTTTCAAGTAGGGGTGAGCAAACGGATATATCCGATCCGGTCCGGTCTGGTATGTCGGATATCCGGTAAAAAATATTCACAAAACTCATATCCGTATCCGATCCATTTCGGATCGGATATCCGGTCAATATTATCCGGATCGGATCGGATATTCGACTCGGATATCCAAATTATCCGGTACTAGAAAACCTATTAAAAATTAAATCAAAATGTTACTTTTTTCTAATTCAATTAAAACTAACAATCCACAAAGTGTAAACTAAATGTCAAACATCAACACCATTGGCAAGTCCCGGTAATTTTTTCAAACAATTAAACTTTTCAAACTTTTCAAATTGAGAACCATAATCGTATATATTATATAACAAGATGAATTGTCAAGTATATAAAAGTTGTAACTTTAACTTGTATAATCAAAATTCAATTCAATGATGAACACTCAGTCTTGACAAAAAAAAGATATTTACTCTGTTTAGTGAGGCGACAATTAGTACATGAATTATTGTTTTAGGGTTTTAATTTTATAAGAATAATAATCAATGTTGTATTTTTATTAAAAGGAATAAAATAAGGAATGTTGTATGGGAGAATTAAAGTGGGTTTAATTACTTAAAATTATACAAGCACTATTTTGAGATCATCGAAACTAATTAAACATTGAATCTTAGTTATAAAAACATATATATTATATACTAATAGTACCGGATTATCGGATATCCGGTAAGAAAAATATCCCGATCCGTATCCGGAAAAATCACCCGGATCGGATCGGATTCGGATAAAAATTAAACGGATATTTTCGGATACGGACTTTTAGGGTTCGGATTGGCGGGTTATCGGATCGGGTCGACCGGATCGGATATGTTTGCTCACCCCTAGTTTCAAGTATGGGTGTCAAGTTCTTCGCAGCATTTGTGGAGCTAAACTAGGGTGATGTTTGAGTGTTCGGTCGTGGTCGTGTCTGTGGCTCAATGAAGATCCATCTTGTACGAGGGCAACGTCATGGTTGAGGCTCCTGAAGATCTCTCATGGTAGTCCGTTCAGCACTTCCGCAGGAGTCCTCCTGTCTAACTCGTCTTCCGGTAGCACTTTCATCTGATCGTGCTTGCTCACCAATCGCTTTAGGTCATTTAAGCTCTACTTTTGCTTAGTTGTAATTTTCATACTTGATTTATTGTTCTTACTGTCCGGTTTTGACCGGCGTCGATTTATCGGCCTCTCGATCTATCCAACGTTGTTTTGTCGGATACTTCGAATTCTTTTCTCATAAAAAAAAATGGGAATAGATTTATATGGACCAAATCTAAATCCTTGAACAAAGAAAATATAAGCTTGGTCTTTCATTTCAATCTGATCTGAGTAACTGGCCAGACATACTCAATTTCCTCGTACAAATGATCATATGCCAATCCTCTAGTTTTAATAGTAAAGATTTACTTGCTAACCCTAAATCATCAGCTAACTAACTCAGGCTTATCCGAGTAGATGCAGGTCTAGCAATGAGTCCATGAGCAACCCAGCCTGCGACCTCGCTGTCGTTTTTGACATGGTTGAATTCCCATTGTGCGTACTCCAGAGAAATCTGCAGCTTCCCACCAAGCCTACAGTCGTCAGCTGCGCTTCGAGACTTTATTCCTGCATTTTGCTCTAGCCAGTAGAGGTAGTTCACCTGGAACAAGGACTTGAGCATGTCCAGTGCTGTCGCGCTTTCTTTCAGAATTACCTGAACCCCGAAAGTATGACAACAAAAATTTCATCAACATACATATACAAGTTGATATATGCTCTCAAAAGGCCTTGATTAGCAAGGTGATGACCACTCTCGTGTGCCTCGAGTTGTGCATGAAAGAAAAACAATAACAGAAATTAAAATTACTTACGCAAAACTTATTGTTGTGTTCAGTTAAGATGTAGCTCTCATTTCTGTATAAATCGAACAAAGCAACTGCCTCCTCCTTACTCCGAGTAATGTTACTGAGCTTGGATCCAAGCTGCAAGCGACGGTCAATATTTGCAGCTGCATCTTTGGCCGCACCAGATAGAACTCCCCCCTTAAGCTGGAAAAATACAAATTACAAATATTACCTAATAATTTCCAACTTTCACTACTTCATATGATCGTAACACGACACCAAGTTTTCATATAAATTGGATGGAATTTCATACACAAAGTATCACTCTTACAAATTTTGATAACAATAAGGAGAGTTTTAGAAAGTCTCCTCTTCCCACTAAAAAAACAAAACAAAAAAAACTAGAAGATAGCCATGGATATCTGGCCATCTGTCTTGGTGGGATTATACTGGGTTGGTTGTTGTTGTTGTTGGTATTTTTTCTAAGGAATCACTAACAAATGCCAAGGTGACAAAAAATCCTGTAGTGATGAGATTTTGATGCCAATTACAGGTATGTTTTTAGCCGCTGCAGCCAAGATAAAAAAGAATTCAGGACAAAAAACACACACCGACAAAATGAACTTACTGCATGTGATGGTCTCATAATGAGAAAAGGAGCAGCAGGAAAAAGAGGCTCCTCAGCATTCACCTCCTTGACTGGAGGAACTTGACCACTTAGTAAATATTCACTAAAGATTAAACCTACAAAACATAAACACACAAACATTAATCATTTATATCATCATAACTCGAGCAAATTCTTAAAGACCAAATTTTAAACTAGGAACGAGGGATTTGCCATATCAGTTCATTCTATCATTGAATATAGTTAGCACTTAGCAGGAATAACCAACTGAAAAATAATTTAATGAAGTGGTCAATAAATATCAGATTTTCAGGCTTATAATCCGCAGCTGAGACAAATCTAAATTGTGCATTCTGTTTCCATGTTCTAATATAATAAATGCTTTTAATAGTTACTTTGGGGGGTAAATTAGATCCCAATACCCTGAAGCACGGACAAAATCATTCTGATATATCTTCCACTTACGTATATCAACAGCCAGACCTTAGGTTTAGAAGTATAGTGAAAAAATCAAAATTTCAGCCAAAAAGGGAGCCGATAGCTCCTAATATTGGACATTCAATATAGCATCTTTCCCATCTTGAAATTTCTAACCAGCAGGATATATAGTAAACACATATTCTGAAAATGAGAGACATTATTATTTTGTTGCAAAAAATTTGTGGCATCATACAACAAGCCAGAATGCATATTTACAGTATACTGCTTTCCTTTTCCTTGTATTTCTTATTCCTGAGAAAGTGACAAGACATCTCAAGAATATTTAGCATCTGATAAATATATGATGCAAAAAAGGTCCTTAGTGCAGACCTACTATGTTTTTCTTATTCCTGACAAAGTGACAAGGCATCTCAAGAATAATTAGCATCTGATAAATATATGGTGCAACAAAGGTCCTTAGTGCAGACCTATGGAATGATAAATAGTGGAAAGCCAAAAGGGTCATCAGTGGTGTGGCTGATGCGGTATACAGGATATGTAGGATACAAATTCACATCTAACCAATGAAATGGTGATTCTTTTCCCTACAATTCTTTAAAAATGAACAATGTGATGTTTTGCAACTACGATACTTAATTCTGTAATAGGACAACAATCAGCTAATAACTAGTGATTTAAACAATTTGGAAGAGTTCCAGACATTATCATTTTGGGAAAAACAAAAATAATACAATTAAATAGTTGAAACCCCTAAACTGTAAGAGGAATGCATTAGGGCTTTTGATTAACAGTACAGAGATATAGCTAGAATAAAAGATGCATGAACTAATTAACAGAACACGATGGAAATGCTTCTCTTGCACAAACAGAATCCTTGAACCAAAAGTTTAATCTACAAAGATATGAAGAAGAAAAAGAAGAAGACAAAAGAATACTTGCTCGATATGGATTCAGGTTTCTCAGCTGAATCGATTGGTAAGACTTCAGATTGCAGAACATGTGGATCCAAGTTACCACACTAAAAGCAGCAAGAGCAAGTGGTGTAGAGGAGCCGGTGTAATTCGCTATTGCTATGCCAATCGCAATGCCAAGAAACTTGCTCACCATTCCTTGGGCTTCACCCTTTGCAATAACCTGACAAATAATTTGGAAAATGAAGTGAAAGATGAGACCTAACATCATCAGTATGAGAAAAATGCCTATGCGTGCAGATAGGTTAGAAGATGTCCTGGATTCCTCTGCATGCTAAAACTTCAGAAGTAGAAGCCTTAGAATTACCTCAGCAAAGTTCCTTTTTGCAGCAAATCCAGCATAAAAACAACTTCTTGTTGCAGCCTATCAAAAATAGGGATAAAATATCACAAGAATGATAGAAAGACCAGGATGAATCCTTGCACAAAAGATGCAAAAAGTGTTATGCTCCACACATATGTTTTCATGTCTCATATGCCTCCAAAAGTTGTTTGAGAGGGAAAGTTGAGAATATTTCAGCTGAGCAGATGCATATCTGAATGTATATATCAACATGATATATAGACATGCAGATGTGTATATATGAAGATGTAAAGCCTTGTGATGAAATCAGAATTCAGAGAAGGGGAAAAAAGACGACAATATGACAAAAATCAAAACAATTGAGATAGCTGAACACAACACCCACCTCCTAAATTTAAAATACTAGCACCCACCCTGTAGGAAATTCGAGTCTAACCTGAATTAAAGCAGCTGCAGATCTTCCTGCTCCAGCAATAGCCCCAATGAAGACAAAAAGATGGGGAAAAGCTGGAGTTACAATCTCCAATCCAAAAGCAGCATTCTCCAAAAGATCAGCAAACAACCTCCATCCTTTTGGATTAAGATCAAAATGCCGCCCATATTTTGACAAAACAATCTTACTAAGATATCCAATCCCGTCCTTCAGTACCCAATTTATGGCGGCTGCAGTAGGAATAGCCCCTTTACCCAGTCCAACAGCATAAAGCAAAGACTGCAAAGAAAAATGATGGAATTGACAATGATATAGCATAGACACAGAATTATATCCTAGTATCAAACTATACTCCTACCTGAGTAGCAAGAACTCCGCTGACTTGGCTGGCAATTCCCTGGACACCTCTCCACAAAGAGTACTCCAAGTAATCACTGGTCACACTGTTAGGAAAGCCTTCTGGCAGCATCAAACGCATTAATATATCCTTGCCTTGCGACAGTAAATTGTGAATATTTGGTGAAAGCGACTTGAAAAAATTGGCATAAACATCTTGGTCATTTGATGGCAATTGCGACAATGATTCAACAATTACAAACTGATCTTTGGAAGAATCGGGAACAAGTTTCGTCCTCCTGCTTCCCCTAACCTCCCATATCACCTCTTCATCCACGGGCAGCTCTCCCTTCCCACCCATACTCCCAAATGCTATAGCAGAATCCAAAAAGCCATGGCTAATCCATGTAGCCAATAGTAGCACACCTAATACACATCGCCTAACAAATAGTTCTTTGCTAATTTTATCAATGCAGTCACTCGGTATTTGTAAGAAGCTATAGAACCAATGCAACAAGGGATCCAAATCACCGTTCTCTTTGTCACCTTCATTATCATTATGATGATCATCTCCACGGCCACCACCACCACCATAGCCATCATTACTGTTATTGTCATTGCCAGAATCACCGCTGTCCAGTAATAGCCCTAATTCTGGAGTTGAAAGTCTCTGTACCGAGCTCAACACTTTTAAATCAGCTTTTGCACCAATTTTGAAATCATATCGGCAAGCAGGTAGCCTAACATTGCTATATTGTGAAGTAATTCTAGGACAAGAGCTCAAAAAAGCAAAATTATTCGTTAAAAGCCTTGAAGGTACGCAAGTCTGACCCATTGCCTACTTGTTTATCTGTATAAACTAGCTATAAGCTTTTCCAGCATGTGCCAACCTAAACACATACCTATTTTTAGGTTAAAACGGAGTTAGTGAAGGTTGAAGGAGACAGGTGGTTGTGAAGGTTTGTGAGGTGCGCTGCAAGCGGCGGCCGGCTGGGTGGTGAGCGGCGAGCGGCGGGGAGGGACTCGCGAGAGAGAGGGAGAGATAGACGAGCAGGGTTGGGATGAGCGGCTCCGAACTGGTAAAGGATGGGAATAGCAAAAATAAAATGATCAATTACCTAAAATCACCCGTTGATTCGTTGAATGGTCATATTATTCAAAATCACCCCTTTAAATTGATATTATCGGAAATCATCTGTGAAGTAAAATAAAAATAATTAAAAAAAAAGTTAAATTAAAAAACCCAAAATTTGGGTCTTCTTCCCCAATTCATTTTCCGGTTTCGTCCTCTTGTTTCTCGTCGGAGCAATGGTGGATGTCAAGGATTCCGATGAAGCGGCTCCGTCGGCAGCTAGGTAAACAAACCTCTTCCTCTAAGCTTTTACGCCTGAAATTTCCATCATAAATAGAGCAGTGAACTTCAATTTCAAAGCAAACCAAGCGGAAAGTGTAGTTCAATATAGCAGAGCATTGTGCTGGCGACCTGAGCTACGCCGCCAATGACATCGTTATGCTCCAGCCCCCAATTTCCCAAAATCTCAACCCTAACCCTAATTTCAATTCCTCCGCCACTATCCTCTCTCTCGTCAAATCCTTCTCTTACAACCTCTCGATCTTCGCTGATAGCTCCATGGTTTCTCCCTATGGGTCAAATTTGGTCGCGTTGGAGCTCTGGTCGCCTTCCCCGGGCCTCAACATCCCAAAAGCGTTGATCGATGGCCACGGATTCAACGTCGCCTCTTCCATGCTCTTCGCCTCCGGTGTAATTGACGAGTTTGAGGTCGACGAGGCCGACGCTGGCATCAGACTCTTCGTCCCCACCGACGCCGCCTTCGCAAACTACCTCCAGTCGTTCAATTGCTTAGAGGAATAAATTTTGTACTGAATTTTGACTATGTATTTCATTGCTCTGGAATTACAGGAATTTAAGGGGTTGGCTGAGCTTGAAGAACTCATCAATGGCGGACACGTAAAAAAGTAGCAGCAAATTTGCTTTTAGTCGAGACGGCGCAGAAGGAAATTTTAGGTTTTTTACTTTTTTTTTTAATTACTTTTAAATTTTATTTCACATAAAATATTCAGAAAAAATACTTGTGGGACCAGACTTAACGGATTTCAAACGGAGTCAGGGGTAGGGTGGCGATTCTTTAACGGCATGTGAAACACGGGTGGTTTTCGGTAATATCGATTTAAAGGGGTGATTTGAGCAATATGGCCCATTCAACGGGTGATTTTCGATAATTGACCCAAAATAAAACCATGGTAATTTTGCAACTTTCTTCAAATGAAGAAAGCAAAGGATTGGCTGAATTTGAACTTTACAGAAAATAGAGGACCATTGGGCAATTTTCATATAATAAAGAGTGAAAAAGATATTCAAAACTTCCGAGGATTTTTCAGCCCGTTTGGTATCGATACCAAAAATATACTCTCTCTGTTTATCTCTTTAATTGTCGTTTGAGAATTTGCTTTTCTAAGTTGTAGAAAATCTGAATATAAATTTTCTTTGATTTAGTGCATTCATTTTATTTCCAATTCCTTTTTGCCTTTGCATTACATGTTTGTTTTTCTCTCGAGTGTTTTTTTAGTACTCTATTTTTAATTTCAAAACAGGATTTAATGAATAAATGTATAAAGATAGAGAAATATGGGTTCAATTAAATTACTCTAATTTGTGTGTCTTTGCCTCAAACGTCACTTATAAGGAAACAAAGAGAGTATGAGATATTCGGTATTGATTTCGGTACGAATATCAAAGTATGTGTATGAGTAATATCAATGTATGAATATGAACAATATTTTTGATACAGATATATAAAAATAACCATGGTATTATTTTGATATCACTTTGATATTAACCAATATCGATATCCAATATACCAAACAGTAGATATTAGTTTCATATATTTGCCAAATACAATATGAATATGATTGATACTTGTACACATACCTGATATCAATATCAAACGGACCCTTAGAGCATCCACAATGGTGGTGCTAGGAGTTCCTTTAACAAATTAAAATAAAGATAAATAAATTATGTGTAAGCTTTTTAGAAGAGAAGCAAATTTTGGTTCTTGTTCCTGTGTAAAGTGAGAATAGAATACGATACGGGACTAGAAAAACCAGAGAAACCATAGAAACCCTAGTATCTTTTCGGTTGCCGTCGCTACCCCTCACTCTTTGAACCCGCCGCTGCTCCCTTTCACTGAGAACCCCCGAACCCTAGTTACCCAGTGGCCACCGCTACTCAACCTCCTCTCCCTCAGTCGGGATCTCCCTAATCTCTTGACTCCTTCTCATGAATCCTACCAGATCTACTACTCTCACCCAACCCCCTGTTTTCCCGGATCTCGGGGAGTCGCTCGACGGAGAGCGGTGTTTTTTGGAGGCCACCTCTCCTCTTTGGAAGTCTAGTAGAAGTACTGGACCGCCTGGAGTTTGGGTTGTGGATGGGTTCCACTCTAGAGAGACGACCATCAAGAGATCTCAAATCCTTGCACCAGATCAACTCTTACACCAGAGATTCAGGGGCTTTGTCGTCGTCCATGTCGCCACGAGCTATGGGGCGATCGCTTCTTGTCTATCCCTCATCTCTTGGAGCTGGAAAATGGGTGGGTGTTGGACTCTTCAAGTCTTCTACCCGCCGTCGACTGATCCACACAATGGTTGGGCTATGTCTATTCTTTGGCGGTGGAGTGTTGTCGAAATATGCTATTGTCTCACCATCCAAGTCACCGATCGTCGGAGCACTGATGTCGTGCTCAACAGATTGATCTTCACCTTCGTTCATCCCCTTTCTCACGTTTTGAGGTGTTGTCTTTCTGATCTTACCTCTTTTGTTTCTTTTTTTGAAGACCTTACTGTGAATGATCCTTGCTATTTTGTTTGTTTGGTGTGGGTTGGTTATTTGCTTTCTGTTGATTTTGTTATGTTTAATCCTTATCTGAACCTTTACATTTTAGACCCTTATGCCTCTGTTAATAAAGGAAATTGGCACAAGGAGAGTAATCATTATCTAAACACAAAAGAACAAGACTTTGAACAATTGTTTCGTTTCACTATGGTAGAGGATACCATGAATAGTGAATGGACCAAGTTTGGTAGAAAAACTGATTGGGACCCTCTTATTCATATTATCATTGAACCTTGCATTATCTCTCTTTGGAGACCTCCTTGTTTCAGATTGGTGATGCAATCTTTTTGCTCCTTATTGATCCTTAACCGGAATTATAAAAAGTATAGCCACTATTTGTTAGTCATTTTTTGGAAACATTTGCAATTACTGGGAATGGGATTGTGTTGTTTGCTTACTTTATCAATCCAGATTCCCCTTTGGTGATTCTATTACCAATACTGATTCCTCTTATCTAGTGAGAAGCTTTGTTTATAAGGTTTTTATCTGTGACCATATCAACTCTCACTACAATAACAACTTTGCAAATTTTGGATATGGCTGCAAGTGCTGGATTTGTATGATCTGTGTGCTTGATCATCTCAGAATTCACTGTGATGAGTTTTTGAATAGCCATGAGTACCAGGTTAGCCATCTTCTCCTGAACAAAGCTTTTACTTACGCCCTTTCTTACCTTTGGGTTGTTTGTGATCTGATCTTACAGGAATCTCTGGAATGGAGTTTGTTGCTCTATTTTATCATCAACAAAGGTGAAACAAACCAAACCAATGAATCAAGCAGGCAGAGAGAAAAAACAACAACAATGAAACCTCAAGGGAGTTTTAACTCCATGAACAATCTGGTTACCAATGATCAAGAAAAACAAATGAAAAATTTCTGGAAAACCACCGGTCTGACCAATGTACCGAGTTCAGCCTACCCGAAGCTAAAACTTTGGAAAATACAAAATTTGCTTGAACAACTATGTCTACTTTCTTTGGTTTCTCTGAGATATGGAAGATTGTATACGAACAATTATACGTCAAATCAATGTACAATTGAAGCACATGCTAGCTGGAATTATGAACAAAAAAATGACATGTTACTAAGATTTCATCATCTTTGTAATACCCCTCATTTTTAGTAAGGGTATTTGGGTAATTTCCCCAACCATCGTTCTGTAATCGTGTCGCTTTCGGAGAAGTTTAGATTTTCTGTAACGTGTATGATCTCTGTAATAATTCCCTGAGTGGTATAAAATACATTCGATGTATTTTCGCGGCTTAGAATATTTGTTTGGGTACAAATATATAATTTCCGGGACTCAAACCCGTGCTAAATCCTTCCCTGAGTAAGCGGACGCGGAAAAGGGCATTTTCGCGACCGCGGATAAATGGCACTCAGAGACGGCTGGGCAATGGAATTTTCCGCGACTGCGGAAGATTTCCGCGACCGCGGAATAATGCGTGCGACGCCTCGTCGAACGCGTCACCGTCGATCCTCTGAGCTGTCGTCGATCTGGTCGGGGGGTTGCTCCTCCTTTGGCTATAAATGGGGGCCGAGTTGGAGGGTTTGGGACATCCGAAAATCAGATCTCCCCTCTCTCTCTCTCTCGTGTTCTTCATCGCCGGAAATTTGTGGTGTCGCCGGAGCTCTCGTCGGAAGTTGTGGTGGTCGTGGGGTGGTGCATTGGAAGCGCGGTGAGGATAGGAGTCGAAGCCCTCTCGCCTCGAGCCCCGTCGTGTCGTCGCCGGTGAGAATTTAGCCGATTTGGGGTCGCCGAGTTCATGGCCGCGACCGCGGACATGAACTGCCGCGACCGCGAACGATGTCCAGACGTCCGCGACCGCGGTTTGCCTTAGCAAACGCGATCGTGGCCTTGGACAAACCGGTCTCAGACGGGACCCTCGTTCTTTCGGTTCCGTTCGTTTTTCCTTAGATTCATATTATTAATTGTCGAATCTAACCTAGGGTTTCGTCGTGGGTCGTTGTCGTAGGAATCTGTAATCCGATTTCTGTTCCCGTTCCGGACTCAGAAACCCGTCGTCACTCAATCGTTCGTCTAGACTAAGGCAAGTGGCGGTTCGCTCTTGCTTATCATTCCATGTTTCCTTTAATTATCAATTGTTTTTAATTGTTAATTAAATTGGGATGAAGGTTGTTTTCGTTTGGGAACGGTTTTGATAAACGTATGTGATATAAAAAGTGATATTGTAATAGGTTGTATATACTGCTACAAACAACGTTATTATATATGTTATTGTCATAATGGTATTGATGTGGACTATTGTGTGGTTTTAACTGTTTAGTTAGAACGAGTATTCGTAGGAACGCTATGTACCTTGCGAGGTCTAGTCGTTTCTTTATAACTGGTATTAGGAGGATTTTTCCCTAGTACTTTCTCTGGTCATGAATGTACCCTTACTCAGGGTAGGTGCACACAGCTGGTGCCGATACTCGGGATTTATCCCCTCCGATATCTCTCATGTTGAGATGATATATCTTAAAAGCTTATAACGTAATTGTGCGTTTTGGAATTAAATAAGATAAGTGCGATTATGCACATAATTAATATACCCTCGGGCGAGGAGTATAACGTGGAAACCGCCCGGACTTAGATTAAAGTAAGTCCCCATTCCAAATCTGAATTCGCATTGCGCGGTGAGGTTGGTCGTGGACCCAAATGGTCAAGTCTTTTTAAAAACGCTTGTGCGAAATTATAACGTTCCCGAACACTTGTCATACTTTCCGATAAGACTCAATCCTTTGGAGTCTTATCTTCACACGTTTACCATAAGACTCAATCTTCTAGAGTCTTCTCGTGATCTTTCTGTTTCGTATATTCATGTAGAAGTATCAAGGTTTACTATCGTCATCGGCTTTCATTCGAGAAGCAATGGATCTAACCTAATACGACTACTTAGAACCTTTCTGTTTTACCCTTGCATAGTCTTTCATTAGACTAACCAACCGATTATTTTCCCTTGCATGGTTGGCTGGTGTCATCCGTCTCATACGGCACATCAGGTAAACTCCCGTTCCATGAAGGCTAGAATCCGACAATGAAGGCAGATGAAGTTTTTAAGAGTTTTATCAAGGTTGAAGATCCTAGGCGTGCGATCGCGTGATCAAGACCCTTATGTTATTTATTTAAGACTTCCGTTGTATTAAACATATTCTGTATTTCTGTTGTATTTGGAATTTACGGATGTAATCCCGAGACTTTGGTTTCAATAAAGATTATGATATTTCATATTATCAATGTATTTTATGTTTTGTATAAAGTAGTTAAGCCTTGGGTGGCTTCGGATGTGAAATCTGAGGTCACTGACGGTAATACTTTCAAGGTGATATTTGAGGGTGTTACAATCTTAGTAATATTCCCAATTATTGTTTCCATAAGATCATTATGAACAAATACTTGACCAGTTATATCAATGGTATTGATATGAATAGTGTGTGGTTTTTGTACGTTTCCACTACAAGCTCACCTATATACATTGTAACCTATTATAACTACGATCCAGACCATTTGTGTATTAGGATTAATGCAAAGCACCCTATTGAAGGTTGCTCTCTCTATTTGCATACAAAGAAGAACATAACTATCAAATATGAATGTGTTCTCGTTCATTACTCTGCTAAGATCACTTACATCTATACCAAAAGAACCAAATTTGTGGCTGCTCTTAATGAATCCACTACAATTTGCACTCGATATAACTGTCAATACAATGAATCAAGGAACAAGACCCCTAAATGTCTTAGGATATGGGGCATTAACACAAATGGTTTTTTATGAAGATCACAACCTGGAATTGCCGCGGAATCGGGAAGAAAACTTTATGGATGGATGTTGAATCTTTCTGCAAAATTGAACGAATACAACTACTTGCACTCTTTGAAACAAGAACAAACAAAGAACCAAGTGAAAAAGTGTGGAAAAAAGCGAGATTTGATCAATTCTACTGCGTCCCGTGATACGCTCTACTTTGTAGTACGTAACTAGGAGTTGTTACTAGATATTAGGTATCATTTTGTATGGGTTTAGAAGATATTTGAGGAGAATGGAGTTGTAGAGAAGAAGTGTCGGAAAGGAAGATTTTAGTGCATATTGTGAAGACATTGAAGATAAGGCGAAGCCACCACAAGAGAAGACCGCAAGTGAGAAGTAGAAGTCGCGGCAAAGCATTTCCGCGGGCGCGGAAGGAGGAGCCGCGGGCGCGGATTGGACGACAGAAGCAAGAGTCAACGTAGAGCATTTTCGCGGGCGCGGAAGTATTTCTGTGGTCGTGGATCCTTTCCCAGGCGCGGAGCGCGTCGACGATTCGTCCGAGATATTTTGTTTACCTTATTTATTTTATTTTATTCCGGTTATAATATTTTAGGAAGATATTATTTCTTATCTTAGGAATTAGGTTTTGCTAGGTTATTTACTTCTCTTTGTTAGCAGCCTTTGCATTATCACATAATCACACTTTATCGTTCAGTTTTTCCCTTAAAGTTTTATGCTTTGAAGACTATGAAAAACTAAGCAACCATTGCTTAGTCCGATGATTGAAGCCTTCGTTTGTATTTGGTTGTGAGATTATAACTCTATTTCCTTTTCTTTAATTATATCGATTATCTTTGTGCTTCATACCATTGATTCTTGCTGTTTTGACTAGTCTGATCATCTAGTTGATATTAGTGATTGTCTATTGCTAGGGTTTTGATATTTCTGGTTGAAATCCCTTATCTTGTGTAGCAACCGCAATTTTACAGGAACTGGTTGTGAATGTTTATTGTGAAGAGAATTGATTACATGTCGAGTACTGACTAGTTGTTAAGTGTTGCATGTATCATGCTTAATTCCTATGCTTACTGTTGCCAAGAGATTGAATCTTGATGGTTTCTTGATTGTTTAATGGTAAGTATTTTCAGGGCTGGTTGACTTGTCTATATACATAAAATTGGAATAGGAATATTCATTGGTAGGAATTGGAGATACTCTAGGATCAACCAATCAAACTGAAGTGTGGATGTTTGTCTGGCTAAGTTACTTCTCACCCATTGATTACATCTTTTGCATTGATTTACTTTATTACTTGATACAAACCAAAATCCCCCATTTTTGTTATTATTGGCATACAACCTTTGCACTTAGGAAGATTGCTTACCTCCATGTGGGATCGATCCTTATTTACCCTACTACGTTAGTTAGATTTTTGAGGTTATTTGATAAGAGTCTACGACAAACCCCTCATCATCCCGGCCATGGGCTTCTCGGGTGAAATTTGCGTAATGTGGAAGACCTACCAACTTACAAATGAAATCCTTGAAATTGATCAAATTGAAACAAGATTTATTAGTATTAAGTACACAAACATGCTCACGAACAAAAAACTTATGCTAATCTTAACTTATGCTCCACCAAATGAATCTGCAAAGAATGTGTTCTGGGACGGACTCACATCCTTTATTAAAAATTGCTCTCTTCCGTGCATTATTATGGGAGATCTGAACGAAATACAAGACCCATCTGAAAAATTAGGTGGTTTAATACCATCTTTGACAAAATTTGCAAGATTACAACATTTTAAGAATGAATGTGAACTACTGGAGACCCCTATTCAAGGAAACATCTATACTTTGCGGAAGAACATAACAGAAATAGATAACCTATATGAAAAACTGAATATGGTACTTATTCAGCACCAGATCCTTCAATGGTACCCTGATATCTGTACTAAACACTTTGCTTTTACCAGCTCAGACATTGTCCCATCTCTATCGAGCTTGACTCAACTATACCTTTTAAAAATCAGCCGTTTAAATTTGAAAAAATCTGGATGACCAGAAAGGACTTTAGAAATGTTGTTAAACAAGCTTGGAGAATTAACTATTATGGATCTAGATTGTATAATCTTGTATCCAAAACAAAATTACTTAAGAAACATGCCAAGATCTGGAATAAAAGTACATTTGGTAATGCATTTACTCAATTACAAACTATAGAAAAACAGCTTTCTGAAATCCAAACTGAGATATGTACTCATCCTATAAATGATCTCATTAAAAAACAAATAAGAATCATAGGAAAAAAAACCTTATTTGCTTCCAGAAAATTTACTGGAACCAAAGAGCTAAAGTTAAACACATCAAATTAAATGATATGAATGCTAACTATTTTCACAAAGTAGCAAGTGGAAGAAGAAATAGAAAAATTATAAAAGAAATCAAAACCCAAGAAGGAACAAGTATTACTGGAGAAGAAAACATTAGAAATGAAATCAGAAACGACTTCATTAAAAGGTTCAGAAGTGAGGATATGAACCAAATACTACTCTAAGAAAATCTTGAATTAATTCATTCTGAAATCTCTACAGATGACAACTTAGAATTAATAAGAAACGTATCCAATGAAGAAATTAAGAAGGTTGTCTTTAACATTGGCTCGGATAAATCACCGGGTCCTGATAGTATGACAGCTGAATTCTACCAAAAATATTGGGACATTGTAGGTCCTTCTGTTATTCAAGCAGTTAAAAGTTTTTTTCTTTCTGGGAAATTGCTCAAAAAAATAAATCACACATTTATCTCTTTGATTCCAAAATGTGACAATCCGAACTCTACTAATCACTATAGACCCATAAGTCTATGCTCTACAATTTATAAGATTATCTCGAAGATCATAACAACAAGACTTAAAAGAACCATGGAAAAATTAATCCACCCCCTACAGGGGGGCTTTGTTGCTAACAGAGCCATTCAAGATAATATCTTGATTGCCCATGAAATATTTCACTCATTTAGATCGAAAAAAGGCACCGAAGGATTCATTGCCCTAAAATTAGATATGGAAAAAACTTATGATAGAATTGAATGGAACTTCATTATTAAAATTATGGAAAAGTTTGAATTCCATGAAAAATTTATCATTTGGATAAAAGAATGCATTACACCGGTATCTTTCTCAGTACTTGTAAACAACGGACCACATAAATATTTAAACCATCAAGAGGACTTCGACAGGGTGACCCTCTTTCCCCTTTCTTGTTTATTTTAGGATATGAAATCATTGCTAGAAAACTCCAAAAAGTTTAAGAAAGACCTCGAAATCCTCTAGGATTTCAAATCACTCAACAAGGATCTAGAATTCCGTTCTTGGCTTTTGCGGATGACATTGTGATCTTCTCAAAAGCTAAACAGGAAAACTGCAAGGAAATCAAAGATATTATTGATGAATATTGCAAAATCTCATGACAAAAAGTAAATTTTCATAAATCGGCTTTTCAAGTCACAAAAAAGGTTACCGACCAAAATAAATTAGCAATACAAGGTACTCTCACAATCACAAATATGATATCTTTCGAAAAATATTTTGGCTGCCCTATCATTAATGGGAGAGTCAACTCGAAGACCTTTGCTGACCTCTTAATTAGCACCCAACAGCAATAGTCTAAATGGAAAGCAAACTCTCTTTCCCAAGCAGGAAGAACAACACTAATAAAAACTAATCTCACATCAAGATCAAACTATCTTATGCAAAGTTTTATGTTACCAACACACACACACAATGAACTTGACAAGTTAAATAGATCCTTTTTTTGGAACAAAAACAGCTCCTATAAACCTCTTATAGGCTAGGGAAAAATATGTAAACCAACACAACAAGGAAGTCTCGGATTGAAAAATCAAAGGACATGAATAAAGCCCTACAATTCAAATTACTATGGAAAATCTTAGTAGAACCGAATAATTACTGGGTTAGAGTTGTTACTGAAAAATACTTGAAAACAATCCATATATTTCATTACGAGAAAAAAGGAAATTGCTCTTGGCAATGGTCCAAAATGATTGAACTCATGGATGAATTCAAATCTGGACTAATTTGGCAAGTTGGCAATGGCAAAACAATCAAATTCTGGTCGGATAACTGGGTCTCGAACACCCCTTTATGTGATATCATAAACACACAATCAATCCAGAATAAGGATGCCCTGGTAGTTGATTTTATGTTGCCAAATAAAACCTGGAATAAGGATTTAATAGAACAATGTTTACCACATGATTTAGCCAAAAAAATAACCTTTATCCCAATACCTTTAAATGATATTCATGATATAATGTACTGGAAAACTAGCAAAAATGGTTGGTTTTCTACGAATTCTTCTATGGAACTAATTAACAGAAACAAGAGATATACTGTCTATGATTCTTCATGGATCTGAAAGATGGACACATATCCCAAAGTTAAAAACTTTATCTGGAAAATAATGAAAATAGACTCCCAACAAAGGCTAGATTAGCAGAAAAAGGTATAGCAATCCCCTAGGGTTGTATCCGTTGCAATGCTCAATTAGAGGATTTGAATCATCTCTTATTCCAATGTAACCATACCATAAAAACAATAGAGAAAATTAATTATCACACCTATGGCATCATTAGATCCCTAAACATAGGAAACAAAAAAATCAATGAAATCATTGAGAAAATTCAACAAAAAACTGATAGATCACAATTTATAGAACTAATGGTTTCTTGGTGGGGAATTTGGTTTTATAGAAACCAACAAAGCTTTGGAAGAACAAACGATGATGCCGATTCCATAAAGGATGTACCAATTTATATTAATAAACAAATTGAGAATTGGAATAAGACGAAGAGTTGAAACCCTGACTGCTTAGCAGAGGACAAACAAAAAACACATAGAAGGAACAATGTTAGACGACCAATAAAGAAATGGAAAAAAACCACCGGATAACATCATTAAAATCAATACAGATGGATCCACCAAAACTAATGGTGAATCTAGCTTTGGCTACATTTTCAGAAACAACACGGATAAACCAATCTTCTTCTTTGGGAATAAATGTGGTATCTCAACCCCTTTAAAAACAGAAACACTTGCAGTAAGAAATGCCCTTGTAAAGGCCTATGAATTAGGCATTACCGACATTCAACTTGAATGCGATAATCTTATCATTGTGAATGTTCTGAATCAAATCTGGCATTATCCATGGGATATTGAAATGTTAATTTCTGATATCCTGTGTGTTTTACAACTTTTCTCTTCAGTGCAGATTTTTCATGTCTTCCGAGAAACAAACGTGGTGGCCGACTTCATCGCAAAGAAGGTCCAGCAGAGTTCCTTGGAAGATATTCGAGCTAATATAGAATTTGTAATTCTCATCCGAAAAGGATGTTATAGACTGAGAAACCGGCTCTTTTGTGGTTTCCAGTCTAATTTTTACCTAATCTCAAAAAATAAAAAAATGATTCTTGTATCATTTCTTAAAGAAGAAACTTATTTCTTTATAAAAAGTTGCATATGAATAGCTTTTTAGATAGCTTTTACAACTTTTTTAGGTAAAAAATATTTGATCTTTTGTTTTTGTTAAACAAAATCTTCCATATGGATACAAAATAAGAAACTTTATATAGGTTTCTAGATTGTGAGAAAAAATGGGATAGAGTTTCCTAAGCTGATGTGGCAGAAGGAGAAAGGTGAAAAGTAAAATAAAAAAACTTTGAATTAGTTTATGAGATACGGATGCTCTTAGCTTATCCCTCTTAAGAGTGTCAATTTTTTTTTTTTTTACATTTAACATGGTGTCATGATTAGGCGGTGTCTATAATGAAGTAAAACTTATAAAAATGAAATAAGATATATATTAACGTCAAATTGCTTTTGTTTACATGTCAATCATTTAGTTATGTCATGTAAACAAATCTGTTTTACCATTTACTATTTTATTCTTTATACTTTTTAATATTTACTTAATACTATTAATGGAAAATAATCATATGTGAACGAAGCTCCTCATACAGACAAGTGGACATGTCCCACTCCAGATCTTAAATATTAACGGCATAGAACGTTGTTTTATTAAAAGGGATGAAAAAAACATGAGTGTATTTTATTTGAATAATTCGTTCATCACTGCGCAAATTAAGTTGGTGTATCAAAGTTATACAAATTGTGCATCATAGCTATAATGAATTTTGCATCGTAATTATGCTGAAATATGCATTATTGTGTAAAAAAAGTTTGTATACTAGTGACTATGTGTATCATAAGTTATACGGAATTGTGCATTGTAGCTATACCGGATTGTGCATTTTAACTATATCAAATTGTGCATCATAGCTATACTGAAATAACCAAAACTGATAGTTCATAAACATCTAGTTCACCGTAGTTGATACTTCATATTATTTTAAGTCATTTTTCCTAAATAAATAAAACTCATGCATGACGCATGGAGATATGCTAATTATGGACTTATACGAAGAGATACAATGATAATCTTATTAATTGAATTAGGATTTAATGATCAAAATAGAAATAATTTTTCAAGCACAATTTAAATTAATTCTAGTAAATGAATTGTGTTACAGAGTGATTGTTAAGACAATATCACTTGATCTTTATAAGGAAATACTTAAAATAACTTTAAAACATTAAGAGGAAGGAGACAGAATAAAAACTTTAAATATTGTGTTTTTTCTCTTTATTGGTATATTTTTTTACGATGAATGATGTCTCTATTAATAAACCAATGGTAAAGTGCAATATTTGATTAACCTCGTTACTTCAAGCATGGAAAACAAAGAGGCAAAGAAGATAAACAATTTACTTTATACACTCTACCTCCAATCATCAACACAATAATTCATCTAAAAAAAATAATCCCTCTTTATATTATAACCATGTATCTTTTTGATAGACCCTAAAAAAAACGATCTCTCCCAAACTCGAAGTGTCGCCGACGGCTGCTACCATGGCGTGAGCCCCTTCCTCTCTCACCAGCCCACACCGAACTCGATGGCACCCACAATGAACCACCGAGCTAAGCACGCCCACCGACCCACTGCACACCCACTGATCCACATCCACCGGCCCAATGCCTTGCGTCCTACCACCGACGCGGCACCTCGTCACCGACTACAACCGACTACGACCACCGTTTGCGACCACCAGGGAGTCACAGATGCGGCTTCTGATAAGGACGCATAGGGGGGAGAGAACCACCGTGGGTTCAATGGCGTTGTCCCAGACCGCGGGATCACGCTCCTTACGCGCCCCCAAAATCCAAATCCATCCCCTGAACTTCACCCTCAACATGAAATTCCTCCACTAATGTGCTATCTCAAATTTTATGAGACAATCCAAACTCCACCATCCACTACTACAACCCAATTCATTCTTTGTCTTGGCCAACCTTCTTACAAGAGACTTTTCAGCAAAAAACACAAAAAAAAAAACAAATCCATAACCCAAGTACCCCTAATTGGTGCTCGGGTTGGTGATTTTGCGATGGATCTGAGCCTGGTTTTCTTTCTCGATCTTGCTCCGACTATTAACCTCGCGACTGGTGTCGCCAACTTCTGTTTCCGCTGTGGATCTGGAATCTTGGTGGTAACATAAAAAAGAGAAACCCCCACATAATAATTGAGAGCCCCCGCTCCGCACCGCATCCGTTCTCCGACCGAGCCCCCGCTCTGCACCGAGCCCCCACTCCCTCAAGAACGCACCAGTGCGCCACCAACCTGCACTGCTGCTTGCTATTGCTTTTTTGTTGTTGTTGTTGTTTGTACATGTTTGGTTGTGTTTCTGTTTTGCAAGTTTGGGTGTTAGTACTTCTTTCCTTTGGTTGAGTTGATCTAGGCGGAGACCGAGTTGTTCTGGTTGTGGTCGTGGCTGTGTTTGAGGCTCCTGAAGATCCATTGTAGGCAACGTCAGGGTGGTCGAGACTCCTAAAGATTCCTCATCTAGGTGAGGGCAACGTCATGGTAGTCCATTCAGCACTTGCCCAAGATTCATCATGTTTGACCCTTGTTCTGGTGGCCTTATCTGTAGATTTGTGCTTAACTCACCTCTCTCCCTAGTTCGTTTGACTCGAGGAAGTACTGAATGGACCACCATGACGTTGCCCCCACCTAATTGAGGGATCTTCAGGAATCTCGACCACCATGACGTTGCCCTGAGGAATCTTCATGAGCCTCAAACACGACCATGACCACAAACCGGAACAACTCAATCTCCACCCTAAATCAGCTCCAAAATTGCAGAGTAGTATTGACTTCTAAGCTTGTAACAACGAGTCCGCAAAAAGCATAAAGAGAAGAAGCACAAAGACCAAATTGTTCAAATACATAAACAAAATGGTACATTGCACAAACAAGCTAGCAAGCTTATTAGTATTTTTTGAGCCATCCAGCCCCACATTGATTTTGAGATAAAAGTTGATTGACTACAAATTTTTTATTAATTCAGTTACAAGTGTGATAATATAATGTGTTTTTTTTAAATTGGACTTTTGGGCCCAATAAGCAAAATCTGGATTAATGGAGTGGGCCAATTGTTTAGATGAACTATTGAGTAAAGACAGTAGTCCACTAGGCATGAAAAGGTTGGCTGGTGTTCAATATTTGTGCATATTAAAATAATACATTTATTTGCCTACCTTTTTTTTGATGAGGAAAGAATTCGAATTACCTGACATAACAACGTCGGGTAAATCGAGAGGCCGATAAATCGGCGTCGGTCAAAACCGGACAATAAGAACAATAAATCAAGCATGGAAATTACAACAAAGCAATTATAGAGCTAAAACGACCTAGAGCGAGTGGTGAGCAAAGCACGATAAGACGAAAGCGCCATTGGACGACTTGTCAGACAGGATCCATCCTGCGGAAGTGCTGAACGGACTACCATGACGTTGCCCTCTCTTTAAAGAGGGATCTTCAGGAGCCTCAACCATGACATTGCCTCCGTACAAGAGGGATCTTCATTGAGCCACATACACGACCATGACCACGACCGAACACTCAGACATCACCCTAGATCAGCTCCACACATGCAGCGAATAATTTGACACCCATACTCGAAACAAACGGAACCACGATAGATAAACAAGGGTGATAATTGATGTGAAAAAAGAACATCAATTAGTCTTGCTATTTGGTAATAATGAGTGAATTGTTTTGTTATTATGGGTAAAAGGGTTAAATAATAGGCGAAATAGCAAAAAATACCAACTTTTTGATAACTCTTTGCAAAAATACCATATTTTAAAAACTATTGCAAAAGTACCATAAAGCTGCAAAACTTTTGAAAACAAAAAAAAAAAAATCATATTTTCATTTACCTTTTCTTTTATGAAAATTATATTTTTAACAACCGTTAATTACACTTAGAAATTGATAACAACTTAACGCTTCTGCACAGAAATGCAAAACCCTAGCTACCCAGATCGCAAATCGCAAATCCACTTTTCCTTGTTCGTCTACTTTTTTTACATTAAGCGAATATAAATACATGTGTTCTAGAGTGAACTTTTATTTTCTAACAATTCCGTCTACTTTTTTACATCTTCATGTCATAAAAGTGAGATTTTTGTCTCGTTCATCTAAAATGCATAATATAACTAAAAGTGGTTACAAGTTTCCATATATATAGGGTTTGTTTGGTGATAGTCTTTATAAAGAGTTTTTTTTATTGATAAGTTGTTGAAAAATATGGTTGTGTAAATTTATTAAAAAAATATGATTAAACAATAGTTTTTATAGGTATATGTATATTTTATTAAAAAAATATGAGTAGTGAGAAAAAATAAAATAATTTCATTATGCGTTTATCGAAACATATAAAAGTATGTTTTTGAAAGGAAAAAAATTATAAACAAAATGTAGGGTACGCCAAACAAGGCCTAAAGACATAAGGGAACCAAAAGGTGCTATTGAAATAAAGTCGTAAGAACACATGTGAAAAACAACTAGTGTCAATTTAAGAGGACTCTTGAATTAACGTTTCTCCATTAATTGTTATGTTGCTTGGTGTGATGTCTAAGATATCATCTTTTTGTTTTGGTAAGAGAGAGGAACACCTCTAAGAAATTTATTTATTAGGAGCAAAAATTAACAAGCTACCAAGCGGGAATAAGACACTCCCCTTACATCATCATCTAGAATTGTAACACCCCCAAATATATCCTTGAAAGATATCACCGTCAGTGACCTCAGATTCCACATCCGAAGCCACCCAAGGCTTAACCAGTTTATACAAATCATAAAACAACATTTATAATACGAAATGTCATAGTATTGGATTAAATCAAAGTTTCGGAATTACATCCATAATCCAAATACAACCAAAATATATTACAGCGGAAGTCTTAATACATCAGAAGTCTTTTTAAAATAAATGACACAAAAGTCTTGATCTAGCGATCACACGCCTAGGATCTCAACCTTGGTAAAACACTTCAAAAATTCCATCTGCCTTCACCGTCGTTTCTAGCCTTCATGGAACTGCAGTTTACCTGATGTGCCGTATGAGACGGATGACACCAGCCAACCATGCAAGGGAATATAACCGGTTGGTTAGTATAATGAAAGACTATGCAAGGGTTAAACAGAAAGGTTCTAAGTAGTCGTATTAGGTTAGACCCATCGCTTCTCGAATGAAAGCCGATGACGATAGTAAACCTTAATACTTCTACTGAAAATATCCAAAGAATAATGATCGAGAGAAGACTCTGAAAGATTGAGTCTTACGGAAACAATATGAAGAGAAGACTCCAACGAATTGAGTCTTATCGGAAGTATGACAAGTATTTGGGAACATTAAAGTTTCACACAAACGTTTAAAAGCGACTTGACTATTTGGGTCCACGACCAACCTCACCGCATAATGTGAATTCAGATTCGGAAGGTGGACTTACTCTAATCGAAGCCCAGACGAGTTTCCACATTGTACTTCTCGCCCAAGGTTCATTAATTATGTGCATAATCGCACTTGTCTTATTTAATTCCAAAACGTATATTCACGTTATAAGTTTTTATCATAATCATCTCATCCCTCAAGATATAGAGATATATAGTCGGGAATAAATACCTAAAGGTTTGACGCCGGCTAAGCACACCTCCCCTATATTCGGATAGGGGATAGTCATGACTAGAGAAACGGTGTTAGGGCTTGGACATCCTATCCACCGGGTTATAAAGAAACAGCTATCTCTCAAGGTAAGCAACGTTCCTACGAATACTCGTGCTAACTATATCTCAAGTGCACATAAAATCCACTGCTAACTATATTTCAAGTTTGCATAAAAATCCACAACAATATCATCACGGTAATAACAGATATAATAGCATTGTTTCTAGCAATATATACAACCTATTATAATATTCATTTTAAGAAAACTGTTCCCAACGAAACCAATAATTCATCCCAATTTAATTAACAATTAAACAATTGATAATTAATAGAAATATGGAATGATAAGCAAGAGCGAACCACCACTTGCCTTAGATTAGACGAAGCTTAACAAAGCTCAACGACAACGGGTTTCCGGGTCCGAAACGAGGTCATATCTCAGATTATGGATTCCTACGAAACGATCCATAACGGAACCCTAAGTTAGATTCGATAACCAAATATACGAATCTAAAGAAAGACGAACTAAATCGAAGGAATGAAGCCTCGATCGAGACCACAAAGCCCAAAGCCACACCACGAGCCCAGACACACCGCGGGTGCGCCGACCCTGCCGCGGGTGCGGTCGAGCTACAACAGCGACATGACGACGACGAAAACTCACCGTGATCGACGTGTTTGGATTCGATTAGGATGGACTTCGACTTCCCAACTCCTTGCACTTCCAAACACCACTTGGAGAGTACCTTCTCCTCCTATGGTAGCTCCGGCGACACTCCGACGAAAGCTTGAGCTTTCCGGTAACAATGGAAATGAGAGATTTGAGAGAGAGAGTTTGAGAGTTGTGATTCAACTCCACTCCAACTCCTTTCCTTTTATAGCCCAAGCAAGGAGGTCAAGCAACCAGGTGACTCATGGTAGGCACCTACAATGACCGGATGGGACAGTTGCAGAGGCGAAGACGATGCGACGTCTGAAGTCCGGTGCTGCAGAGAAGAAATGATGCCACCGCGGGGTGTGGTGGCCTCACCGCGGGTGCGGTGAACCCCACCTGACCGCCTCAGAAATTGGCCTTTCACCGCGGGGTGCGGTGGACTGACCGCGGGTACGGTCAAGGCCATTTTCTGTGCCTTTTGTCCGGGAAGAATTATGGGCATGGTTTTTAACTCCGGATTAAATATATTCGTATCCGAACAAATATTCTAAACCCCAAAAATACGTTGAATGTATTTTATTCCACTCAGGGAATTATTACAGAGATCAAGCATTTAACAAAATGTCTGAACTTCTCTGAAATTAATTCGACTTCAGTACGAGTGTTTGGAAAAATTACCAAAATACTCTTTACTAAAAATGAGGGGTATTACATCACCCCCCCCTAAAAGAAGTTTCGACCCAAAACTTTGGCCGAATAACCTAAAAAAAGTGAGGCGTTACAACACTACCCCCTTAAAAAGGTTTCGACCGCGAAACTAGGCCGAAAATAGCTCGGGAAAGCGTCTAAGCATATCCTCCTCAGTCTCCCAGGTTTTCCAAGTAACCTCCTCAGTTCCTGACTTGGACCACAAAATCCGTACCAATGGTACCACCTTGTTTCGTAACTAATTCTCACGGCGTTCGAGAATACGCACCGGTATCTCCTCGTAGGTACCATTTGTCTGAATCTCGATGTCTTCATAACTCAGCACATGAGACTCATCAGGCACGTACTTCCTTAACAAGGATACGTGGAACACGTTATGCACTGGATGCGCCGATGGCGGCAATGCCAAACGATACGCTAGAGACCCCACTCTATCAAGGATCTCAAATGATCCCACGTAGCGAGGGTTAAGCTTCCCACGCTTACCAAATCTAAACACACCCTTTGATGGCGATACCCTGACAAACACCTTGTCACCAACCTCAAACTCGACTTTCCTGCGCTTCAGATCTGCATAAGACTTTTGTCGACTCTGAGCTGTCAATATCCTCTATCTTATCAAAACAATGTCCGATGCAGTCCTCTCGACTAACTCTGGTCCGAGCAGAACCTTGTCGGCATTCTCATCCCAAAAAATCGGAGATCTGCACCTTCGACCGTATAAAGCCTCGAATGGAGTCATCTTAATGATAGCATGCCAACTGTTGTTGTACGTGAACTCAATCAGACTCAGGCTGTTCTCCCAACTAGTTGGACGATCGAGTGTACAAGCTCTTATAATATCTTTCAAGGTCTGGATGGTCCTCTCAGACTGTCCATCTGTCTGAGGATGAAACGCAGTATTGAATCTCAACTCGGTTCCCATGGCCTTGTGTAATTCTTTCCAGAATCTTGACATGAATCGGCCATCTCGATCTGATACAATGGTCTTTGGAGTACCATGCAAACGGACAATCTCATGTAGAAACACTTCAGATAGCTTCTGGGTTCCCCCATGTTGACTTGATAGCCACGAAGTGAGCACTCTTCGTGAGCCTGTCAATGATTACCCATATAGCATCCTTTTGACTTTGAGTCTTTGGCAGCCCCGTGACGAAATCCATACCAATATCCTCCCATTTCCATTCTGGCACTGGAAGAGGTAGCAACTCACCGCCTGGTCTGCGGTGTTCTATCTTGACCTTCTGACAAGTCAAGCATTTCGCCACAAACTCTGCTACATCCCACTTCATGTTGGGCCACCAGAATTTTTTTTCTGAGGTCAATGTACATCTTGCTAGAGCCTGGATGTACAGAATAAGCTAACGAATGTGCCTCCTTCATCACCAACTAGCGAAGGCCATCAACGTCAGGCACACAGATCCGGTCCTGAAACCAGAGCGATCCATCTTCCTGAATCACGAAACTGGGAGCTTTCCCGTCCATTACTTCACTGCTTAGCTTTACCATGACCACGTCATCAACCTGCTTCTCCTTGATTTGATCAAGTAGCGTAGCTTGAAACTCAAGCATACTCAGGTATCCTTGATGTTGATCGTACAAGACTTCAATCTCGCACAACTCTTGGTTCAGCTTGGTCTGAGCAGTAAGTAGAGCCACTACAGTCTCGTGCGGCGTCTTTCGGCTCAATGCATCGACTACTACATTAGCCTTGCCCGGATGATACATCAACTCGATGTCGTAGTCTTTGAGTAGCTCTAACCAGCGACGTTGTCTCATATTCAACTCCTTCTGAGTGAACACGTACTTGAGACTCTTATGATCGGTGAAGACTTGGCATCTTACACCATAAATATAGTGTCTCCAAATCTTGAGCGCAAAAACTACCGCTGCTAATTCCAGATCATGCGTCGGATAGTTTGCTTCATAGGTTTTCAATTGTCTAGATGCGTATGCAATAACCTTGCCTCTTTGCATCAACACACATCCCAAACCACTCTTCGAAGCATCACTATAGACCACATAACCATCATTTCCTTCCGGTAGCGCTAACACTGGTGCAGAGGTCAGACACTGCTTCAACTTCTGAAAACTGGCCTCGCACTTGTCATCCCAGACAAACTTCTTGTGGACTTTGCGGAGCAAACCGGTCATAGGTAGAGCGATCTTAGAAAATCCCTCTATGAACCGTCTATAATATCCAGCAAGTCCAAGAAAACTACGTACCTCCTTCACATTTTGAGGCCGCTTCCAATTTGATACCGCTTCAATCTTCTGGGGATCAACCATAACCCCATTCTCATTGATCACATGGCCTAAGAAAGCCACTTCCTTGATCCAAAAGTCACACTTAGACAAATTTGCATATAGTTGATTTTGTCTAAGGACTGACAAAGTAATCCGAAGATGTTCCTCGTGAGCTTCCACGCTCGGGGAATAAATCAAAATGTCGTCGATGAAGACCACTATGAACTTATCCAAGTATTGGTGGAAACATCGATGCATTAGATCCATGAAAACTGCTGGAGCATTGGTAAGTCCAAATGGCATGACTACGAACTCGTAGTGACCATATCTCATTCGGAACGCAATCCTCAGAATATCCTCCTCACGAATCCTGAGCTGATGGTAACCAGACCTCAGATCGATTTTGGAAAAGACTTTTGCTCCCTGTAGTTGATCCAACAGATCATCAATCCTCGACAATGGATACTTATTATTGATCGTGACTTTATTCAACTCTCGATAGTCGATACAAAGTCAGAACGATCCATCTTTCTTCTTGACGAACAAAACCGGAGTGCCCTAAGGTGATGCGCTCGGCCTTATATAGCCCTTCTCAAGAAGATCTTTGAGTTGCTTCTTTAATTCTTGCATCTCAACAGGAGCCATCTGGTACGATGCCTTAGAGATCGGAGCGGTACCAGGCTCGAGATCAATGGTAAACTCCACGTCACGATACGGGGGTAAACCAGGAATTTCTTCCGGAAAGACGTCTGGAAACTCACAAACGACCGGAATATCAAGAACTGATGGCTCATCTTTCTTAGGCTTGTCCAGATAGCACAGGTACCCGACACAACCTTGTCGAAGTAGCTTAAACGCAACCATCACATTGATAAGCCTGCCGTTATCAGCGTCATTATGACCTTTGAATTTGCATATATACTGGCCCCCAGATGACACTGTCACAGTCCTTGAGCTAAAATCGATTACCGCCCCATGACATGTCAACCAATCCTTACCGAGAATAATGTCGTATGGAGCCATGGCTATATAGATCAAATCTGCTTCGAACTTCTTACCCTGGATGGTAATCGGAAATTCTGACAGACGCTTGGTGCCCACTAAATGTTCACCATTAGGAAGATTCACAACGAAAGACTCACAAGCCTCGTTGCATACTAAGCCTAACTTACTAACACAACTCTCCGAGATAAAAGAATGGGTAGCACCCGAATCAAACAATATACATACTGAAGTGGAATAAAGGTATAAAGTACCTTGAGCAATCAGAGCATTTGGTCCATCAGCCTCACGCATCTCGTAAAGGCGTTGACCCTGACTTCCAGAATCAGCTGGGGCTTTCCCCTTGTTCTGTGCAGCTGTCTGTGTCGAAGGACTAGGAGCTTCCACTGGTCTGAACCTGGGTCGATTGTTCTGATTAACAGACCCTTGCTGTGATTCAGCTCCTTTCTGCCTTCTCTGCGGACAGAACGTCTGCACATGGCCCTCCTTTCCACAGCCATAGCATATCTTCTTTTCCTTCGGACACGCATTGCTCTTGTGCCCGTGTGTACCACAATTGTAGCACTGGATCAGATTCTTGCCTTGACCTGATGTTGCATAGATCCTCCATGAGTCATATCCGTTTTTGCTTTGCCAGACTTGGCAAAATTAGACGGTGGCGCGGGACGCTTGAATCCACTCGCCTGAGACTGGTTTTGCATTGACCTCTGGCGATTACGCTTCTTCGTTGACTCATCCAGAGTCACTTCCAGTTTGTAGGCAGCGTCCACGTACTACTCCAAAGTAGAGCATCTGTGACGTACCATCAACGGCTTAATGTCTGGATTCATCCACTCATGGAAATGCCAGATCTTTTGCTCATCACTGGACACCTCCGGCCCAACATATTGTAGCAGATGATTGAACTTGGCCGCAAGCTCAGTCACTTTCAATCCATCCATCTTCGGATAGAGGAACTCCTTATGTTTTTCTTCCCTCATAGCTCAGGAGAAGAAACGATCAGTCATTTTGGCTTTGAACATCCCCTAGTTCAAACCAGGGTGATCAGCTAGGCCGGTACCTTTCCACCACTCGCTAGCTATCTCCTTCAGCTGAAGGAAGCAATGTGCACCTTCTCAGCTTCAGTGCACTCAACATTGCGGAACAATCGTTCCATGTGCGAGAACCAATGTGCCACCCTAACTGGCTCTCCTTTCCCATCATAGCTATCAGGCCTCATAGAGCTTATGGCCTTCAGTGCTCGGCCATAGTCGCCTCTATTCCTGACCGCTTCCTCTTGGGGTACATGGATATTAGGCTCCTCAAATCTAGGAACTGCTGGAGGAATTGGCACAGCTTGTGCCTGAGGCGCGTTTGGTCGCATAATGTCTGTGAATGCTTGCATCACAATTCCCCGAATAGCCTCTATTGCTGCATCGTTAAACACTACTGGAGCGTTAGGCGGAACTTGGTCATTGCCTGCTGGATTGTTATTAGAAGCATACTCGTGTTCATCCACAGGGTTTGCAGTGTTCCTCTCATTTGGTCTGGGGTCATTGCTTGGCCCAACACCAGCACGAATGGTGTTCCTTGTGTTCACCATCTGTTTACCGATCAAATTCCAAGTATTTTATAACATTAATATCATTCTAATGTACTCAATGTAATAAAATCACTTAGAATAGATCAAACTTGGAAATTTTCATTGATAAACTCAAACTGAATTAATAGGTTCTACAAAAGGGATCTTCCGAGCGTCAAGACAAAATTGCTCGGAGACTTAGGTTCTTAACAAAACGAACACTGAAATACAAGAAAAGAAACTGCTAATCAGCACTGGCCCAATCATGGCGCCCTGAAACATTTCCTGTAATCACAGCTCCTCATACATGGCTTCTTCGAACGGGGTTTACCATCGGAATCTGGTGATGGACTTCTCACCCTGCTCGGTCCTGGAGCACATGGATCATTCCCTGGCCTTGCCCTTCTTCGAGCATGCTCAACCGCCTCATCCATCTGACGACGCTCTTCAGGGGAAATCATCTGACTCAGGCGAAGTGCCTCTCGCGAGTCAGGGCTCAACCTCAGCCTCCTCTGAGCAGGAATAGGCTGTGAGTCCTCAGATGCATTTTGTGGATCACTCCTTCTTCTGATGCCAAACTCAGCATAAAGTGTCTCCCAATCGGCCGGAGTCCATGGCAAGTACTCTCGCTCAGGCGGCAACTCCGGACTTGGATAGATAAACTCCATCCCCGGGTCCTCGCTGCCCACCAATAAGCGCTCTAAGCCATCGGACTCGTGGCCCTGATCCTCGAGGTCCTCTTCGGGGTCCTCCTCTGGATCCTCTTCTGGATCTTCTTCAGGATCCTCCTCAGGAATCGACTCGATCATAAAGTCATCGTCGTAGTACCCTCTTGCGTACTCTGACGGATAACCCTCATCCTCAGTGTCTTCCCTTGCCTCCTCTTCGGGCTCTACCACAGGAACCTCAGTTTTATTGGACACTAGCACTACCGACTCAGGGAGTATGGTCTTTACCTCCTCGGGTGGACTACTATATTCTCCGATCTCAAAGCATCACAGGGGAACCGGGAACTCAAGCCTCACTGGAGATGGCGGAGCCACCTCGGCTTCTTCCGAGTTCCTTTGAAGAGAACAGAATGCACCCATATCTACGGGCGACGAGAAGAGAGTTAGTCTTTCTAAATATAGAAGCGAACTTACTATATCAGACTAAAGAGAAGGCACGACTAGAACGGCATAATTTTTTTTTCAAGCGAAATTTTTTATTTGGAAATTCAAATCCATCGAAAATATTTTTCAGTTCAAAACGAGTAAATGGTTTATAAAATCTCAACCCGTTTTAAAAAAATTCGGCTCTGATACCAAATCTATAACACCCCCAAATATATCCTTGAAAGGTATCACCGCCAGTGACCTCAGATTCCACATCCGAAGTCACTCAAGGCTTAACCAGTTTATACAAATCATAAAACAACATTTATAATACGAAATGTCATGATATTGGATTAAATCAAAGTTTCGGAATTACATCCATAATCCAAATACAACCAAAATATATTACAGCGGAAGTCTTAATACAACAAAAGTTTTTTAAAATAAATGACACAAAAGTCTTGATCTAGCGATCACACGCCTAGGATCTCAACCTTGGTAAAACACTTCAAAAATTCCATCTGCCTTCACCGTCGTTTCTAGCCTTCATGGAACTGCAGTTTACCTGATGTGCCGTATGAGACGGATGACACCAGCCAACCATGCAAGGGAATATAACCGGTTGGTTAGTATAATGAAAGACTATGCAAGGGTTAAACAGAAAGGTTCTAAGTAGTCGTATTAGGTTAGACCCATCGCTTCTCGAATGAAAGCCGATGACGATAGTAAACCTCAATACTTCTACTGAAAATATCCAAAGAATAATGATTGAGAGAAGACTCTGAAAGATTGAGTCTTACGGAAACAATATGAAGAGAAGACTCCAACGAATTGAGTCTTATCGGAAGTATGACAAGTGTTTGAGAACATTAAAGTTTCACACAAACGTTTAAAAGCGACTTGACTATTTGAGTCCACGACCAACCTCACCGCATAATGCGAATTCAGATTCGGAAGGTGGACTTACTCTAATCGAAGCCCAGACGAGTTTCCACGTTGTACTTCTCGCCCAAGGTTCATTAATTATGTGCATAATCGCACTTGTCTTATTTAATTCCAAAACGTATATTCACGTTATAAGCTTGTATCATAATCATCTCATCCCTCAGGATATAGAGATATATAGTCGGGAATAAATCTCTAAAGGTTTGACGCCGGCTAAGCGCACCTCCCCTATATTCGGATAGGGGATAGTCATGACTAGAGAAACGGTGTTAGGGCTTGGACATCCTATCCACCGGGTTATAAAGAAACGGCTACCTCTCAAGGTAAGCAGCGTTCCTACGAATACTCGTGCTAACTATATCTCAAGTGTACATAAAATCCACTGCTAACTATATTTCAAGTTTGCATAAAAATCCACAACAATACCATCACGGTAATAACAGATATAATAGCGTTGTTTCTAGCAATATATACAACCTATTATAATATTCATTTTAATCGTATCATTTTAAGAAAATTGTTCCCAACGAAACCAGTAATTCATCCCAATTTAATTAATAATTAAACAATTGATAATTAATAGAAATATGGAATGATAAGCAAGAGCGAACCGCCACTTGCCTTAGATTAGACGAAGCTTAACAAAGCTCAACGACAACGGGTTTCCGGGTCCAAAACGAGGTCAGATCTCAGATTATGGATTCCTACGAAACGACCCATAACGGAACCCTAAGTTAGATTCGATAACCAAATATACGAATCTAAAGAAAGACGAACTAAATCGAAGGAACAAAGCCTCGATCGAGACCACAAAGCCCAAATCCACACCACGAGCCCAAACACACCGCGGGTGCGTCGGCCCTGCCGCGGGTGCGGTCGAGCTACAATGACGACATGACGACGACGAAAACTCACCGTGATCGACACATTTGGATTCAATTAGGATGGGCTTCGACTTCCCAACTCCTTGCACTTCCAAACACCACTTGGAGAGTACCTTCTCCTCCTATGGTAGCTCTGGCGACACTCCGGCGAAAGCTTGAGCTTTCCGGTAACAATGGAAATGAGAGATTTGAGAGAAAGAGTTTGAGAGCTGTGATTCAACTCCACTCCAGCTCCTTTCCTTTTATAGCCCAAGCAAGGAGGTCAAGCAACCAGGTGACTCATGGTAGGCGCCTACAACGACCGGATGGGACAGTTGCAGAGGCGAAGACGATGCGACGTCTGAAGTCCGACGCTGCAGAGAAGAAATGATGACACCGCGGGGTGCGGTGGCCTAAAATAGGCACCAAACTAAACTCCTCAAGGGGACCTAGGTGACCCACTTATCCCGTCATATTTTTAAGAGATCGACCATCCCCCGGTATCCATCTAATATGTGGCCCCTTAAGAATTACCTCTTGAATACCCAACACAATCCCCCACCAAGTAAATGACACTCCCCCTTTTTCCTTAATCTCCTGCAAGTTTCGCCCATCCTTTATACCATACTTAGCTCTCACAACCTTGGCCTAAAGGTTATTCTTGTCGTGTAGAACACACCACCCCAACTTACCCAAAAGTGCCAAGTTCATCCAATTTGATCTTTTAAACCCCACCCCACCTTCCATTTTGGGACAACACATAGTCCTCCAAGAAACAAGGTGTACCTTCCTCTTCTCAGCTGTGCTCCCCCATACAAAATCCCGAGCAAAGGCACTCCAATGACTTCAACGTATTCACAAGGAGAGAAATAACACTCATCGAATGGACTGGTATGGCAACCAACATTGACTTTGTATGAGTAATCCTCCCCGCAAGGCTTAAACAATGCCTCTTCCATCATGCCAAGCGGGAATTCACCCTATCAAGTACCTCTAAAAAATCTCTTTATTTAGGCGCTTTTGTAAAATAGGGATCCCAGGATATCTCCCCAAATCATGAGTGCAAGCAATCTCACTCTCATCACTAATTCGTCCACCCACTTCTCGACTCACATTAGACGAGAAGAAAATCTTTTACTTAGCAAGGCTAACTCTTTACCCCGAGGCCACACATAAACTCTCCAAAATCCGTTAAATAACTCGAATTTGGGCCACTGACGCCTTCACAAACAATATGATATCATCCGCAAAACATATATGGGACAAATAAGGCCCGTCCCGAGACAATTTGATCGGCCGCCATTCCTCATTTCCGACTGATCGCTCAATAAGGTGGCACGATCGCTCCAAAAACAGAACAAACAAGTAAGACCACATCGGGTCCCCTTGTCGTATACCCCGTTGAGGCACAAAAGCTTCTATAGTTTCCCCATTCCATAGCAATCTCATATAGGGAGACGAAAGACATGACATAATCCAACAAACCCAATCAGACAAAAAACCCACAACAACAAGGGTATCCTCAAGAAAATCCCAACAATCCTATCATAAGCTTTCTCAAGATCTAGCTTAAGCAACATCCATCCCCGATGCCCCTTCTTTCTCCTCATCGAGTGGACAACTTCTTGTACAATTTCAATATTATCCACACAAAGTCTCCTCGGGATGAAGCTACACTGAGTCGGTCCCACAAGCTTAGAGATAACACCCTTCATCTGGTTAACCATGGTTTTCGTAGTGATTTTGAACAAAACACTACAAAGGTTAATAAGGCAGAATTGATTAATCCTTTCGGGTTTGGTCACTTTCGAAATAAGTACCAACAAGGCATCCTTTGTAGTTTCCGGGAACAAACCAAAAAGGATAAAATCCTTGACAAAACTGATCACCGAGTTCCCCACAATGTCCCAACACTCCTGATAGAAGACCGGCTGGTACCCATCCGGCCCCGGTGCCTTGTACTATCCCATACTCTGGACAACAACTACAATCTTCTCAACTACTAACGGTTTGGCCAACAACTCAATCTCAAAAGCAGAAAGAGCCTAAAACCCCGCTCTAGAAAGCGTAGTTCGTTGAGGCTCTTCACTATCAAGTGAATATAAGTCTCAAATATAAGCCAAGGCCAATATTTCCAATTGCACCGCATCTGCAGATGCGGTGCAATTGGAAAGGATACATCCATCTTAAGAATACCGGACCACATAACTTGACAAAAACTCAGCTGCGTATTGAGATATCTCTTCATGAAGGACTCCACGAATGATACTACCCTCTAGATTCGCCCGATTCTTTGCTTTGTCCTTTAAACTACCAAAAAATCTCTCAAAAGGATACATCCATCTTAAGAACACCGGACCACATAACTTGATTTCTCGAACCAAATGAACAATTAAGTGCACCATTATGTCAAAGAAAGATGGCGAAAAGTACATTTCAAATCAACACAAAGTTTCAACAATATCATCGTGGAGAGCATCCAATATTTCCGGATCAATAACCTTAGCACATAGGGAACTGAAAAACACGCAAAGTTTTGTTATAACATGTCTCACGTGTTTCGGCAATATCCCACGAAGTGCGATCGACAAGAAAACATTAATCAATACATGACAATCATGAGACTTCATACCAATCAACCGAAGGTCCGAAAGAGAAACTAGACGTTTTACATTTGACGAATATCCCGATGGAACCTTAATGCCATGTAAGCACTCACAAAACACCTTTTTTCTCTTTTCTTGACATTGTGTAACACGCCGGAGGCAGAAAAGTCTTTTTACCATCCGGTTTTACCACGGGCCATAAATCTGGTCGAATATTCCTCTCTTTCATATCAAAACAAACTTTCTGATTGTCTTTCGTCTTTTCGGGTATATTTAGCAAAGTCCCAATTATAGCATCACAAACATTTTTTTCAATGTGCATCACATCGAGACAATGCTTAACCGACAAATCTTTCCAATAAGGAAGATCCCATAGTATAGACACTTTCTTCCATAAAACACCCTTTTTAGAGACGGACTTGAAGCCCTTGTCGTATTTGGTGTCAATATTTTTAATCCGTTCATAAACCTGTGATCCTGTCAAAGGTGTACGAGCTACTCCTTCCTCGGTGTACCCATTGAACTCCTTCTTCTTTTTACGGTAATGGTGATATCGACTAAGGAACTTCTGGTACTCTAGATACACATTTTTCCTGTAATTTTTCAAATAGGCGGGTTTCATGTCTTCTTCACATATAGGGCATGCTTGTTCTCCTTTGGTTTTGTACCCAGACAAGTTTCCATATGCCGGGAAATCATTTATGGTACAAAAAACCATAGCTCGCAAGGTAAAGTTTGAGTTGGTGTATGCATCGAACATTGGAACACCTTCATTCCACAGTAATTTCAAATCATCAACAAGTGGAGCCAGATACACATCTATGTCATTCCCAGGTTGCTTAGGCCCGGAGATGAGGAGTGATAACATGATATACTTGCGCTTCATACACAACCATGGAGGAAGATTATAAATCGCTAGAAGAACCGGCCATGTGCTATGTTGACTGCTTAGAGTGCCATACGGATTCACACCATCTGTACATAAAACAAGTCTCAGATTCCTAACCTCCTCACCAAATTCAGAATATTTCTTATCAATATTTCTCCATTGAGGAGAATCAGCAGGATGTCTAAGGAGTCCATCTTTCTTCCTCCCTTCCGCATGCCACCTCAGACTTTTTGCTTCCTTCTTTATCGAAAACAAACGCTGAAACCTAGGTATTATCGGAAGATACCACATAACCTTAGCTGATGGGCCCCTCTTAGCCGAATTTACCCCTTTACGCTTGTAACGAGATGCACCGCACTTTGGACACTCATCCAAATTTTCATGTTCGTTTCTGTAAAGCATACAATCATTTGGGCAAGCATCTATCTTGACGGCCTCTAAGCCTAATGGACACATCAATTTCCTGGCATAATAAGTAGAGATAGGCATCTCATTGCCTTCTGGTAAAAATTCACCTAACCATTCCAATAAGGTGTTGAAACTTCCATCAGTCCAACCAGAAGCACATTTCAAGTTGTAAAGTATTGACAAACCCTCTAACTTGCTAAATTTTGTACACCTGGGATACAAGGGAGTCTCTGCAGCCTTTGATACCTGTTCGAACATCTGAGGTCGTTCGTTCAAGTGATCTCTCACCCCATCCATCATCCCATTTATTTCATCATCTTCTTGGTCATCATCATCATCCATCTCATTATTCTTAGCAATATCATCATCACTATCATCAGTGTCTACCCGAACATCAAACTCATTGACACTAGAACTTGGACGATCAGGTATTTTCTCACCATGCCAAAACCAAACATGGTAATCTTGTTTGAAACCACGACGAAATAAATGATCCTCAATCTCATCAATATCATCTAACCGCCTTATATTCTTACAATCACGGCATGGACAATAGATTTTTTCGGCTTTCGTACTCCGTTGGTGTGCTAAAGCACATCTAATGAACTCCTCAACCCCACTCAAGTATTGTGTCGTAGTATGGTCACCGTACATCCAAGGACGACTCATTTCTAGTAATACATGCAAAATAACATGCAAGGAAGATTAAATACTCATTTCTAGTAACTATCCCGCCAATGGCCTAAATAGATAATAATACGCAACCAAGCAAGAAAAAATACAAACTCAACTATCCCGCCAATGGCCTAAATTATGAATTCTATCCCGCCAAGGGCCTAAGGAATTAGGGTAGAAATCTGAAATAATACCTGACTTGGCTTCGAGTGTGTTGAAGGGAGCTCGTTTTGGTGAAACCTCGAGTGCGTTGTTGATACTTGTTGAAGGGAGTATTAGAGGGAGCTCGGCGAAGGGAGATGAAGTCGGAGCTCGGGAAGACGGAGCTCGGCGAAGATGGAGGAGATCGATGAAGTCGGGAAGACGGAGGAGATCGATGAAGTAGGAAAGACGGAGGAGATCGATGAAGTCGGAGCTCGGGACGAGCGAATTGAAGACGAAGAGGAGGATACGAAGAGGAAAATGAAGGTGCTCGCACCTGTTTTTTTTTTTAATTAGGGTTGAGCTTATAGAGGCGGGCCTAACACGCCCGCCTCTATAAGTATTACGACTCGGCCGAGTAATGGTCTAATAGAGGCGGGCATGTAATGCCCGTCTCTATTGGACATACTTTTTGAGGCGGGCTTTAAGAGGCCCGCCTCAACAAGCTTTAATTGAGGCGGGCTACTTGGCCCGTCTCAATTAGTTAGCATTAGATGCGGGCCTTACCCTGGCCCGCCTCTAATACTTTAGCGGGAAATGTTTTTTCGGATACTTGTTGAGGCGTATATTAATTTGTCCGCCTCAAAAGATGTTTTTGTGGCGTATAAATTAATTATCCGCCTCAAAAACCAAAAAAGTGATTGCCTAAGTCGTTACTGAGGCGTTTTGAACTATGTACGCCTCTAAAAGGGAACAGCAAAAAGTATTTTTTCCACTAGTGTTGATTCGCATCTATCATCCTCCTGCCATAAAACATTGATCATATTTCTCCAACGCCGAATAATCGTTGTTGTATGAAAGAAATGCGTATTCCGATCCCCAAGAACCACCCATTTCTCTCTTGATTTTTGGAACCATAACATCTCCTCATGCTCAAGGACTGTATCAAGATCCTTTTACAACATTTGTTCACGAGCAAACAACCCTTCAAAATGAAAAACATTTATTACGATGAAAATACTTATTTAAAATTTCACAACCAATACATATTCATTTAAAACACACTAAATTTTAAAAAATAAAGTTAAAAAAAAGATAAATTAGAAACTGAAATTTTAATACAGATATAAAAAAGGTTACTTTTCAAATTAATTATTCTTTTCATAAATTTGGATCATTTTTTATTTATTTAAGAAGTTAGATTGTAATAAGTAAAATGTTAATATCATACAAATAATGTTTATTGTGATCATTTCGAGACAAAAATAAAACTATTAAGCCGAGGCTCCTTAGCCTGGTGGTGGGGGACTTGTTCCCCTACCCATAGGTCGGGGGTTCGACCCCCGAGAGCGGCACGACCCCCCAATTTATTTGGGGGGGTAAGAGACTGTTTCTCCGTTTGAAAGGAGTCCCGTTTCTAGCCTAATCAAAAAAAAAAAAAAAAAAAAACTATTAACCCCTTAAGGATGAATTTATTATGAAAATTCATGTGTATCAAGCATTTTTTTTTTTAAATCCCAAGGTTATCTATCCGGCATTATTCTTAATTTTAATTTTTTAATTTTTTTGATAAAGTAAGAATTCCATAAGCTGATTCCCGCTTCATAAAAATATCATAAATCATAATTAATTTAATAAAATTCCATAAGCTAATTTTAATTTTATTTTCAGATCTTCACAGCTCCTGAAAAAAGACAAAGAAAAACACCATTTTCATTGATTTTCTCTCTCCTCTCCCTACCGAGATCGACCCCCCATGGACGAGCAGTGTCCTTGAGATTCAAAATCCCTAAAAGGCGAACTCTGAGAGATGAAGGAAGCAATCGTATTCCTCCAATGCGATGCTTGAGAGATTCCAATGCTGTATTTGAGATTCCACAGCCTGGAGGAGAACAGAAGGAATAAACAAGTTGCGTGCGATCTCGAGAGCTCTTGAATTTGGGAATCTCCTTTGCTATTATCTGGTTCTTTTAGGGATAATTGTGATTATTGACAGACCGTCTTGTTGATTGGAAGAGTAGAAGATCAGGAGGAGGTGGCGAAGTAGGGGATCGAATGGTGGAGAGGTTGTTGGGGAAATGGGAGGACTATTGTATTGCAGTCAATCGGAGAAAGAGAGAGAGTTGTTTTTGTTTTCATTGCAGCATTCGTCTTCGTTTTGTTTGTTGCCGAGTGATGGAGAGAAGAGATTCGGTTGTTGAAGTTAGGGTTTTGCACAGAGACGAGGATGCAGCTGCACTTTTCACCGAGCATGAGAAGCATTACAATATCGAGCAACAATGGATTCGTTGACTTGATGAAGATCAAGATCGCAGCTCGTCACATCTCCTATAGAACCCTATTTCACACTATCCTCATCCTAGCTTTCTTGTTGCCTTTTGTCTTCATTCTTACTGCTCTTGTTACCCTTGAAGGTGTCAACAAGTGCTCGTCATTCGGTACTCCTTCTATCTTTTACTTAACCTTTTCACTTCTTCATTTGCAGTTTGTTTTTTTGGTCTATGTCAGCTGATTTTGTTTTAGTGGTATGATTTGGTATTCTATTGCTATTATGATCTTCTCATAACTTTGGTTTGATTAGAGTTCATTTGTTCCAACTTCAAGTCCTGAGTTCATTTTTGCTCTATTTATTAGGATTGAAGAGCACTACTTTACTGAGTTAGATTTAGCTTCTGATCAAGAAATATTTATGAATATCTTGAGTGCTGAATGGGTCTTAGTATACTATCAGTACGTTCTGATTTCTTTTGATGGATGATGATAATTCTTCTATAATTGATGTGAATTTAAATGTTCTCTCTTGCCCTGATACATTAGAACTTGGGGTCTAGTTAGGAGGTCTTGAATCTGAATTCTGAAGGGTGACACTCTTTCCCTTGTTTCACATGTCTGTTGCTCTTTTTCATGCAATTTTTGAGATATCTGTATGTACATGATTTCACATTCATTGAATTTGTATTGCCAATTTTGGAGATTAAATTTGCTCTTGCCAGAGTTGATTTTGTTTTCATTTCAAAGACTCTCATGGAGTTGTTATGCTTACTGTTATATTGCACATCTCACTTCTTTTTGTTTTATATATAGAAAACAGTCCATTCAAAATCATATGACTTGTCTTGAAGGTGTTCCTTCATAAGTAATGTATGATTATGTGTGTGCAACGAACTGGATGTTGTTTTCTTTCGTTGTGTCCATTTTTCAACAGACATATCTTGGTTTTTGAGAGTTTCTGCATCTGATGATTACCTCAAGCTTCTTACCCAAGATATTCTCTGTTTACATCTTATCATACAGATTGTTTAGGTAGACGGTTCGGCCCAAAACTCCTTGGTCGTGATGATTCAGGGGTAAATATAGGTTTTCCTTCTATCATTTTATTACATTTTTTAATAGTAGGTAATGCTAAACACCATCTTATCATTCTTCCCCACGTCATTGTAGCAGAGACTAGTTAGAGATTTCCAGAAGATTCTCAATCAAGTCAAGACTGAGGAACTACCACCTGGCATAAAACTTCCGGAGTCGTTTAATCAGCTTGTTTCTAGTTTGAAGTATGGTCACTATGATGCCAAAACATTTGCTATCATCGTGAAATCAATGGTATGCATGTTTTCACTCTGAACTTTTTTGTGGGCAAAAATTTATGCACATAACAGGTCAAAGGCATTCACTTTAAATTGGGACAATGCAAACACCAAAATCTCAGATACAATTCAGTGTGCTGTAATAACTAACTTAATTTTATGTTCCCCTTTTCCTCCATTGCATTTTTTGTAGCACGCTTTGTGATTTAGTTAGACTGTTGAATTGCTTTATTAATGAGATAGAGAATATTTCTGTTATGCAGATGGAGAAATTTGAAAGGGAGATAAGGGAAGCAAGGTTTGCAGAGCTGATGAATAAGCACTTTGCTGCAAGTTCAATTCCAAAGGGGATCCATTGTCTCTCCTTGCGTCTGACTGATGAATATTCTTCAAATGCTCATGCTCGTAAACAGTTGCCTGCTCCAGAGTTGCTTCCACTGCTGTCTGATAACTCGTACTACCATTTTGTGCTGTCAACTGATAATATATTGGCAGCCTCAGTTGTGGTCAGTTCCACCATCCACTCATCTTCAAAGCCTGAGAAGATAGTTTTTCATGTCATCACTGACAAGAAAACATATGCTGGCATGCATTCATGGTTTGCTTTAAATCCTGTGTCCCCTGCTATTGTTGAAGTGAAAGGTGTTCACCAGTTTGATTGGTTAACAAGGGAAAATGTGCCTGTGTTAGAAGCTATAGAAAGCCACAATGGAGTTAAAAGTTACTACCATGGGAATCACATAGCAGGGGCCAATCTTAGCACGACTACTCCAAGAACCTTTGCTTCTAAACTTCAGGCTAGAAGCCCAAAGTACATTTCATTGCTGAATCATCTACGCATCTATCTTCCTGAGGTATATAAACTGTCTATGCATTTTAAAGGAGTTATTATCTCTAATTAGGATTTAGGCAGAAGATTGGTTTCAAGTTTGGTACACACCTGTATTTCTGTATGCCTTTGAAATATTTAGAGGGCTCTACTTTTCTGTATGTTTCCTTGCTTAATTAGATGATCAAGGTTGACGATTTTGATGCTTCTGGTATCTCACAGCTGTTTCCAAGCCTTGACAAAGTGGTCTTTTTGGACGATGATGTGGTAATTCAACGTGATCTTACCCCTCTCTGGGACATAGATCTTGAGGGGAAGGTAAATGGAGCTGTAGAAACTTGCAGAGGTGAAGATGAGTGGGTCATGTCTAAGCGGTTCAGGAACTATTTCAACTTCTCCCATCCTTACGTTGTGCATAATTTAAATCCTGATGAGTGTGCATGGGCTTATGGGATGAACATCTTTGATTTACATGCTTGGAGGAAGACAAACATCAGAGATACTTATCATTCTTGGCTAAAGGAGGTATCACTGTTTCTTCTGTAAATAATCCCCGTGCTTCAGTGCTTGTCATTTTTTCGCTCAAAAGCAATTTTCAAGCTTTAACCAGGACTTATTGCTGGATGCAATTATATTTTGTTTTGATGAATTATATTTGCTGTATCCTGGAAGAACTTCCCTTTTGCCTGAATATTTGGCACTTGCATGAATAAAATAAGATTACATGATGAGAAATCAACTTGTTCTTTCAGTGGAGGAGATGATGCCAAGTCCATAGGAACTCTATAAACCCTTTAAGCCTCTTACTATCTAGTTAAAATATAATCCATAGGAACTTTACAGCTTCTAAGAAGTTGGCCTGAGTATGAGAAGTTTGCCACTTGTCATTTGTTTGAAAGAATACTTGTAGCCATGCAGCAGAATTTGACAGATAATGAAAGAGAAAAATGTTTCATGTGATTCCTTGTATCTCTTTTCATATATCATGAATTCATAATAAAAAGTCCTTTTTCTGTCAACTACTGCTCAACCTTAATCAATATTTACAAAAGAGAAAAAGACTGTTCTAGCTATATGAAATTCCTTCTTAGATAGCTGTTTGATAGAAGTGAAAATTAGAACTTGAAAATGGGTTAGACTTCATCTAAGTGGAAGAATTCACTGTTCTTGTAGAATTTACTAATGTGAAGTAACCTTAATTATGATTCATCAAGAAACATGTTCTCGTTCTTGTAGAACAACTAGAATTCTTTACTTCTCAATTAGAAAGAATATCATGGTTTCTATATTTCAACTGCATCCTTATCTTTTTTGGTGTCCATAGCTGGAGTATGAAAAAGCTTATTGCATGAAGCATATGAGGCATAACATTTTGTCTGTTACTTTGCTCCTGTTAGCTGATTGACCTTCTTTCCATTGTGGTCATCAAGAACCACCAGTATATAAATTATTGTACGTGGTTGATTTCATTATTTAATGCTCGTTTTTCTTGCAACATATTCCTTTTTGGAGGTTGGATTTTGATAGTTTGATACTATACTTGTAATGATTATTAATAGCATGTGGTCCCATACACTGATACACCTTAGCGATTGTAACTGAAGTGAGTTTTATGTCATTCTTTTTTGCAGAATTTGAAGTCAAATTTGTCTCTCTGGAAGCTCGGCACTCTACCTCCTGCTTTGGTTGCATTCAAAGGTCATGTGCATCCAATTGACCCATCTTGGCATATGCTTGGTTTGGGTTATCAAAACAGGACCAACACTGAGAATGTGAAAAAGGCCGCGGTAATTCATTATAATGGCCAATCAAAACCATGGTTGCCCATCGGTTTTGAGCATCTTCGGCCATTTTGGTCCAAATACGTCAACTATTCAAACGAGTTTCTAAGACATTGCCATATCTTGGAATCATAACTGTTCAACTGGACCACCTGATGAAGAAGTACTGAAGAACCACAAAATGTCAGCATTTACTATCTACGTTCTATTCTGCTGGGTGATCAAGATTACAAGTGTACTGAAGCAGAATTGTAAGCACAGAAACAGCCTGCCTGATTGGCATAAACTCTCCAGATGCAGGTATACACAGACCATCCACCTCTGCAGAGGGAATTTTCTTCAAATTTGCACGGGCACAGTATTCATTCTTTCCATATGTAAAATAACAGTCGGTAATTCTTTTTGGTAAGAGGGGATAAAAACTTATTTTTACGCCGAGGGGCCTGCTTGCTAGTTTATACGACAGAGAATAATATGTTTGAGGTGGCTGAGATAAGATTCATATACTGAAGGAGTACTCTGTATTGCGCGGGCACACCCTCATTGAATACAGGAAGTATTTTCTTTCGCAGTTTTAGTACTATTTCACTGCTTATAAATTTTGGTGTCATTTACTTGAATATGTATGATTTCTTTAGGGAAATTTAAATTTGCAGAGATGACATCTTCATATATATATATATATCAGGGTATTTTATTCGGTTTGAAGCTTTGCATTCAGAGGAATATGTGCTCCAGCCTTTGTTCTTTCTTCTGAAATTAGTTATTTTTCCCACTAGTACGTTTATGGCATGGCAACCCCTCTAAAAGATTTGTCTCCGTTCGGTAAATAAATTTAAGCTCATACGAGTGTTGAAGATGAAGCTTACGGTAGCTAAAGCTAGTCGAATAGCTGAAGCTGATTTATGGACTAGTTTATTTTTCTTAGCAAATTTAAGATTCCTTGTGAATAAGCTTGGGGAGTACTTATTTTTCTGGACAAATTTAAGATTTCGCAAGGTCTGATAAACTTACGCACATCTCAATGAATGTTTATTTTTCACATAAGCTTGCATATAAGTGTTAAGGAACGAATGCTATTTCAGTGATATCTTCCATTTCCAAGTGATATCCCAGATTTCAGCTGCTTTGGTTATTGTGAATTGCCATATTTTATACTACATTGGCACGTTAAGCAAGAATACTGTAAGATGGACTCGGTTCAAACCAAATGTGACATGCTTACTTGTGTTGATCTATTCTGTCCCGCTGTCACAGATTTTGATTTCAAATTTGAGCATTTCTATTCCACCGTATAACACTATTCTACAACTCAAAATACATACCCAGCGACAGCGTGCATACATACATTGATACATATGTTTCCTTCACAGCTACGGCACTAGTACTAGACGTTATTTGTGCAGATACTAATGCCATTTCAAGTGTAAACTTAATACACCACCTTCTTTGTCATCTTTTTTCGACCCGATACAGTCTTCTTTACTGCTCCCACAGAGACTAAAAACCGATCCAGTGATGACAGAGTCTTCATGTCATCAGGTGGGAAATAACTGCTCGCCTTCCCCATGAATGATGCAAACAAGAGCGAAAGAGATGGCAAAGTGACATCACTCTCGCCCAGGAGCTCGTCTAGGAACCCAAATGCTGCTAGGAAATCTGATCTACTTGCATTTATGGGAGCCGAGAAGTGGGCAGGGATTATTCGCTTGAATCTCCAGTCTCGTACAATTCGATTAATCCAGTCTTTCACCTACAATAGACATGGTTGAAGAAACAGCTTATAAAAGAATTTCTACCACAAAAGGATATTTTTTTACGCTAGTGATAAGAGTTTTATACGGAAGAAGTTGATTTTGATTGAGTCAATAGGAGATTTGGTCTTGTCTTGAGAGGAGAATGTTAAGTTGGATTTTTTTTTGGAAATTTTATATGAGAAATCCCTGAATTAACATACATACCTTTTCAGGAACCTTACTGAAGACCAAGGTTTTCACAATTGGGGAGACAATGAGCTTTTGTGACATCTGAACGAAGCTAGTGTTTGGTTCCAACAAATTTGACGGGCCGAGAAACAGGATTTGAAGAACCATTCTTTCCCATCCTAGAAAGAAAATTGTGTAATCATTCAGTCGTCACAAAACCTCACTACAAATCCAGAGACCCTTCTCTAGTTAATTTTCTGGGAAGAAAATAGGCATCAAACAGCTGACCTTTCTGACGATTCATCTTGTTATCTACAACTGGCTCCTGGGGTATTTCTTTTCCTTTGCTTAGAACTTTTACAGCTAAGCCATTCTTAGCGGACTCCAGCAAGGATTCTTTGCTGATACACTCTGGGGGCTGTCTTGGTACGAATATCACGGCATCTGTTACCAGCATTGTCCTTGAACGCTTGTGATAAAACGCTACCTCCACATACGGTCCAATACCTGAAATGATAGATAAGCACTCAATTCTGGTTGAATGATCATGGAAAAATGAATGTTGGTTGACCTTACCTACTTCTGGTGAGCTTAGAACTTTCTGTTCAATTTCATCTGCCCAAGGTGTCGACAAATCCTCGTCTACCAGTGTTTTAGAGCGAAAGATGCCAAAAAATTCAAGAGGCAAATTTAGTGGCCAGCTCCACTGTCTGGGTGCCACCCACACTTGAGCACGAGGAAACTTTCTGGAAAACGGTCCGACAAATATCTTATGCTCGTAAGCAAATGTAGGCAAGATTATATATTCTACTGGAGCTCCTAGTTCTTTCAGAAGCTGCAATGAGGTAAAGAAAACACAGACCATGGTTAGACTCTAGATGGCCTAAAAAATGCCTTCCACACCACTTCCAATTTTTTGAAAATATATATGTTTACATATAAACCTGACCCCACATCTAACTCAACTTGAACCTCCATGATCTCTATATAATTCTTAAGAATAAATCATCTGTGTTTCAGCTAATGCTGGTAGAATTAACAGCATTACAAATTCATAACCAATCAGACAGTATAAGAATAGGCTTTGAGGCTTGTAAAGTTGTAAGAAACAAAGTATTGTTCAGTAGAAAGGATGAACAAACAATACAATATACACATGACAAGGTTTTTTCCTAAGGAAGTTATTAAACCACACAACTGCATGTATTGTTATAGACATGAACATGCATCCAACTATAAATCAAGGCCGATTGGTATCAGCAGGGTACAAATTCAAGTTCAATTATGTGGAGGTGAAGAGGGTGCAGAGTAGAACCTGAATGCACTCTTTTGTAGGAGCTATAGGAGCATGAACCCATAATCCTCCAGATTTGAGCTTGATGACTGTCATACGAATGTTTGTTGAGACGCTGCTGAAGCCTAGAGCTTGTTCTTGTTCAAACAGCCATATGCAGTCCTTGACAGCCTAATGCCGTTTATGAAAATTCCAAATCAGAATAGATTGGAAAGAATTGAATCATATCTACAACCAACATTGGAGTAAAAATGATTATGTTCATTGAAATGGTTTCTGTAAGTTTCTTTGTTTTTTTTTAAAAAAAAATTGGTTTAACAATACCAACTTTTTATTCTTTTATAGATTTTCAATGCTATATTATGAATATTTTCTAAAATGAATGATTATAACTTATATTAACTTCAAAGTTGTACTAGAACAACAGTTTAACTAGTAGTAATTGGATTATTGAATGATCAACTTCAAAGCTGCACCTAGTATTCCTTCCCTAAGCATGTTTCTCAAGTTTGAACCAAACGCACCCTAAGCTAAAAACATTTCAGTATCAAGCAATTTCTCATCTTCCAGTAGTAAACATCTCCCATTATAATACTAATAGACAAGATGATGAACGAAGTTTCAGGAAAAAAGTGAAATTCAACCAAATTAAGCTCAATAATCAATGAAATCCATACTTCATAAACAAGACGAGGAAAAAGCAATGGAAGCAGACCTCAGTCCTAATGGTACGGCGATTGAGGAAAGGGCCTAAAGGAAACGGAAACCCCGTAATATTGAAATAAAACCTCCCGCCGGCACCTTCGCCGCCTCTAGAAGCCGCGCCGGTGGGGGCGTTGGAGGCGGCGGCGGAGACTACCACCGCCCTGTGGGGGCGAAGCTTCGGTTGCACACGGAGCGGATTTACGCGGGATCCGCAGAGGAATCCATAGCCTGGAGAGTCGCAGTGCGTTATTAGGTACTGGTTGCTGTGCTTCTTCTTCATAGCCGATGAATTTGGAAACGGAGCGGAAATCGTTGCCGCCATTGTTTTTCCTTTCTTAGAAATGTGCAGAGTTCACACTCTGAGCCTGTTTTTCTTCTTTTTCTGAAAAAAATAAAATAGGCCACCTTCCATGAAAATTATCCCAATGAACACTTGAAAATAAAAGCTTTTCTCTTTTTCTGTGGAATTGGAGATTCTGGTTTAGATAATAGCCACTTGAGATTGTGGCTTAGACCGAAGCCACTTGGATGGACGTGATTACCTTTTTTTTATATATAGAAAATCACCAATTAAATTAAGTTACATTTAAAAAAACAAAAAAAAACATACATCTAATTATTTAAAGTCATTTATTAAATGCAAAACGTTAACATAACACCACTAAAGAGCTCCTATCGCCAAAAAAAAGAATTTTTTCTCCGATTTCTAATGAAAAACCCTAATACGCTCTTTCCTTCATCCATTTTCTCCCAAATATAACGCCGTCAAGAAGCCCTAAATCTCTCAAAATCCATCGATTCTCCCTTCACCTCTTACTAGGGACAACTTGTGCACATCCCTATGAATCTCTACCCTACTTCAAGATCTAAGCTTTCATGGAGCTCAATACTGATCGAGTGTGTTTGTTTTCACATTTGCAAAAGCTCTCCTTCTCGAATCGGTGGTCTTAACCGCCTCTGGATCCTATGGTGGCTGTCATGGCCTCAATCCTCTCCTTCCTCCTTGACTAGGAGTATTTCGTTCCTCTCCCGGCGTGAATTTAAGACTCTTCCCCCTCTTCAGTCCATCAAACCCTTGGTTTGCACTGGCGGGGAGCTCACGGTGCATGTGTTCTGATTTCTGGCTTCTCAGTGCAGTTCAAGACTTTATCTCCCTAATCAAAGTTCTCGACGTCTTGCTTGGCGGTAGGTGGATCTGGCTCCTTGCGTGGAGTTTTACTGGTGGCGGGATCGTCCCCTCCTCCATGAGCAGATCATCTACCTCCGAACCAGGTGTACTCAATTAACTTTCAAATCTTTGTGTTTCTTTCAACACTCGTGGTATTTTCTAATCGAATCTATAAACATTGGCTTTACTCCTTTGGAAATGTCATGCTTGATCAGATGGAACCTTACAATCATGTCTCTAACTCTAAGTGGGTCCTTTTGTTGCTTGCTGGTTTGTGTGCTACTCAAACTCATGTGATGATCGGCCATTACAGCTCCAACTAGATTCTTACAATCCTAGCTTTCTGCAGTGACTGCTCTATTGCTTCTTTATCTATACTTGCTTCCCCTTGCTATAGATAAAATCACCTAGTTTCACTCCTAAATAGGGATGTCAATGAGACAGGGATTCCCCATTATTCGTGGGGATTCCCCACTATGGGGGTGGGGATGGAAGTTTTAAATGGGAACGGAGGTGAGGATGGGGCAAAAAACACATCCCCGCATGGGGATGAGGATAGATCCCCCCACCCCACTCCCCGCCCCATCCTCGTCCCCGTCGGGGATCCCCACGAGTATCGTCATTGGTAATCCCCGTGGTATCTTCCATTGCGTTTTTCCACTGGAATACCAATTGAATATCCCAATTTGGAAACTTGATGAGATTTCTTGTGAAAATTTTTCATGGGTGAAGCCGGAAGCTTGTAGTATGTTTTTCATATTTATAATTTATAGTTGGTAATTGATTTTTTTATTTGAAAAAATGGTGTAATATATTTATAAGTATTAGTACGTATGTATTATGAAATTTTAGGGGCTTGTTTTTTATTGAATTCAATTCACTTATTATTTTGTTGTATTTTGTTTGACAATGTAGATTAATTGGAGAATCATAACAGGAAAACGAGTTAGAAAATTTTCGTGGGGGTTAAATGGGGATATTTATGGAGAACTTGTTTGAAAGTGGAAAAATCGCAGAATTTCCACGAAAATACCCGAAACAAATGTTAATTGAGAAAAATTAACGGGGATGGGGAATTCCTGACAGGGACAGGGATTTGGTGGGGACGGGAACAACTTTAGCTCCTCACGTGGGGATGGGGACGAGGACAGGGAATGCTTTTCTAAATGGGAATGGGGACGGAGATACTACTCCCCATCCCGAACCCGCCCCATTGACATGTCTACTCCTAAACCCTCTACTATAACACCTTACTGATGAATGCTTCATAACCCGCCCCATTGACATGTCTACTCCTAAACCCTCTACTATCACACTATGCTGATGATGGTTCTGATTCCCATTTAGGTAATGGAATAGGAAAAGCTAAAATCATCACACCCTGTCAAAAAACATACCTAAATGGAGGTTTCACAAGGGTAATTTCCTTACGGACAAAGGTAATCTCCCTTATTCTGAGGTTTTTATGCTCAGAAAAAACACCACCTTATGCTTAAAAAGCAGGAAATTCTACAAAACCACATGTTGTTATCAACAAAAACACTGAGACTCCTTCTACTGCTGATTTACAAACCAACTTATGGTGTGATCTTATTGCATTACATCTTTTGTAAGTGTTGTTTTCAATGAAAATGATGTTACTGCATTGCTTCTTATGGAGTGCTCTTATCTACCTTTTTGAACCCGATATGCTGTGTTTGATAGATTAAACTGCCGATATTACATCCTATGTGATCTCTTTCTTCACTAAACTGTAATAACCCACCTAAAATAGAAGGGTAAAATAGTAATTTTTGAGTGATAAAAATAAAAGTTTTAAAATTGATTTTATTTCTTTTAGAGGAATAATTTAAATTTTAAAGAATTTATGTTCAAAGGTGGACTATGAAAAATTTTGGTACAAATTATCATATGATAATAATAATATGGTGTTAAAATAAATAAATAAGTTTGGGTAATTTTTAAAAGTTAAATAAGGGCATTTTTGCCACAACTTAAGAAAGTTGGGCAAAATGTGCAATAAGCTGAAAGTTGGAGGCCACGATTGTAATTAAGCCAAAAGGCTTTCTTCAACCTTCAGCCATTTTCACGCAAGCTCCATATAAGCCTTCAATGGCGGATTTTCGACCCTCCTCGGATCCGATCGAGCGAATTAAACCATGGGAATTTAAGAGGAGCCTATCCTACACGTAATACATCATTTAATTGGATTCATTGACGACGGTATTTGTCCAAATTATCCAACGTGTCGTTCGTGGCATCGAATTGAAGATTGGCAAAATTCGATAACATCGTCTTCAATTGGGACGAAATAATGGAGGGATTATGCTTGGTATATTCCCTTCTTCAAAGACTCTATAAATAGGACCCCAGATTCACCCCAAGACATCCAATTCGAGCTTCAAATCGAAGAACCCTAAAATACCTTCCCGAGCTATTCGTGAGAGGAATTCGAGTGTTGTGGAGCAATTAGCCACATCCGTAGCTGCGCTCAAGAGTCCTCTTCGAAATCCCCAAGGTTGCGCCGCCGGAGGACCACTGGAGTCGCCCCAACTTGCCCAAGTTCCGGCGAGGTGCTGTTCGGCCGTGTTTGGGAGATGAAGTGTTTTTCGTAAAGCAAGCGAGTTCGTTTTTCGTCAAGCTTCGTAGTCAAAGGCAAGTGACGGTTCGCTCTTGCTCATTATTCCATGTTTTCCTTGATTATCAATTAATTGATTGTTAATTAAGATAAGATAAAAGTTGTTGTTTTCTGTTTGGGAACAAATTTAATAAAACAATGTGTTAAAATATGAATCTATAATAGGTTGTATATGATGCTAGAAACAACACTATTATGTATGATATTATCGTAATGGTTTTGGTGTGGATTTATGTACGAACTTACATGTGTAGTTAGAACGAGTATTCGTAGGAACGCTATGTACCTTGCGAGGTCTAGTCGTTTCTTTATAATTGGTATTAGGAGGATTTTGCCCTAGTACTTTTTGGTCATGACCGTACCCTTATTCAGAGTAGGTGCACTCAACTGGTGCCAACAATCGGGATTCATTCCCAAAATATCTCTCGTATCGAGATGATGTGGATTAAAAGCCGTAACGTGAATGTACGTTTTGGAAGTAAATAAGATAAGTGCTTTTATGCACATAATTAATATACCTTCGAGCGAGGAGTACAACGTGGAAACCGCCTGGACTTTTGTTAGAGTAAGTCCTCTTTCCAATCTGGATTCGCATTGCGCGGTGAGGTTGGTCGTGAACCCAAATAATCAAGGTCGTGTTTTAAAACTTGTGTGAAAACTTAACGTTCCCAAACAATTGTCATACGTTTCCTATAAGACTCAATTCCTTTGGAGTCTTCTTTTCGTTGCATGCCTTTTTCTATAATTCCGTGAAAGTTCCGGGTTATGTATCGTTCCTTCGGTTATTATTCGAGGGACAATAATAGTAAACGGTTACGATCACTTGAACCATTCTGTTTTCACCCTTGCATAGTCTTTCATTAGACTAACCAACCGGATTTTATTCCTTGCATGGTTGGCTGGTGTCATCCGTCCTATACGGCACATCAGTGGTTGGTCCCCGACGATTTGAAGTAACCAATCGAAGAGAAGACTTACAGTTGAAGGTGACGTTTTAAAAAGTAATATTTCCAAGGCGTGTCTGTCTAATTTGAAATAGATGTAATACATAGTCATGTAATTAGGACTATGTTTAAAAGTCTTCCATTGTAATTTAAAAGTCTTCCGCTGTCATTATTCTCTATTGTAAAACCGTCCTTCTCATTTGACGAGAGGAATCTTAATAAAAGGTTAAGTTTTGTTCATTTAAAATGTCTTCCGCTGGTTAGTCTTTCGTTATTTAATATTTATGTATTTATTTAAGCTTAATTGTTTCGATTAAAGCCTGGAGTGACTTTGAACATTAACGTCTAAGGTCATTGGCGTGTGGCACTACCGACATAAGTCGGGGGTGTTACAATTATGGTATCAGAGCAATGGTTTTAAAATTCTTGGCCTATTGTTAGGTTTGAGAATTTTTGAAAATTAATTTTGAAACTATTTTCAAACTATTTTATTCTTGGAATTTCGGGAGTTTAAATGTTAGTATTAAATTTAAAGTTTTATGACCTCTTAAAAGGTAATTTAAAATAAGGGTTTAACTACTAGGACGTTAATTGTTATTTTATAGTCCTTATTAAAAAAGGCGTTATAACGGTTGAAATTAAATTTATTGCCTATTATTTTAAAAGTGTAGTTTTGAGAGTTGTTAAAAAGTACTTAAGGAGGTGATAACTTTGTGTTCTAAATGTAAAAGAGACTTATAAAATTTTAGTTTATATAATAATTGTGTTTAAACGAGAAAGTTAAATTCATTTAATAGTTTTAAAGTGCAGTTTCGAGAGTGGTTGTGGTCTTGTGGATTTTAAAAAGGACAGTGCTGGTAATTTAATTATAAAAGTATTAAGTTTATAAATAATTTGTATTGTAAAACGATAGGGGGATGCAGAGTTAACTTAAAGTGTGATTTAAAGTATTTTAGAGTGTGTTTTCAAACTTCTGCAAGCTTCGATTTGGTTACCTATTCCTTAGATCCATTCTTAAGGTTATCGCCCATTCTTAGGTTTAATGTCAGTTAAAGGTTGACATTTCTCCTAATTGATCCATTCTCAAGGAGGAGAAGAAGATCGTTTTAAGGTTAATGGTGGAGGGTCAGTCAAACTAATATAAAGTTATTTGTTTGGACCCTTACAACTCGTATCATAACGTAGTGATTGAAGAGTCACATATAAGTTGGGAAATTCTAATGTCAAGTTGGGTATGTGCATTGTTTTCTTTTCCAGTCGAGTTGTCGAGCGTTGTCTCGTGAGAGTAGTTTTGTCGAAATTCCTTATTTATAAGGAATTGTGTATGTGTGTGGTTAATGCTCTATGTAGTTGAGATTTATTTCTCGTGTGTATACTCCGAGCATTTGTTATGGTAAAGTGCATGTGGTGAGATAATAAAAAGCTTAAAATACTTAGTTGTGAGTTTTATAATTTATTCATTTAAGTGAATAAATTGTTGAGAAAACTATAAATCATATAGAGATGTCTCTCCCTAAGGAATTGCAATCTGAAACGAGTGATGTTGTAGAATATAAAATTTTAGCAATTTAAACGTGAGGACTTTATTGTAAGATTTATGGTATAACTCTTTCTTGGAAGATTAAGTTGTGAAGCTATTGTATTGGGCGAAAGCTTACTTAACTTTAAAGGTTATAGTATAAGATTAGGTTATGTTGAGGATTTCGATAAACTAAAAGATTTAATAAAGAGATTTGTCTTATGTGCGCTTGAGGAGTAAGGTACCAAATGTTACTCGTATATATCTATTGAAGGATTATGACAGAAGTGATTAATTTTGCTGGTAATGAATCATTTATCGACATGATACTTTGAGGAAATAAGAGTAATACCTTATGTGGTTCGTTTTGGGAAAAGAAGAAATTACTAAGAGTTATTTTTCCCTAAGAAAATCACAATGTAATGCGATTAATGGTTGATTATTTAAACATATAAGGATTTAAAACATTGTGATTTCGGTCATGATTTTTCCTGTGGGGAAATTTTGAAATTAAGAGTATCCTATGATACTGTGGAATTTTATAGTTGGCGGTGACTTGGTGACTACAAATTAGGAAAATGTTATAATTATTGAGGGTTTTGAACTAGAGGTAAATGAATATTTAAATTATCTAATCGTAAGTGTATAAGACTTTGGTTCCTTATTGTTATACTTGGGGTGGTGAATTATTGTGTTATGATATTGAGTTTACATTCCTTGGTCATATAATGCTTATTAAGTGTCGGAAACATTTAAGGTTTCTTATGTAATGTATTAAGGTACAGAACATGTGTGGCTTGGATGTTAGATGTTTATGGGACACATGCTATTTGGATGGTATAGGGATACATTAGGTGAATGAGTATTAATGGATATTGGGATGGTCAGATCTTATGGTTGGATATGAAACTGACAGGAACATAATTGGATGCTTATGATAAGTGTTTTTGGAAGTAGTTCACATACTATGTATATAATGTTCACTCCTAATGGGAACTAAGGAGTCGCGTGAAAATAGTATCTGAGTATTGGGGGAAAATAGGTAACCTTGCACGTGTTGCTTGAAAAGAGTATGGACAAGCTAATGCCAAGTGATTATCACTATAAGACTTTTAATAAGGTTGTGTACCCCTTAAATATGATGATCTTGGGAGAGTTAGAACTATCATTGAGATACTAAGCGCGCGAAATTTAGGTCAATTCATGTCGTGGAAGTACTTGTATATTGGATGAATTTAGTTCGAGAGGACATTGGTTTCGTATCATTAGTGAGAAGCAAAACTTCTGGATATGATTTGTGTAAGGATTTTACTCCCTTTGAGTTCGAGTTTTTCTAATGAGTTTGAAAAAGCATTCAACGTGTTTAACAATTTGGATAAAATAAAATGATTGATCATAAACGTGTTAAAGGAATTATCAAAATCGTGTTTGAGGAAAATAGGGATAAAATGTTGTGTGATTTTTTTGAGCAAAATAAGGGTCTTAAGTTAAAGATGAATTATTTGAATGTTAAATTTTCTTTGGAAAAAGTTTTGAGTTAGAGATGGGCATACATGCCAAATTTAATCAAAGTGAATAATGTAAATCGCGAGTTATACACCTGATGAATAAGGAGCGATGACTTGTGTCGGTAGTCTCCATAGTTTAGTAATCTATCTGTCTGACATCCTTGAGTGCCAAAAGTAGTACATGTCACGTGTTGATAAAGACTGCGTGGACTCATAAAGGATAGCGTGGGTTGGGACATGTGTGATTGTTCCCTACCTTGTTAGCGCTAGTTTCGAGGTCGAAACTATTCGTAAGGACCCCTCTATCTTCTTGAAATAATGTCAAGTTGGGCATTGACATTATTTGTTCCCTTCACCCGAATTCATGAGCATTGTCTCGAGAGGTTAATGTTGTAAGGATTCCTTTCTATAAGGATTTGGTGTGTGTAGTAATGCTCTATGGAGTTTGAGGTTATTCCTCATGTGCATACTCTGAGCATTAGATGGGGTGATGTTTTATAAATTAGATATTTAAGTGAATAAATGTATAAGAGAGATATTTCATAAGGAGTTCGTTTTCTCTAAAATGATCGTACTATAATACGATCTTGAATAAACTTTAGAACCCAAGAGCTATGGTTATAGGGTTTATAAGTGAGTGTGCTCATTGTAGGACCAGTGGTTAAAGTTTTTGGAAAAGTTAGGTGTGTGAAATCATAAGTATTATTTTGGAAGACCTATCTGATGTTCGTTATGAGGCTTTCTTAAGGAAATGATATAAGGACATAAGAGTATTAAGACGATTAAGTCTTGGGTAAATAGTAAATTTTGGTAAAGCAAAAAGGTTGCTCAATTTGTGATGATAAATTGTGTGGGGACGATTAAGTGTTTAAGGATTTATGGGTGAAATAACAAACTCAGTCAAAAAAAGTTTGTTGTAACTAGGGTGGATTAATAGTATGGGATAATATAAGTGCATGGATTTTATCAAATGGACTTGATGAAAAAGTGATTTATGTCTATTAAAGGTGATCATATGACACGTTTCAGATGAATAAGGTGATTGATCATAATCGTGTTAAACGGATTATTAAGATCATGTCTGGGCAAAAACATGGATAAGATGTTGTGTGGTTAATTGTAAAAAGATTAAGGAATCTTAAAGGACTTATGTTAGAGCTTGATTAATAGAAAGATTTTTGGGTTAAAAGATGGCATAAGGGACAAATTTAATTAAAGTCAATAATGAAATGGGTGAGATGTATATCTAAGGAGTAAGACGATATGACAATTGGAGGTACTAAGTTGGATTATAAGGAGATCATGTACGAACTTTGGGAGTTGTTTATAAAGAGAAAAGAGAAAAAAAATTGTGTTCTCAAGCTTAAGGTGTATTAAGATCGTTGTGATGATTTTGGAGACTATGATTCTAAGGTAGTTAAAATCTTATGGATATATTAAGAGAAATTGTATAGAATAAAATTTGGAAACGATATATTTGAGGTGATGTCATGGTTGAGGAAATATATCGACTTTCCTAGGATTAATTTCGAGTACGAAATAATTGAGGATACTAAACTCAAGTGGAGAGGTTAATGTGGAAATCGATCCCTCTAAACTTGGTAGTGTTAGTTTCGGGTTCGAGGTGTTAGTTTCGGGGTCGAAACTATTTTTTAAGGAGGTAGTATTGTAGTAACCCACCTAAAATAGAAGGATAAAATAGTAATTTTCGAGTGGTAAAAATAAAAGTTTTAAAATTGATTTTATTTCTTTTAGATGAAAATTTTTAATTTTAAAGAACTTATGTTCAAAGGTGGACTATGATTATGTTCAAAGGAACGAAGCATGAGTCGTGACCGTGGTTGTCCAAGCCACGATCGCGCTTGCTAAGGCAAGCCGCGGTCGCGGAATTCTGGGCAGAGCCGCGGTCGCGGAATTCATCCCCGCGATCATGGATCCCCCTTCAAACGCGACTCCATCCGGCTTCGAGGCTCACCGACGATGAAGACGACGATGCTTTCTCCTCCTCCTTGCAATGCCACCACTCCAAGCTTCCAAGGCACTACGGCGACCATAAAAACTCCGGCGAAAACTCCGGCAAGGGCACGAACTCCGGCGGAGGCAAGAACGAGAGAAAGAGAGAGACCGAGAGATGTGGATGCTACTCTCCTCCGCTGAAGACCCCTATTTATAGGGTAGGAAGGAGCTTAACGCCGGCCATACGAATCGATTCAACCTCCCTCAACGGCGGGGTTACGAATCATGGGGAAAATCGAATCGGCGAAACGCTGAAAGAGACGAAGGGGACGATGAACAGCGTTTCCGCGGTCGCGGAAACACTTCCGCGGTCACTGAAATGCCGCGAGCGCGTCGTTTGGCTTTTGGTCGCGGTTTCACTCTTGGTCTTTTGCTAGAATGTGTTTTTAACACTTTTTAAAAAATATCCTAAGACCCAAAAATGCTTTAACGTATATTATTACGTTCAAAAGATTATTACAGAGATCATAGAGGTTACATAAACTGTCTATTATGCCTTTCATACAGAAATGATAGTTCGGGACTTTTAGGGGTTATTACAGACATAAGTCGGGGGTGTTACATAAACACCATCCCTCATGGCTTTATTTGGATAAGATTGATCAAGTACCCATTCACAGGGTCATCTCTGCTAGTTTTATCTCATTTTACTTGACTATTAGACTTAACAGTGGAGCATTAGCAACTTGCCTTTCTCAAGCACATATTTGTACTATCTTAATTACATTTCTATTCACCATGAGCAATACATATAGTTGGATTTATATCCTGATTCTTTGTTTACTCCTTAACAGGTTTCACACACAAATGCACGCGGATAATCTGATTTCTGTCAATTACTACTTTTTGTCTACATTAACATGCCCTATTCTTTGGCATTTATCTATTTTATGGAATTGTAACGCCCAAGCCAAATATACAAAATCTCTTGCTCATCAAACTGTTTGCCTTTTTCAAGGAAATTTAAAATCAATGGAATCCATGTTTTATCTTTTTCAAGGGAATAAATATTATCAACTAATACTAGTATCTCTGGATGCATTTGTCTTTGTTGCAATTGTTCGGATTTAACTAGTTTACAAATTACTACTCCTTCATTACTGACTGCCTATAAGCCCAACTGTATATTAAGTATTTATTGTTAGGGGAATTCTACTCTGTATTGATCTCTTATGTTTGATGTTGTTTGCATAACCACAACTACCAACACTATCACTAAACCTTATCTAAATTTATGCTTCTATTCACCCTTATCTGTCATGTTTGTCATGTTATCCAATTCCAATCCTTTCCTACACCCTATGCACTTGTTGTGTTCATCATCAACTAATCCTCCTCAACACTTTTGGATAAACATAGTGTTAGCTAAGAAACATGCTAATATGATTTATGCATCCTTATCAGGCTACATATCTAACTCTACTCGTGTTCTAATGCAGTTAATGCCACCGCACATGAATCTTACAGGAAATGATGAAGTTATATCTCTCAACAGACTCTGGAGGATCTATCTCATGAGTCAGATAAATAAACAACAAACTCACACAACTATCTACTACAACATTTTTGACAAGCGAAATTTATACATTTGGTTACCAAGCTATGTCTATGCCTTTAACGACTTGTATAACTATATAATTCTATCTATCTGCAATATTTGTAACATGGACTCCTTAATCAATCTCCCAACACTTGTGAGAAATGTGTGATGTCATGCTCCTCCTAACCTTGATCTATCTACCAGTATCAAGTTTCGATCTATGCTCAAATTAGTGCCTTGTGGTGACATTCAATCTTCCACTTTTTATGCCTATAACCAATTATATCGTGAACTCGGGTACAAGATTAGCAAAAACTTACTTATATACAAATCGATAAATTCCAACCCAACAAACAAGACTTATGATAGAAGGTTTTACAAAATAAAAAGGAAACAAAACATATTAAATTGAAAACCCTTGCTCACAAAGTTTTGCAAGTCGCCACGAGAATTTGTTATTGTTGGAGTAATGTTGGGCCTCGGCCCAATTTGGATAACAATTACCCCACTATAACATATATTGGACTAAAATTAAGAAACCTTTACCCCATTATAACAAGATCAAGGATCTGTAAGTTATGTTAGGAACCATGCAAGAATCTATATTCCACCCTTACTTAAATGACTTTAAAATCAGTACATTCACTATTATCAAATAACAAGACTAATTGATGTTCTATTTTCACATCAATTTTCACCATTGTTTATTTATTGCGGTTTCGTTTGTTTCAAGTATGGGTGTCAAGTTCTTTACTGCATTTGTGGAGCTGATCTAGGGTGATACTTGAGTGTCCGGTCGTGGTCGTGGTCGTGTCTGTGGCTCAATGAAGATCTCTCTTGTACGAGGGCAACATCATGGTTGAGGCTCTTGAAGATCCCTCCTAGAAGAGAGGGCAACATCATGGTAGTCCGTTCAGCACTTCCGTAGGTGTTCTCCTGTCTGACTCGTCTTCCGGTGACGATTTCGTCTGACCGTGCTTGTTCACCACTCGCTTTAGGTCATTTTAGCTCTATTTTTGCTTTGATTGTAATTTTCATACTTTATTTATTATTCTTATTGTCCGGTTTTGACCGGTGCCAATTTATCGGCCTCTCGATCTATCCGACGTTGTTATCTCGGGTACTTCAAATTCTTTTCTCATAAAAAAGAACCCATGTCACCTAGGTTTCCGTCAAATTACATGAAATGACTATTTTAACCCTTTTTTTTTACAATAAGTATGGGCAAATTCGTCTTTGACCACTCAAGGATAAATTGCGGTTTTCTCAATGCCATATTGAATTGCTTTGGGTTAAATCAACCCAACTCGGTTTTATTCAAGAGATAACACGCCTAATCAACTCCATTGTGTGTGAGTGGTCAAAGATGAAATTAGGGAAGAAAAATCAGAGTTTCAAAAGGGGTGCGATTTTGCGGCAATTTGGGAAGTTCCTCGTTGTTGGGTTCGAACGAGGGTTTTGATTTCTTCATGTTTGATTTTGAATGAGATCACTTGGGTACAAATTTCATAGAATTAGGGTGATTTTATTTCACCTCTTCCAACCAACATTCAAATGGGGAGAGGGAGGGGGGATGGATGGTGAGGGGAGAGAGAGAGAGAGAGAGAGAGAGAGAGAGAAAGGGAGGGAGGGGATATATATATATAGAGAGAGATGGCCATCTTCCCTGTCAATACAACGGCGGGAGATCTTGCGACGAAGGCGGCGACTCGAGATCTGGTTGTGGTGATAGATCTGGAATTGAAGACGATGACGGTGTGAGGAAGCTTCTAGGACCACGATATGGGAGAAACGACGGTGGTGACGACTACTAGGAGGAGCTTCTTTTTCCTCGAGCTCCTTCAATGGCAGTTTGTAAGAGTACAAGAAGAGATGCGAAAAAAGAACGTTGTTGGAGAAGAATCTCTGAAGAAGATAGATTAATGAGAGAGAAGTAGAAAGTTGGACAGAAGGTGGCGGAGGTGATGAGCGTGAAGTTTAGATTCCAAAGAAGTTGTTTGAGAGGAAAAATGCCAGAACCGGGGATAGAAATTGGTGAAATTTTTTATTATCTTATCCGGTTTACTAAAATTAAAATGGAAATAAGAAATCCCAAAACCACTATTAAACCGGTAATCGTCTCAAAAAGTTAGGGGTAAAAGGGTAATTTTGCGGTTTTTAACAGAGAATTGGACAACAAGGGCTCTTGGATGGTGTTCTGTTAACGTTTTGCATTTGGGTGGATTTGAGTAATTAGTTGTTATAAGTGTGGTTTTAAGGCAGAATGACCTATTTAACGGTTGATTTCCTTTTTTTGATCTTCAACTAACTGGTTTTCAGAAGAACTGACAACAAAGCCGAGCCCATCCCAACATTCACACTCCATACATGTTAGAAGGACTCGAAGTCACTATGAGTCTTTTTGGGATTTGGAAGTTCTTATTGGTTCTCGATAATTGTCTACACTACACTATGATAAACTGATTAGGAATAAATGAATTAATTTCCCCCTCATGTATACACTCTATCCTCATTCCTCTGATTCATAGCAAAAATTTTAACCTATGTTAGGTTCATTAATGGTTTTGTAAATTAGCCATGAGGGAGTGCTCGAAAATAGGGGTGTTCATCGGGTTCGGTTTTCGGTTTTCGGTTTTTGGACCAACCCGAACCCGAACCGATTATATTCGGTTCGTATAAAAATAATATTTGGTTCGGGTTCGGTTCGGTCAAAACCGATTATTTTTAAAAATAATTAAAAAAATCTAGATTTTTAGATAAATTACTCCAACCTTAGTCGGTTCGGTCCAGTTTGGTCTAGTTCGGTCTAGTTTGGTCCAAGTTCGGTTCGGTCTAATTCGGTTTGCTGCACTAAAACCTACTTCAATAACCTCAATTAACATAATTTTAAAATATTCAGTTATTTTGGGCCAAAACCGAACCGAACCGAGTATGTTTGGTTCGGTTTTTGGTCCACAAAATCCGAAATCCGATTTCGGTTCGGTTTTGTTCGATTCGATTCGGTTTTGGCCCGATGAACAACCCTACTCGAAAATATTAATGATATAGAACTTGTAGAAGGGGATATCCCAAGAGTAGAGCACATTTGTATAATGGGGGAGGGAGTTGTGCCACACTCAATTATTTTCTAATGATTCTGTAGACTTTATGATCAACCAGTTAAGCTAGAGAGAGTTTATGACAATGTGGTGTTGGTGTATCAACATTATAGATTAGAGATTGTTTTCCATGGTGTTAATTTTTTATTCTGAATGTTTTGTTGTGGATTGACCAGGATCTTCGTGCAATATTAAGGGAAGTTCAACCATAACACGACCAAGTTGTTGATGGAGAACCGACACTTAATAAAGAGAACCAAGTTCGGTCCAAGTTCGGTCCAATTCGGTCTAGTTTGGTCCAAGTTCAGTTCGGTCTAATTCGGTTTGCTGTACTAAAACCTATTTCAATAACCTAAATTAACATAATTTCAAAATATTCAGTTATTTTGGGCCAAAACTGAACCGAGTATGTTTGGTTCGGTTTTTGGTCCACAAAATCCAAAATCCGATTTCGGTTCGGTTTTGTTCGGTTCGATTCGGTTTTGGCTCGATGAACAACCCTATTCGAAAATATTAATGATATAGAACTTGTAGAAGGGGATATCCCAAGAGTAGAGCGCATTTGTATAATGGGGGAGAGAGTTGTGCCATACTCAATTATTTTCTAATGATTCTGTAGACTTTATGATCAACCAGTTAAGCTAGAGAGAGTTTATGACAATGTGGTGTTGGTGTATCAACATTATAGATAAGAGACTATTTTCCATGGTGTTAATTTTTTATTCTGAATGTTCTGTTGTGGATTGACCAGGATCTTTGTGCAATATTAAGGGAAGTTCAACCATAACACGACCAAGTTGTTGATGGAGAACCGACGCTCAATAAAGGGAATTCCGAGACTCTTTTTGTTGAGTTTGGAACTCGGTTTTTATTTAGAATATTTATGGAATTGAAGGAGAAATGATCAAAATCTTCAAGGATATTACAAACCTCTTGAATCTTGAACAAAGGATAAGTGAACAAGATGTATGTGGATATAACTCACCAGTCAATCTTGAACAAGACCAAATACAAGAGATATGACGCACTCTAGTACAAGACCAAAAAAGTGAATCACTCGTGGATAAACTCACCAAGAACGATGAACCTAGGGCTTGGAATCTTTCCAAGGATTTCAGCTTGAAAACTCTTTGTTTAAACTGAAGGTAGGCTGCCTAATAATGACACAAAAAAGCTTAAAAAGGAAACAGAAAGTGCAACCCTAAACAGACCCTAATGTCTCTGATTAGTTCCTAGTTAAACTTCTGTGGGCCACTAGAACTAACTTTGCAGCGGAGCCCCGACTCCAGCAACCCGCGATCGCGGTTCCACCACGGTGTTCCACGGAGTTTAGTTCTACAAAACAAAATAAATTAAAAATAAATAAATTGGCCCACAGAATTTATTTCCGGTGTGTTTTCCGAGGTGGTCAAACCCTCGTAACTCGCGCCGACTGTTACGCTGCAGGGCATTAACCCCGCGATCGCGGGCCCTCAGCCCTGTGATTGCGGTATCTCGTCGCCGAGCCTATAAGAGTGAGGCGTGGCGGTGGCATTTTACAACACCTCCACTGCACGCTCTCACTCTCCACACACTCGGATCTCCGACTCCGACCACCGTGACGACACCCTGCAGCCCCGCGACCATCGTCCCGCCACCGCGACGTCGTTTGGGTGAGACCCTCGGGTTTCTTATTGCCTCACGAGCCGCGATTGCCGGACCATTGCCTGAAGCCCCCACGACCACCGTAGCGCCACCGAGGACCACCTGTGCCATTTTTATTTGAAGTTTTCTGCAGCCCAGAAACCGCGATCGCCGCTGTCAAGCACCGCGATCGCGGCCCTTCTTCTCCAGAGGACTTCATTCGAGCATAAACCGCGATCGCGGGCCCTCCGGTATTCCTTTCGTGCTTCTAGCTCCTTATTCCCACCATGTCTGCTTTCGTAGCCAACATGAGGAGCCCGAGGCATCGGCGCTATTTCGAGACGTTCAGCCAGCGAAAGATCGTCCAGACGAAATTCTATGATCGACCGACGCTGACACAACTCGGTTTGGAGGACTGCACTCATCAGTTGCTGAGCCACGGAGGGCTCGGTAACTTCATTGACTTATCCGCCCCGACATCCGACGAACTGACCCTGGAGTTCCTGGCCACGCTGGAACGCCACGACGACGGGATCACGTTCAACCTGTTAGGGCGGCAAAGAAGGATGTCCTACCAAGGTCTGCGGGACCTTTTTGGCGTTACTGAGGAGCCCACCGAGGATTGGGAAGCTGTAGGCGCCTTGCCAGAGTTCTTCTGGTAAGGTGCGACCCGGGATGTGATCAACCCCAGCGCCGGCGAGTACAACTACAAGCTGACGCACCCCTGTTTGAGGCTGGCGCACAAGGTGCTAGCCATGACCTTCCTGGGACAGGGGGAGGTGAACAAGGTCTCCAGGCAGGACCTTATAGTGCTCTGGTGTTTGACACCAGAGAGCCACACCATCCCTGACTGAGTCGAGCTGTTTCTCTCCAGCTGCCTACGACTGAGAGAGAAGAAGGGCGGCAAGATCTCCATGGGAGGCATGGTGACGCTTATCGCCCGACAGTACGAGATCCTCACGGACCATTGGGAATTCCCCGACGAGAGCTACACATACAATATCAGGCTCATGCGGAGGTCCCATCTGCTGGAGGCCCGCGATGGAGAGTACATCTGGCTCTCCCTGGCCGGCAACATACACCGCATGAGGTTGCCTCGTCCGATGCCTTTTGGGCCCCAGGCGAGGGATTTCTACCTTTATACCGACGGGGAGTAGGGATCGTCGTCCGATGAGGAAGGGGACGACGACGAGGAAGAGACTACGGCGGAGGACATGGAGAGAGATGTGCCATCACCGTCGGGTTCCAGGGGCCCTCCTGTATATCCTGACTACACCCACCAGGCATCTGGATCTGGTAGTGCTTTTGGAGGGGCTCCCTAGGACCAGCTCCTGGACAGAATGACGAACCTGCAGCTGAGGCAGGATGAGCAGATACGGAGAATCGCCGAGTGGGAACGCGGCATCTCCCAGAGGCTAGAGGAGCACGAGAGGCGGAGCGCTGAGTGGCAGCGCAACATGGAGGTCAACCTTGCCTACCACGCCAACCGCCTGGACAACCACCTCACTACCGTGAGGACCAGGTGGTTCATCTGCAGAGGAGAGCTGAGGCTTTCTTCAACGCCTATGGATACTGGCCTCCACCCCAGTGAGTACTTCTATTTTTCCCCTTATCTTTTTATTTGTCCTTCATACATTGAGGACAATGCATGATTTAAGCATGGGGGAGTAGAAATATTCACTACCTATCTTGTACATATTTCTCTTCCAGCATTGTACTTTGAATTTTAGCATTTTCAATTTCAAAAAAAATATATATATAAAAAAAAATCCTGAGAAAGTCGAAAACCCGAAAGGGCGGCTTGGGTAAAAAGCAGGTGGCCCGGACCAGCGCTAGGCTGGGGTAAGAAGGTTTCTGAGTGACGTAAGCTTATGTGAGCACATCTATGGAAAAAAAATATGAGTGGCTAGGATGAAAACCCGAAAGGGCTCCTAGGAAAAATGAGTGAAAAGAAGAGGAGAGTTTTCTAGGATCTCATTTTACCGACGGGGCGGCATAAGAAGAGGAGACGAAGAAGGATTGTCGGGTAGGTCACTCTGGGAGGCATAAGGAGTCATAGATGGAGGCTAGGATTAGAGGTTACTCACACCATTGGATGTCCGGGTTAAGCTTGGGGGAAGTACTCTGCTTGCCCTTTAAGCTGGTTGAGTTGTGGATGTGTTGTGAATGAGATTGGTGCCAGGAGCTTGGCATGAGTTAGGTGACTCTTAGTTGGAGGACAAGCTTCCTGAGACCTTGGGTGCTGCATTGGAGGAGTAGACTCTTTATTAGTTTACCCGAGGACGAGCAAAGGTCTAAGCATGAGGGAGTTTGATAAGCACTACTTTGTAGGGCTTAACTAAGAGTTATTAGAGGGTTTTATTGGTGTCATTCGGGTAGATTTAGACACATTCATGTGTATGGCGTTTGGGGGCGAAGTTTGGTGTTTTTGGAAGTGTTTGAGCTATCTTGGATATCATAGGAGACACTGAGGAAGGAAGCCACCAAGAGAAGACGCCAAGGAAGTGAAGAGGAGAGGTTAGGAGGCGAAGCCAAGGAGTAAAGGCCGAGCATTAACCGCGACCGCGGGCAAGGGTGCCGCGATCGCGGTCCCTCGGGGCAAGTCGAGAATTATCTGCAGGCGCGGAGAAGTGTGAAGAGCGCGGAGCCACAAGGGGCCGCGATCGCGGTCCATGGGCCGCGATCGCGGGTCATCAACGCAGGAAGTTCAGACTTTTCCCGAATCTATCTTTTCTGTTTTCTTTTCTTATTTTCTCATTTTATTCCGTTTCTTTTCTTATTGGGCTAGGTCATTTGTTAGAAGCCCTATATATACTGTAACACCCCCAAATTTAACCCCATTTGAAAGCGTTACTGCCGATGACCCCGGACGTAAACCCCGAAGTCACCCCAGGCTTTTCCGACGTCATAACTGACTTAAAACACAGTTACAATACTAAAATCATAACTTTTATTAAACCACATGATCGCGGAATTACACAATTCCAAAAACGACCCAATAATCAGAAATACAACAACGAAAGTCTTTAACAAAATACAAAATATCACAGCGGAAATCTTTTAAATACAAAGCGACAAAACAACTTGTCGAAAACACCGTTCATCTTCATAGTCGCTCTAGCCTTCTTAGATCTGCAACATACATGATGTGCCGAATCGGACGGATGACACCAGCCAACCATGCAAGGAATATAACGGTTGGTCAGTCTAATGAAAGACTACGCAAGGGTACAAAGCAGAGTGGTTCGAAGCAGTCGTATTAGGTTAGACTCATCGTCCCTCGAATAATAACCGAGTACGCTAGTCAACCATCATACTCCTACTAGAATAACAAAAGGTATGCACAAGAGAAGATTCTGGAGATCGAGTCTCACAACAATCAATCCCAAAAGAAGACTCCAAATGAAATGAGCCTTAAAGGAAACAATATGACAAATGTTGGGGAACATAACCAAACATACACAAACACATCACACAAGTATCGCATACGAGCGATCTACAACTAAGACGAGCTTTTCCTAGCTGCACTAGCGCCTAGCTGCACTACTCGCCAAACATTTTAAAATAAGTGCTTACTCATACGGCACTTTATTATTATGGTCAAGGCATTTTAATTATGTGCATACTCATGGCACGTATCTTATTAAATGTCAACACACACACACATCACGTTATAAGCTTTTATTATGATCAGCTCGTCCCGAGACGAGAGATCTCTTGGGAGCATCTCCCGAGATTTGCTCCCCAGATATATGTGACACTAGCTAAGTGCACCACCTCTATACCCGAGTATAGAGGCTAGTCATGACTCACCAATGGTATTAGGGTCTCAATGCCCTTTTCTCCATTTAATTATCAAGAAACGACTGGACCTCTTGGGCCCCAGTAAACGTTTCTACGAATACTCGTGCTAACTAAACAGTTCAACACAGTCATATATCACATCAAAACAAAGCCATCAAGGCCAACATCATAGATCTATCAATATATATATATATCAAAATAGCGTTGCCACGAACAGTATATGCAACCTATTATAATCTTTCATATGAAATTCACCTTTAAAATCCACAACAAAACCATTATGAACATAATAGCGCTGTATCTAGCAATATACAACCTATTATAACAGCACTTCTTTTTATCAAATTATTTATCAAAATTGTTCCCAACTTAAGCAGATGAATCATCCCAAATTAATTAACAACAAACAATTGATAATTAATGAAAGTATGGAATGATGAGCAAGAGCGAACCACCACTTGCCTTGGATCCGACAACTTCGAAACAAGCTGAGCAACGTCTAGTTCCGGGATCTAAAACTGGAGCAGATCTTGGATATCAAATCCCTAAGAAACGGCCCATAACAAGACCCTAAGTTAGATTCAATACACTTATATATGAATCTAAAAGAATACAAGAAGACATCAAAGGAAACGAGCCAAGCCCAAAGCCAAACCACAAAACACACACTCGGACGCCCTCACCGCGATCGCGGCGAGTCGCGGCCAGTCGCGGTTTTCGTGTGGCATGACAGTGGCGAAGCTCGACAGCTTCCATGGAGAATTTCTTATCCAAACCGATTTGTTTGCCTTCGATTTGTCTATGGTTCGATCTCCCAACACCTCAAAGCTTCCAACAACACTCAAGAGCACCTTCTCAACTCAAGAGACACTCGAAATCTCCCACACACGAAGCTCACAAGCTCGGCTTTAATGGAGAAAAACAGAGGAAAACAGAGGAGAAGAAGAAGGAAGAAGAAGAGAGCTTAAGCTTCGGTCTTCACCTCCTTTTATAGCCCAATCCGAGTCTCCACCAAGGGAACAAGTCGGGGAAAAGGGGACAAGCCAAAGCCAAGTGGATCGAGCCACTTTCCTGCCCCAAAAACAGAAAAAAACAGAGTGCTACAGTAACCGCCTTCGAGGAAGACGACACTGCTCAGCAAAAGGTGTTACCGCGAGCGCGGCCGGTCGCGGTGAATCGCGGTTGATCGCGGTCAATCGCGGTGAGTCGCGGTTTAAAGGCCGACTTCGTTAATTCTTATCCGAACTTGGTTTGGATTAAATTTCTTAACTCCGGGTTAAATATATTCGTACATTAACGTTACATTAACCCCGAAAACACTTCAACTGTATTATATAATGCTCGGAAAATTTTACAGAGCTCAGACCCATTTTCAGAAGGTCCGAGACTCACTGAATTAAATCCGTCTAGCAAAACGGGCATAAGAAAAATTTAAAAATAATTCAAAATACCCTTAGAAATTACGGGGTGTTACATATACTCTCTTTAGCATTAGGTTTGAGAGTCGCCATTCTAGAGTTTCATTTCATCGTTGCCACTTTTCATACTTTTGAAGTTCATCATGTTTATGAGGAGCTAAACCTCTTTTGCTTAGTCCGGTAATGGAAGCATAAGTTTATTCATCTGGTTGTGAGATTTTGTTCCTATCTATCTTATCCTATTGAGTTATATCTTTTCTCTTGCGCAAATTCTTATTTGGATGTTTGTTGGTTTATCTAGATTGATCACCTAGGTTTATTGCTTTCATTCATATTGCTAATACTAGGGAACTGTTGGGCTAACACTCTAGTTCAAGTAGCGAGCATAGATTATATCTGCCACTGTGGAATTTATCTATGTAGAGAATTGATTACATGTTGAATGCTTCTGGTTGATGTGTTATGTGTATCCTGGTTAATTCTTATATGCATTACTGCCTTTGGATTGAATCACTAGTGGTGCTAGGGTTATTCATTGGTAAGGGTTCTTAGGTTTGGTTGATCTTTGAATCTACCCAAGATCAGGACAGGAATAACCGAATAGGAAGATAGGACATAATCAAGGAACAACCGTTGGATGACTTATGTGGACATTACTTGGCTAAGTGTTTTCTCTCTTTGATATTTCATTCATCTACTTTGCTATGTTTGATTTGATTGTGACCAACCAACTTACAAAACCCCCCCTTTTAGTGACTTGCATGCAACCACCATTAGTTTCGCTCCTTCCCTGTGGGATCGACCCTTACTTATTGACTATACTAGTTTATTTGTGAGGTTTTATATTTGACAGCTACGAACGACAGCACGTCAGTGGCCGTCGTTGGGGGCACTGCGGCGGGCGTCTCAGATGGACCCGGTGCTGGGACGAGTGATATGGTGGGAGCAGGAGCCGGCGTCACAGAAGGAGCGAGCGCTAGAGTCGCGATCGGTGCTGCTGGCGTAAGCTCTGTGGGACGCGCTCATGGGGGAGCGTTGGGTCACGCTTATGGGGGCACTTGCTGAGGCTCTCTGAGGAGCGCACTGGGACGCGCTCGATGTAGGGCGTTGAGGAGCGCTCAATGTGGCGCGTTGGGGCTCTCATGGGAGTGCGATGGGGAGCGCTCTGTGTGGTGCTTTGAGTCTTAGACCGATGAACCGTACGAGCTGTGAGGGCCTCTGCATCAATCGTCGGGGCAAAGTGTTGTGTCATTACATACACTAGCTGGTTCCAAGCTTCGATTGGTGGCAAACCACGTTCCCATCGATCCAACTCAAGCCTGGACCACCACTTGAGGGCGTAGCCGGTGAAGCACTGGATGGCAACGTCGAGCTGCTCAAACCCATCATAATCGCGGTGGCTAAAGAAATACGCCGTGTGTCGAGTCCATTCCAGGAACACGTCTAGGCCATCACGTCCGGTAAATTAACAAAGGCGCAAGCTTGAATCGTCACTGGAGCGATCCAAGGCGGTGGTACCTACATAAGCCATAGCATGCAACGAGGATCAAGGCACCAAGAAGGGACCATCCGATCAAGTCAAATCCTAACTCAAGCAACCCAAAAAATAAATGCTCGGGTGGGTTGTAATTGGCTACTCGTGAGGAGGAGTCAACTTGATCGGCCGGTATGGATAAAAGAGATAATATGGATTAATTAACAAGAAAAGAAAAAGCAATATCAAATAAGGAAATTAATAAAGCAAATTATCTTATTGTTAATTGAGGAGAGAGAAAGATAAGATATAATCTTTTTAATTTAGGAGAGAGAAAAGATAAGATATGATTTGTTAGGAAAAAGATAAGATTTTATGAGAATCAAATCTTTTGGGAAGGAAAAGAGATAAGGGGATCGAATTAGGGCTCGGCTAGGGGCGCACGGCGGGTTAGGGTTAGGTAGTGGCGAGGGGTTCGTATTTTGGCCTTTTAAGGGGTCAAACGATATTCGTTTTGGATGAATTTTATATTCACGGACTCGTAACGAAATTATATACAAGATTATGAATAAAAATTGCAGAAAATACATTTTGTTTTGACGAAATCTGGGCAGACTTAGAGTTTTGCTTTGGGAGTTTTACTGGTGATGGTGGGTAGAGGGATAAGAGAAAGATTTAAAGAATTGATTGAGAAGGAAAGACTTAACTTGACAATGGATCTGATATCAGTTGATGCGAAAGTCCCCGTTGACACGATCACAGATGCCCTGGAACGCAAGAGAGTCAAGCCAAGCGCCAAGCTTAAGTCTTCCTAGGTGTCGTAGAGGTTTCTTTGAAGCGAAAGAGATGGCTTTCTTCCTTATGAGTTGCCGTGGAAACCAAGGTGTTCGCCGCCTTGTTGAATTGCACGAAAACCACAAGTGTTGATGAATGAACCTCTACAGGGCTTAGAGGTTCACTTGGCCGTAGCGTCAGCGGCGGAGATCAAAGAGACGATCTTTGTTGAAGACGAACGAAGTGACGGACGTCGAAGGGATATGACGATCAAAGAGATGATCGACTGAGGTTGAGCAATCCACAACAAAACAACCCTAAAACTTGGATCTTGGATCCAAACCACAACAATGGCGTAGGCTCAAGCAAGGAGATAAAACTCAACTTTTATTAACTTAAGCAAACATGGGAATAAATGACATAGGAGCCAGGCTTATATAGCCAAACTCTCGGCCTTGGTCCGTAAGAAACCTAATGAAGTCTTAATGGGCCGGTGCTCTCACATGAGACACACACACGCCCAAAGTAGAAATATCCCAAAATAGAAACTGCTAAAAATATAAGATGCTAAATATGGAAAGTGCCAAAAATAGCAAAACCTAAACATAGAAATGCCAAATAGGGAAAGTACCCAAAATAATAATGTCTACTAAAAATCTCCAAATAAGCTAAGTAAGTCATGCCAATGAGACGCGCCATGGGGGACGCCAGGAACGTGGTCGCCATGGACGCGTTGGTGGTGCTAGAGGTCGGCTAGGGCTCATCAGTTTCCAAGTCTTATCGAGGGAACATTGGGGCTCTTGGTTGCCTTCGAGAACTCTCCCTTGGATGGTTTGATGGCACGACATGACGAAAGATCTTGGAAATCGTCATCATGGGGTGATCCAAATGGCTCCTCAAAGGCGCCATCTCTCCTATTATCCCCTAGCCTTTGGTTAAGTTTCTCGTCAATGGCCTTGAGAAGGTCTAGGAGAGTGTGCTCAAACATGGCTTGGAGGTCACCCAAGGTTAGTGGCCTATCTCCCTCTCTAGGGATCTCCATTGGATCTTTTCCCAATCCCCCCGCGATATCAAAGACACACACACACATACAAAAAGACACCCTAGACACTCACAAAAACAACAAACATGTGAGGTTATAAGAAACCAAAAGAAATTCACTAAAAAACTAAGTCCAAGAATACTACCTCCAAGTGAGCACAAGACCACAACCTTCTAAGGAAACAAGTCGTGCACAAACATTGACTAAGTCCAAGAACTTCACTCAATCTAATTTAGTTCAACACGAGAATATATCGCGACTAACAAGGCAAGACCAAAGCAAGTTCCTAAACTCAAAAGTAGGAATTGGAGTGCTCAACTTTGGTTAGGGTTTTGGCAATGTGTTTGGCTTGAAGAAGGTTGTACCAAGGTTAAGTCTAAGCATGCAACTATATCCACAATATAGTAAAGTCTAGACTTCACTTAGTCATGATAAAAGACACAATTTTCAGTCCACACACAACACAATTATGGACTTGCTCGACTTCTTTTTCGTGGAGTCCGAGTTTTTCTAAGCTTGACCTCTTTTCCTTATTGTCAAGTCCGGGTTTTCCTATGCTTCACCTCTCTTTCTTATCTTCGAGTCCAAAATTTTAATTCTTTATATGGCCAACAAAAAATGCAATAACAATAAAAATGCAAGACTAGACAACGAACGTAACAATTTGTTTTAATTTATTGGGAAAATTGCAGGAAACCACCCGTTATATGGCCAATTCTGCATGAAACCACTAGTTATATGTCTATTTATTTTAAGCCATCCAAATATCTATCTTCGTTAACAGCGAGCCACTCCAGTCAAGAATCCGTCAAATCTTCCTTTAAAAAGTCTAAAATGACCAAAATACCCTTAACTTATAAAAAAATTACAGGTTTTAACCAGATTAGGGTATTAGAAAATTAGTAAACCGGTTTAAAAAATTATTTTTTAAACCGATATTCTTCCTCTTTATTTTTATCGATCTTACTCCCTACATCATCTTCATCCTCACAGACAACACATCCTCTTAACTTTCTTATGTCGTCGCCTTCTTCACCGGAATAACCGACTTCTTCTTCGTCGGAGCCTTCTTCAACGACGATGATGCTGTCGTCGATTTCTTCCCAACTTTCACCGGCTTTGCCTTCGGCTGAGGCTTGGTTACAACCTTAGAAACCGCCTTCTTCGTAGTCGATTTGTTAGCGGTGGCGGTATGTTTAGGCTTGGTGGCGACATATGATTTCTTGGTCGTCGGTTTGGAAACAACGACCTCCTTGGTGGTAACAGGGACCTTGTAGGAGTTATTGACCTTGACGAGCTTTCCAGAAGCCGCGAATAGCGTGAAGTTTTTATTCCTACAATTTCCATACCAATGTGCACAAAAACCAACAAGCTATGAATGGATATTTGTACAAAAGAGAATTGAAAAATGAGATCGTGAGATACAAGGCACGAAAACGTATTCTCAAATATCTAAGATAGATTATGAACAAACATATTCTCCCGTACTTGATGCAACAACATTAAGGTTTTCAAATAACCTAGTCATCTAAGAGGAATTGTAAAAGCGACTAATGGATGTCATAGCTGCATATTTATGTGGATCACTTGATAGTGATATCTATGTGAAAGTTCCTGAAGGACAAAAACTACTAGAAAAGTATAATGCAAAACCTCGAGAAATGCTTTCTAGAAGGTTGTGGTACAACCGACTTAGCGAGTATTTTACAAGTATGATACCATTTGTCCATGTAGTTTTATTAAGCAATCCAAATATGTGTTTGTTATTATTGCAATATATGTTGATGATTTGAATATTAGTTGTACGACCGATGAGCTTGAAAATGATGCAAAGTACTTAATGAAAGAATTTGAATTGAAAAAAACTAGGAAGAACCAAATTTTGTCTCAAATTGAGCATTTGAAGGATGAAATTTCCATCCATTAAACAAATTATATCGAGAAATTTTTTGATAAGGTCCTACATGGACAAAGCACATCCACTAAGTTCACCTATAATAGTCCAATCTCTTTGTGCACATGATGATCAATTCCTATCTCCAAAAGAAGACGAAGAAGTTCTTGGTCCTGAATTTCCATATTTGAGTGTGATTGGTGCGTTGATGTACCTCGCAAATAATACAAGACCATATGTTGCTTTTGTAGTGAGCTTAATATCAAGATACAGTTCATTACCAACAAGGCGGCCTTAGAATGAAATTAAACATGTGCTCCAATACTTACGAGGTACCCTTGACCTTGGATTATATTATAAAAATGAAAATGCTACTCTTGTTGGATATGCATATGCATGATATATATTAGATCCCCACAAAGCTATGGAGATACAATGATCTCTTGGAAGTCAGCAAAACAAACACTAACAACTACACCAAACTACACAAAATTAATTGCTCTTTATGAAGCAAGAAGAGAATGTGCCTCGTTAAGGTCGATGATTGGATATATACAAAAGGAATGCAAAATGAGCATACTAACTAATAATCCAACTAAGATATATGAAGACAATACTGCACGTATCACACAAGTAAAGGATGACTATATCAAAGGTGATCGAATAAAGCACATCTCGCCGAAACTGTTCTCAACCCATGGACTAGAGAAAGAAGGCAACACTAATATCCAACAAATTAGATCATGTGACAATCCCGCTAATTTGTTCACAAAATCATTACACCCCAAGAATTTTGAAGAGCTTGTTTACAAGATGCGCAAATTTTAAGAATTACGTTGATTTCACGGAGAGAATTATACGCATTGCATTTTTTTTTCCCTTCGATTGTGTTTTTATCCCAATGGGTTTTTATGATAAGGTTTATAATGAGGCAATACTACCAAGCGTATAATGCAAGATGTACTATGTTTTCATGTGCTATGGTTTTTATCCTAATAAGTTTTTTCCTAGTTAGGTTTTTAACGAGGCAACCTATACCTAAACCTTGAGAAAATATGAATATTCAGAGGAGAGTGTTATAAGATATATAATTAAGGTGAATCATTCACCTTTGTTGTACACTTGGCCTTTACGAACCCTTTTGTAATTCCGGCCCTTACACCCTCAAGATCCAAAAATACATACACGGCGGGGTGATTATGATATTTGTTCGACAAGCCATATCTTGATACATTGATATCACTCATACCCATATCTTGATATCTATACCGATACTCATACCCGATATCACATATCTTTGATATTGATACCAAACGAGCCCTAAGAGTATTCTCGGTTTAGTAGGATGTTAGAGCATCCCCTTAGGGGGGTTTAAATGTGAGCTTTTTTGAGTTTAAGTCTCTATTTAAGCCCCAACTCAAAAAACCATTTTAATGGAGGGCTTTTGGAGGGGCTTTTTGTCCCAATTTACATTTATATTAAATTACAATTATGTTATTTATATTGAATTACCAAAATATCCTTTATATTAAATTACTAATATACTATTTATATTATATTATAAAAATATTGATTTTATTAAAATTTATATTTATATAAATATTATTAAATATATTTTAATTTAAGTCTTTAATTATAGTATTAATTGAAAATTAATAAAACAAATATTAAGGCTTGTAGGAATGAAATTAGTATACATAAAATATATAACTACCCTAAATTCATACATAAAATTTGTAAAGTTTTCCACAATGTCATTTTAATGCAAGGAAATGAAATTAGTAAATATTTATATTTTAAACCACCATAAATAATATTAAAATGATTTATTTTCAATTAATGATATACAATATACAATAATTTTTTTTAAATATACCAAATATATTCAAAATGGGTGTCTATGGATAAAGAAAAATGAAACTAGATTTATTGTATTTTTTAAAATTTAATGTTTAAATTTTAAAATAAACCTTTTTTTAAATAACGGACGACTAGGAATAAATCTTGACCGTTCGTTGGAGCGCCACACGTCGCTCATCGGATGAGCGACGCGGCTCCAATAACGGAGCGACGCGTGGCGCTCGCTTTAGCAAGCAGTCGTTTGGCTGCTTACTAAAGCCGCGTCGTTTTGGCCCTTTTTGGACCAAAACGACGCGTTTCGTACGTATGTGTCTGTGCAAATTTTTTTAGCCTCAACCAAACGGGCCTTAAACTAACTTTAGTTGAAGTCCGCTCGGTTAATGCTTAAAAATGAGGCTTTTGATAAGCCTCTTGGGAGGGGCTTTTGGGACTAATGGAATATTTTATAAAATAATATTCCAAAAGCCCCTAGTTTAAGCCCCCATAAGGGGTGCTCTTATGTAATCACACACCAAGAGATAGTTCTCTTTGGGATCCCAAAACCTGAACCTAACACACCCTTATATAGGGTATAGGACGACCAAGTGGTTACATGGCGGTTAGATCGGTTAAAAATCTGCCAAACCGACCAACTCCCAAAACCGCATGGCTGGTGAACTAAAACGCAAACGCACGGCCGTGCACTTTCTCGCATACATACATATGGACATTACCGTACGTACCGCATGGCACTAGACCGCACGACCATGCGATATTATTACCGAGAGGACCGCACGACCCGTGCATAAAACTGCACGGTCGTGCGGTTCACAAATCTGGCACGCCTGTTTGAAAAAGGCCAGTGCACTTCGGTGCATGACCGGAGTCTCATTCCGGTGCATTTTGTTTTATTGCGTTGTTTATACAGTTTGCGTCCGCTAACCCGCGAAGTGTGACGATTGTAGCCCCGAGTTTAAACTCGTGCATACAATTGTGCATTACGCACTCCTGAACCCAAAATGAGCTAATCGAACTCCATAGGCTTTGAGCGAACCCCAATCAAAGTAAATATACGATGACACTAAAATCAGCAACAAAGGGGTGAAACTGTGAGAGTGGAGAAGATAGAGGATAATACTTTATATTTTTGTTTCACGAAACATGTTTTTTCAATAGAAAATTTATTATCATGGATATCTTAAAACCTTAATAATGCAGTTTTTTTTATTTAATGTCAAATATAGCAAATTTATTTTATAATGCATGATATCCAAACGGGGCCTTGACAATCTGGTTGTTTGCTTCCTTCCCAATCTAGCTCGATCGTTTTGCTTCAGGATCCCAAAGGGCCAAGTTGATCTTCACAAAGCCATTAATTAAAAAGTCTGGATTAATGATGTGTTGGTACCATTTTCGCCGCGAAGGAAATTTGTATACCATGTCGCCGAAAGTTTCGGTAGTATCGTAAGATTGTTTCCGTGGTCAATAAAATTGAAACCATATCCTAGAGTGAAGCCTGATACCCATTCGAAGTCATCCATGAACGACCAAACTATGTATCCACTTACATTAGCACCGTCCCTATATCAACACATCATTAAGCGTGTAGGTTGTGTTAATTTGTTAGTTAATTTGGAGGAAAATATGCATATATATATATAGAAGTTGAGAATATATTCATGATTCTAAGTACTTACTTGAGTGCTCTTTGCAGATATTGTAAATGGAGACGATGGTATCTTATCCTTTCGTAATCCATAAGAGCTTCTTCCATAGGTTGCGTGAAGTTGTTCCGGTATGGCATTCCTACAAACAATAAAATATTTTATTTAATTGATGTCAAATGAATATGTAATATATATACGATTTTTCTAGTATGTTCATGAGTACATGTATAATAAAAACTTTAATATTGTAACTAGATTCAAATTAGAATATTAACTCAGGATCAGCTGTCTATGCAATTATTATAGTTTATAAACATATTATTAAATTACATATACTTATAATATATTGAATATTTGAACAAATCATAGAAACTAATTAATTGATGCCATTCATTTGGAAGAAATTTTGAAAACTGGATCCATATCCGGATTAATTTGGGATAAACATGAATTAACTATTAGTGTTAAAGTCTGTGGGCCGATTAGGAAAGGGGTGTTTACGTCCATGTATAAGCCTACCATAGGGTTCTATCCTAAAATCAATTGGCTATATGAGAAATAATCCATATATTGTAAAGTGTTTTTAGTTTCTTTATATTTCTGAGATTGTTTTTTCCCATCTTATCTTGTACAATGAAAAATATTGGTTTGGTATACCCTTAATTGATTATTTAGGATAGAGATAAACTATAGACACATTGATATGATGTGATATGAACATTCATGTATTCTATTATACATGCATGTGTACTCACGTACTATATTAATCATGTGATAGGTCATTGTTAAAATTAATTAACGTAGAAAAATAAATTTTAATCATATTTTATTGAAAAACATCATAGATTACAGTAATCGAAGTTGGATATTTTACCGTTCTCCGTGATAATAATGGGTGGGTTGTTGTATTTTTCCATCATATAATGTAGAACATCTCCAAGTCCTTCTGGATACACACACATTTCGCTCCATCCAGTCTGTATTATATGAAAACATGAAAAGAAAGTTAAATATTTTACAGTACTAAGATATATATTAAAAAATAACGTATATTATAATTTTATGTTTTTATCCTATACCTAAAAACATAAGATAAGATTCCTACTTTTGTAAGCTATTACTCTAATTAGAAAAATCATAAAAACCTAATAAGATTTGAAATTATTATATACGAAAAATCAATTTGGAACAAATCTTAGTTATTACCGGTTCACCTATAGGAATTCCATCCTTGTCGCCTGCATTTAAAAACATAAAAATAAACACACTAGCTTGAATGATTTAATTGAATAAAATTTAGTATTGTGATGGATTAATTAACTAGGCAATTATGGATTGTTGAGAGATCAGAATAACAATTTAACTGGTGATAGTAGCTTGGATGTCAGTGGTGTAGCTGAGAAGTTGTAAGGTAGAATCTGAAGGATCATCTTGTGCATAAAATCCAGTGTAGTAGTTGAGGCCCAAGAAATCAAAGGAGCCCTTCATCATTGCTCTTTGTATTTCCGTAAAATAAGGTAGCCTCTTTCCCGCTAATATTCTCATTGCCTTTGGATAATCTCCCAAAATTACTGGTTCTAATATCCTACAATAAAATAAAACCGTAAGTATCATAAGATTCATAACGTACAATTACATCAATTAATTAGTTTCTTGAATTTCTTTTGAAGTCTTTGCAAGTTTAGGTACCCTATTCAAAATGTCTTAATAATTATGTATAAGTATTCGTTTATGTCAACAAAAAATGTACAATATGAAAAAGTGTAATAGTTTGGAAGTGTAGAAAGAGGGTAATCTGATCACACTCAAATAGATATTTTACTCTCAAATAACTAATAAGTATTTTTTTTACAAGATGTTTAAATACCAAAAAACAAGCACGGAAGTCATATATATTTTAAGCTCGAGGATCAAGTGAGAACAATCGTTTAGGTACAGACGTGACGTCTTCATATATATACTTAATTAGTAGGAAATAAAGTGTATTCACACATACACATAGAGAGTGTATTTGCACATACTAAGAACATATGTCTATCTTATACAAACAATCCCAACTTCAAACAAAAAATCCTATAATCGAACGCCAAATGAAAGTTTGCTCAAAATTGATCAAAAGATTACACAATTTAAACAATTCCATAATTACATACTATTTTCAATACGTAATTTCAATAAATTTGTATACTAAATTGGTTTCAAAATTTGCAAATTCATAAACCTTAAATTTTGAAAATTTTAACACAAATAAAGATATATATAGAAAAAATATTGTATTTTTTATTGAAATATTTGTGCACAAATTTGAGTAAAGTTGTGTTTTTCTTTGTATTTTTTAGGATTATGCCTACCATATCCTATATAAAAAATATTTTGAAAAATTCATAAACAATTAAATATATGTTACAAATTAATTAGGTGGTTTTATGTAATAACTATTTTTGTAACATTTTTTCCATCGTTAATTATAACATGTTTAAATATAAACTTTGGATTTATTAGGAGATTTGATCTAATAATAACTAATATACTCACCATCCGGACATAAAATCAAATGCTCTGGAGGCAGCCATTACGTTTGCTTGTGTTTCATTAAAAGGTACCATCCAATCACAATGAACTGTTAGCCCAACTACTCCTTGTTGATACTCCTAAAAACAAACCCAAACCCAAAAAACATATCAATAAGAAAAGTCATATTTATTTGAAAATAGAAGTTCTACTTAACTCCAACAGTAGTTTGTGGTAGTTAAGAAGATATGATAACATGTAGTATAAGATGAAGGACATAATACAAAACTAAAGAGGTGAAAAGGGACCTTATATTTGCGGTTGTATAACCTGAAGGCGGAGGCATGGGAAAGAAGCAAGTGATGGGTGACCAAGTATGGCTCGGTGGCCGAGTCACCGACAGTGCAGTTTCCGATGTAATTCGAGCACCTTCCTGGCGCATTGATTCCATACCCGTACCCAATCATGCTAAACATGCTGGGTTCGTTTACGGTGATCCAGTACTTGACTCGATCCCCGAATAGATTGAAGCATAGATCTGCATACTCCTTAAAATCATCCCTACAACATGATTTCAATAGGAAATTAAAGTAGGAATCATAGAAGTTACAAGAAAATACATTTTCATGCTGTAAATTAAGCGTACTAAAAAAGTGTTTGTATGCATGTTGTGACCTAGCTAGGAAGTCTATCAAGGGTCTGAAATCCACCTAATAAATGTCTGATTAATATAACTTGGAATTCAAATTAGACCAAAATATATAAACAGTATGATGAAGTCAGTTAAAGTTGTTAGTAGTGACTTCAGACATCCAAGAAAGGTTGTTAGAAGTGTGTAACAGATTGCCTTTCTGTCTAATTCAACATGCATAAATACATTCATGTACTCTTCTGTTAGAACAAGTTCATCATTAATAAAAGTATAGTTTCTATCTCTCAATTCTCTCTTCATTTGTATTGTCTTCATCTTCATTCTTTCTCTCTGCAACATCAGTAAACCTTGATATGTTCATGATGATTGCTCGATATGGTATCAGAGCTCATGTGAGATCGATTAAATTTCCTCTCACAAACTGATCCAAGTTTTATCCAGTGAAGATCATGCGACAAAATTGAATTTCGCAGTCAATTTCTGTCTATGCCATGGCTATTTGATCACCTACAACTTCAGATACTGATGAATCTGATTAAAGAAGAGGAGATCACATTACAGTGAATGACTTGATGAATCCATTATTTAGCCATCCATTGCATAATTCTGGTATGATTCTCTCAACAATTCAATTGGATTGAGAAAATTACAGAAGATGGAAGAAGACATTGATGAAAGCCTTATCTGTTAGAACAAGATGTGGCTTGTAAAAGGATCTATTTTGAGAAATCATGAGAATGCCTTGCAATGGGATAGGTGCAATGATATCATGTCTTCTTGGATTTTGAACACGGTATCTAAAGACATCTATAGAAACCATTGATGAGTATGATACAGTTAGAGAAATGTGGCTAGACCTAGAAGAAAGTTATGGTCAAAAGAATGCTCCTCTAATTTTTTAGATTAAAATGGAAACTGAAGAGTGTAAGCAAGGGAATATGCCCCTTACTGAGTATTGTGCCAAGCTGAAAAGCCTATGACAACAACTAGCAATTCTTGTGGCCCTAGTGAAGTGCAAATGTGGCAAGTGTAAATGCAATTTGTAGAAGAAAACTGAGCAAGCTGAGCAAGAAGACAAGGTACTGAGATTTTTCATAGGGTTAAATGAGAAATATGACAGTGCACATAGACAGATCTTGATGAATGTTCCTATGCCATCATCAAGTGTATCTCATTCTCTTCTGTTGCAAGAAGAAATAAGAAGGAAAATCACATATCAGATGAGTAGCAAAGGTGAGTCCTCCGTGACAGTATTGATGGCAAAGCAAGATGAAGAAGATAAGCCCAAGAGAGAGAGAGAGAGAGAGAGAGAGAGAGAGAGAGAGAGAGAGAGAGAGAGAGATGTAGTCACTGCTCAGGGAATCACATGATGAAGAAGTGTTGGAAAGTCATAGGCTATCCAAGTTGGGATCACAAGTGCAAGACTAAGCCACATGTGTCAAAGCCTAGATAATTCGCATCATCTCAGTCACAACCTAGAGCAAATGTAGCCACTGTCAACACTGTACATGAATTTCTTGGTGATGCAAGGAAGAGCCAAGGAACACACAGTGAACATTCATGACTACTGTCAACTGAGCATCAACAACTCCTTGGCAACTTCAAGACCTTCTTGATGCTCTAGTAACACACATCATGAGTCTCATCTTGCATGTACTTTAAGTAAAATTGTGTCTCATCAGTCTCGATTATGGTTCATGGATAGTGGAGCCACAGATCACATGACCTCAAATTTTTCTATACAAATTAATCCAAGCAAAACTAAACCAAACACAGTTATTCATCTCCTTGATGGCAGTGTCAAACCTATCACTCATATTGGTACAATAGTATTGCCAAATCTTACTCTAATACATGCTTTATATGTTCCAACCTTTCAGTTTAATCTCTTATCCTTGTTCAAACTTGCTGGAGAAGATAAAATACACATTTACTTAACCTTTGATTATCGTGTGATACAGGACCAAGCTAGGATGAAGATGGTGACATGGTAAATTCAGGGATGGTTTGTACTACATGGATCCAAAAACCAATGGTCAAGTTCCATGTGATCTCAAGCTCTCATGTCAAGCCACACAATCTACAACTTCTTTACCTTTTTTTCTATCTAAAGCCAAAATTGTACTCCCAAATTCTACTGCCTTGGGGCACTTACGATTGGGCCATGCCCCTCTTGTAAAATGAAACACATATCCTGAATAAAAGAGTCTCTCCAATCTGTCTTTGATCATGAGTGCTTAGTGTGCCCTTTAGCAAAGCAAACAAAATGTTCATATCATGTGAGCAACGTATCCTTACAAAAAACAACTACCATCTTAATTCAAATTTTAAATTGAACTTCTGACCAAAATAAATAAATAAAATTGTACAATCATAGCATTTTATACCTAAAATACTTAGATATTATATTTTTTTGTCAAGACTTAAATATTACATTTAAATACATATCAAATAATATATCGTCTAAGATAAAACATGAAACAACAATCCATATATTAGAAACTCAAATTTAAATCGTGACACTACATATACATAAAAGACCCGTGCGAAGCACGAGCTTCAATTTCTAGTTATTGTAATAGCTAGCTTACACAAAATTAAAGATGTTAAAAATCAAAATGCAAGCCAATCTCGGGGCGTACCTGGTAAGCTGATGAGGCGGCGCCGAAGAGGAATCCGGCGGGAAAGCTTCTGCGACTGAGCTCTTCATGAGGTCCAACTAGACCAAATACGACGCCGGTTTGGAACCCAACCCACAAAAGTAGCATCAAGAGGTGAAGTGTGAGTGTCATTCTTGGGCTTCTTTTCTTAATCTTTTTTAGCATATTCAACTGTCTTCAGTACATTCATAAATATATATAGTATACACAATTAACAACTCCATCTACTTTAATATTATTTGGGGCGTCCTTTCTCTTCCCTTATTAGCATATTCATGAAAAACGTGGTAGAATAGTTTATGTTGTACGTGAAAGAGACACCTATCACGTACAGTCCTTCCTTACAGTTACACTGAACTGTTGTTTGCCACTTGCCTCTTTACTACGGAGTATTTTTCTTTTTTCGTTTAACAATATTTTATTGTGCAAGTATAACGACCACTTCCAAGAAATCATCAACGATCTACAAGATCAACCGACGATTATGAAATTTATTGAACGAGAATAGTATTGCGTAAAATCGAGTGTGTTAGTACAAGAAACGGTATAACTGTTTCCTGAGCAGCAGAATATAGTAACAAATTAACAGTGTAACATACAAAGTTTCTTAGAGAGAGAAATTTAATCAACCAACTAGTTGACTAAGAAAAACCTCTATCTCTAGGTTTCCCTAGTAGGATTCAAAAGTCTACTTGTGTTATTAATTCTGAAATTACAATCAAGCAAGTCTTATCTCAATCTAATTTACTCATAGATATCTAGACCTTTTATTGTAACGTTCCTAACAACACCTAAGACAATCAAAACCCTAACAAGTACTCAACTCACCAAAGTCTCGTCCTTGTAAGTTCTTCTCTTTCTCTGAATGCTCTACGTTATGTGGAAATGCCGTGAATGTCTTGTGAAATGTGTAGGATCGTGATCGTTAGATAAATAACTAAGGAACTAAGAATATCAATTCTCAGTTCCCTTTGCAGCGGAAATAATCAATCAAATACAAATGAACGAGTTCCTTATAGTGAAAACCTTTGATTGTCAACTAGCAATCCAGGATAAAAACCACTACCTTTCTTTCGAAAGGATTTCAATGTCTACTTCTTGATTTCTTATCTCTTTGGTTATAGATTATCCTAGGAACAAACACACAATTTCTTTGCCTTACATACAGTTAGACAATCCTAGATAACTTAACACAAATTATAATCAATCCAAGAAGCAATCCTTAGCACCAAGGAACTAACTCACTTACAGTCACAGGAACTAGCACTCAGCTCTCGGATTCCTTAACTGATTCCTTCTGATCTCAATTTGCGTTGATGATCTTGTTTGAGAGTTCACACTTTAATGTTAACCAAACAATGTACGTACCCTAGCCTAAACATTTAATTAGCTATATGTAGTGGCTGTAATAGCTAATATTAATTTGTCAATTTGATCTTACCGTTTGAGACGAGTTCATTGATCAAGTCATTATAAAACTGAATCCCCAAGTGGTTCACTCCTCCAGAGATCTTTCCATCTGCAAACAAAAATGAAATACGTATTAAATTACTAAATCACAATTAAACAATGTTGTTGGTATTAATATGATCGATAATTTGTTGATTATACCGTCTTGTATAGAAACACATGTAGATACTTGAGAATTACAGTTACATGTACGACTTTCATAGTTCATAGAGGTAAAAGTGTCAATGAATTTATCTAGTTGTATCTCGTATTACGGATTTTCAAGAAAGGAATCCTAACTCTTGAATTGAACTATATATATCCTGCGCGCTTGCGGCTATTATTAGATAAACAATTTACAAATAATGAAGATGAATAATTATCGTAGGCTATGTTTGATTGAGTGTCTTTATATAATGTTGATAAAGACTTTTTTTCAAATAAGTATCTTTACAAGTTTTGATACACATGTAATGAAATTATTTTAGTTTTATTTTCACTGCATACATTTAAAAAAATATACATATATTTATAAAAATACTTTTCTTACCAAACACACTTATCAATATAAAAATCTTTATTAGTACTACTCTCAATCAAGCCCTTACTTTGACTAATAATCACATAATTACGAAGCGTGCGTTAAATATACTTACGGGGCAATATTCGTGACCATGAGATTGATATTCTGAAGGCGTCTATACCCATATCCTTCATCATCTTAATATCCTCCTGCAGATATATAGACCAATAAATGATAATTATTGGGACATAAGTTAAACACCTCATTTTAAAAAGTCTTGGTTAGGTGTTACCATTTTTTAGATTTTTTTTTAAAAGGATTTAATTTTTTTTTTTTAAGGAATAGTTGTTAAAACAAGAAGTCTTAACATATGTCCTAAGGGTATATATTAGAACAACCGTAACTATAATACTAACAAATAAAGGAAAATAGTGTCCGTACCTACGGATTTAACATAAAATAAAGAATATTATATTAGATTAATTTGATTGGAGGAGCAATATATATACAATTTTAAAATATAATACAAAAAAACATATTCTGTGTTGAATAGTATTATACAAAATTTAAATTATACTAAAAATAGGTTTTACATATAGTAATTGAATAAAAATTTAAATTAAACTAAAAATAGACTTTACAAATAATAATTAAATAAAATTTTAAATTATACCAAAAATAGATTTTACTTAGTGGAATTAGTGAGAAGAGTGGAAACAATAAAACAAAATTACACGTGTCAGTTCTGGAAAAAGTCAAATGTCAGCTTCAAAATTGACAAAATGTCAACTTCATACTGCATGACCAAAAGCTTAATTTATGAAACTAATTACCTGGAAATTCGGAGGTGAAAGTGTCCCATATGTTAGGTCCTTTTCCATCTTCATTCCAAGCTCCTTCATACTGCATGCACAATTAATTAATTTGACTCTGAAAGAAATTCGAAAAGTCAATTTATTTCACACTACGTACTTGTCAGTTCTAGCATTTTCGGTTTATGTTATTTTCAGGATTCAGAGTATCTAGATTTAATCAGAGCTTATCAAAATCGAGTTCAAGTCCAATGATCATCGCAAATCTACACAATTTCCTTGTACACTAACACACACGCCTGCATTTCCCACAGATCTAATCTTACTACTTCAAAGTCAACATTTTGTGAAATCTAGTTTATAAGTTATGATGCCTTTTGAATCCAATTTTTATTGTAACTAGAAATCGAAACCCGTGCTTCGTACGGGCCTTTTGTGTATATGTAGTATCACGGTTTAAATTTGAGTTTCTAATATATGGATTATTGTTTCATGTTTTATCTTAGACGATATATTGTTTGATATGGATTTAAATGTAATATCTAAGTCTTGACAAAAGAAATGTAATATCTAAGTATTTTAGGTATAAAATGTTATGATTGTACGAAGTACAATTTTATTTTTTTATTTTGGTCGAAAGTTTAATCTAAATAATTGGTGATTAAAATGCTATGATATATATCATTTTAATTAATAAATATTAGTCATTATTTCCTATTCTTATTAAATACGGAGTAATATAAATAATTGGTGACTCTGCATATTCTTAAACCTTATTACATTTTATATAAAAGTACATTAGTTATTTTATCTGTACATGTTTACCTTTCTTAGCGAAATTATAATTCACAACTTCTTCCTTGTACATTTCATATGTGAGAGTGAGTACATGTCTATTATTTCGGCTTCCATCCTTGATTAATTCCTCTAGACCAACACAAATGAGGCCAGCTTTAGTATATATACATGATGAATGTAAAATGAATATGTATAAAATAAAACAATAAAAATCATCTTTAACCAAAATAACAACACACCTACCTAAAACGATTTAGTACAAAAAAGAAACTAAAAATACAAACCTAATTGAATTTATGCTACTAATAGTTGAAGGGTTTACATCGTCCATAAAATAGTTTGCTTTATTCGTTATTAACAACCAGTCATCCTAAATCGATTGTCTTTGTCCTCCTTCTAGTGAAAGTTATCGGTGCATGATGTAAACAATCGATGCCTCAATGGTGATATTAGATTATCCAATTCTCTGACATCTTCACATAAAATTAACCTATCTCGATCAAAAGATAATTATATTAATAAATTTAAACCGATATATGTAAGTATTGTAGACTACAAAAGAGATCCAAATACATATAATCAAAGATAGTTTACCGTGAGGTGGATATATACTTGCATCATCGACAATCAGGAATCCTCATTCACATCTTTAACTTAATAATTATGCTTACTTCAGTGATCATGTCTTTTTAAGGTGTTGCCCACTATCTCACAAGCTTTACTATATGGCTTTCTAAAGGTAATTTCCATGTAGAAGAATGATATGATGGATGCCCAGAGCAAATGAACGGAATACCACCGTTTTTTCCCTTTTATAGATGAAAAGTGTTACTTGGAAAGTGAAGCCATTTTGACATATAACCGTTTAGACATCTTGACTATAATTTGTTTACAACCATTCACGGTGTACTAAATACAGGAGTTACATGTAGTAATTGGATAATATTAAAATAGGAGTAAATGAGAGCAAAATATAACGTATACAGTATGTAGTAACTATCACTAATTGAGATTTAGGTTAAAAAATGAGTCATAACCTAAAGAGTAGTCCGTACGTATAGGCAAGATTTAACTGAAAAAATTAAAGAGCCTATATATAGATGGTTGTTTTTCATGCTTACAAATAGTGCTCATTTTTATATATACACATAATTATGCTATGGTATATTAAAATAAACAAAGAAAAATTAATTACTTAGATTACAAAGTAGCCTATAATTATACTTATGTATTTTATATTGTTTTATAAACCCTATAGTAAAAATCGATCGAAAAATCTAACATATTATATACTAAGGGTGATAAACTAACCTTACATGCAAACTATACCTTTAGGCCTATTTAATCCTTTGATTTTGTCTTTAAAAGTTAGCATTCAATAACGTAGAATGCTAAATTTTAAATATATATAGATGGTTGTTTTTCATGCTTAATAGAAATATAAATTGAACTATGTTGAAAATTTAACGTGAAGATATAAGAGTTATATAACGATATGAAAATAAGGACTTTTTAATTGATTAATATGTAGTAATTGTATATAATTGTGAATCAAAAACTTTGTATATTATATAGACGATTATAGATTAGATATAATTGTTAATATATGAAATTGTCACTTTAGTGTTTTTTGGATTTGAGAAATTGTTTAAATTTTGTGCTAAATAAATAAGACATGAAATAAAAACAAAAACTAATTCATCTTTAAAAGTTAGCATTCAATGACCTTGAATGCTAATTTTTAAATATATATATACATGGGTATGTTACACAAATCAACAAAATTAAAGATGCTTAAAATCAAAAAGCATGTAGCTAGGTAGATCACCTGGGGTACCTGGTAAGCTGCTGAAGCGGCGCCGAAAAGGAATCCGGCGGGGAAGCTTCTCTGACTGAGCTCTTCAGAAGATCCAACTAGACCAAATACGACGCCGTTTTGTAACCCAACCCACAAAAGTAGCATCAAAAGGTGAAGAGTGGGTGCCATTCTTCGGCTTAATTTAGAATACTGATATAATTCAGCTGTCTTGAGTACATTCAAATATATGCGATACAAAGGGCTTGAACATTTATAAATCCCCTTGGGTTAGAGAGAAGAGTTCTCTCTTCTCTCTAAAAAAACCCCAAACTTACTACCTTAGGGGCAATCCCCCACCACTAACCCCAAGGACAAACACCAAAGGCTTAAACATTCCTAACAACTCTTCACATGGGAAAACCTCCCATATCAACAATAACTCCCATATCAACAATAGTCTAAATCGACATACAAATCACAATCAACAAAATCAAAGGAGCAATATTCCGTCAATAGAGTCGGAAAACTCACACACCAACAACACCCAAACAACAAGGGGGTAATTCCCATCAATACTGAAGAGGACATATCCGATAATACGGGGTAATCCCAAACTTCAAAACCCAAGATCCAACTAAATCCAAACTCCTAACTATGTAAACCAACCAAAATACAATCTAATAAACCTTTCAACATCTATCTTTATAAAAATATCTCCAAAATTAACCAACCAAATCAACTAAGCACAAATCAAATGAAACCAAATCAACTCACTGGTAAACCAATCAATCAACGAAGCAAGCTTGAGGAGAAAGCCCGTATAAATCCCCTAAACCAAACAACCAGCGAATCGCCCGCTGGTTCGATTTTTTTCAACCTCCGATGCGGTCTCGGCTTTGGCCGAGCAACGTCGAACCACGCCTTTCGATCACTGAGCCGCTTGTCCCCGTCGGACAATGAGAGCTCTCCTAAACCCAGATCCGGTACATCGGAGTGGCTTCCTAAGCCACCAAAATAACCGCTCTTGATTCTCTCAAACCTTGCAAAAATCAAACCCGTGCCACGGTTTCTCTTTGGTTGCTTTGTCTCCCTTGACCTGCCGGGCTGCACAACCACCAATCCTTAGATTCGTTTGAATCTTTTGACTTCTTTACTCCAGATCGGAGTGTCCATATCCTTGGCCACCATTTTCTGCTTCAGATCCAGTGGTGCTGCTCCATACCACACCCAGATCTGATATTCGACACCTCTCCTTCGTATGAAGTAGCATCTCAAAAGCTGCTTGCAATTCAAGCCAAAAGTTAAGTAAATAAAAAATTGTTAAAGAAACCCTAATTAATTAGACTTGTGTACGTAGTGTTAAAGTTCTAATTTCCGGCCCATTTGTTTGTTTGTGCTTTTCCGGCCCATCTGTTACCAAATTAATTGTCATGATATACATCCCAATCAAAACTAACCCAAATTTAAAAAAGGATGATAAAATCATAGGAGTTCTAGAGTTTCTTTTTAGAAAATCTCAAAAATTAAAGGGATTAATCCCCAAACAACTAAAGGAGTAATCCTTCCTCTTCAACAATAATCAACCACCTGGTATTGGGTCTTAACACCCTAAAAAAAATGTGCAGACATTTATTTCTGTAACTTTCTTCTTATGGAGAACTACCAAATAACAAGTCTAATTGATATTCTCTTTGTACATCAATTTTCACCCTTGCAATCTAATTCGGTTTCGTTTGTTTCAAGTATGGGTGACAAATTCCTCGTTGCAGTTGTGGAGCTGATCTAAGGTGTTGCTTGAGTGTCCGATAGTGGTCGTGGTCGTGTCTGTGGCTCAATGAAGATCCCTCTTGTACGAGGGCAACGTCATGGTTGAGGCTCCTGAAGATCCCTCTTTAAAGAGAGGGCAACGTCATGGTAGTCCGTTCAGCACTTCCACAGGAGTTCTCCTGTCTGACTCATCTACCGGTGGCGCTTTCGTCTGATCGTGCTTACTCAGGTCTCGTTTTAGGTCGTTTTAGCTCTATTTTTGCTTTGTTGTAATTTCCATACTTGTTGTTGTGTTCCTGCTGTCCGGTTTGACCGGCGCCGATTTATCGGCCTCTCGATCTACCCGACGTTGTTATGTCGGGTACGTCGAATTCTTTCCTCATAAAAAAATAAAAATAAAATATATATATGTGATACAACTGTATTTATATATTATTTGGACTTGTTTTGTTTCTTTAGCATATTGATTGAAGTAGTGTATAGTTTATGACAACCACTTGCCTCTCTACTGTTTTTTTTTCTTCTTTTTATAACAACCACTTCCCTCCAAATCATCATCTACATGATTCGTGATCCTTGGGCGATTATGAAACCATTATTGGATAGCAATAGGATCTTATGTATTATTTGTAGAAAAAGTAAATCAAAGAATTATTATATATAAAAACGCGAGGGGCATGTGGCGTACTCCGGTTTCCTGCACGAGCACCAGTGGAGCCATATGTCGCCCTTCTTTTGCGCCGGGGGAGGGTCAGAGGGTGTGCAAAACGGTAATGCTAATAACGTGTTGAGGACCGTCTTGTAATACTCCGTACCTCATGAACCGTGCTTGTACCAACGGGTGTGGTTGGCCTTACATTGGCAAATTATGAAAATGAACCCAGAGGCCCATAAATCTCTTTTGTATTGCTTTCCATAGTAGCCAATTCTCTGTTATTGACTAAAACATTCTTTTATGGGAAAATATTAAGAAAACATGGAACAGTAAAATGTCAAATTCATAGTCTAATATGTTCCACAACAATGGTTGGTTTGTATTTATACCTTGTCAATAACTTACATTGACACCATATTTGCTGTTGCTGATATAAGAGCGGAACTTTGTTCTATAATGCTGTTTTTCTGTAGCTAACAGATCACGTATCAAGTGAATATGTTCTAAATCTCAAGATCTGGTTCCCTCATTCTTGTAAACATCAGGGAACTCTCTTGAATGTATTTAAAAATGGTGAAGAGCTGAGCAAGCTCAACATCATATCCTACTGCAAAACCTCCCATTTGAGTGACACTAGAGTTAAAAATCGTTACCTCTAAGCATCCTCGAATACCGGTTCAGCACCGATACGGAGGCTATTTTAGTTCACAGTATGGTCAAGAGGACACTTGCATTTTCGCTGCAACTCCTTGAACCTGTTATAATCAAAGTTGTATTTCTTCCCCAACTTCCGCTGTCTAGACACGAAGAGTCTCTTCATCAGGTCTTGGTAAGTCGGGTCTCTAGATGTGAATAGAAAGTAGGCGTAGCCAAAAACTAAGCCTGCAGTTGTGCTGAAAAACGCGATGGGCTCCATGACATCCCACGAGAACTCCCAGTAGGTAAGGCGGAAGAACAGCCCAACCTGTGTTATACCAATGCCAAGTCCTGACCAGAGGATACAACTAACTTGTCTGTGTGCTAACCTGTCGATTTCTTCCTTTTCCTCCTTCAGCCTTTTTAACTCTTCTCTTCTAGGATCATCTTCTGAAGTCAATGCAAGGGGAACTGATCTCTTCACCAGATCAACTACCTATAATCACAATCAAACAGTAAATTGGTGATCAGATCTCTTAGGTAAAGTGCTAAAGATTGGATCAATTCCATAGATAATGGTACAGCCATTAAGATAGGTTAGCTAAAAACCTTCACCACATCGGACCTAAGTCAATATAGTAAGAACACAACTTGTATAAGCACATTTTGACCTCATATAGCATTTTAAGACAGAATTATAACAGACACACGAGAACCATTAATCACAAAAAATATCCCTATATTCCATCCTCACTATTTCTCCCATTAATCCCCCCACAGATCACAATGCTTCGCTATCCAGCTACAACAAATTTCCTACAGGTTACCATGATCCAGCTATCCAGCTACAACTAATTTCCTATAGGTTATCATTGCACCTGCAATACTTTATAAACTCAGAAGCATTTCTTGCATGATAACTAAGGAGATCATATAAGGTGCAACACAAAAGGCTTATTTGGATAACAAGCTGAAATGAAAGCTTTAGGTGAAATTTTAAAGTGATTTCTTCTCCCTCAAGGCGGAAAAATAAGCGCCTAAAAAAGTTTATTGCCAAATATATCCAATTACTAATCCTCTAAGAAGCAGAAATTGTCCAAGTAATATCCTCATTTACAATGTTAAAAGATTAGGTATCAAAGATCCATGTTTAACCTGGCAACTTACATCAGTAAGGCATAAATGATAATCTACAATCCTATACATTTCATTTATTTCAATAAAGACAAATAGCTATCCCTTCGTTGTGAGTGACTTTGATTGGATATATTTGATTCAACGTTAGGGGGACGCTTGTAACTGGACTACATTTTCTAACATGGTTATGATTTAGACTTCAATGCCAATGCACAAAACACCGTATCGTGCTGATGGCACTGCACTGCATTATAGTTTTTTAAGCTACATTAAGATAGTATACAAAGCAGTAAAGTTAGTAGGAAATAAAATTAAGTAACCATAGCTAGAGGAAAATCATGAATGTCAGTTGTCAGCGACAGTTATAACAATGAGTCCATGATTGGAGTAATCAAAACAGATTAGAATGTAGAAGTAGAGCATGAAAGCTGAACTAAGGGAGCACCTTATCTGGATATAGGTAGACCTTGTCTCTGAAAAGGAGGATGACACCAGCATCGTCTAGTACCCGAGCGAAAGAAGCTGCTTCCTCAGCAGACCTAGCCACACCCATACTCTGACATGCTTTCAACAGCTCCGAGTAGCCAATTACCTCATTCCCTTCCATTCCCAACTTCATCTTCAAAGACTCCACATTAACTAATCTCAATAGCTTCTTGGCCTCTGCAAACGATATTGAGTCAGCTTCTGGAACCATAACTCTGTCATTTTTAACGCTGCCGCCTCCTTGATTAGGTGTGGTACTCTCGAAGCGTGAAAATGTAATAGGCCTTGTTAGTGGGCTGACCAAGCCGAAGTGCCTGATAACATCTTTTCTGACACTCCTTCCATGCAATAAAAACGCCTTCATTGCCCCTTGCATTTTTACTGCTACAAACACAGCATGTTACATATAGCTTCAGGCACATTTTAAGAAGTACAAATAGAGAAGCTAGTTCGTTTTCAAATATGTATCTCATATAAAAAAATGGAGATATTATGAGTGCAATGCAACAATGATCACAACAAGCATGGTTAAGAGGGTTCGATCAAATCAAGATGTATAAGAGGATTTGGCACACATCATTGTAGACATCTTTTAAATAACATCATTCGCTCCAACGTTTTCAAACTTGGCTAGGAACTGGCAAACGTGGAACATTAAAGTGACATGGATTAGGTATCAGACAAAAGTACCTAACAGCTCTAAAGAGGCATCATTATTAAGCACTCGTTTACATTTCTATATAATTCATATATTGAAGCTAACAATCAAATGATATTTAGCAAGTCAGAATCAAGGCTTGGATAACTATGATGAATGTTGATTGAGATCAATTGACAATCCATAGTCCAATACAATGTACACGGGGAGTAAAAGCATTCGAATAAATATGTTATACGTGAATCAGTAAGGCGTAAAGTTTAAAAAGAAAAACCAATAGGGTGTATTAAGTAGAAATTAGTAGTTCACAATAAATGCTAAAAAATTCAGGAATTTCATAACAATTTTCCATTTCTTAGTTCCTCTTGTTGCAGCTCGAAGTAAAAGTCATGTAAGGAAAGAGAATCAAACCTGGTCAATGCTATTGTCATCTTTAAAAATAAACAAAATCAAAAGTAATAAGAGGTCACCTTAGAATCAAACTCGCCAGTAAATATCAAGGACCAGTCGCAAATTGTGCAAGATTACGATTTACTCTCAGAAGGTCCTAAATGAAGACGAATCAGATACAAATCAACAAGAGATTCTCATGTGACGACACAAATTGGAAAAAAGCCACAACAGCGGAATCTACATTCTTTACCAAATATTTCGTAGCTGTACAACAAACAAAACCTAATAGTTTAATAACTAGATGCGTTTCTCCAAATTATTCTTCTCCAAAACGAAATCGAACAACATCAATCAAAAGACGAAAAACAAAGAAGATTATACGCAACGCAATGTATCGAACCAAAAAACAAGTAAATAAAAACAAAATAGAAGGCGAACTCTATACCTAGCACGTTGCGAATGCGAGAGACACTCCCATTCTGCTCGGCTTTTGTTCGATCTCCGGAGACATTGACGCGTTCAAATCTGGAAGAGAAAGAGCGCTGATTTCTCAAAATTTGTGGTTATCTTCGTCGATTGAAATCCACTCCTCTTTTCTTTTTTTTGTTCATCTTTTTATTTTATTATAGGAATGAAACCGTGGCGACAACTTCGGTGGTTGAAAAAATTCTATCCCGTATCGTGGGCCACGACTTTTTTTTTATTTTATGAGGAAAGATTTCGAACTCCGTGCCATAGCAATTTCGGGTAAATTGAGAGGCTGGTTAAAATCGGATAACATAAATTAGTCCTATTAGAAAAATTCTTGTAATAAAGTTGTGGCCGGGTTAGATCTAGAAAAGTGTTTATGGTATAAAATGATAATTAATCTTATCCATTATTAAGAATTGAGAGTTAGGATTAAAATATATGAACTGATAAATTTTTAAATATAATTAATTTTTTCAATTATTTTTTATTTTTCAATTATTTTTTTCAAAAATATTTTTTTTAACTTCCTAAATTATTTTGTCCAAAAAAATAAATTTTTTCCCAAAAAAAAAATCCCCTAAATATAAGTTTTTTCCAAAAAAAAATCATTTTTTCATGAATCTTTTCCTAAAAAAATTAGTACCATTGACTTTAGTATTTTAATCATGCATTTTTTATTTATTTTTGATAAGGTAAGAATTAGACTAGTATCAAGTATAAACTTGAGAATTAGCCTATAGCATCCTTTCGGATGATTTTAATCATGCACTTTAACATACTACTCATGCACTTTAATATATTTACATATGTATTTATAGAGGAACGCTCCGATAAAACGAGAGTTATAGTAAAACGGAAGTATTAATCTGAAACGTTGGATGGGTGATGATGGACGGATGGATGATTGAGCCTTCAAATATATATGGTGGGGGTGTAACCACATAATCTACCCCAAAAAGGCTATTAATTAATTATTAATTAATAAAAAGATAATTATGGAGGTTGTTAGATGAGAGAGAAAAACACAATCTTCTTCTCTTTCCTAAACAGCTGCTCTCATTATTTAATTTTTAATTAATATAGGAGGTTGTTAGATAATTATGCATTCACGATCTCTTGCTTCTCTCCATTAGGCGATATTCATAAAAGATGTGTTGATATTCGTGTTTTAAGCTCATCGATTCTTACAGTGAAAGGATATTCATGGATTATGTACGTATGTTCACGCAGAGACATATGCGATATTCATACAAACTGTATTGATATTCGTGTGTTAATCTCAAGCTTTTTGAATCGATTCATGTATCTTCGATTTTTTTTTTGGTGAATATCGCATATCCAATTTTGAATAACCTGATTGATAATAAAAACGGTAGTCGATATTCATTCAAAATGTTATGATATTCACGTACTTTGTACGCATCAACTAGTCAATCAATGCATGAAACTTACTTCCAACATGAATATCAAAGGAATGTGTATGAATATCACATCAAACCATTTGAATATCACATATAAAAACGTGAATATCAATGATCAACAACTCATTCAACACCATCAATAAGCAGAATCTGAATCCATCTGAATATCAACATTATTATAATGTATATCAACAACATTATAGTGAATATCACATCATAAATTTTGAATATCGACTACTCAACGCATGAAACCTACATTCAACATGAATATGAACAAAATTATAGTGAATATCACATCATACAATTTGAATACCAACTACTCAACGCATGAAACTTAAATCCAACATGAATATCAAAAGAATGTGTATGAATATCATAATAAACAATTTGAATATTAAAAGAATGTGTATGAATATCACAATAAATAATTTCGCTGTGTAGAAGCGAAGAAAGAAAAGGACAAAAAGAGATTTTGGGGATCCAATTTTTCTTGGTTGTGAGAACGAGAAGACTCGGAAAGACAAAGAAAAAGGATTAAATTGAACCACAGAAAGTAAGAAAAAAGGCCTTGTATATTGATTAATGTGTTTCCTGATCGATGTTGACAATTGAACGAGAAGAGCTTCTTTGTTATCTGCACACGATTCCGTTGGGTCAGGGGGCAATGGTGAGCGGTGGGCACGGAGGTCCGGCGAGGTTGTGGTGTGGGTCGCCGACGGGTTCGGATGGGCGCTCGCCGGTGGTTGAGACTGGGCTCAGTTGGAGTAATGGTGAGACGGCGGATACGGTCGGCGGCGCGTGCGGCTACGGCGACCTTGAGAAGGCCGGGTACGGTAAGGCCACGGTCGGCCTGAGCACTGCGAGAGGAGGAATATCTGGGAGGGAGAGAGAGATGAAATCCATATGAGCATATGTGTTCAATATCTGGGAGGGAGAGATCTGTTAACCTATAAAGAGAGATGAAATCCATATGAGTGGCGCAGTAGGAGGTCGAAGACGATTCCGGTCGTTCAAGAGAGAGAGAAAAATCTGGGAGGGAGAGAATAAAAGAAACGGATATTGCGTTCGGTACCCTTCAGTTAATGCCTTTTTCGCAAAATTTCCACATCTTTGTACAATTTCACACGGTAACCCTTACATTTCTTTATATCTCGTCGCGTGCCCAGGCGTCTGTAAAATGTTAAGAAAACGTTAAGTTATTTAAAAAAGAAAAAGTGAAAATAAAAGGCCCTCTGTTTATGCGACTTCATTTACTCCCCCATTTACGACTTGCCAGAGAAGACGCTGAAAAGCTCAACCTGCTTGTTGGACGAGTTTGTCGGAGAAGAAGCTTGTTGTTCGTGGTCCACGATGTTGCTTGAGGCAGTCCACGTTGTTGCTCGAGGCGCCAGGGTAGCGATGCTAGATGCGTGAGAAGGACCATGCTATTGCTCGAGGGCGAGGCTGCTGGTCGGCGACGCAGCTGGCTAGGGAGATTGACACAGTGCTCCGACTAAGTGCTTGTGGTTGTCCGGTTGTTCGACGACGTTGCTACAAAATGAGGTAAATTTTAGGGTTTTATAAGGATATGGACCATATGGTAAATAGATAAATTTTAGGGCTTTTGAACAACCTCAGTAAATACTCTTTTTTGTCATCAAATGCCTACTTTGATGGTTGGGAGATGGATTCCTGCATTTTTTGATGGTTTAGGGTGTCACGGCTAATCCCAAATTTCACATTTGTTTGTTGTTGGGAGATGGATTCCTGCTACTTTGATGGTTGAGTAAGGATCAAATATTGTTTATTACTGTCTATATTTCTCAATGGATCGTTAGGATAAGAAACTCCAATATTGAAAAGCATATGAGGTGAATTGATGATGGTATTGTCTCCTGACTTTGACCAATCTATGCCTCCAAGTATCTTAGACAACAAATTGATTTATTAGTGATGTTGGGTGATAAATCATGTTTGGTATTATGATTCAAAGGAGCAGCTCATGCAACTTGTTTTTTATTCGTGGGAGGTGCATGATAAAAAATTACATTATGTGTGTTGATTTTAATTCTGAAATCTTGCTCTGAATTTAAAACTGGAAGATACAAGCACAAACAGATACATGGAAGAGAATTGCAGTTGATTTCTTCCTATTTGCACATTATTGACTTCAAAAACATACTTGAACTGATAAGGGAATGATGAAATGACTAGTAATTGTTTATATGGTCTAACATACATTTTTCATAGCTTTCTTGAATGCAAGTTGAACAAGTTAACCATAATATGAAAATATAGTCTCTTAGCCTATTAGCTCAATGGTAGAGCAATGTGTTTAATACACATAAGGTGTGGGTTCGAATCCCACATATGTTGCAAGAATTTGAACGTGATTAACACATTGAGAAGGCAATACATACAAAGAGCGGATAATGAGCAAAAAAAGGTTCATCATCTTAATTAAATGATGCACAATATCAAATACTTTCATAATTTAAAAGCCTATGTGGGATTTGAACCCACATCATTGTGCTAAGCACAATGCTCTACCTTTTGAGCTAATAGGCTAATGTTATTACATGCATATAAAAATATATATAAGTTGTCCAAAATAGTTGATATAAATCTCTAGATAGGATGAAGAATCTCTCTCATAGGACATTTGGATTGAACATATTTTAATGTTAAGAGTAGACTAGAAAGAATATGTATATAAATCATAAAGAAGCAACAATTTAAGCAAATTTCCAAAGCAAAGTGTAAAGAATATGGATAAAGAAAGACACTCATGATCTACACACACAAAAAAAAAAACACTACCACAAAGATAGAGATGAGTGCCTAGAATGCAATTAGGAAAATGACGCCCAAAGGATCTTGTTACACCTCATTCATTAGAATTTACATTAATGCCTTCAAAGACATCACTGTACTTTCCCATTCCTACTTTCTTCACAACTTCATAATCATCTTGACCACTAGAAAACAAATAGCCAAACAAGCAAGACAGAGATAAGTACCCTATGGCAGAACAAAAGTAACATAAATCAAATCAGGCAACCATAAAAATTTCCAAGAAGTTTGGAAGATACATGAACTATGACTGGATGTAAGAAGTAAAGTGAAGAAACATGAATTTGCATTAGCGTAGTAAAAATCTAAGTTTTTCGTTGTATTTGCTTTATGTCAGAACTTTCACTCAATTGAAGCCTACGTTTAATATTCATCAACAAATGACTACCTCAAACAGATCAACACAGATTGAAGCTTCAATTTGCAAAAAATAATAAAAAGACCTAACTTTAATTGATTGCACTTGAAAGGCTGAAGAATAGTTATTATAAATCTCTAGAAATGCTGAAGAATCTTTGTCATGGGAAATTTGGATTGAACATGTTTTAATGTTAGAGTAGACTAAAAAGATCTTTCACACTGTAAAGCTAAGTCACATTGTAAAGTGATAGTACGACACTACTTCATATTATCCTTTCAATCCAAGTTCTGTGAACCTTTTGCTTAATTTAAAGATACAAGAAAATCTCTATTGCCTTGTTTAACATATTGGCCATAAAATTAGAGCATTAAGTCCATTTTTTAGCATGTTATGACCCAAAAACCCATAATCATCATCTTCCATTATAGAGTAATAATACTTCGACTTTTACATCTAACAAACAAGAACCACTATTTTGTGATGCAAGGTAATATATAGTAATAATATTTGTTCATATCTTCAAAACATATGACCCGACATAAGGACCTAAAAAATATACGAATGACCATGATCTAATATACTATAGTTCAGGATTTGCATCTTTGAACATAATACTGATCTATCAATAAAATACAAATCAATACAAGTGCTAGATTTTAGAGCTAATTCTAACAAGATTTCAGAGCAAATTGAAACAAAATCCCTAAAATTTTACCTAAATTCTAATCATCAAACAAACTCAAACACATAATTTGATTTGTTTCTACAAATTTTTACCTAATTTTCAATCCCTAATTAGATTGAAGATTCCTAAAAAACCCTACAAATTTCAAATCCAAATTACCCAAAATGTACCTGAAATGGAAGCATCATTGTAGAACCACAAGCACGTTGTCGAACCATCGGCCTGTCTCGTTGCCAGCCCGTTGGAGCTCGCCCTCCAGTAGCAGCGTCGTCCTCCGGTAGTTCTCTCGCCATCAACGCATCTACCCTCGCCTCCAACAGCAACGTCGACCGCCACCAATGTCGTCTCCTATAGCCGACCTCAGGCAGCGTCCTTTCCAGCGTCTTCTCCGGCCACCAGCGTCGTCTCAAGGACCAGGTGTTCCCGGCCCACTTCTCTGGCAACTCAAATGGGCAAAAGAAATGCGTTTAACAAAATCTTTTCTCTTTTCTCCTTTTTTCTAATAACTTAACGTTTTCTTAACGTTTTTACTAACGCTTGGGCATGCTGCAAAATATTAGAAAACGTTAGGGTTATCGGACGAAATTGTATAAAGGTGTGATTATTTTGCGAAAAAGACACAAACTGAGGGATACTATGCGAAATATCCGTAAAAGAAAAAAAGGAAGTTGTATAATTTATTATGATTTGGGTAAAAAAATCCCTAAATTAATGGGAATCATATGTGCTCAATTCCACGGTACAAATATGCACCCATTTACTTTTAATCACATCCATTCCTTTATTTGTAATCCAATGGCTTTAATTAGTACTATCGTTTTACTCTAAGAGGCTGTTTCACCAGAACCAAATTCTCTATTTATATTTAGATTACTAAACATGCACTTTAATATACTTACACATACATGCACTTAACTTGGAATATTGAGCATCCACTTTAACATAATTACATATGCACCTTTAGCATATTAAGTATGCACTTTAACATGATAAATATGCAATTTAACATACTAACATATGCACTTTTAATATAATAAACATACATTAGCTAAAATGTACACTTTTAATATACATGTTAAACATGCACATTTCCATATTACAGCATGCACTTTATCAAATTAAAGATGCACTCTATGTGAGCATTAAAAATGTGCTTATATATGCATTTTGAATTTATTATAGATGCACTTTTGATGCTTATTTATAGACTTGATATACAATAATAAAATATTTTTTGAAAGAAATACAAAAAACAAATTCTATTTTTTTTTTAAAAAAATTAAAACCTAATTTTTGAAAAAACTATTTCAAAATTAGTATTTTTTTAATTTAAAAAAAAAAAATTTTAAAAAATCGATTTTTTTTAAATAAAAATAATGATATTTATAATTTTGCCATTTCAATCTTATCCATCCATCTCTTAGATCTTATGGCTTTAATTAGCCCTCACTTTACACCCTAAGATCATTATACACTTGAATTAGACCTGTCAACTGGGTCGGGCGGGTCGGTTTCGGGTCATGTCGGGTTCGGGTCAAATCGGGTTCGGGTTGATAAAATTTTCGGGTCGGGCGGGTCGGGTTCGGGTTGACCCTAGGGGTGAGCAAAAAAATCCGATCCGGTCGCTCCGATCCGATAATCCGCCAACCCGAATCCAAAAAATCTGTATCCTAAAAAATCCGTTTAATTTTTATCCGTATCCGATGCGATCCGGGTCATTTTTTCGGATATCCGGACCGGATACGGATATCTAACCGGATATCCGCGATTCGGAAATATTACGTATAATAAATATATTTTTGAAAATTAGAATGGTACATATAAGTGTTTTATTACCTAATATTTTGAATTGAACAAATGCAAATCAGTAATAACAATATTTAGTTTTAGTCATAGAAAACAATTACCAATTAACACCAATTTCAGGCAAGGCCTAACCCAAGCCCAATTATACTTACACTACAGCCCATATACCAATTATACACAGCTTACAGGAAACCTAATCTCCTCACTTTTCCTCAGTCGCTTTCTTCGTCTCCTTCATCTATCTTTCTCTTCCTTGCTCGAGTCTTCCTCATTGGAGTCTTCCTCGCTCGAGTTCGTCTCCTTCACTCGCCGACTTCAGAAGCACAAACCTCGTCTCCGACTTCCCAACAAATGCCTGGTTTTTTATGTCCTTTAACTATATATGCTAACCTTAAACATGGAAATCTGAGGCACATGTAAATCATCTAATGCATCCAGACTTGTGGGGGATAGGGCTAGCATTATTGTTGTCTTCCTCAAAGTCTCAAACAACTTATTTTGCTAAGTGCAAATATTGTGATGCTCGGATTGGCTGTGCGGCAAATAATGGAACTACTCCTTTAAAGAATCACACTTTGAGATGCAAAAAGTATCCTGCAAATATGGATAAGAAACAAAAATTGATGGATATTGAAACAAAAACTGTTATTGGTCCTAATGGTGTAGTTGAAACTATTTCTATACCATGCTCTTGGAGGTTCGATCAAGAAGCTTGTAGAAGAGCTATTGCTAGAATGATTATTGTGGATGAACTCCCATTTGCTATTGTTGAACGTGAGGGGTTTAGATACTTTTGTAAGTGTTTGAATCCTGAATTTGTTGTTCCTTCTAGATGTACTGTTGCTAGAGATTGCTATAAAATGTATTATGAGGATAGGAAACAACTTAAGGATTGTTTTCAAAGGATGTCTTGTCGAATCAGTCTTACTGCAGATGCATGGACTTCTAGTCAAAACTTAAGCTACATGTGTCTCACTGCTCATTTTATTGATGATGATTGGGTTTTTCACAAAAGGATTATAAACTTTTGTCCTCTTGCTGGCCATTCTGGGCAATTGATTGATAGATCTGTTGAGAATTGTTTGACTGATTGGGGTATAGAAAACATAATGACTGTAACAATTGACAATGCAAGTTCTAATGGTTTAGCAATTGAGAATTTAAGAAGGAGATTCAATCATAGGGAATCTAGTATTCTAGAAGGAAGGTTTCTGCATATGAGATGTCATTGTCATATTCTAAATCTTGTTGTGAAAGATGGATTAAAGGATATTGTTGAGTTCAGAGTATCAAATGGAGTTGGATTCTGATTTTATGGAGAATAAATTTGAGCTGGATAAGTACATGAAGGATGCTTGTGAAACTGTTGTTCCTAATTTCAGAATTTTACAAGGGTGGAAAGACAATCAAAAAAAGATATCCAATCAAAAAAATTCGCACAGGATTTTAGCCCCCTCTGGGGTAAAATCCTGGCTCCGCCCCTGACCCTACTCATAATTTGCATAATATGTAAATGAAATATAAAACTATAAAGTTAATAAATATGTGTTATAAAAAATTATAAACTCTTATTTGTCCAAATTTGTGTCACATTCAAACTCAACTCTAATGAAAATTAAATTTTTATCACAATTGTGGTCTTATTTTCAACAATGATAAGAAGGTTAGAAATAAAATAATTGTTTTGAAAAGGTTGAAAGTTTTATTTTTAGATATTTGATAAAGGGTTTATCTTAATTTTTTTACTTTTAAAAATCTGTGTAATTGGTTTGTAATCTCTGTGATTGATTTGTATGCAAATTAGGAAGAGATTATGTTAGGTTTAGGAAATAAATTTAAATATATAATTAAATTTAATTGAAAAAAGAGAAAAAAGAGAAAATGACATGTGTCAATTTTAATGTGGATGTACCATGTGGCACAATGAAATTATAGTTTAGTATATGTATAGTAGATTTTAACAAATATTTTTTTAAACGGGAATAATTTTTTTTTATCTTAACACCTAATAAGACTTTTTAAAATGTGACTAGTGCAATCTGTACAGTACTCGTACCTTGTATGGGTGAATTTAAATTTATAAAATTATTAATAATCATTTATAATTAAATGAAATTTTGTTATATTTAAGTAGTTTTAAGAAGAAAAAAATCTTATTAGTATTGTTTAAGAATTATATAAATGAAAGATTGAAATAACAAAAAAAATGTTATTTAAAAGCAATATGTTTAATATTTTATTGTTAATTATATAACTTGTATAAATATATTATATTTTATTCATACCTATTCTCCTATAGTTATCCTTCTTATTTTTAATCGTGTAATTATTTTCATTCACGAAATATTTTTGCTAAAGTTGTATGTATTCCACTACCATTTATCGTGTACTGTCAATAAACTATACTATATTAACATAAAATATTCAAATTATGTCAATAAAAATTATAAGTCACAATATTAGTTAAACATAAATATGTGAACTTATAACAAAATTCTAGCTTTAAAGGTGATATGTTGAAATGTTATATTATTTAATATATATATATTCGAAAATATGAAAATATCAAACATAATAACTCAAAAATGAAAAAGAAAGATAGAAACAATTTAATGACTAATTGTAAATCATTAGTCTAAAAAACATCAAATTTAAAATAGTTTGGGATAATTAGATAATATCAAAGGTTATTCATGTTTATTATGATGAGTTTATTTAGACATGTATTTATATTTAAAGAAAAAAATAAAAAGTTTTTAAATTGAAAATGTTTGGGTAATTAAGATATACAGTAAACAGCTAATGCTAATAAAATTTTATATCGATTTTCTAGCCTATGCCCTAAGGGCACATGTTAAAAATTCTCATTTTAGAAATTGTTCCCTGAAAAGGAATGCTTAAATCCTTTTACAAAATATTAAAACCCTAGTATAATTACACATAACAAAATCCTTCTAAAATTAAGTGCTTAACCTATGCCTTGGGCATAGGTTAGAAAAAATGTTTTTGTATTTAACATGTTCTTAATTATTTTGTTGTGTAAAAGTTATCACTGGAGTATTAACGTAGTTAATAGTACGATTTATATCAGAAATAAAAGTGAAACTATGATAAGATTTGCCATGTTCTTAAAAATAAGATTAAATTGTCATGTTCTTAGAAATGACATTTGCTATAAAAAATAGTGAGACTATGATTTATGTTACTTTAATAACATATCAATATTAGAATAAATAAAAAATGTTACATTTAACAATAAAAAAACCTCACTAATATCGTACATTAAATTGAGAATTTTGGTTGGTTAAAATCAAATTTGATAGTCAGGTAAATAAAACATACATAATATAAGATATATTTGATTTAAAATTCAGATGCTTGGTTGATTAACATCAAACTTTGTTAATATCCATAATTTGAAACATGAATAATATGATCCAAAATCATTTTGATGATTCGAAAATAAATTGCTTTAATATAGATATATAGATTTTGTGGATTATTCAATATAATAATAAATTGAAATTTCAAGTAATAATACTTCAACAATTTTTTTTTAAAAACACTCTCGTGACTCTAAATGTGAGAGCTTCAATATATAGTAATAGATAGATGTTTTATATATTTTTAGGACATATGTTAAATAAATCGTATTTATATTTCATATATGTCAGAATTTTATATAGTTGATTTCTTCTCCTAAGAAAACCCAATATAAAATCCATAAAAAGTGATAGTGAGAGATAATAAAGGACAAAATTTTCATATAAATTGAAATTATATATTAGGTAAACTACTTTTAAATGTCTCGTGATAGTTTACTAATGTCTACAGCTACATTAATTCTCTATATCACCGTTACCAATCTTTGCTCAAAATTAATATTTATTGGTGGTTCAATAAACCCCATTCTCAAAGAAAGAATACCCAGGATGATACGACCAACAACCACTATGACCCCAAATGAACAAAACTCAATATAGCACAATAGGCTCAACTTAACACATTCAATATCTATTTCAACAAATCATGTAGCACTCCTGTCAATATCAAGGACATACCCAACTGGAAGTTAACTACATCCAAAGTAATCAATAGGTGTAATAACCATAACATAACAACTTACAAATACAAGCAATCAAAAAGAAACTATAACGTCTATGCAAGACTAATTATACTTGCTAACAAAACCCATTTGGTCTTATGAAGATAAACTTTTGGAATTGTCGAGACATTGGTCAAAATAACCTTTGGACTGATGTGGAGTCGTTCTGCAAAATCGAAAAAATACAAATTATGGCCCTGGTCGAAACTAGAACCGATAAAGAGCCCAAACAAAACATTTGGAGGAAAGATGGCTTCGATAACTTTCACTCTGCTACTGGATTTTCGGGTGACATTTGTGTTATGTGAAAATAATACCAACTTCATAACGAATTATGCGAGCTAACCCACATCGATAAACAATTTATTGCTATTAAATATAAGATCCTTGACAAAGATATTTGTTTCATGCTTATTTTTGCCTATGCACCACCCAAAGAAAACGAAAAAGACCTCTTTTGGTCAATTGTATATACTTTTATCACCCAAGCAAATATACCCTGCCTTGTCATAGGTGACCTAAACGAAATACAAAATAATAAGGAAAGATTCGGTGGTAGTCGTCTCCCACAATCGAAATTCCTTAGACTAACTAATTTTAAAAATCAATGTGACCTAATCGATATCCCTACACAAGGGGGTGATTTCACTTGGAGAAAAAACAAAACAGAAATTGATAATATGTACTCTAAACTAGATAGAATTCTAGTACATGATCAGATCATTCAATGATTTCCAAGAGTTTTCACAAAAAAATCATGCCTTTACGTCTTCAGATCATTGTCATATTTCTGTTGAATTAGAAAATCAATCTCATATCAAACCCCAACCCTTCCGCTTTGAAAAAATGTGGACATATCGGAAAGATTTCGAAAATATAGTCAAACAAGCCTAGCGTATCAACACCCATGGTTCTCATATTACAATCTTATTAAAAAAACTTTTGCACTCAAAACTAGTGCTAAAAACTGGAACAAAACTACGTTTGGAAACATATTCAAACAATTAAAAGAAATCGAGGATGCTTTGGGTAGCATCCAATAAGAGATCCTAAATCACCCTAATCAAAATCTTATAGCCAAACAAAATAGGCTGATATCAAAGAAGAAAAACCTCCTATCCTTTCATAAAAGATACTGGAGTCAACATGCAAAAACAAAACACATTAAATCCATAGATACCAATTCTAGCTACTTTCATCGAGTAGCTACGGGCAACCGTAGCAAGAAAATCATCATAGAAATACGAACAAAATTTAGCACAATCATTATCGGACATGAAAATATCCGCAATGAAATTTGGAATGATTTTGAAAGGAGATTTAGAAATAGTACCAATAACAACAATACTCTTAATGAATACCTCACAAATACTGATAGAGAAATCACCCCTCTCGAGAATGATGAATTAACAAAACAAGTCACCAACGATGAAATCAAAAAAGCCATTTTTGGCATTGGATGTAATAAATCTCTTGGATGTCAGCCCTCTTTTACCAAAAATATTGGCATATAGTGGGTCTCATGGTTATCAAAGCCGTTAAGAGTTTCTTCCATTCTGGCAAACTGTTAAAACAAGTCAACCATACTTTTATTACTCTTATACCCAATTGTGACAACCCAAACTCCACTAATCATTATAGACCAATTAGTCTATGCTTTACAATATATAAAGTAATTTCCAAAATCGTGACAGAAAGGATGAAACCCATACTTAACAAATTAATCCACCCTCTACAAGGGCATTTGTAGCTGAACGAGCCATCCAGGATAATATTCTAATAGCACACGAAATCTTTCACTCCTTTCGTTCCAAGAAAGGAATAGAAGGTTAGGTTGCTATAAAACTCGACATGGAAAAAGCCTATGATAAAATTGAATGGGAATTCATTCTAAAAGTCCTTGAAAATTTTGGATTCGCAACTCGTTTCATCGGATGGATTAAAGAATGCATCCAAAATGTATCCTTCTCGGTACTCGTCAACAATGGACCAACATAAATGTTTTTTTCCCAAAAGAGGCCTTCGTCAAGGTGATCCCTTATCCTCATTCCTATTTACACTAGGAGCAGAAATCATTACTAGAAAACTACAAACTGAATGTACCAGAAGTAACAACCAATTAGGCTTCCAAATCTCCAGAAGGGGTACAAATATTCCTTTTTAGCCTTTGCAGATGACATACTCATTTTCGCAAAGGCTAATCAATCCGCCTGTTCTAAAATCAAAACCATAATTGAAGAATATTGTTCTATATCAGGACATTGTTAATTACCCAAAGTCAGCATTCCAAACTACCAATAACACCGTAAATCAAACCAAAAACTTAATCCAATCAGTTCTCAACATCCCTATCTCCACAGCACTAGAAAAATACCTTGGATGCCCCATCATTAATGGGAAGGTTAACCATGACACTTTCAATGACACCATATTATCTACTTCGAATCAACTTCTGAAATGGAAAGCGAGCTCTCTCTCCCAAGAGGGTAGAGCCACACTAATAAGGTCTAATTTAGGAGCAAAACCTAACTATATCATGCAAAGTTTCATGCTTCTAGCTTATATGCATAAGGAACTAGACACAATCAACAAAACTTTCTTCTGGAACAAAGATTCAAAATATAAACCATTAATAGGCTGGGATAAAGTCTGCAAAAATAAAGAAAATTAAGGCATCAGAATAAGAAAAACACAAGATATGAACAAAGCACTACAATGAAACTTATTTGGAAAATCCTTGCCGAACCAAACAATATCTGGGTTAGAATCATTATTGAAAAATACCTAAAAGATGAAAACATTCTTCAATATTGCAAAAATGGCAATTTCTCATGGCAATGGTTACAACTTCTTAAACTTAGAAAAGAATTCAAAACTGGCCTCGAGTGGCTAGTTGGAGATGGCCAATCTATTCACCTATGGACATATAACTGGTTACCAGAAACTAACCTTTTAGATAATGTCCTTCCTTCTATTGTCACTAACCCAGTTACGAAAGTTAGTGACTTCATTAACCATAACAAAACTTGGAATAAACATAAACTTGAAGAAATTCTAAACCAACAAACAGTGAACAAAATCATTGATATACCAATCCCCCAACATCCTATTTTACGATAGACTATATTGGACCCCAAACAAAATTGGTTGGTTTTCCACTAAATCTGCTTTTGAACTCATCTCTAAACAACAAACCACTACCACTACCACTAATAACATGGCTTGGATTTGGAAATTGGACACATAGCCAAATGTCAAGAATTTTCTTTGGAAAATATGTCATGACGGCTTACCTACAAAACAGAGACTTGCTCAAAAGCATGTTCCAGTCCCACTGGAATGTGATTTTTGCAACAACCCCTTAGAAGACATTCTCTATCTCCTCTTACAATTCCCATTTACCCTCAATCAAATAAAACAACAAAGCACAAGCATATAAAATCTTGTTATGAATATAAACATTACAAACAAAAAGCCATTTGAAGTTATTAATGAACTACAAGCTCTTCTAACAAAAAAAGAGTTTATCACCCTTATCACTACCTTGTGGGGCGTCTGGATAAACCGAAATCAAGTTATTTTTAACACACCACCCATTGACCAAATAAAAGATCTTACACAATATAATACCACATTAATTAGAAATTGGGAAAGAATAAAACTCTCAGAGGATGATAACTTCTCTCAACCAAAGAAAAACCCACACCAAATTAGAAAAAAACTAGATTCTTAAAATGGTAAAAACCGCACCAAAACTTTTATAAAATCAATTTCGACGGTTCTAAACTTCCTAATGGTGAAGATGGCATCGGTTTCATTATTAGGAATGATAAAGCCGAAGTATCACACATGGAAAACAAACGTTGTGGATTAAACTCCATACTTATAACTAAAGCACTAGCACTAAAACACGACATTAACTATGCCAAAAACCAAAATATCTCTAAACTCCAAATCGAGGGTGACAATCTCTGCCTTATTAACTCAATCAATGGCGTTTGAGATCGTCCCTGGGAAATTGAAATGGTTATTGCTGACATTTTGGTTGACATCCATTCTTTCCAAGAGGTCCAACTTAGACACATTTTTCGGGAGGTGAACGATACTATTGATCACATTGCTAAACTCAGCTTTTCACCACTTGTGTCTAACCTTAGTCTTGATTTAGAACTTCGTGTTCTTATCTGCAAGGATGCTCTAGGCTGGTCTTTATATCGTAACTAAGACCAGTCTAATTATTTCCTCTTTAACAAAAATCTTTTTTCCTCAAAAACCCATAAAATAGATGAGAGATGTTGAATTTTCACCACAATCAAACCAACCTTTGTTGTATGGAAAATAAGCAAGGATTGAGCAAAATGAGTTTGGAAAAAAAAAGTAGGTTCGTCTTTTTTTTATATAAGGAAAGAATTCGAAGTACCCAACATAACAACATCGGGTAGATCGAGAGGTCGAAAAATCGGCGCCGGGCAAGCCGGACAGGAAGACATAAAAGACAAGTAACGAAAATACAACATGCAAAGGAAGAGCTAAAACGACCAAAAGTGAGAGGAGCGTAAGCGCAAACAGAAGAAACGCGCCACCGGAAGACAAGTCAAGCAGGATAAATCCTTCGAAAGAGCTGAACGGACTACCATGACGTTGCCCTCTCCTTTAGGAGGGATCTTCAGGAGCCTCAACCATGACGTTGCCCTCGTACAAGAGGGGTCTTCATTGAGCCACATCCACCACCACGACCACACCCGGACACACCGCTAACACCTTCGAGCAGCTCCAAAAATGCATTGAGTATTTTATCATCCAAACTTGATCAAACGCGAAAGTGAGAGAACCATCAATAAATGTTTATAGTGGTTGATTTATTGTAGTTGTTGTTATTATATTTTTAAAGAATTTATAGTGGTTGAGTTGGTGTTAATCAAAAGAGAAGAAATTGGAATTACTAATTTTGCCATTGTTATAATGGGCTATACGGCCCAAAACTATGGTTGAGTTGGATTGCTACTTTGGTTATAGAGAAAATTAGGCCCTTCGGGCCTAATTTTCTCTTAAACCTGCCGCACGGGCCTCTTTTTTCTGAAAGTGCATGCTCGACCCCCTACCCACACGCTCGGCCTTTTCTCCCTCTTCCTCCATCTTCTCAACGATAGACAACAGCTTGGACGGACGAAATCCTAATCTCTGCTGCTCCTTCAACCTGTTAAGCCCCAAATCCTCAATAATACCATAAAACACCTCCCGTGGCATAATATCCTTTGGCGCGAGACCCTCGCAGATGGAGACACCTTCGCTCTAGCCTCCGCCATCATCGCCTTCTCCACCGCCGTCGGATCCCTCCCGCCTCTCATCGTCCCCATCGCAGACAAAACCAACGCTATCTCCGCAATTCTCCTCATCTCCGACTCGCAGCCTCCTCCGTTCTTCATCCTCTTAGCCGCAACATCGTCGCTCCCTCCTTCAACCTCCACCGCCGGCCTCTTCTCGCCGACAACCGCCACACCGTTCGATCCCGCCGGATCAGCGGAATCTTGAGCAGGCGCGGAATCCATCAACAATTAAAGCGTTGAGGAATCCGCAGAGGCGAACAAGATAAGGAAAGAAAGGCAAGAGATTGTGCAAGGGAGAGATCAGAGGGCAGTACAGGGAGTGAGAGAGAGAGTAAACCCTAGGGGAGGTGAAAGGAGAGGGAAGGGGACATTGGAAGATTTGAAAATACAAAAAATTGAGAATGTTTTGGCGGGTAATTGGGAGAGAAAAGAGTCCTGAAGTGAAAGATGAGGAGGCTTGGGGACAGTTTCTATCTGTCTCCATCATCATGGGAATAACTTTTTAATTGTCCCCAAAATGGTGGGGACAATTTCTATCTGTCTCCATCATCATGCACGCGGTCAAGGATGAATGACTTTGGCTCCAAGGATCAAGCCGATTTGAGAAGATATGGAGAGAGAAGCCCGATTGTGTTATCTTAGGAAAACCTTCCTAAGATAAGATAATTGGAGAGAGAGTACTCTATCTTATCCAAATATATTAATTTACGGAATCCTTCCTTCAAATTAATATAGACGGCTGGGATATTATTTCCTCTACAAAATCATATCTTCTTGTTGCCTTATTTGGATAAATCTTATCTTGTTACATTTAGGGTTTGCCGAGTTGTATTTAATAGAGGTGTGGATTCATTTCTATGTAACGACGACGACGGAAAACAGAGAGAATGAAAAGAAGAAAGAAAAGAAGTGAGGTGTGTGTAAGTCTTTGAGGGTTGAGTTTGATTCATCGTTGTAGAAGAGGTTTCGAGTCTAGCTGGTTGTTTAGATGTCGAAGTCCAGGATACAAGTGTAATCAAGAAAGAAATCAATAAGACAAGTACACGCTTCAAAATCCTCTCAAGCGAAAGCTTGAAGGTAGTGGTTTTTCCTTGAGAAGCTAGTTTTGCTAATCATGGTTTCCACTATATATCGTGAGTTCGTTCGTTATCTTTCCTGCTATATTTATCCGCTGCAACTTCTGTGGGAACAAAGCCTTTGTTCCCGCAGACGTAACTCTAACGATCCAACAATTGGTATCATAGTCTGGTGCTCTAGATTATTTGTTTTAGTTACAGATTCTGCAGGAAAGATGTCGTCAGAAAATGCCTTGGATAGAGACTCTCAAGAAGGTGATGTAGATGTGGCTCTCATCACTCAAGCCATGAAGAAGATATGGTCTCGAAGCAAAGGCACTAAAGGTTCGGTCATGGTTCACAATGACATGAAGAAGGTTGTCTGCTCTCACTGCTATGACAATGGACACTTCGCAAAAATGTGCCTCAACAAAGCGGCAGGTTCTTCTCAGGTCTTCAACGAGGAACAAACGAGGATTGCGAAGTGGGGTGACTGCAGCTCAGATGATGAAGCATCTCCTCTCTCAAAGGATATCCGCTTGATGAGCTCAAAAGGTCACAACGTATCAGAAGGTGGTTCTCATAAATCCGAGGAGGAAGCAAGGAAAGGCTCTTGGCACCTTGACAGTGCATGTTCAAGTCACATGACAGGGAACAATGAATGGTTCACTTCTCTTTAGCCAGCCTCAAGGGCATCGATAACTTTTGGAAACAAGAGTAAGGGCGAGGTTTGTGGTATCGGTATGGTAAGACTCTCTAAACACATCACTGTGAATAATGTGAATCTAGTGAATAATCTCAAGTTTGATCTGTTTAGTGTGGCTCAACTATGTCAAAACAGAAAAAATAGGGTAGTCTTTACCACTGATGATTGTCATGTTGAGTGTCTAAGTACAGGGAAAATCTTACTCAAAGGGATCTGCGACAACAATGTCTATAAGGTCGACCCTGCTTTCATCCCTGACAAGGACCTATGTTTGTCGTCTATTGTTGAGACGACAGACTTGTGGCACAAACGCTTTGGACATGCTAGCCTTCAACTCCTATCCAAACTTCATAGACAAGAGTTGGTGAATGGCCTTCCCAAGGTTGAAGCAATGAGAAGTGACGTGTGTGACGCTTGCATTAAAGGAAAACAAGTGAGGTCTTCCTTCAAGTCAAAAAGGGATGTAAGTACAACACGTCCTCTGGAATTAGTCCACATGGATCTTTGTGGGCCTATGCGCACGAAGAGCCGCGGGGAAAATGCATATGTCTTTGTTATTGTTGATGACTATTCCAGGTACACATGGACTCTATTTATCTCTACAAAGGATGAAGTGTTCGCGGAGTTTGAGTCCTGGCTTAAGGCAGCCGAAAGGAGTACTGGACATTCCTTGGGGTCTATTCGCACTGATCATAGAACTGAATTCGAGAACTCTCAGTTCCTATCCCTCTGTAGGAACAGAGGTATCAACCACAACTTCTCTGCTCCCAGGACCCCACAGCAAAACGGTGTTGTTGAAAGAAAGAACAGAACTCTGGAAGACATGACGCGTACTCTTCTCATCTCAAGTGGTCTTCCAAGGAGTTTCTGGGCCGAAGCCTTGAATGATGCATGCTACGTTCTGAACAGAGCAACCATCCGTCCTCTTCTGAACAAAACTGCCTATGAGCTTCTGAAGGGAAGGAAACCTAATGTGTCTCATTTGCGCACATTTGGTTGCAAGTGCTTCGTCCACAACAACGGGAAAGATTCTCTTGGGAATTTTGATCCCAGAAGTGATGAAAGAACTTTTGTAGGATATTCACAGCAAAGCAAGGCCTACAAAGTTTTCAACAAGAGAACCAAAAAGGTAGAGGAAAGCGTTCATGTTGTATTTGATGAAACTGTTATGGCTGGTAACAATGTGCAGGAACTATCAGGCAACATCGAGCTTTCCGAAGATGATTTCTCTCAGCTTGTAGATAGCAATGTCAGCGGTGGGACCTCTGAAGATCAAGAAACTCAAAATGATCCCTCTACACCAAGAACTCCCAATTCCGCCAACTCAGGGGGCAATGAAGAAAATGCTTACCTCCCTGATGTATCTCAGGCACCTCAGGGGGAACAAAGCCCAAGTCACGGCACAGCGGAGCCCTCTGAGGACTACCCTTCTGCTGAAGGAACGAGGGATGTCAATCCTAATGCTAATGGCACAGGAGGTGAAGGCTCAAGTGTTGGGAACGCTGATTCAGAGGAATTCGACATCAATAATCTCCAAGTTCCCAACTACCAGCAAAAGTGGGCTCATCCAGTCAAGCTAATCGTCACTGACTATAGAAAGGGAGCACCTCAGAGCACTTGTTCCTCCCTACAAAATTTCTGTGCTTTCAATGCTTTTCTCTCTTTGCAAGAACCCAAAACTGTAGGAGAAGCATTGAAGGATCCTGACTGGATAAATGCCATGCAAGAGGAACTTCACCAGTTCGAAAGAAACAAGGTTTGGCGGTTAGTTCCTCGTCCAAGGAACAGAACATTGATCGGAACCAAGTGGGTGTTCAGAAACAAGTTGGATGATCAAGGTCAGGTCACAAGGAACAAAGCTAGGCTGGTGGTGAAAGGTTACAACCAGCAGGAAGACATCGACTATGATGAGACCTTTGCTCATGTTGCCAGGTTAGAAGCAATAAGACTCCTAATTGCGTATTCTTCTTTCCATGGGTTCAAGCTGCAACAGATGGATGTCAAGACTGCCTTCTTGAATGGAGTTCTTAAGGAGGAAGTCTACGTGGAGCAAACACCCGGCTTTGAGGACACCACTCAACCTGACCATGTCTACATTCTAGACAAAGCTCCTGTTGCCAGGTTAGAAGAAATAAGACTCGTAATTGCGTATTCTTCTTTCCATGGGTTCAAGCTGTAACAGATGGATGTCAAGACTGCCTTCTTGAATGGAGTTCTTAAGGAGGAAGTTTACGTGGAGCAAACACCTGGCTTTGAGAACACCACTCAACCTGACCATGTCTACATTCTAGACAAAGCTCTGTATGGTCTCAAGCAAGCCCCGAGGGCCTAGTATGAAAGGCTCTCACAGTTCCTTCTGACACACGGATACGTTCGAGGAAAGGTCGATAAGACTCTGTTCCTTCTGAAGGAAGGGAAGCATATTTTGGTGGTCCAAGTCTATGTGGATGATATCATCTTTGGATCCACTGATGATAAACTGGTTCAGAAATTCTCTAAGCTGATGGCCAGTGAATTCGAGATGAGCATGGTTGGAGAACTCAAGTTCTTCCTAGGTCTGCAAGTCTCTCAGGGAGATGAGGGAACCAAAGTGCACCAACAGAAGTATCTCAAGGAGTGCGTCAAAAAGTTTGGTATGAATGATGCGAAACCCTTCACCACTCCCATATCTCCAAACAATCCAATGGGAAAAGACGAACATGAGCAAGGAATTGATCCATCTCTCTACCGAGGAATAATAGGTTCGCTTCTATATCTCACTGCCAGTAGGCCTGATATTATGTATAGTGTATGTCTTTGTACTCGTTTTCAGGCCGATCCCAAAGAGACACATCTCAAAGCAGTGAAGAGGATCCTGAGATATTTGAAGGGAACATATGATCTTTGTCTGTGGTATCCAAGGGGAGGAAGCCTTGATCTTGTCGGATACACAGATGCTGACTTCGCAGGGAACAAAGTGGACATAAAATCTACCTCTGGAATGGCTCAGTTCCTTGGGCCGTGTCTAGTTTCCTGGGGGTCAAAGAAGCAGAACTTCGTGGCTCTCTCCACTGCGGAAGCTGAATACATAGCCGCTGCTGCTTGTTGCACTCAACTCCTATGGCTCAAACAACAACTCAACGACTACGGTATTCTTCTAAACTCCATTCCCATTCTCTGTGACAATACAAGTGCCATAAATATCTCCAAGAATCCGGTGCAACACTCACGTACCAAGCACATCGAGATAAGACATCACTTCTTACGTGACTGTGTGGAGAAAGGGTTGGTGACAATGGACTTCTGTGGAACTAAGGATCAAATCGCCGACATCTTCACCAAGGCACTAAACAGGGAACCATTCGAACAGTTTCGTATGGAACTAGGTATGATCTCTCTAAACCGATTGTCTACATGTTGTGTTCCCTCGATGATTGGCTAATATTACATGGTAAAGTGTGAAGGATGAAACTTCATGTCCCGGTCCGCATTTATTCTCTTGATCACTAGTTGAATGACCTGCCCAGACTCATGCTAATATTTCACTTATGTGCAACATTTCATGCATGCTCTCTATGCTATCTTGCTAATACATGAATCAGATTTCCTTCGGCCCAAAAGAGTCAACTTGATGCATTGATCCCTCATTATAAGCCCAAATGATTGTTGACTCTACAACTTACCTTAGCCATCATGTTTGATGCTTCCTATGAGCCCCTCTAATCATTCACAACTGGGAGCCTCTCATTCATGATTACACATTATTAAAAAATTTCATATATGGTTTGTGTGATGCTCTTTGCACCCTCTCTGGTAACATTACCCCCGCATCACATTCTTCTACTTTTTCGGAAAGTCGAGATTACGAATTATCGCCACTGTGGTCTGTGGATAGGGTTCGACAGGTATGTGTGTGATGCTGGCTTACAACTGCCTAAGGAAGGTTCGTGCTCGAAAGATAATATTACGCGTGAGAGGTAGTGGGCTCTGAATGGATCCCTGGTGAAGGAAGGCAAGCTGAAGTTTGTGATGTTCAAAAAAAAAAAAAAAAATGAACATCACGAGACACACAAAGAAGGGAAAAGACGACACTATAGATTCACTCCTCTACAAGTTGAGGCTATGGTGGTTGCTGACGCCAATGAGGAAGCAACAACTCTGAGTGGGAACAAAAGATGAATTCCATTGCTAATCATACTTCTGCTCTAGCTGCTGGCCCAGTGGTTCTTAATTCGTACTTCTCTGGCTAACCCACACCTCTTTTGTTCCCTAGCACATCTACTCCTCTCTTTTCGTACTTCCTTGTCTCTGATTCTTGTGTTTGCACTGACTGGCATATTGATCATGAATGTTATCCTTGCCTATCGTGTTGTCGTCTTAACATGCTGTCTGCGTTCGTGTATTTCAATCTACTGCGATTGAGAATGATGTTCATCTGGCTGTTATCTTTCATCTCTAACTCTTCACTGTGTTTTTGATGATGCCAAAATGGGGAAAATGGCAGGTAGCTTTGGTTGTCGTATGTATATGCTTTATTGTCAATGATGTTTGTCACCATCAAAAAGGGGGAATTTGTTGTATTCCTTAGGTTTTGATAGTGACAAACATTCAACTAATCTGGGTACTAAGTGTTTCAGGAACAAAGACAGTTGTCTCAGGGAACTATTGCAGCGAAGGATCGAAGAGGGAACAAAGCTCTGTTCATGTGCTTTGTTACCTCTGAAGGACCAACAACGTCAAACAAGATCGAAGCTGCGAATGGAAAGAAGAATCCAGCGTGCCATTTATGGAAACAAATCAAACGCAGAATCATGCACGCGGTCAAGGATGAATGACTTCGGCTCCAAGGATCAAGCCGATTTGAGAAGATATGGAGAGAGAAGCCCGATTGTGTTATCTTAGGAAAACCTTCCTAAGATAAGATAATTGGAGAGAGAGTACTCTATCTTATCCAAATATATTAATTTACGGAATCCTTCCTTCAAATTAATATAGACGGCTGAGATATTATTCCCTCTACAAAATCATATCTTCTTGTTGCCTTATTTGGATAAATCTTATCTTGTTACATTTAGGGTTTGCCGAGTTGTATTTAATAGAGGTGTGGATTCATTTCTATGTAACGACGACGACGGAAAACAGAGAGAACGAAAAGAAGATAGAAAAGAAGTGAGGTGTGTGTAAGTCTTTGAGGGTTGAGTTTGATTCATCGTTGTAGAAGAGATTTCGAGTCTAGCTGGTTGTTTAGATGTCGAAGTCCAGGATACAAGTGTAATCAAGCAAGAAATCAATAAGACAAGTACACGCTTCAAAATCCTCTCAAGCGAAAGCTTGAAGGTAGTGGTTTTTCCTTGAGAAGCTAGTTTTGCTAATTAGGGTTTCTACTATATATCGTGAGTTCGTTCGTTATCTTTCCTGCTATATTTATCCGCTGCAACTTCTGTGGGAACAAAGCCTTTGTTCTCACAGACGTAACTCTAACGATCCAACAGAGGTGAAAGGAGAGGGAAGGGGACATTGGAAGATTTGAAAATACAAAAAATTGAGAATGTTTTGGCGGGTAATTGGGAGAGAAAAGAGTCCTGAAGTGAAAGATGAGGAGGCTTGGGGACAGTTTCTATCTGTCTCCATCATCATGGGAATAACTTTTTAATGTCCCCAAAATGGTGGGGACAGTTTCTATCTGTCTGATCATCTTTGTACCATTTCCTGCTAGTACATGGTGTAGTGCTTTGACTCACATATTTGAGCTGAAACACATTTAGTATGGAGGATCTTGTTTTGCCAAGACAATGTTTGGTGAATTAGTCTTTATTCTAGTTCTTTATGTGCTCTTCTCTGCTGAAGATGTGGGTCTCTAAGGGAATGAGGGGTTATAAGTGGTTAATTGTCCCTTTTGCAGCATCAACTTTTTTTTCTAGGAGTCATTTGACAAAAAAATGTGCAAAAATATGTTCAGTTCAATTGCATTGATCTTGACATTTATATGTGAATCAAAGACTCAAATTTGGTTAGTTTGGCTTACATTTGGCGGTTTTTTAAATGTTAGTTTGGCTTTCTGTGCTCTTCTCTTACTGGCTCTTTGTCTGTATTCTCAGCCACTGGAAGTTTGTTTAGTGAAAAATTGTTTGATGCAGTTGAGTGTAGAATTGTAGATTCAGTGTATGGCAATATATGAAGTGGACGCCTCGATCATCTGCAGCTGTTGATCGTTCATCTAGGCACCACTAATAGAAGTCAAATAGCAGGAATTAGTAATGGGTGATCAGTAGTTACTATCTTCCATTATGTTAGTAATGGGTGGACTGCACTTGCTAACTCATTCATAAGTTCAACCAAGGCATTAAGCCTAAAGTTTGGGCTCATCTTAAACTAATTAACTTTCACTGATGTTAAAGAGGTACCTTACATTATAAATTTCAGCAAAACATACCGATACATAACTTACAGTACCTTTAGGCTTTCAAGTATGGGATGCATTTTCCATATGTATATATCACAAACTTACAAAATCCAAATTCATTTGCTTTTCTACCCTACAAAAGCAAGCAAACAAGTACACAACCAAGTAACCAACACACCAAAAAATATAAAAAAGAATCCTAAGTAAATATTAGTGGGGATGGAAGTGACCCTCTATTGTTCTAACACGCGGGACAATTGTCCCCAAAGGCATTTTGGAAGTGTCTTTTTTAAGGACAGTTGTTTAACAATACTTTCTCTCTAGAGACAGTTGGAAATTGTCTCTTTAGGGACAGTTGAAAACTGTCCCCATATGCTTCTTGAAGTGCCTCTTTAGGGACAGTTGTTCCCAAATGCATTTTGGAAGTGTCTTTTTTAGAGACAGTTGTTTAACAATACTTTCTTTCTCAGGACAGTTGGAAATTGTCTCGGGATAGTTTTCAACTGTCCCCATATGCTTCTTGAAGTGTCTCTTTAGGGACAATTGTTCCCAAAGGCATTTTGGAAGTGTCTTTTTTAGGGACAGTTGTTCAACATAACTTTTTTTCTAAGGACAGTTGGAAATTGTCTCTTTAGAGACAGTTGGAAACTGTCCCCATATGTTTTTTGAAGTGCCTCTTTAGGAACAGTTGTCCCCAAAGCATTTTGGAAGTGTCTTTTTTAGGGACAATTGTTTAACAATACTTTCTCTCAAGGGACAGTTGGAAATTGTCTCTTTAGGGACAATTTGGAACTGTCCCCATATGCTTCTTGGAAGTGCCTCTTTAGGGACGACTGTCTCCAAATGTATTTTGGAAGTGTCTTTTTCAGGGACAGTTGTTCAACAATACTTTCAGGGCCCAATTTCCATATGCTTCTTGAAGTGTCTCTTTAGGGACAGTTGTTCCCAAAACCATTTTGAAAGTGTCTTTTTTTAGGGACAATTGTTTAACAATACTTTCTCTCTAGGGATAGTTGAAAATTGTCTCTTTAGGAATAATTTCCAATTGTCCCCATTTGTTTCTTGAAGTGCCTCTTTGGGGACAGTTGTCCCCGAAGGCATTTTGATAATGTCTTTTTTAGGGACAGTTGTTTAACAATATTTTCTCTCTAGGGACAGTTGGAAATTGTCTCTTGAGGACAATTTCCAACTATCCCCATATGCTTCTTGAAGTGTCTCTTTAGAGACAGATGTGGGAAACTGTCCCCATATGTTTTTTGAAGTGTCTCTTTAGAAATAAATGTGACCAAAGGCATTGATTATTCTATATACAGTAGATTTTATAATGATGATGTCTTGATGAAATTATAATTGATTAATGAATTGAAAGTACTTAATCAGCTATCATGCTATGAGAGTGAGTGGTTACTGACTTCTAAGCTTGATGTTTCTCAAATATTATTATCATGTTGTTACTCCTTTATATATGCCTAATGAATCCCTTTACTTGAGTGTCATGGGTGTTGTGACTTCGCTATCTGGCCAACCAAAGGAGGGTATTTCAATTGAAGCTCGATCTGAAACTAGAGACTTCTACGAGGAAACAGTAACTGATTCATCTGGCTACTATCGTTTAAGAGGACTGCAGCCATACACAACTTACAGTGTCCAAGTAGTGAAAAGGGATGACTTGGCTGGATCTAGGATTGAGCGTTCATCATCTCCAAGCAGGGTTTCGGGGATCCAGTTGCTGAGCACGTGCATCGAGTGTACGATTATCGTGTGCAAGAGATTTGAGCCGATTGAACGAGACTTGCAAATCATTCTTTGAACTCTCCGTTGACAACCGCGCCTGCTTCTCGCGATCGAGCTCGGCATGAGGCGGAGTACATTTAATCGTTGCCGGTGCGGTGAGGGTGGTGGATCTGGCTGCTGCGAAGCCATGGAAAGAGGAGGAGGAGGAGGAGGAGCGGGGGATGAAGCGGCCGCTGGTGTTCAAAAACGACGACGTAGAGGAAGAGGAGTGTGGGCTGGATGGTCGCCGGTGACTGTACGGGGAGCAACGGCGGAAGCTACGGCGATGCCAGCGATCGCAGCGGCAGAGAGCTTTTTCCGGCTTCGCTCGGCGGGGCTGGAAGGGACGACGGACGAAGGAGAAACGGGAACCGCCGGCGGGGGAAAGAAGGAACCTCTCGAGCGTGGAGCGGTCGATCCTGTGGATGGGAGCTTAATGACCTAGGAGATCAAGCAATTAGTTTGTATAATTAAGATCCCAAATTTGCTATTCTACCCCTCTTAAGGGGTCATTTAACCCAAGGACGGTTGATTATAGTGGTGGGTAATTATCCGAATTTGGTGATAATAAATGAGTATTTGTTGTGCCTTGTTCAGGAAAGATAGATGTTTTGTTAAGAATTGGAACCATAAGCTTAAATACAAACAGAAAGGAAGTAAAAGCCCATAACCTTATGAACTGAGGATAAAAAAGTAACAAGTTTTTACTTTTCTTTTTCTTTGTTATCATTTAACTCAAGCTTGCTTATCAAAAAGTTGGAAGGTGGAGACGATCGGGAAATCTCCTTCCTATAAAGGTCGAATGGATAACCAAGGGGAATTAGAAGAGATATATATAATATCATCTGAATTTTTCCTTTTTCTTTTTTTGTTAGAAAAAAATGTAATTAAACTTTCCTTTCATCATGTATTGCTTGCGCATCAGGCCTAAAAAGTGCAACAAGTAGAGGAGGGTGTAGAGTGGTTTAACGATGGTGCGTGCATCAGCGGTCGGGATTTTATGAAATCCTAAAAGGCGGTTCTGGGTATGTTGTTTCTAGTTGGTCGGAGCCGGAGAGCCGAGCAGAGACCGTGTATACGGGAGGCGTTTCAATCCAACACCTTTCACTAAATAAAAGGTTTGGTTGGTTTAATTTGATTTGATTTGATTTGATTTGATTTGATTTGAGCAAGCAAAAACGTTTGAATCTTTTATATCTGTTTGGTTAAAGCAAGGCTCAAACAAAGGAACAACATCCACAGCATGGATCTTAATTGGATTCTCCTTTGATTGTTGGTACGTTGAAGGGGATACCCCTTCAAGACTTCTTTTTGTTTCAATTTCTTTATAAACTACAGGAAATCCACTTGGATAATAATAATAAGGGATTTCCTCAATCTTATTGTTTGATAGAGGGTTGCTCCTTCTGACCAAAAAAATAATAATAGAGGGTTGCCCCTCCCAAATGTGCTCATGATGTTCATACTTGGTCTATTCTTATTATTGTTAATACACGTTCGCAAATAGAGATTTTGGGGGTTACCCAATAGAGATTTTGGGGTTTTTTAGAAAGAAGGGGGATAAAAACCCTCTTTCTAAGACCCATTGGTACATTTGTTCAAGACACTTTATCAAACTATTATTGTTGTTGTTCGTAGTAGTAGTAGTTTTGATAGTTGTTGGTAATGATGGTAATGGTTGTGTTTGTATTGGTTATTGTTGGGTGTTTGAGAGTTTTGGCTTTTTAGAGAGAGGTCGGAGTGTTTTGCTTCTGTTAGGTTAGAGGTGGGAGTGTTTGAGGGTTTGTTGTGTTTGTATCGATGGTACGATATGGGCTTTCTGGATTTTTTCTAGGTTTAGTCAACTAGTACGGATTTGGGTAGCAAATTCTAGATCTGGGCTCAAGGGTTGGGAGAGGTCGAGTAATTCGTTGATTGGTTATGCTTGAGTTTGTGGGAGGTCATCCCATAAAAGTATGTTGGATTTCAAGGTGGGAGGTCATCCCAACTCTTTCATTTGTTGTTGTAATTTTCCCGTTCTGTTGTTGGTGTTGTATAGGCCATCGAGAGGCTTCGGATCTTCAGATCTGCGATTGCAAGGAGGTATTTTTGTTCCTTCGGTTTTGCTCCAACTCACAAAAGGGAAGATGAACGAGTTTGGGTAGGTAAGACATAGTAGGAGTATGATTAGGGGATGAAATTGCAGCTCTTTGTGAGCAAACTCCACTGCATTAATGACAGATGTGAAGCGCCGCTTTTGTTAGGTTTTAGAGACTGAAGTTGGTGTTTGGGAAAAAAAAAGGGAAATGGGAGTGTTTGGGAGTGTTTTCCAGTAGTGTTTTTCGGGGTTTACACAAATTGATCCCAAATAGGTTCGTCTTTGGTGATTACCGAGGCTGTAGTTTGTAAAATTTGAGGCCCATGGGTCTCAAAGTTTTGGATATTTTTTTATGAGAAAATTGGGCCCGAATTTTCACATAAATAGTACGCACATGCCCTTTTAGTTCGAAAATGGGTTCGTGACCCCCTATTCTTCTAACACGCGGGACAATTGTTCTCAAAAACATTTTGGAAGTGTCTTTTTTAGGGACAATTGTTTAACAATATTTTCTCTCTAGGGACAGTTGAAAATTGTCTCTTTAGGGATAGTTAGAAATTGTCCCCATATGCTTCTTGAAGTGCCTCTTTAGGGACAATTGTTCAAATGTATTTTGAAGTATTTTTTTAGAGACAGTTGTTTAACAATATTTTCTTTCTAGGGACAGATAGAAATTGTCTCTTTAGGGACAGTTTTCAACTGTCCTCATATGTTTCTTGAAGTGTTTCCTTAGGGACATTTGTCCCCAAAGACATTTTGGAAGTGTCTTTTTTAGGGACAGTTGTTTAACAATATGTTCTCTCTAGGGACAAATGAAAATTGTCTCTTTATGGACAATTGAGAACTTTCCCAGATGCGTTTATGAAGTGCCTCTTTAGGGACAGTTGTCCCCAAAGTCATTTTGGAAGTGTCTTTTCCAGGGACAGTTGTTCAACAATACTTTCTCTTTTCGGGACAATTGGAAACTGTTTGAGAGGCTTCTTTGAAGTGCCTTTATTAGGACAATTGTCCCCATATGTCTCTTGGAAGTGGGGACAGTTGTTTAACTACATTGTGTCTCTAGGAACAGTTAGAAATTATATCTTTAGAGTCCGTTGGAAACTGTCCCCAGTTGCGTAGGCACGATAGAAATCCTTAACGAGTTTCATCAGCTCTGGCCGCTTCCTGTAGTACATTTCTGCTCTTCGACGATCGTCTCGACGAAAAGCAGATCCGCGACGTCGAATCCGTTCACCACCGCCTTCTCTTGGGCTTCACGCGCTTCCAGGTCCTCAATTTCCTCAATTTCTGTCCCTCCATTACCAAATTCTTGTTCCGTAGCAGGTGGAGAGAGCTCTCTGATGTCAAGAAATCCATTAACGTCATCGTCGTCCCTCTAATCAGTGCGCGGAAGCCCTAAAACGACGTTGTACCGGCTTACGTCGACTCACTGCTGGAGCTCGAGCTCCCGGAAGACGACGACAATGGCGGGACAATCAAGAGAAAGATGAAAGAGGAGGAGATCGTCACGGCGTGCTCGGAGTTCCTAAACGTTGGAACCGACACAACGGTCACCGCTCTCCAATGGATACTCGCGAACCTGGTAAAAAATTAGTGGATCCAAGCGAAGCTCTACGACGAAATCCGCAGCGTCGTCGGCGCCCGAGACGGAGGAGAAATCGAGGAAGAAGACTTGTGGAAGATGGAGTATTTGAAGGCGGTGGTGATGGAGGGTCTAAGGCGGCACCCGTCGGGGCACTTCGTCCTCCCTCACGCGGTGACCAAGGAGGTGGAGCTGGAAGGCTACTGCATCCCGAATCTGCGACGGGGGTGGTTTCTTCTAACCTAGGGGGTCAAGCGGCTGATATTCATAATTAGTACCCTAAATTTGCTATTCAAGTCCTCTTAAGGGGTCATTTATCCTAAGCACGGTTTTTTTATAGACACCTTCAAAATTGCGGTGCTTTATTCCAGAAACATGTGACACTTGAATAAAACATTTGACTCTTGATATAACAATCTTAGATTTCGATTTAAAATTGATATTGTTTAGCGTCACTTATGAGTGAATAACTCTTATTTGCTTTGAAGTTTAAAACATTTCAAAGTTCTTCATAAGTCATAACACCCTCCTATTCTAAATTCTTCTTCAGAAAAAACAAAACAAAACAAAAAAGAAAGAGAAAGAAGCAACGAAGAAACTAAAAAGAAACCATCCAAAAAACTTTTATCAACGTGCTTGTAAACTGAAATGACGTACAAGAAAGTAACTACAAATAACAAACACTAACAAAAACGATTTTTTTTTTTTAATTTCTCAATATTCTCGCAAACGCAATGGACTTATATCTATGTATCTTGATATATATATATATCACAAGTTCACAATCTTTATACGCTTGGATATTTTACATAACATTATATTCGTGTAATCCATTTTCGCTCCAATTCAATTTCCTATTTTTTTAGGAATCATTGGTTCGTTTACTATGAACCATGCATGGTTTTCTCTTTATGTGTTCTTGGTGAAGTTCCTCCTAGCAAAGTCCACATTAACAAGGTGGTGTTACTCGCCCTCCTTCCTCATTTTCGCGTGCGTGGAGTACGAGACGACAATCTCTTCAAGAGAGAGGTGAAGATTTCATTCTTTGGATGAGAGAGTTGATTGATTTTTTGTTTGTTTTATTATGTAGTTGCAAATATCATTACTTCTCATTTGCCATGTCCAATTAAGATGGGGCTAAAGTATCGTGCGATGATAATTGATCGAACTATATATTGAAGCAAATATCTTGATCTCATGGGTATAAATGTTAGATTTCGGTGAAGAATGATGAATTAAAACGCTTCCCAAAACATTACTTCTCAAAAAGGGAACAAAAATTAAATATCAAAATGAATGTTTGCAATTTTGATGCATGCAGACTTTACAAAAATGCCCCCATGCAGGATGGAACTACAGACCTTCGGTTTACCGTTTACAAGACTGACGCTCTACCATTGAGCTATAGGGGCTTTTACAATTACTTTTACCCCAATCACTATACAAAATGACATATTGCAATAGATTAATAATTTTAAAAAGCAAGTACTTTAATAATACACGTCATTTTACTATTTTACACGACTATTAAGGAAAGCTAAAATACTACAAACCTTTCTTAAAATTTATAATTTTATATCTATCTATGTTATTTTTAACCAATGATTATAGATAATTTGCATAAAAAATGTCAATATGACACTTACTACTTACTAGTGAACCCAGGGAGTATAAAATAAGAAATTCATGACAAATTGATACAAACAAGTTTTTAAGAGTTGAATAGAATAAGTAGATTTTGAACACCAAATTAATTCCCAGAAAGGCATTGGAAAAAAAAACATATAATGTACGAAAATAAGACCCGTTCATTATATCAAAAAATTTATTTAATCCTTATGTTTTCCTTTCCAATGTATTTCATGTTTATGAACAAATATGAGCAGTATAACCAGAAACAAGTCACCTTGCTTGAGTCAAACACAAACCATTGACTTCAATGCCAAATTACGTACCAAATAAATCTTACAGTAATGATTACTCGGTAGGGAATCTACCTTGGTTATCAATTTTGCAACAAGTACTAGAAATACGTACACATGCATGGATAAGGTGGATGAAGGCCAGCAGGGGCAACCTGAGGACACACAGAAAGAAGCCACCGAAATCCGCCATGGCCGGCCGGAGTTTGGTGGCGATTAAATCTTTCCATGTGGTCTCAGGTTGCTCCCGGTGAATTTCACCACCGACCTTTCTATACAATTTGTGGTGGTGGCCGGATAAAGGCATATATTAAAGGGTGTTTGCATATATTGCAGACTTTTACAGTGTTTTTATATATATAGGACACAAAAGATTATTTTAACTCCCATGTACTTGCATTTTTGAGATGTACGTGGTACTAGCTAGTTTGGTACTGCTCTATGCTATTGTTACAGTACAAGTACTGCAGTACACTGTTTATTAAAAATAAACACTTGTTACAACTGGCGGTATGTAAAATTGGCCCGGACTGGAAAACCGGATCGAATCGGATGTTTTCGGTCTACGGTCCATTCTTTTTAAAATTTTGGTTTCCTGCCCGGTCCAAATCCGGCTGGCTTTCGGTTCAGTCCAGATCGGATGGACCAATTTTTATTATTTTTATTTTATGTATTAAAATTATATAAAAATAAACTACCAACAAAATATATTGTCCAATATTACAAATAATATTTATAAAATAAAAACATTAATTAATTTTTGATTGATATAAAAATAAAAATTACATTTATCGGTCTATTCTGGTCCAAGACCGAACTAGACCGAATCATATCGTTCTGGTCCGGTCTCTGGTCCAAGAATCGTAAAAGTTCCGGTCTGATCTAGACCGGATGCACAATGCTAGTTACAACTGACAAAAAAGTTACTCCGTAATTACTTTGACACACATACATAACTTATGACAAAAATTAGCTACTTTTTGCACCTACCTATCTATGAACTTATCAATTTTCTACATCTACGTTGAATCATGACACTTTTTGCTTAATCACGTCCCTAAACATAGGAAACAAAAAAATCAATGAAATCATTGAAGAAATTCGATAAAAAACTGATAGATCACAATTCCTAGAATTAATGATCTCTTGGTGGAGCATTTGGTTCTATAGAAACAAACAAAGCTTTGTTAGGACAAATAATGATATTGAATCCATTAAAGATGTACCAAGTTATATTTAGAAACAAATTGAGAATTGAGATAAAACAAAAAACTGGAATCCTGACTGTCTAACAGAAGACAAACAAAATACTCATAAAACAAACATTGTAAGATGACCAATAAAGAAATGGAAAAAACCTCCGGATAACATAATTAAAATCAATACAGATGGATCCACCAAAATCAATGGTGAATCTAGTTTTGGCTACATTCTCAGGAACAACACGAAAAAACCACTTTTCCTCTTTTGGGATAAATGTGGTATTTCAACCCCGCTTAAAATAGAAACACTGGCAGTTAGAAATGTCCTGGTAAAGGCTTATGAATTAGGCATTATCAACATTCATCTTGAATGCGACAACCTTACAATCGTGAATGCCCTTAACCAAACCTGGCACTGTCCATAGGATATTGAAATGCTAATTTCTGATATCCTGTGTATTTTACAACTGTTTTCTTCAGTGCAGATTACTCACGTCTTTCGAGAAACCAACGTCGTGGCCGATTTCATCGCGAAGAAGGTTCAACATGTTTCCTTGGAAGACTTTAGAGATAGTCTAGAATTTGTAATTCTCATCCGTAAGAATACTATAGATTGAGAGACCGGCTCGTCTGTGGTCTCCAATCTAATTTTTACCATTTCAAAAAAAAATAAAAAAATCTACATCTACGGACAAATTCTGTGAGAATGAGAAAGCCCACTTGGGGTTGCCTTGTATTAGATAGAGAAAGCCCACTTGGGGTTGCCTTGTATTAGATAGAATATATATAGGGTATAATATACATTTGAGAATAATAAGGAAATACTAAATACATCGTTATTTATATCCTATACATAAGCGTTACTATCATCCCCCCTCAGTTGAAGCGGGAGCTTGTTGAACGCGAAGACTGGATCAAAATTCTAAAAACAGAGGAAAAGACAACCCTTTTGTGAACAAATCTGCAAACTGATGTGATGATGGCACATGAAAAACTCGAACCACACCTAAAGCGACCTTGTCACAGACAAAGTGCAAGTCAATCTCCACATGTTTAGTGCGCTGATGTTGGACCGGATTAGAGGAAATGTACAAGGCACTAACATTATCACAGAATACTAATGTAGTACTAGTGATCGGTGAGTTGAGTTCCCGAAGAAGATGACGGAGCCAACAAGTTTCGGCTACATCATTGGTGACAACTCTATACTCGGCTTCTTCACTGGAACGAGCCACGGATCTTCAAAACCCGAGGGCTGCTGACAATAAACAGTTTTCTTCAGAGTACCATGTAGAAAGGCGTTTTTCACATCTAACTGGTGGATGGGCCAATCACGGGATAGAGCAAGAGTTAAGACCATTCAGACTGTTGCAGGTTTGACCACCGGAGAGAAGGTCTCATCAAAATCAATCCCCTGTTGTTGAGAGTACCTACGAGCAACCCATCTGGCTTGTAACGAGCCAAATTCCCATCAACACCAAATTTGTGGCGAAAGAGCCACTTTCCTGAAACCACATTAGTAGACAAATGCCTCAGAACAAGTTCCCAAGTCCCATTTTTAACCAAAGCATTAAATTCATCATGTATGGCTTGACGCTATTATGGGTCTTGGAGGGCTATTTTGTGACTTGAGGAAAGGGGAGATATGGAGGCAGTATGGTTGTAAATGGGATTAGGTTTAACAATACCCGATTTTGATCAAGTATGCATCTGATGAATTGTGGGGGGTGGACGAGTTGGTCCTGGTTAGGGATGGCAATGGGGCGGGGGTTCCCCGTGGGGATTCCCCACAATGGGGACGAGGATTTTAAATGGGGACGGGGGCGGGGATGGGGGAAAAATTAAATCCCCATGCGGGGACGGGGAGAGGGGTCCCCGCTCCGCCACTCGCCCCGTCCCCGCCCCCGCCGGGGAACCCCGCCCCGAAGGGGAACCACATCCCCGCCCCCGCCGGGGAACCCCGCTCCCATCCCCGCCCCCGACGGGAAACCCCGCTAGAAAATTGCCCAAACACTTGTACCCCTAACCATTGTAACCTCAACCCCAATGCCCTAACCTAGTAACCCTTGTACCATAAACCCCAATACTCTAATCCTTATATCCTCAATCATAAAGTCCAAACCTTTACAAAAATGTTGTTATGACTTTATCAGTACTATAAATCTTGTATTAAACCTTTATACATAATAATGTATGATAAATCAATAATGCTCAAGTGATATAATAATGTATATTTAATAATATATATGGTAAAAATCAATATTGCTCAAGTGATATAATAAGGTATATGGTAAAATCATTTGTAACAACGAAAAAATATATATATAAGATCACCACAAAAACTTTGTGGGCTATGTGAAAGGTGAAATGAAAAACTTTTGGGAAAGAAAATTCCCCGCCGGGGAATTTATATGGAGAAAATTTACGGGGACGGGGCGGGGTCGGGGCCAGATTTTTAACTAAAACAGGGACGGGGATGGGGGATGCAACACTAAACGGGGACGGGGAGAGTGCCCCCCGCCCCGAACCCGCCCCGTTGCCATCCCTAGTCCTGGTGAAGGTGTGGATCAGTGTGAGGGTGGGGAATTTTGTTAGGCCGATTGGGTGGGATTTGGGTTTTGGGCCCGATTTGGTGAGAGAGAGGTGGATGGAGTAGGGCTAGCCGGTGTGGCTTTTGTGTAGAATAGAATTTGGTGGGATTGGGGAGTTTGTTATAGGAGAGAGAGTGGGTGATTGAGAGAACGTAGGGTATTGGGTAGTTGGGGATAAGGTCAAATCATCAGATGATGATGGGGAGATATTTTAGGGATGAGGAGAGAGTGTTTGTTGGGTGAGAATTTTGTGGAGCGTGGAAAACGAGACTGGGAGTTTTTTTTTTTTTTTTGGGGGGGGGGGGGGTTCCATGGTAAATTTGAGAAAATCATTTCACTCCATTATTATGGATATTTCGACTCTATTGTCTTTTTTTTCGCAGGTGTTTCATTGCTTCCGTGAAGCTAACCAAGCAGTTGACTTTCTGGCCACACGCCCCATTCTGTTGCATGCACTCCATAGATTCCAACATCTTCTGTGTCCCACCGACACCCATAGTAGTCCGATTACCAGTGACATATATGATTTCTTACAATTAAACTCTACTTTTCAGTCTTTTGGAACCCAATTTGTAAAAATCATCCATTTGGATGATTTAGAGCATCCATCTGTTTAGGTGGGTCCTAAGGTTTGCCTTGTATCAAAAAAAAAAGAAATTGAGAAAATCATAGGAATTATCTTTTTGAATTTCGTTTTAGTAGGGAAAGTCGGTCTCATTAAAAATAACATGTCTTGATATTATTATCTTCCTTGTTTTGAGATCCAGACAACGATAGCCTCGGTGATTGTCAGCATATACTAGGAGGAGACAAGGACTCAAACGAGGGGCTAATTTGTGGGGTATGGTGGAGGAGAAATTTGGGTAACAAAGGCACCCAAAAATTTGTAGGTGTCCGTACTGTGGGGCTGTTTTGAGAAGCTTGGTGTGAGGATTGACAAGGCCGAGAGTTTTAGTGGGTAGGAGATTAAGAATACGGGTGGCTGCAGCAAGGGCTTCGACCCATAGATTAGGTAGGAGGTTGGCTTGGAAGAGGAGAGTACAAACGACATTATTGATGGTACGGATCATTCGTTCAACTTTTCCATTTTGTTGAGAGGTGTAGGGGCAAGAAAAACGAAACATGATGTCATTTTTGTGGAAGAATTGATGAAAATCATTATTGTCAAATTTTCGACCATGATCACATTGTAGACTTTTAATGGTGGAATTGAATTGATATTTGACATAAGAGAGGAAATGGGTGAACTTGTGAAAAACTTCATATTTATTTTTCAATGGAATAGTCCACAAATAGTGAGAATAGTCATCTAAAATGACAAGATAATACTTATAACCAGAAACACTAAGAACAAGAGAGGTCCATAAGTCGCAATGCACAATTGTAAAGGGCGACTGACTACGAGAACTAGACAATTGAAAAGGCAATTTTTGATGTTTGCCGAGTTGACAGGCATGGCATATATGGGGTAGCCGGCCACTACTGCTGATAGAGTGACTCGATTGGAGGTGAAGTTGGACATGGACACCAGGATGGCCAAGACGACGGTGCCAGATTATTTGAGGAGAACTTTGAGATGTCGTGAGGGCGACTTGACTCGATTTTGTGGATGGCGGAAGGAAAGGGTATAGATCACCTTGACTATTGCATCTGATTATCTCGTTCTTGGTAGGAAGATCCTTCACAGAAAAACCAACAGGGTCAAATTCAACAGAATAATTGTTATCAGTAGTGAATTTTTGAATTGATATTAGATTTTTGATGAGACTCGGGGTAACAAGAACGTTTTTGAGGTTGAGTTTGGGAAGGTGAGACATAGATGTAATGGCCAATTTTAGTGATAGGTAGGTGATTTCCATTTCCCATAATGATGTTTGAAGATGAAAAAATGCCAGGATTAAAAACAGGAGAAAGATTACCTGAGTTGGAGGCCATGTGGGATGAGGCGCCAATGTCCATGTACCAGCCATCATTTGGTTGTTGTAGAGTCATACTATTCAACACATTCACCAATGCATGTTGATCCCACTGCGTCCTCATAGCCTGATGTTGCGGATTCTGTTGTTGAGGGCGAGGTCCAGCACCAAGGATACCAGCGGCCCATTGTTGAATAGTCGGGTTCCATAATTGTTGTTGTTCTGCCAACCCTAGTGTGGGTTCCAGTTGGACTAGCCACGGCAGCCATTGAGACCACGGCCTCGGCCCCGGTTGGACCCAGACGCGATTGATTGTGAGACGATGGATGCGGCTGCTGATTATTGTCAGGCTGTGGTGCGGCCGGCGGATGAGGGACTGCATGCTGAGGCGGAGCATAGAGATGTTCATGGTTCTGGAACCGCCGGTTCCGGTTCCAAAAAATCATGAACCGAAATCGGAACCAACCAAGTCCGGTTCCATCCGGTTTTGCCGGTTCCGATTTCGGTTGCGGTTCCGGATCCGGTTCCGACCGGTTTTGAGCTGGTTTCGGTTTCGGTTCCGAACCGGATAAAAATTAATATTCTTTATAAAAAATATCCAAAAAAAGTTGAATATAAAAAAATAAGAAAATATTAACATTAATCATTTAATCTTTATATTTTAATTATAAAATATATTCTTAAACTAAAAAATATAATAAGCATTTGTCTTTATACAAAATTATAAGGGAAAAAATTGGAAAAATAAAGGGTTTGAACATAATTAAATTGCTTACGTGTTCTCTCCGGGTTAGAGAAATCAAAACCCACGTAGTCCTCTTACCTTTATTATGGAAATTCACTTGGCTAATAGGTTTGAAATTAGCGGTTTTGAAACGGTTTGGAACCGCCGGTTCCGAACCGCTTCGAACCGCCGGTTCCACGGTTCTATGAAATCATGAACCAAAATCAAAACCGGCCTCGAACGGTTTTAGTCGGTTCCGGTTCGATTACGGTTTCAGATGGTTTTGGGCGGTTCCAGAACCGCCGGTTGAACGGTTCAAAGGAATCGTTGAACACCTCTAGCGGAGCAGGGGGTGTCGGGGTGGTTGTGACAGTGAGCGTTGTCTCAGAGGAGGAGACATTGGAGCGGCGCGATTCCTCAAGCAGTAAAGAACTCCGACATTCCTGAAACGTCGGGAAAGGGCGTTGCATCGGAATAATGGCATCCATGGTTTGAAAATCATTGTTCAACCCACGAATCATCTGGAGAACGAGAGTTTCATCAGAGACGGGGTTGTCAACATCATTGAGTCCGCCAGCCAGAACTTTGAGTTTCTGACAATACTCAGTAATAGAAAGGGAGCCCTGAACAAGGATACAGAATTCGGTCTCCAATTGAATGGCCCTGGTCTTCTTGTTGTCGCGAAAGAGGTTTTCAATCGCGTTCCAGACATCTTGATCAGAGATATCGTTTTTCATAACGATGTCAAAAATCTCTGTGGAGATGGACCCATAGATCCAGGAGAGCACATTAAAGTCAAGAACCTGCCATTCGGGATTGGTGGGGTTTGGTGGCACTAGTAGAAAAATGGCTTTTGGCTACGGTTAATTTACCACGGTTGCGTTTTTTTCCGAGTTAAATATGTTAAATAGGTGAAATTACCACGGTTCATCAAATAACCGTATTAATTTAACAACCATAATACCACGGTTGCATTTTTTTGCATGGTAAATTTTTTTACTACGTAAGATTACCACGGTTGGTCAAATAACCGTATTAATTTAACTGCAATAATACCACAGTTGATCAATAACCGTAGTAATTTAACAGAAAAAATACCACGATTTTTTCCCTCTACTAATTCTTCGTTTAACCCTTTAGATCCAAGCCGTCCATATCCCTTCCCGTTTGCAGAGCCAACCTCTTCGCACGGCAACTGCTACACCGTCTCCCACGCACCCACGCCGCCGACCACTTCTGACGCTTCTACTTTGTCACCGTGAAAGGCCAGCCCCGATTTCAATTTCTCTGTCGAACAGGTCTTCCCGCTGCCCACCGTCGAGCACTATCGCTTTGGCCTACCACCGTCGAGCACAATCGCCACCTCTGGTCGACCACCACAACTTCAACCTCCCTTTGTTACCCAATTTCATTGTGAGTTATTTCGAGCTTCGCTTGTGTTTGAAAGAATTTAAGATGGAACTTGAATTTAGGTTTAGGGTTTGCATAGTTGATGAAATTGATGAACTTTACCTTCGCTAGTGCCTCAAATTGTCATGTGCCAATCTGAGGGCACAATTGGCTTCTACTGATGCTGAGGATTTCAGAGATCTCGAGATTGTGAATCAAAATGAGGAAACCCCAATCTTCGGCAATGATAATTTCAATCCAGATGCGGGAGTGGAAACTATATGCATCTTCCCAAAGATCACCGAAAAAGGTTTGATGTTTCTATGCTGATAGACTGCTTGTTTTTGTACCTTTCCATAACTTAGGTGTGGGAATGCACTCTAGATAAGGCAATGGTATGGAATATCTTATCTTTGTTCACCACTTCTGGGATGTTGTTCATGGAAGTTAGCTTAATTGTATTCCTACTTCAGGGAAATTATTTGAATGGATTAGAAGCTTTAGCAAGAACTTTTGCTGTTTCTGCAATGATAGTTGGTTTTGATATTGTTCTAAAGGTACTGCTCCTTTTTTCTCACATTTCTGTTCTTCTATTTTAACACAAATACAAATTAATGTAGGTACTTAATTTGGTTCTTCCATGTGAAATCCTTCTAATGGCCATTGGCATAGGTACATGCAATATTTGTATCTTTTTGCACATTTATGAATATTTAGTTTTCCGGTATATGTCACGCCACCAGGAAAGATCTCTAAACGAGAAAATATACTTTTGAATGTAATTCTGGCACTGAGACACAAATTATATGCAAAAGCAGCTGATGTTGATTAAGCTTTGTGTAGATCCAGTAACTAGAGATGAGCTATACATGTGTGGAATCTTATACTGTAGTAGAATTGAATTGGTTAATTAGTATCTGCATTAATATATAAGCTAATTAGGAGAGTTATTTTCTATTTCCTATTTTATTTATCTTGTAATTTTCTCTTCATGTTTACTATCACTAGATAATGTGGTTGGTGAACATCTTCAGAGTTAAATTTCTGGACACCTCAGAAATCTACATGACCATTGAGGCAATTTAACTTTTCCTTGAGCAATGCTCTTCTTGAATTTAGTTGATGTAATACTTCATTTTTCTTCTGAAAGTTTGACTTATTTGTACTTTATTTTCCTGCTATGAATTTTCAGGTAACTAGGGACCCTGGAAAATTGGCTATCATCCTTAGAAACGTCGGTAAATTCGGGATCAAAGAAATCGCGAGAACTGGAAAGGTTTGTTCTCAGGCCTCCTAGTTACATTCAGTTGCCGAACATGAACTGAAAAACTGGTGTTTGTGTATATCTTTAGATTGCTTTGAGGCGAGAAAGTATGGGCGAGTCAGCCCCTTTTTGGAGATTTTCGGCTTCTTCGTCATCAAGAGTAATATGTTATCATTAGACATGATGTATTATCAATGTAGCATACTTTCTTTCTGCATTTTCATTTTTGAGTAAGATGCTATCGCTTTTGCTTTGATCAGAAAATAATGTAAAGGAGCAAAGTGAATTTTAGAGGTCTTCTTCATTGTATTAGGTAGATCTTATAGACTTGGTTGCTTCGTTTGAGATGACACATAGTATTTATAATTTTCTCTGCAAATTTAGCTGATCCAAGTTGCTTCAATCTTTTTTTCCCTTGCAGATGACAAAATTGGCGATAATACTGCGCACTATATTTCTAGAGACAGTCTTCCTTGCGAAGAAATTTAGGTAAGCCCTAGGCTTCAGATACTCAAGTCTCTTCTGAGCAATCATTTTCTTTTAAAGTGAGCTTTAGAAGCAGATTATTGTATTTGCTATCTTGAAAGCACATATATGTGAAATCATGAAAAGACTCAACACTCCTTTAAAAATCGCATTACTTTTTTTTCTTCTTTTTTTCTGCACATTCTCCTGTTTCTGCTGATCCAACAATTTACTATTGTTAGCTGGCTGCTATTTTTCTTGTTTTTTAGTGTTAGTTGTTTGTTGTTTTTCCTGCAGATTTCCGTTGCTTTCCTGATTTGTGCTGCAATTATTTGTTTGCTTTTTTCAGTCGTTTTGTTGTGAGCTATATGATTCTTTATAGGTTTACCATGACTATTTCCTGCTAAATTTTCATGTTGTTCATTATTCTCACTTGGTTTTTGTTTTGGATGACACATCATCCTTCCCCTTGTTTTTTTACTCTTTTTCTCATCAATCACACAAACCTTATAAGCTTGAGTGGTATGCCCAAAATGTTGGCATGAATCATAAACCCAATGCAACTATGGCTATGTTTTCTTTATTATTATGTTTTGCCTTTTTTTCATAAACTGATTTTAAAAGCTGTGAGTTGTAGTTTCTTTTTGTCTCTTTTTAGCTGCATTATATGTTGGATTTTTGTATTTTTAGGCACTTTATTTGCATTGAGAAGAGAGCTTGGACTTTGTTGATTTAGAGATGGGAGTATTAGAAATGTTAGGTTTCTGACTGAGGCAAAGTAGTGGCTCTGTAACTTGGTGAGGTTGCTTTATTCCTCATATCTATTTATTAAGCTATATTTTGTAATTTTAATGTGTTGTTGAATGCATTGCTATAAATATATCTTACTCTTGTCAAGCAAATTGGTCGTAAACAAATATTTGTGTTTTGCCAGTGGAATTTTGAGATGTTCATTCATACACTGTTGGAAGCACCTCACAGTTTCTGTTAATGTACTCATGATGCTATATGAACCTAGCTGCTTGAAATTTTCTTACTTAACTTAGTTATTATCTGTTATGTGCTTTCTGCTTTATGTGATATTTGCCCCTGCTAGAATGATTAATTTTATGTCTTTGAATGCTAGGTTTCATAAGTTACTCATGTCTGGTACTTACAATGGCATGTCTCAGTCATCTTCTCAGCATGGAACCATCATGCCACATTCATGGGTTTATCATCAGTCTTCTCTACCACCATTTTTAATATCAACATTGAGCTCTGTGGGAGGAGGTACGTGAGCCTTTTTATTTGTACCATGTTTTTGTTTTGTTGTACTTATTTGGCCTTTTTATTAGTACAACCTGTGTTGATAGAAATATTTTTCCTTTTCCTTTCTGAGGCAGATTTCTTGAACAAACGCCAAGTTGCTTGGGAAGATTCATTTCGCAACCTTTATTATTTGCTGAGAAAGAATACATGTGACTTATTCTATGGTAAATATTATTGTTTTGCCATATACATTTGAAGTTTGAAAGTTGTGCTTGCATTAAGAAAGAACAAATCCTACTGGTATGTAACTCGTTAAAAAAATGTTTTTAATGGCAACAGATCTTGCCGTCATTGTGGCCAATTTTACGTTACTATACTGAGGTATTCAGTTGCAAACTATAAAATGGAATAAATGTTAGTTCTATAATATTTATCCTTGTTAGCTGGGTTAGTTGATGTATGATATTTTGATATTATTTGATCGATCCATTTTGATAAATGACAATTGTGTGTGATATAATAAATATTATAAATTAGGTATGAAAAGATGTGCACATTTATCTCGGTTTATGGGGTTATAACGATTTACCACGATTCGATCAAATGTACTACGATTTAATTTTACTGCGGTTATACAATTTTACCACGGTTCAAAAATTATTTACCACGATCAATTTTACCACAGTTGTACAATTTACTACGGTTGATTCACATATTAAACTGTTACATTTTTACCACGGTTGTCCCATTTACCACGGTTCAACAACCGTGGTAAATGGGACAACCGTGGTAAATGTGCAACCGTGGTAAACATGTTTACCATGGCCAAGTTTACCACGGTTGATTAACCGTGGTAACATTTGCAAACAACCGTGGTAAAAATCCTTTTTTTCACTAGTGTGGGGAGGAGTTGTTGATGTGGTGGAGGGCGAATTTCCCAATGGTGAGGAGAAATAGAGTGCGCCACTTGTTGTAGTTGGATTCCTTGAGATCAAGAGGGAAAGGGACATGTGTTTTGATTGAGGCAACATGAAATGCCTGAGCCATGGCAAATTCGGATGGGGTGCGGCTTGTGGTGGTAGTGGCGGGAGTTTGAACATAAAGCATTTCTCATTCGGAAAGACTAATACAAGTACAATGTAAAAGAGGACCAATTTCAAGTGTTCTAAGATCTGTTGCGATTTGGGTCGCAAAACCCAATTCAAGATTTATTAAAGTTAAATTCTTTAGTTACATGTTTTGCTTCCCATATTTGGTAAGAGAAAGAAAAAAAGGCATTTGGGACGGGGATAAGAAATTAAAGCTCAATGTGATGGCAACTCCTCCAGGAACTCAAATCAAATACCTCTAAGATGCTACTTACTTGTAGCTTTACCCAGAGATGTGAAATTGAGCCCGCACAACAGACATGGTCATGAAAAGTCATATATACATAGTAGCAGATAGCGTTGCACTAGACATAAAGGGGGATAGAGATTTACCAAATAATTGGCTTTTTTTGAGGTGGTGGAGGATTCATAGGCAATGGCATCACCAGTTCAGGAGGCTACAAGCATAAGATGATTTAAGAATATAAGTAGTAGTACTAATGTTGGAACAACCTACAAGCATAAGATGAATAATCACAATCAGTTAAATGAGCAAATATGATTTAAGAAGATGCAGTTGGCACAAGTGATTAAGTAAACACCCTTACAGAAAGAATTGCTATATTTAGCACACTCTTGAACTTTCATTTTTAGGAGTTAAATTTCAGCCAACTCCCACTATAATGTTAACTAACATGACTATGACTATACACATAAGTAGATGAAACTTGATCCAGTTCCAGGTTCCAGGTTCCAGGTTCCAGGTTCCAGGTTCCAGGTTCCTTGCTTGTAAACTCTTCTTCAACAACCAACCAAACATAAGAAAGATCCCAATAAAGATATATTTAGCAAACAATTTAACAAATTATAATAGAATCAAATAAACTAACTCATCCTTACAAAGTCAAAATCAATATTTTAATACCATTATTGCAATCAACAGTACATCATGAAATGAAACATATCTATTAATTATCATTGTGTTAGACAATCAAATGGATATTTGGTGATTGATGAATCAACATAGTACCACAATCCCAACTAATTTAAAGTACTAAGACATGCATTCATCAGAATACCAACAAAAGTAAAAAAAGGAGAAACTAAACTTACATGTTGCATAGATAAACATGAATCTTTCTCCTTGAAAAAGGGGTCCAAGGAGAGATTAATTATTGAACAAAACATCACATAAACAGATAAGGCTCTACATAATGTCATAAACACATAAAGCATCACATCAAATTTGAAGACTTAATACTTGAAAAAGGTGTTGTGGAGAGAAAGGAAGAACCTGACACTAGTACAAATGACTTATCTAATACCGGAAGGAAGGATACCGGTTGCGTAAAACCGGTATGGAACTTGGAAACGGTTACCAGTTATTGGACAAAACCAGTATCTGCGAGAAAAAAAAATATTGTATACCGGTTATTAATATAACCGATATGCATGTGCGGTGTAATAAACAGGCAAACGTATTTTTTTTAAGCTAAGGCAATAGGGATACGGATTTCGTAAACACCGATATCCTTGTTTATTATTAATCTTTTTTTTAATCTGATAATCAGAGCTTTTATTATTAATATTGATTGATTTATTTTATTATTTGTTTATTTTACTTCAATAGTTTACCAATCCCTAGTAAATTAAAAGTGTTTAACTTTATTGTTAATTGATTCTACCCTACCAAACCCTTATTCTCACGCTGAGCTCGTTTCCGTTCCATTCTCCACGACCACCGCTTGAGTCGTCGGAGCCCTACGCTGCCGCTACTGCTCGAATCACTCGAGTTGCCGTTGGTCGCCAGTAGCATTAGCAGTATTCAGTGGTAATCGACGGTGTACCTTTTTCAATTTTTTAGTTAAGCATTCTTTCTTGCCAAATTTTTGGGTGAAACAGGCGAGGGACACATTCTACGCTTGTTTAGAGAAAGAATCCAAGAAGCGAGGCACTGAAATTGCTTCTGTGGGACTCCTTTACCCGATCGATTGCAAGAAATCTAGGGTTCAGTATGAGAATGCATGTCGACCTTCTTAGGTAATGAATTTAGGTTTCAAATCATTTCTGATTATTGGTGAATCCTTCAGTAGCTTATCTTGTTTCGATTTCCCGACTTCAATCTGTGTGTTTGAATTTGTGTTTGGTGCTGCGTAGGTGAAGCACTTTGACATGCAGTATTGCTCTAAGAAAAGAGTTGAAAGACTCTTGGATGCCAATGATTCTAAGAGAGGTGCGTTTTCTGGAGGATTTTTATTTTGGCTATCCTCATAATTGCATATGTGAAGAAGTGCTCACTTTAAGTCATGCCTTAATTTCACATTCATACTTTTGTCTAGTTTCATGACATGAGGATGTTTATTTTTTGGTTTTATCCCTTCTGTTGGCAACTGTGTAAAGCTCTCCTACGCTCCAAGGAAGATATTAGGTGTTTGCTCAATATACTTACTACTTAGCCGTGCATCTCTCCATGTGAACCAATCAATCCAACAAGATAATGTAGCTATGGACTTTTCCGTCTCTTTGGTTAGTCGATGCATCACATATATATATTCTTTCTTCTCTAATCCATTTTTTTTTCTAAATGAAAACTATCATATGTAACATTTGAATAAGATGAATCTGTTCTTGAATGCTAAACCTTCTAGTGTTGTTTTTTGTTAATTCTAATCAATCATTTTATGGTGTGACGCTCAAATCTAATAGAAGTTGAAATGATAAATTGTCATTAAGATTAATACATTTCTAAAATAAATGAAAACACTAATGTAAAAAAATGTGATAAAAAATGAAGAAAAAGAAATGTTTGGATAATTGGATGGTACGGTCTATTTGTTTCTAATTATTTTTGGGTGAATTGTAGTTTATTGATGCCACTAACTTCCTTTTCAATCCCGAAGGTGCACCAAGTCTCGTCCGTACTTTAATTCTTGGTCACTGCATTAACAACTTATCTTTGTTGTAGGATATGCTCAAAGAACAAATATCGCAAGGCCTCATAAAACCCGTCGGTAGAGAAGATATTTTGTCATTTGCATTGGAGAAAGATAAACATCTTGGTAGATTGAGGGGTGTATGCTTCGGTGTTGGTGTTAAGGGATATTTTGGTCCAACTAAGCGTTCAAGCTACCAAGAGGACAACACATTGAGGGCTGAATTGGTGCTGGTACGACAGAGATTGGAAATTCTAGAAAAGGAAATGCGAGAAAAGAACCAGAATTTGATGGAGAGCCAAGGGTCTGCCAAACGACCACAAGTGTCACCACCAACTAATGAAGAACCAGAGTATGAATCTCCGATTAGAAATCGTGCTTCTTCAAAGATAGACTCTTCTCATGTGGATCCATTGAAGGTATCCATTTTTATTGAAAGTATTGCATGTACTGATGTACGTATATGTTGAGGGTGTGTTACTTTCTAATTGAAGCATTACAAATAACCCAATCGTAAGTAGATGGCCATACATCTTCTAAATAATACATCTTCTAATTACAAATGTACTTGTTGTGCACAAATTCATGTATTAAGCTGAATTTTGTTTAATGCATAGTTGGCAGAAAATACTAGAAAATGCAGATTAGCTTGGCCCGACCGATCATGTGTGGTGGCCAAAGGTCTTGCTTATATCCCTAAAGCAGGCGTTGCAGAAATTCTTCATGGAAAACAATTGGGGGCTAATGTTTTGAGGGTTGGGATTCGGAATGTATTGAAAGAGAATGGAGAGGTGCCATTTCCCACTGAAGAGGTCCCTTATTTGTCAGAGGCGTCACTGGGAAACATCGTCGAATGGCCTAAGGACATGGTCATATTTGAACGGGTAAGGATATGCATGTATTCCTTAATATCAATAAATAGCTATGATTATAATTTAATGAAATAAGTGTATGTATTTCAGGATTGTACAAAAACCTTATTTCCACCGATTGGTCACAAAACCTCTTCTGCTCCACAACCAAAACACCCTGCACTTGATAGGTGTATGTCGTTGATGACCTCAATTGATGATTTTGTACTGAGTATTGATATGCCGAAGGCTATTGTACAACACTCACATAAGTTGGAACTTCGCAAGGAAGATATGATGTCATGGCTAGCACGCGGAGAGTTAGATGGAGTGCACATCAGCATGTATATCAAGTAAGCAGTTCATATTTTTTAATCGATATTTTTTTCTCCTTTTTTTAGTTTGTGGTTCACATCTCATGTATATATATTTATATGTATTTTTCTGAGAATTACTTATTATACGAGTATTGAGTTGAGAGACTTATAATGACAAGTACTTATATGATAAATTCTATAACTCACAATTCAAGTATCTTTGTCCTTCACGACTAGCCTACCTAGCTCGAAGTTCGGATGATCCAAAACTTGATCACCGAGTAAGATATTTGATTGCTTCCATGAGTGAAACAAGTGGATGTTTGTGGTTTCTTCCATATCATGAAGGGTGAGTTAGTTTAATTATGTATCACCTCGAATGCATAAGTATAATTTTGAATATAATTTCATATTAGTATTGATTAGGTATCATTGGATGCTACCTGTCATAAATCCCGCGCTGAATATGGTCTATTGGCTTGATCCAATGCGACAAGTTGTTAAAGAAAATTTCAAGCATATGTGTGAAACGTAAGTTTTGTTGTAAATAGCATTGCTTACATCATTGTTATGCATATGATACATATTATAACTATAGTCAATCAATTAATTAACCTTTTATATTTGTGAAGTGCATTAATCATGTTGAGTACTAAGAGAGGAAATCTCTCCAAAGCAGACAAGCCAAACATAAGTTGAAATGTTATCGAGGTGAGCCTCTAAGTTATATTTATTGATTATTATTTTGACAAATGTTTCAAGTTTAATGGTTATCATGGTATTATTGATATACTTCAATTTTTTATGTACAAGTGCCTTGAACAACAAGATTATACGTCATGTGGATTATATGTATGCCGATTCATGAGAGACATAGTGCAAATAGGTGTAGTGGAAATTCCAACTTCAGTTTGTACACTACTCCTACATTCACATTTATGCACTTCTTATATATAATTAATAGCTAAACCGAGTCACTTACTGGTTAACTGATTGGTAAATACCATTGTTGACAATTATTCAATATATATGCTTATGAGCTTCTATTCTCTGTTTTCCTACATAGCTTGTACTCATCACAAATTTATTATCTTGCTCTTTTTTATGCCTATGTATTGTCTTTCTTTATTTTCATACATTGTTAAGACAATTATTGCATTTTCATAGTCAGATTCTCAACTAGTGTACGTGAGTGCTACTTGCTATATCTTGATGTGTCATTGTTTTCCATTTATAAGATTAATGATGTTGTTTATAATGCTTAATGTAGTACTTAGCACATTCATCGCGAAGATACAACAAGGAGCATATCTTAGAAGTAATAGAGGAATGTCTTCAATATCTCCAACCTATTTTTGAGTTGGAGTTGAACTTGCCCACAACATTGGAGCTAAAAGCATAGAGTTGGAGTTGAACTTGCAAGCCCCCCAGCATAGGAGCTCAAAGCATATATGTATGTATGTTGAGAGAGCATTTTTACTATCTATAACTAGTATATTTTGTTGGAAGCTATTTTATTAGGTTATTTTGTTATTTATAGTTTAAAGAGATATGAAACTTTTAAGTTATTTATAGCTCAAGGAGCTAACGCTTGTTAACAATTTATTATATATAATTTATATATGGATTATTTGATGTGATTTTGTTGTACACTGTTATAGCATTTTGTGTGAAATACAATGACGTAAACGGGTGGTATAATATATAGCTGAATGGGTATTGTAAAAAAAAATAAAAAATAAATAAATATCATACCGGTTATTTTAATAACCGATATGTAACAGACAAGGAGGTAGATACCGTTTTTTCACATAACCGGTATCGACAATAAATAATTTATAAAAATAAATAAATATGGGGTTACCGGTTTTTTAAATAACCGGTATCCGTGTCCCTGCTTCATACCGGTTTGTGAAAAACCGGTATACGAAGCAGGATTTCGACTCATCTTAGACCGGAACCATAACCGATATCCGTTTTAGTAAAAAAACGGTATTAGATGGTCTTTTTGTACTAGTGAGGTATGAGAATTACCCTTCCATGAATTATCATCTAACAAAACATGTAGTAAAACTAACCTTATGATATTCATGGGTACCTCCAGCAACCTTTCAAACATTCATCCGGGTAATTAAATAGAATATGCTCAAGAGTACCTAATACATAGAAAATTTCCAGTTTAAAAATTATACATGACAACAAAGCACAAGAAAGATGGCAGGTTTGAACTAAATGTGATAACACCAAGGATAACTGCTACATCAAGTACATGTATAACACCAAAATAGAATGTATACTTATCTAGATACTAACCTGCGAAGGTTCCACTGTCACCTACCTTTTGAATTTGGTAGAACAAAACCATATCCATGGAATGGAAATTGTTGAATTCCGATTCAACCGTACGTGAAGATGCTAAGGGTCAACACACCCTCAGCTCGGATTTGTTGAGGATTTGTTTGTTTCGGGGACGTCCTCAACAACTTCCTAGTCTCTGGCTTCGCGTAGGGCGGGACCTCCGGCTCCACGGTTCAGTTCTGATGTTGATATTATTCCTTCACACCTCTCCAGATTGCATGTAGTTGTTCTCGAGTTCCAACAACTTTCTCATACGCGAGATTCACCTGAAAACACCCCGGATATGGCTTTCCCCGGGGCGGGCTCTCCGACGCTCAAGTCAGTTTTCTATGCGAAGAGCATGTATATATATGTAGAAAAGCTAAGGTTGAGAGGTTTACTAACCCGTCGAATTACCTTGACCGAGTATACTCACTCTTTATTTCATTAGTCGGGCATTGGGCTTTTTAGTGGTAATTATTCCATCAAAGGCACAGTAATGAGCTAACATATACTTTCTAGCATTCAAACAAGACATCGAGCACGTATAGATGATCTCAGAAGCTATGTAATCACCTCATATATCAAGCAAAGTATTAAAATCACTAACCTCCCGTGACCCGCCTAGGTGCAGCTGTAATCCGAGCTAGGTCGGCGATGCCAAGTTACAGTAATATTGTCCAAGCCTAAGTCTCTAAGAAGAGGAGAAAAGGCTCGAGGGCGATCGACCTCGTAGAACTTCCTTGAGAGCTTTAGGTGTGCAATCGAGACGAGGATTGTTTCGTCTTCCTTTCGAGCTACCAACGTCAACGTGGACTCCTGACTCGCCGACGGGAAGGTGGGAACATCCGAAATTGTGCCAAGACACCATGCACGAGCTGAGATCCCCTCCATCGCCCATGGTAGAGCTCTCGAAGACTTCCGTCTCTCCTTCCGTTCACTCTCTGAATTGCAGTCCCTCCATGAGAGAGATCTCCGATGCTCCTCCATTGGAGCTACCGAGAGGAGATCTCATGAGCCCATTGTTTCTCTCCAATTGTCGGCCTCCTCTTTTTTCAATCTCCCCCCCTTTCTTGATGGCGGCCCCCCTTTAATCTGAATTGCCCTATTCCTCCTCCTTCCTTCCACTTGGGCCTTATCCTTTTTTAATGGGCCTTGAGCCCAGCTCCAACACAGCCCCTCAAGCCTTTCGCTACGCGTAGCACGGCGAAAGCTTGAATACTGGTGTATGGTTTCTTTGTGAAGAGGCAAGATGATGGGGGTGGAGCCCTAATGTACTTTGTCGGATTAGAGCTTCAATGCTTTTTACTCTGCTTGTAGCCAAGGCTTTCTCAATGGGGTGGAGCCCCGAGATATTGCACTTCGAGTTTGCGAGGGAACTCGTTGAGTGGGCGTGAAGCCCCAAGACATTGCTCTTCGAGTTTATGAGGGAACTCGTCGAGTGGGCGCGAAGCCCCAAGACATTGCTTTTAGAGTTCGCGAGGGAACTCGTCGAGTGGGCGTGAAGCCCCAAGACATTGCTTTTAGAGTTCGCGAGGGAACTCGTCGAGTGGGCGCGAAGCCCCAAGACATTGCTTTTAGAGTTCGCGAGGGAACTCGTCGAGTGGGCGCGAAGCCCCAAGACATTGCTCTTAGAGCTCGCGAGGGAACTCGTCGAGTGGGCGCCAAGCCCCAAGACATTGCTCTTAGAGTTCGCGAGGGAACTCGTCGAGTGGGCGCCAAGCCCCAAGACATTGCTCTTAGAGTTCGCGAGGGAACTCGTCGAGTGGGCGCCAAGCCCCAAGACATTGCTCTTAGAGTTCGAGAGGGAACTCGTCGAGTGGGCGCCAAGCCCCAAGACATTGCTTTTAGAGTTCGCGAGGGAACTCGTCGAGTGGGGCGCGGAGCTCCAAGACATTGCTTTTCAAGGGGCATGGCTCCACTCTAGTTGGGTTGCTTCTTGGTGTGCCTTGCACTTTGCTTTTAATTGTTTACTCGTATTTGTATTATTCTTGCTCTACCATTTTCTTGTTAATAGTGCAAGCATGAACCTTGTATTTGAAGGAACATGCGTGTTTCCCATTGGGGATATACAGACTTGTGCGTAAAGAAGCACATATATGTGCGTCATAGAAAAGAGACTCGTGAAGGGGGTATGCGTTTGTGCACAAAGGACCCGCCATGCGTCGGAGAGAGTGATCCCATAGAGGGTATAAGGGAGGGAGTGATTTCACTAGCTTGCTCGTGTTGCTCAGCTTGCTTTTTCACTCTCTGTTTGCTTGCTTTCTCGTGTTACTTCTGTTACTTGCTTTCTCACATTGCTTATACATTTGTCTTCTTGTATTTCCTTTTTACTCGCTTTCTCTAAGTCCATGGAGGGTGCATGGTTGGGTAGTTATGAGCGAAGGGAAACCTTTGTGAAGGGGAGCTCTCGCGAAGGATGAGTTTTTGTGGATGATGGGCCTTCATGAGGAACGGCTTACGTGAATCATTGCCTTTGTGAAGGGACATAGGCATAAGCCGGAAAGCCACGAGTATGGGCCACGAGTACCACACAAGGGTCAGTAAGGCCTTCGTGAAGGCGACTTTACTAGATTTCTCGCGTTGTTGTTCAACTTGCTTTCTCATACTGTTTTTCTTGTATTACTTTCTTGCATTGCGTTTATACTTCTCTCTCACATTGCCTTTTCGTATTGCTTTCGCGTATGCTTTTCATACTCGCGTGCTTTTTGTATTGCTTTTCAAGACGCATTTCACACGTCACGTTCACTAATTGCTTTGTTTTTGCTCTTTTCATGCATTGGCTATGTTGTGTGCGCGGTTTTTTAGACATGTCTTAATCAACTTTGGCTTGGTTATCATGTTAATTACTCGGGCAGACCGCACGTTTTTCACTTTGTCCGCGTACAACCCCCTTTTCTCCCCCCATCCCTCCTACCAGTTTGCGAACTGGAGGGGGATTGAAGAAGGGGTTGTGAGGGGGGTTAGCTCGTTGTTTTTAGTATCTGCCATGGTGCCTGCCCTTGGGGGCCATCTTGTATGTTTTGGACGCGCATAATGAATGTAAGCATGGTAAATGTAATGACGCTTTGTATTGTGCAAACCAATGTATCTACAACTCTCGCTTTTTGAAGAGCAACCAGTAGAATATATGAACTTTCTACTTCTTTTGCGTGTCTCTTTGTTTCCAACATTTTTGTTTGTAAATTGCTCCTCGCTGTATCCTCGCAAAGGCGTATCTCATCGCTACTTAGGTTCTTGCAGGTGATTGTTGGCCTTTTAAGTTGTTGAGTTTTTCTCGAGTACGAATTGCTTTAACACCTACATTGCTTTTTCTCGCGCATATTGCTTCTCAAGGGTGTTGCTTTTCATGATTTGCTTATACAATAGTGTTCAATGGTTATTGTTTTACACGCGTATTGCCTTCGGGTATTGCTTTCACGTATTGCTTTCCAGACTTGCTTTTGACAATTACTCTTAACACTTGCTGGTGTTGCTATGCGTACTGGCTAATACGTGCCAAGCCAGTACCGTCTGATATTGCCACACGCACTGGCTAATTCGCCAAGCTAGTGCCGTCTGGTGTCGCTATGCGTACTGGCTAATACTTGCCAAGCCAGTACCATCTGGTGTTGCTACGCGCATTGGCTCGATGTGGCTGAGCCCAATACCGTCTAGTGTTGCTACGCGTATTGGCTCGATGTGGTTGAGCCTAATACCGTCTGGTGTTGCTACGCGTATTGGCTCGATATGGCTGAGCCCAATACCGTTTGGTGTTGCTATGCGTATTGGCTCGATGTGGCTGAGTCCAATACCGTCTGGTGCTGCTTTCACTTGCTCAAACTCGCTTGTACTTGCAGATACATTGCTTTTATTTGCGCATACTTGCTTTTACTTGCACATACTTGATTTTTCTTGTGCATACTTGCTTTTTCTTGTTCATACTTGCTTTTTCTTGTGCATACTTGCTTTTACTTGCACATACTTGCTTTTTCTTGCACATACTTGCTTTCTTGGTATTTTGGATTATGTATTGCTTAATAATTCGCGAAAGCGTTGCCTTAGGGTGTTTTGCCTTGTGTACCTTGTTATTACGTATTGCTTTTATCGTATCGCATTTGTAATTTGCTTTCTTTAAGCCCGTGGAGGGCGTGCGGCTGGGAAGCCATACGTGAAGGGAGGCCTTTGTGAAGGCTAAGAGGTGAAGGCCTTCACGAAGGGGATACCTTCGCGAAGGAGGGACCTTCTTGAGAGGGTGTCTTCGTGAAGGCAATAGGCTCAAGTTGGGGAGCGACGAGCACATGCCATGAGTTCTTCGCGAAGGCCGGGAAAGGCCAAGAGAAGAATGGGAAAGCCAAGGGTAAAGGCCGGGGAGGCCTTCGCGGAGGATGCCTTGCTAGTTTTTCTTACGATGTTGCTCCATTCGCTCTAAAGTGCAGCGTCTCTTCCTTTTTGGCCTCATATTGCTTTTCTTCTTACATCCTTGTAAAAGGCATGAGTGGTGGCGAGCGGAGTGATACCATGGATGGCGTCGGCTTGAGGGACATACGAGTCCCAGCCGTTGTAAGATGTCGTAAAGCCTAGGCGCAGACAAAGGTAAAGTAGTGAGAGCTACGCGAAGTATAAGTAGAGAGGAGCGAAGGCTAACCAAAGCCGAAGTGAAGTGTGGTGGAGCTTGGTTGTCGGAGGTTCTTCGTAGAGCGAACATTTCACCATGACAAGAGCGTCTCTAGTGCGTGAGGACATCCCCACGGTCGGCGCCAGTGTTGAATTCCGATTCAACCGTACGTGAAGATGCTAAGGGTCAACACACCCTCAGCTCGGATTTGTTGAGGATTTATTTGTTTTGGGGACGTCCTCAACAACTTCCTAGTCTCTGGCTTTGCATAGGGCGGGACCTCCAGCTCCACGGTTCAGTTCTGATGTTGATATTATTCCTTCACACCTCTCCAGATTGCATGTAGTTGTTCTCGAGCTCCAACAACTTTCTCATACGCGAGATTCACCTGAAAACACCCCGGAGATGGCTTTCCCCGGGGCGGGCTCTCCGACGCTCAAGTCAGTTTTCTATGCGAAGAGCATGTATATATATATGTAGAAAAGCTAAGGTTGAGAGGTTTACTAACCCGTCGAATTACCTTGACCGAGTATACTCACTCTTTATTTCATTAGTCGGGCATTGGGCTTTTCAGTGGTAATTATTCCACCAAAGGCACAGTAATGAGCTAACATATACTTTCTAGCATTCAAACAAGACATCGAGCACGTATAGATGATCTCAGAAGCTATGTAATCACCTCATATATCAAGCAAAGTATTAAAATCACTAACCTCCCGTGACCCGCCTAGGTGCAGCTGTAATCCGAGCTAGGTCGGCGATGCCAAGTTGCAGTAATATTGTCCAAGCCTAAGTCTCTGGATCCATTAATTATCAAGTGCTATTTTATATTAGCATGCTAGTTGCATTCTACCAAGCTTCTCTTCATATCTTTGGCTAATTAATTAGAGTTCAATACTAGCTTAGCCCCTTCTTTCTCGTGTTTCTAGCTAATTAATTAGAGCTTAGTCTTGTCAAGACAAAACACGCACATAAACACATTGCACATCAAGCATTCCACAGAGAAGCAATTAGGAGCAGAAAATGACCTTGCACATCAAGCATTGCACAAAGAAGCAATATTATCAGATCAAGCAAGAGAGATAGTGATCGAGATCGGTACTGCGGCTGTGAGAGATGATCAGAAATGGCCAGAGCCAGTGAAAGAGCGAGATGATGAGTGGAGGGAGATGACGAACCTGAGAAGAGGAGAAAAGGCTCGAGGGCGATCGACCTCGTAGAACTTCCTTGAGAGCTTTAGGCGTGCAATCGAGACGAGGATCGTTTCGTCTTCCTTTCGAGCTACCAACGTCAACGTGGACTCCTGACTCGCCGGCGGGAAGGTGGGGACATCCGGAATCGTGCCAAGACACCATGCACGAGTTGAGATCCCCTCCATCGCCCATGGTAGAGCTCTCGAAGACTTCCGTCTCTCCTTCCGTTCACTCTCTGAATTGCAGTCCCTCCATGAGAGAGATCTCTGATGCTCCTCCATTGGAGCTACCGAGAGGAGCTCCCATGAGCCCATCGTTGCTCTCCAATTGCCGGCCTCCTCTTTTTTCAATCTCCCCCCCTTTCTTGATGGCGGCCCCCCTTTAATCCGAATTGCCCTATTCCTCCTCCTCCCTTCCACTTGGGCCTTATCCTTTTTTAATGGGCCTTGAGCCCAGCTCCAACAGAAATATCACCATGTAATTGTAAATCTAACCAAAGTGGAGAGCAAATAATCACAGTCCAATACAAAAATGTGCAAGGCAACTCTCAACAAAGTAGTAAATGGAGCAATTAGACATCACAAGCCGCACAAAGTTGTAATCCATGTTGCCTATAGGAAAACAAAACCTTAGTCTAGAACAGATGTGCAGGTGTAATCTACATGTACAAAGATTACAAATAAAGGTAAATCCTACATGTGAGCAAGTAATCAGAAATTTATTGGTAACAAAATTGTAGTTACAGAAGAAAATGTAGTTCGAACCTCCCCAGGCTGCAGTAGATCGCACCGACAACGTGAAGGCTCATCGCAAGGTCAAGGCTAGGCTCGTCGTCGACGGCGCAGCGCTCGAACGATTTGGAATCCCTGATGGCCATCGCCTCCGGCGAAACTATCCCTGGCGAGCTTGAGGAGAAACGATCCCAGATCTGGATTATCAGGAGTGAATCGTCGAAATTGATCGGCATAGGCGGCGGCAGCCTGGCGGCGGAGCTCTCCGGCGTGGAAGGCGTTTTCTTTTTCTTCCCGGAGCTCCGATCCGGAGACGGCCTGACGCGGGAGATGGAGAAGGCGTGCGCTTAACGACGGGGGAGTAGACTCGAGGGAGTTGCAAGGGGGTTGTCGGGGGTGGTAGTGGCGCGGATCTGCGATGTGGCGGAGATTGAGCCGGCGTCGGAGTTGGGAGTGGAATTTCCGACAGAAACCTTCGGCGGCGGCGTCGGAATTGGCTAAAGATCTTGCAGAGACTTGCAGACACAACCTGTAGTTGAACTATTGAAGTCGTGGGAGCAGTTGAGAAGATCGTGTATAGAGATAGCAGTTGTGAGTATTGTTTTACACGTGGTAACAGAAGAATCTACTATATAATAACTAAAGCAGAATGTCGGCTGAGCAGCACGCGTTCCGAGATTGAGCCCGTGTTTTTCGCTGCCACGTATCACAGCGGGATTAGTTTGCACACGTGTCACCAGTTCGCTTACTGTTGTTATTTTTGTAAAAAGCTATGATTCTGAGCGATTCTGACCTAATTGTGCAGAGATTTGCTTTGTATGTTTTTTTTTTATATATCTTAAACTTTCCAAAAAAATAAGCAAATAAAACTAAGAGCTACATTTTAATTGAATAAAATCCAATATTTGAGAATCAAGGAAAAAAAATTATTTTGCATTAAATGATGTATAAAACCTGTTATATGATAAATTTTGCATTCAAAATACCAAAATTAAGGAAAAAAATTATGACAAATATAATCACAAAACCAACCACAAATATGACAAAATAATGCACAAAACCTGCCCACATATTACAAAACCTCATATACACAAGAACCTAAATATGAAGCATTAAAAAATTACATAAGCATTACAGAAATGCAGCAAAAGTTTAAACACAAAACCAACCACAAATATGACAAAACAATGCACAAAACCTGCATAGATATTACAAAACCACATATACACACATAAACCTGCACAGATATTACAGAATATATTGCACAACTTTTAAAACCTGTATATAAATTACACAATTGTATAAATTCTGAGACAAAATAGTGTGCTTTGTCTGTTTCCCAATGGCATAAATTCTGCATATCATAAAACATCCATAAAAAGCAAAACTGATTACAAGACGTGAACAAAAAAATCAAAGTATAATACAGAATCATTAGGAGCCTTACAAAATAGTTTATGTAAAAAATTAAAATGATTACTACGAAGATATGATATAGAAAAATCTATGCATTCCAAAAATAAAAAAAATAAACATGATTTGTTATACCGAAACATGTAATACAAGACTACATCTCTTTGACATAGTCGTCTATAAATCTACCTTCTCAGTTATTTTAAACCCTACACTACAGCATAATACAGTCATTTAGAGGTAATGCTAAAGCAGAAGTCAGTTATTTCAAATGTAATTCTTATATCATTGCAAACAGAAATTCAGTGTCTGTTTTGTAGGGATTCAGATTTAACATTTCAAACAGAACTGATTTTGATTTATTTTCTTTGTTTCAGTTTTATTCAGGAAATCCAGAACTAAGGTACAAGGTAATAATTCAGAACCTATATGCAACATCGAATATATATTTTTCATTCTTTCATTCACTCTACTCTATGCAACATTGAATATCTATTTGTCATGTTCATCTCGATGTTAGTATAGTATCCGTACCTTGAGCTTTTCTTTTTTAGATCTTGGAACCCCATGAGTTGTTTGAGGTTTACATTTATCAACTTGGGAGCTTGCCAAAACATCCTCCCCTTCCATATCTATTCACCAAACCCCAGATCTGCTCATATGAAAGAAATTGTTCAGTTTATTTACAAAGTAATGCACCGGGACATAAATCAAACAAAGCATATGTAGAGAAAGGTATAAAGATAGAAAGAGATAGCCAGAGAAAGACATAAATCAAACAAAGCATCTACAGATTTATGGATTTCTAGGAAACGTGAGAAATTTTAAGGGGAGAGAGAGAGAGAGAGAGAGAGAGAGAGAGAGAGAGAGAGAGAGAGAGAGAGAGAGAGAGAGAGAGAGAGAGAGAGAGAGAGAGAGAGAGAGAGAGAGAGAGAGAGAGAGGAACTTACATGGTCGCAGGCAGATAACTAGATCCTCTTCTTCAAAGTACACTCCATAGTCAATGATCTCCACAGTCAATGATCTGTTCCCAACCTCCAGACATCCTTATCAAGGGAAAAAAAATGAAACAAAAAGGAGGTTTAGAGAGAGACAGAGTAGATAAAAAGAGAGACAAAGACAGAAAGAACCTGCATAACTAGCAAATATATTACTGTTTTCGTTCTTTAATGAGGAGGCATATTTACCTAAGTTTGTGTAGAAGATGCTCCGAGAGGCTATTAGGTTAGTCCTTTTGCCGATGAAACTAATAATGCCTCAGAGCATCTTCTACACAAACTAATAATAACCTCTCTATTTACAACAATGTAATGTATATTTTCATTAGTATATGACATGGGAGCCATGAGCAAATAGATATATAGACAGATATAGCTTATGTTTTGATTCCTTGATGAGGGTATGTATGTTTCCATAACCTTCTTCAATGTGCAATCCTCACCAAACTCCAGATCTCGACACCATAACAAAATATTTAATTAATATAAGAGTGTAGTGAACCAGGAAAAAAAATCAAACCAAGGATCTCCAGAGATAGAGAGAGAGAGAGAGAGAGAGAGAGAGAGAGAGAGAGAGAGAGAGAGAGAGAGATCCTGCATACATTTATTTTGTTTGGAGCTTGGCAGAACATCCTCCTCTTTGATATTCCTCCTCTTTCATATTTCTTCACCAACCTCCAGATCTGCTCATATGAAATAAAGTATTTCATTAGTTGTTTGAATTATATGAACCAGGAGAGAGAAAGAAATAGACAGACAAAGACAGATATCGTCCTATATATAATTAATTGCTAGGGTAATTCATATTTGTCGCCAATTCCAATCCAATATGTAAGCACCCCTATCTGAGATATGAATTGTAATGTTACTTGGTATACGTATTCCCACAAAACGAGTAGGCTGAACAAGTCGGTGCAGGACATGCTCGGAGAGGGTATTAGAAGAGTCTGTCTGTCATTCTAACAACCTATCTGAGCATACTCTGCACCTAATAATGTGGTCTCATTGAGATGAGAATGCTTATATATTTTGTACAGTTTTGTAACCTTATTATTATGTTTTGTAGATATGTCAAAAGCTAGACAAGAAATAAACGACATTACAGGTGTCCGAGGTAATTATGAGCTTAAGATTCGAGTAATTCGATTATTTAAAGTTCCAAAGAAAGACAACCCTACCCAATACAGTACCACTGAACTAATACTAATGGATGAAAAGGTAATGAGTTTTTTTTATGCAATTTTTTGTTTTAGTATTTAGAAAATGTTGTGCTTAATATTTCCAGTCAAATTAGATGTATTAATATCAATTGTTTGACTGTTTCAAGGAGATAAAATCCATGTAGTGATTAAAGAAGGCTTTATGGTTAACTTATCAAATTTAAAGGAAGGAGGTGCATATTTGATGTCAAATTTTGGTGTTGCCCTTTATGATATACCTTTCAAATTCACTAATCATAAGTACAAGGTCATATTCTATCGCAACACTACGATTAAGCCATGTTCGTCCATTTATGTTCCAATTCATGGATTCAAATTTACTGAATTTGAAAAAGTCCTTGACGAGTCATTGGATCAAGGGTATCTTTACGGTTAGTTAATGTTGTTCTTTGTCATATAGTAGATTCTGTTAACTAATATATATTATTGTTTGCCTATGTATAGTATTTTTTGTCAAACATTGTATTTGTTTGTGTAGATTTTATTGGGCAAATGATTGGAATAGGAGATAAAATTGTCTATTTTACTAATCGCAACGGGAAAGAAGGTAAAAGGATTAATCTTCAATTAATGGATGCCAGGTATTAAATGTTAACCTTTTTTCTGCAAGTTTTATGTAATTATGTAGACTTAATTTAGTATTTATTAAAACTTATGTATAACTGTACTGTTTAATATTGTCTAATTATTTTAGGGATAATGTAATCAATTATACCCTATGGGATGACTACGCTGAAATCTGTCGTCCATATATTGGCACTTCAACTCAGAAGACGGTGGTTGTAATAGTTCAGTTTGCCAAGCTTGGAAAATGGAATAATGCACCAAATATCTCAAACGGTTATTATGGCACAAGGATTTATTTTGATGATGACAACATTATTGACATCCATGATTACAAACAAAGGTATATTTTTAATATGTTAGTAATATTGCAATTTATATTAATTTCGATTAGTATTAATCCTAATTTTGTTTAAATTACAGTATATCAAAAAATGAGGTTTCAAATAGTGTGCATAGTTTTGTACAACTATCAAGTGAGCCGTCATGCAGATATTTTTTTAGATGTGAATTCTAGAAAAACATTGGACGATCTTTACGAACATCTTCAAGAGCATAAAACGGTTAGTTTTTAATTTATAAATTGGAAAAAAATTTGTTTTCATGTTGGTATGTTACTATTCAATGTCTTTTATAATTATAAAGGTTATCCAAGATGTTACACTTGCAACCATTGATCATATAGAAGATACGTTTGGTTGGTACTATAATTCTTGCAAAAGGTGTAAAAGCAAAGTACAACCACAAGAAGAACAATTTTGGTGCAAGAAATGAGATACATTGGTGAACTTTGCTATACCAAGGTAATTGTAATTATTAAATTTAAATGATATGAAAATTGAATGAGGTGAGTACATATTCATATTTGCGCAGATTCTGTGTGCAAGTCAATGTCATTGATGGAACAGGAACTGCTCAATTTACTATATTTGATAGGGAAGTTAGCCAATATTTGAAGAAATCTGTTACAAATATAATTGAGACAACAAATAAGGTAATTTATTTTTTTACATTCTGTATATCATTTAAATTAAATTTTGTACCACAAACTTACTGATTTAATTATTCATGTTTTCATGCTTTTTTTTTTCAGGACGAGGAAATTACTACCATCCCAGATGATTTAAATGTTTTGTTAAACAAAAGAATGTTGTTTAGGGTTCTAATTTCACAATACAACATTAGTAGACTACCATCTCCTTCAACTTATACAGTGATAAATATGACCGATGATTCCAGTTTAATTGAAAAGTTTGAGCAATGTACTATTGAATCTGAGGTATGCATTCCAATTTTTTTTTCCAAATCTTTATAAATTATTATTACTGACATATTCCTGTAATTGACTTTGTGAATACGATAACATGGACTCATGCAACCTAGAGAATGATGTTGTGTCAAAGGTTTCTTCAAATGAAGTTCTAACGCCGCGAAAGCGTGAGTTTATAAACATTGAAGAAGAGGAAAATTGTAAATCTGATGAAGAGGAGAGTGCAAAATTTGAAGATCTTCCTATATCGTGTCGTGGTGATAACTCAACTTCCAAGAAGAGCGTTACGCTTAAGAAAGTGAAGAAGGAGAAGTTCGACTAAATGAGATGATGATTTCATAAACATTTTTTCTCTATTAGAAAATTCAAGTACTCTGCTATTTCATATATATTTTCAGTGAGTTTATGATTTGCTTCAATTGTTGAGTTTTGTGAACTACAAACCCAGAAAACTGCTTATTGCCTATTAGTAGTTAAAGGTATTTTTGATGTTTATCTATTTGCTTTAAAAATATCTATTGTGTTTATGTAGATTTCAATAACTTCTACTTATTTGGGAAAATGTGTAGTGGAATTATTATGAACATGAATATTTTAATCTATGTATGATTTACAACATCTATGCATTTTTTACAGTCAGTATATGTGTATTTGTTTACAGCTGAATCATTTACTTATAAATCATAGGATTTAGTTTATATATAAGCTACTTACTATACTATTTACAGTTAAATTTCTTACAACACTAAAAGTTAGTATAGAAGATATACCTTTAGGTCTTCTTTTGTATAGATTTATAATCCAATTCATCTTTGAGTTCAATCCGAGCTCCCACATGATTCCTATATAATAAACAAATTAGTTAAGTACACCATAAACAAGTAAATAAGTTCAGATTAAATAATTAATTGCTGAAACCAAGGTCATTGTATAGATGAATCATAGCTTTAATTTGATTATTATCAATCAGTTCAGATTTGCTTACACTTTAATTATTAACAATAGTTATGAAATTGACTAAACTATAATAACACAGATTCAGTATATAAGATGTGGTTGTGATAATATAGTATCATTAATTTAATAGTATATATAATCATAGCTTTAATTTGAAACCAAAGTCATGTAACACTTTTTTTAGATCATTTTGGGTTTAGTGTTTAATGTTTAGTGTGTAGGGTTTATATATTAGGTTTCTGTTTTAGTGTTTATTGTTAGGTCTACTATTAAGTTTTATACTTAATATATATGTTTAATATTGGGTTTTATACTAAGTATTTAGGGGATGTAAAAGCTTGATGGATTATGTTGTGGTTTAGGTTTTACTGTTTACGGTTGAGAGAATAATGTAATAGTATATGTTTGATATTGGGTTTTATACTAAGTATTGGGTTTTATACTAAGTATTTAATTTTGTGTTTACTGTTTAGGGTTGAGAGAATAAGGTTGAGGGTTTAGTGTTTAAATTTATATATTAGGTTTCTATTTTAATAAGTATTAGGGTTTGTGTTTTAGGGTTGATGGCTTAGGGTGTATGTTTAAGGGCTTAGGTTTAGGTTTTAGGGTTTATGTGTTTAGGCTGTATAATAAATTTTATACATAATATATAGGGTTTAATATCAGGTATAGTGTGTTTGGTTTAAGGGTTTAGCGTTGTGGGTATTGTGGTTTAGGGTTTATGTTATCAGTTTGGTGTTTAGGGTTTACTTTTACATTTTGGATCAAATATTACCATATATATAATGTATATAATTCCATAATATATATTATATATTACATTATTTCGAATGTTACAGAAGTATATTATTTACATAATATGGAAACATATTAACTTTATTAATATATTATTTCCTTACTTGATTTACTAGCATTTCAGTAATAGATGGTATGTACTACCAAATGGACTGATTTAACTTAATAAAAGATTATGTGTATATGTAGTCGATATTATATTTTCATTTATATGCCAAAATTAACCACCTACACTATATATAAGTTAACATTGTAGGATTAATTGTTGTACAACGTTCATTCATACAGAAATCAGAATGGTTCACCCTATACCTCATGATGTCTCAGTACACACAGAAGTGTTGTTACTTTCTGATGTTGAGCCCGAAAGCCATTTCTTTAGGTTTCCACGTATTGCCAACAATTTTTACATTAGACTTTCGTTACCAATTTATCTACCCGATGATGTTCATTACATTAAATGTTCAATTTCAACGCCGAGTGAACTTGGAAATGCAACACAAAGGTATTTTTACTGTTATACATGTTTTATTGTTATATTATGTCCATTACATATTTACTGTTGAGCTTATTATACAATTTGCAAACCAGTTGACATTTGTGTAAAACAGTTTACATTTTGTGACGTGCAATTTAGTAGAATGTAGAATATAGTTAGTCTACTTTTATCAAATTTGCAAACCAATTGACATTTGTTCCTATTTTTTTGTACAATATATTCATTGTTGATTGATGGTTATTTGTTATGTATAGGTTTCAAACTGCCTTGGATGAAATGAATATGAAGTATCGTCCATTCATATATGAGAGGGATCTTATTCTATTCCCAAATATTCAACTAAACTGTGCAGTTAGAAATGTTGTAGGATTATTTGGTTCAACTCAAGTGGCAGCCTTTCATTCCACGTTCACAACCTATAATCCTATGGTTGTTATGCTTACACATGCTGAATTGGAGGAAACACTTCTTGAACAAATGTTACTACAATATGGTCATGATCGCTATTTACGTATTGATTCGTTGTACAATGAAGAACACAATTATATCTCTTGGCGCAACAGTTAAGGATGGGCATCCGGTCCGGACAAGACATTTACGGTCCGGTCTGGACCGGCGGACCGTAAACTTTTTAAAGTATGGACCGCGGACCGGACCGTTACGTTCCACGGTCCAGACCGGTAAGACCGAATTTTAAAATTTTTGGCTTTTAAAGGGTTTGATTACGGTCCGGACCCGAACCGGATTGTAAATATTATGGACCGGACCGGACCGTAAAAAGTACCCCTAAAAATATTTTTAACCTTTTTTTTTTACGGTCCAACCGGTCCGGACCGTAAAAATTACGGTCCGAACCGGACCGGACCGTAAGACCGGAAACGTAAAATCCCCGGACCGTGGACCGGATCGTGACGGTCCGGTCTTGGACCGGACCGTAAATTTCCGATCCGGTCCGGTCCGGTCTTACGGTCCGGTCTAGTTTTGCCCATCCTTAGCAACAGTGAGGTGAATATATGGATTGATGGTGAAGGCAGCGATTATATTTTGAAATTTAACAGTAGGTGTGTGGAAGCATGGCAGCTTTCATGTATTTACGAAATGGGAAATGAAATATCGGGACTACAACTATGGAGTATTTTGGACGACTTTACAAAGCTTAATTGTCTACCGTGGCAATACTTATATAACAGACAGTGTGTTTTACATTTATTTGATGAGGAGGGAGATATTCTTAATGAAGAGAACGAAGAAGATGAAGAAGAAGACAAGGAAGAAGAGAATGAAGAAGACGAAAAAGAAGAAGACGTTGAAGAAGACGAAGAAGAACCGTTTGAAGAAGATGATGAAGCATAAGATAATAATTAAGACATATTTTAATTATAATTTGAAGTTTTGTTCAAAAGTCAGTTATAATAGTTGTTTACAAAAGTGAGTTATATTCAATTTTCTTTAGGTATAATAGCATTATTATTCATATCATGATGTTTGACTTATTTATTTAACTTAATAAGATAATTTAAAGTCAATATCATTTGCTTATTGCCTATTTGACATGACTATTAGTTTTTTTTATGTTTGTTAAGAGAAATAGAAAGATAAATCAATAGTTTATAGGACACAAAAGAGTGTATATTTGTAGCAAATATAAACCGATAAGGAAAATTAAAAATATATATAAAACGTGTAAAGGAAAAGATATTGTTCTTATGATTAATTTCCTTAATTTGTTCAACTGCAAAATAGGTTTTTAATTGTTTGATTACTTGTATATGTGAATCTGTGTAAGAAAATAATAGATTGATAAAAGTCTAAAGTAGAAAAAACTAAATATCTTTCATATATTTGTAACTCTATATGATTGCACATATATTGCACTAATCCACAACATGATAACGTGTACAAGGAGAGTACATGCAACTTCCATTTATCCTATTACATCTGGTATATGGAAATATTTTGAAGATCATTTATTAACCTTTTTTTATCTTAGAATTATTGTCTCAATATTGATAACTTCTATATATCCTAGCATATGGCACAAATAAAATCGTCTGTGGTCTTAAGAGAACTGGTCATATCATTTGGAGGTATTGTGGAGTTTTGTGCACTACAATCACAGAGATTTGCTCATATGATGTGAAACTTAAAGGTATTTTTTATGTTTATGTCGTTAGCTTATAAAATTTCTATTGTCTTTATGGGGAACTACATAACTTTGACCTTCTGTTATATGCTTTATATTATTCTGATTTGTGAACATGAGTTGTGTAAAATTCTGAACTTGAATTGTTTAATCAATGTATGATTCACATCTTCTACGCATTGTTTACAATCATTATATATGATTTAGTTTAGAGTTGCATCATGTTCTTATAAACCAAAGGATTTAGTTTGCAACACTATAAGGAGAGCTGTATTTCCACTTGAAGCAACAGCTGCAAAATTAGTTTAGTACACCATAAACAAGTAAATCAGTTAAGTAGAATTAATCAATTGATGAAACCATGACGTCATTGTATAGATTGAATGAACATATCCAGATAGGAAAATAATAGTATAGTATTCAATATATTCATTTACAACTACATTTATATGTGTTAAGTTTTTTGATTTAGTGTTACTCAATGTTTGACAATACTAAATACTACATGAAAAATATCATTACAAACTAATTTATTAAATACTATTATGTATTTATAGAATCCTATTTTAACTCAGTAAACATAACTCCAGATGACATATAAAGATATCTAAATTAAAGTTTATAGTCTGTTTATCTTTTTTTTGTCAAACATTCTGTTTATCTAACCAGCATTGTAGTCATATTTATTTTCAGGTCTTGGTGAATGTATCACATGCAACAAGACAGTGGAAAAACAATTGTAATTTTAGTGTCAAGAATTCTATTACAACAGAACTAATCTCTACAAGGAAGGTACCTTTTTTTTAGTAATATTGTTCTGAATATTTATGTTTGAAAATGTAGTTATAATATGTATTATATGACTATAGCATTTCGAATTGACTTCAAATATGAACCCTAAGTATCATCATTAAATCTATTAAAGTGACCTAAGACTGATTTAAGACATTTCAAACAGATATCATATTGACCTATGTATAATTAATGAAACATGAATAGCAGAATAAAACAGAGACAGAAAGATATTATATCACTTTTTTCAGTTGATTAGGTTAGGGAGATACCTGCATAACTTCCTCCTTGAATGTCTTTTTTTCTATCTGAAACCGTTTGGTTGTGAAATTTGCATTTGGTTGAACCATCGAAAAAAAAAAAACAATCAGATCTGTAAACTCATACACAAATAGATAAAGACAGAACTATAGATTGATATATATATATAGAGTGAGAAAGGGAGTGAGGGAGAAAGAGAGAGATAGACTTCTTACATTTACGTGCTTTGGATCTCATCCTAACATCTGTCATGGATCTTAAACCCGGTGTCTCTTTGCATGTAATTAAAGAAGGACAAAATTGATTAATACCAGGTATGTAACTAATAGTAGATAGTTATCGAACACAACAACTGACCTATATGATTTGATGTTTGTATTGTTAATATTGGATATAAATATCCGCATCATCGGCGTTGCTGTTGTTTGAATGTTCAACAAGATAAATACAAAGACAAGGTCAGTTTGCGGGATAATGTTGGTGATCTATGTTTTCGGATATAGATATGTAAATGTGAAAGAGATATATTCTAACAAAGAATAAGAGAAAGATGTAGAAGTTAATGTTTTTGTTATGGATATGTTAGAGAGAGAGAGAGAGAGAGAGAGAGAGAGAGAGAGAGAGAGAGAGAGAGAGAGAGAGAGAGAGAGAGAGAGAGAGAGAGAGAGAGAGGAACTTACATGGTCGCAGGCAGATAACTAGATCCTCTTCTTCAAAGTACACTCCACAGTCAATGATCTCCTCATATCCTCAGAATCAAATACTGATGTCAGTATTTCAAAAAGTAATTACAGAAGAACCATATATTTAGATAAACAGCGCAATAGAGAGAGAGATTAAGAGCAACAACAATCTCGATATTGTTTTTGGTGATTTATAGAAAGAGGAAGATAAATTTTGGAGGTAGAGATTTTGTTGATTGGAGACGAAAATGGTGAAGTTAGGGGTATGAAGAACAGGTACAGAGAGAGGAAATGAAAGCGGCGCAATAGGAAATTTCTTAATGTGGTAGGGTTTCCCAAAACGTGAACCGACTAAAATTATTTATCAGGCCTACATTCCAGAATAATCCACTGACTCAATAACGATACCCAAATGAAATGGGCCTATAAGCCCATTGACTTCTAGGCCGATCTGTTATTTATTTTTTAATGCCATTAATTGTTGTCGTTCTTTAAAGATTGGACCACTAAGCCGATCTAATTTAAACTTGGGACAAAATTTGTTACACATGTTGGGCCGGCGTTAATCAAGCCCATAAAAAAATTGGGCCACTAAGCCATTATATCAAAGATAGAAATTAAGTTATAAATGATTGGGCCTAAAGTCATCATTTAATCAAGCCCATTAAAAACTTGGGCCACTAACCCGTTATAGCAAATCAATTGTTTTATATGAATCCAATTCAATTCGTATCAAATATAAATTTAATAGTTATTGTATTGTTGAACCCGGTTTATATATTACTATTATTGAACCCATTATAACAAATATAATGTATAGATTCAACGAGAAGATTCTAGATATTACAGAATGAACATCGAAACACAGTATCCTAATCAATGCAGACATTAAAAAAAACACAGTATTGAAACAGATCTTTAATGATTCATGATAGAGGTTGACGAATAAGTTTTTTTTGAAGCAACGTAACATAGCATTTCAAACGAATCGAGACTAGATGAAGAACAAGCATGAAGAATATTTAAACAAAGCATTGAAACAAATTCTTGATGATTGTTGCTAAAGTTTGACAGATAAGTGTTGTTCAAATAAAGGCAACCTAGCAAAATCGAAAGGGAAATCCAGAGAATAAAAAAAAAAGACAAAGATACTGAGAGAGAGAGAGAGAGAGAGAGAGAGAGAGAGAGAGAGAGAGAGAGAGAGAGAGATAGATCTTACGTTTATGTAATATTGAGTTCTCCAGAACCTCCGACTTCCAGATACCTAGCAAAATCGAAAGGAAAATCCAGAGAATCAAAAAAAAGAAGACAAAGATATTGAGAGAGAGAGAGAGAGAGAGAGATAGAGAGAGAGAGAGAGAGAGAGAGAGAGAGAGAGAGAGAGAGAGATCTTACGTTTCTGTAATATATAGCTCTCCAGAACCTCCGACTTCCAGATCTGCTCTTCCTTGCGATTATCTTTTCATAAACAGTGGGTTGTTAGTTTTGTATGAAAAATTTGGAGAATAAATTGTTCTGGATCTGAAACAGAACGACTCTGGGTGGTATAGATCTAAACTAGATCAGGAAAGAAATATTTTGTATCTCATATTTTGGAAAAAGAATTAAACAATTTGGTCTGGATTAAGTGAGAAAGGAAGTAGAGTGACGAAGCTTCAAGGAGTATATCAAAAAACTCCATAGATCTGGAAAAGGAGAGAAATGGAGATGGAAGGTTTTTCTGAGATAGAGAGATGCAGAGAGAGAGAAAGTTAACGACGAAATGAATTGCCCAAAGTGGAAATGTGTAGGGTTAGGGAAGCTGAAATCAATCTGTCGTTGTCTTTGGGCTTAATTGGGCCGTTTGGTTCCAATCATAGAAAGGCCCAAAACACAGAAACGACCGGGTATTTCCAAGTAAATGTGTTATATAGTATCAATTAAATTAAATTAATTTATTCTTATTGTAATTTTTTGAATTTATTAGGAATATATAAAATTCTACATTAATTGTGTTAGTTCTGTTGTAACCCAACATAATATAATGTTGAGATTAGTTGTTATTATAGATAAACGATAACGAACAAATTCAATTTATTACAATTAATATATTGTTAAATAAATCGAGCTTTTGGAATTGGCCCTCTATTTCACTTCCTGATAAGCACTACTTTGTAGGGCTTAACTAAGAGTTATTAGAGGGTTTTATTGGTGTCATTCGGGTAGATTTAGACACATTCATGTGTATGGAGTTTGGGGGCGAAGTTTGGTGTTTTTGGAAGTGTTTGAGCTATCTTGGATATCATAGGAGACACTGAGGAAGGAAGCCACCAAGAGAAGACGCCAAGGAAGTGAAGAGGAGAGGTTAGGAGGCGAAGCCAAGGAGTAAAGGCCGAGCATAAACCGCGACCGCGGGCAAGGGTGCCGCGATCGCGGTTCCTCGGGGCAAGTCGAGAATTATCTGCAGGCGCGGAGAAGTGTGAAGAGCGCGGAGCCACAAGGGGCCGCGATCGCGGGTCATCAGCGTAGGAAGTTCGGACTTTTCCCGAATTTATCTTTTCTGTTTTCTTTTCTTATTTTCTCATTTTATTCCGTTTCTTTTCTTATTGGGCTAGGTCATTTGTTAGAAGCCCTATATATACTCTCTTTAGCATTATGTTTGAGAGTTCGCCATTCTAGAGTTTCATTTCATCGTTGCCACTTTTCATACTTTTGAAGTTCATCATGTTTATGAGGAGCTAAGCCTCTTTTGCTTAGTCCGGTAATGGAAGCATAAGTTTATTCATCTGGTTGTGAGGTTTTGTTCCTATCTATCTTATCCTATTGAGTTATATCTTTTCTCTTGAGCAAATTCTTATTTGGATGTTTGTTGGTTTATCTAGATTGATCACCTAGGTTTATTGCTTTCATTCATATTGCTAATACTAGGGAACTGTTGGGCTAACGCTCTAGTTCGAGTAGCGAGCATAGATTATATCTGCCACCGTGGAATTTATCTATGTAGAGAATTGATTACATGTTGAATGCTTCTGGTTGAGGTGTTATGTGTATCCTGGTTAATTCTTATATGCATTGCTGCCTTTGGATTGAATCACTAGTGGTGCTAGAGTTATTCATTGGTAAGGGTTCTTAGGTTTGGTTGATCTTTGAATCTACCCAAGATCAGGACAGAAATAACCGAATAGGAAGATAAGACATAATCAAGGAACAACCGTTGGATGACTTATGTGGACATTACTTGGCTAAGTGTTTTCTCTCTTTGATATTTCATTCATCTACTTTGATGTGTTTGATTTGATTGTGACCAACCAACTTACAAACCCCCCCTTTTAGTGACTTGCATGCAACCACCATTAGTTTCGCTCCTTCCCTGTGGGATCGACCCTTACTTATTGACTATACTAGTTTATTTGTGAGGTTTTATATTTGACAGCTACGAACGACAGCACGTCACTTCCTCATTTTTTATACTTGAGCCTATATGCCGATAAACCTGTTTAATGTTGCATGCAAAAAGTTACAACCTATACAAAAACATTTGTGCCTATATGTCCATTTATTATTTATAATTTTTATTATAATTTAATAATACAGAGAAATAAAATTATATTTTTTTTATAAGTACATAATCTCTATTTTGGTATGTATTAGGCCTATAATTAGGCCTATAATCCGAAACCCTGCCAATGATCTTTGTTTTGGGCGTATAAGCCCATGTAATAAAAGAATATAAACACGTCCTTAAGTTTTTACATTTTTTTTAAACATTCATAAATATATTTTATTCAACTTCTGTATTAAATCTGATTACACTAAATAAATATAAAAGTTTTAATTTGAATATATTTATGATTTTGCAGGTTAATTTTGTTATGGACGAATTAACTCGACATAATAGAGCGTTGAGATTGGTTGTTATTAGAGATAAACGACAATAGACAAATTCAAATCGATCAGGTGAAAAGATCTGTTCAATTCTTTCAATTTTTTTTCCAATAAATTCAAATCTTACTGTTGAATATAAATATTGATTATACAGGATATATTCCTGGAGTTAGCCACAATTCTTTTGTTAGTGGTCATATCCCCATGTCCGATATTTCAAATGGTTAGTAATTGTTAATCGATAAAGTCTTTATTTAATTTGATTCGACCAGCTATATTGTAATAAGTGCTTGATGTTCTATAATACAATATATCTTTAATTTCATGATTGTAAAAATACTATTTTAAAATAACTATTTTATAACTATGAATTCATATAATTATTGTTTTTTTTTTCTTATGCTTACACTTTCGAACTCATATCCATGTATTTATGCAGTGCAACAAAATATTACAGCGTCGGCTTTGCATTTATCCCGAAGTGATCAAAACGGTCATAATTCATTTTTTTTCTATAAGTGTTCCAGATCAAGAAAACTACGGTATAATTTGTTTTGGTCTTACTTTCCGTTTTATTCCGTATTAATGTTTTTTTGGTTTAGTAGATATAATAAGTACATTATGATATAAATATTTATTTGTAGTTCAATTGCACTATGTCATTCTTACAGCACAAAATTATATTCACAATGTCGAACAAGGTATGGTATTCTTAAAAGTGGTATGCAATAAGGGATTTATGTACTTATAATATTTGAATTTTATTTTCATTCACACATTATCTCGACAAAGGAAGAAATTGATAATGAATGTGGTAAGACATAAGAGGGATGGACCACTGCTAATCTAATCAGATTAGAACAAAATATATTATATTTAATTACAATATAAAATTAATGTAGGGCTTGCTTAACCAAAAAATAATGCATGCAATATAATTAGAAATGGTAGCAAGTCTATATTTACCCAGGCTAAATCTTTATCTATTACAGTTTATGTTCTTAAGTTTGAGGTTATTAATAATCTATTATTATTTAATACTTTAATTTTCAGGTTCAAGAAATTCATCTGCATTGACAGGATGTTCAAATACTGTACCACATATAAGTGATGGTAATAATCAGTTTATCCAATATCAAAATTTATTTTGGGTTATACTCATAAGTTGATTATAATATTATACGATTATGTTAACAGTTGAATTGCACAATTCAATGTTGACAAAACAAATTCATTTGCAAAATATTGAACAAGGTATGTTATTCGTAAAATTTATATGAAATGAGTTATTTTGTTATTTATAATAATTGGTATTTATTTTAATGCACAACATAGCTCGGCATAGGAGGAAGTTGAGAATGAATGTCATACGACATAAGCAACATGGAACATCACTAAACGCATCAGGTAAGCAAAACAAAATTATTATTAGTTTAAATTAATAAATAATGTATATTTTGCTTTACCAAACTTTGTGCAGGCAATGTACTTGGAAATATTACCAACTCTGTACTTACTCAATCTACACCATTATCTATTACGTGTAATGGTTAGTTATTAATGAAATATATTATGTAATATACTTTAATGTATGCATTGTTATATGTTTTGAAAACAAATAATCATTTAATACTTAAATGTGAAGGTACAAGGAATTCATCTATATTGTCAGGATGTTGATATTCTCTACTACAAATAAGTAATTGTACTATTCGAATGTAGTTATAATTGTACAAAGCGTAGTTGTTATTTTATAATATTTTATTATGTGTATTTGTATAAGAAAAATTAATATCTGTGTATTTATGTACTGTCCGCTAATGTTATGCCGACGGATTTATATTTATCAATAGCGGATCAAATCGCTACTAACTCAGTTATACCTATAAGCCTAAATGACAAGGAAAACTATGATTCAGTCATGTTATTAAGTATTAGATAATTTTTTGTCTTTCATCACTATTTGTAGTATGATATATGTATTTATTTGCAGCTCCTTTACAGAATGCAAGTCTTACTAATGAAGTTGACATAACAAATGTTGAACAAGGTACAATAGTAATCAGTAAATATTAATTGAGTGATTTATTGCATTTCAATATTTGTAATTTATTTCTATTGACAAATTAGCTCGACGTAAGAGGATGTTGAGAATGAATGTGATTAGGCATAAGAGGCATGGAACACCACTAATTGAATCAGGTTAGCAAAAACCGCTTAATTTTATGATAAATCCTTAATGAAATTTACGCTCTCATTTAATTGGATATGCATATATGGTATACATTCCGACATTGTTCAAAATATATGATGACTTACATATTTAAATTTTAGGAACTACAAATTCATCTGCGTTGCCAGGGTGTTCATCTACATTACCAAATATTGGTAATGTTATAATTAATATCCTTTTTTTGTTTGTATCCATAATAGGATCCTGTTTTCCATTACATTAAGATTGTTTAACATGTTGTAATGTCCATAATATATGTTAAACTATGCACCTTTTACCATACTTAATATTGGTTACAATTTATTTGTTCGACCTTTAATTTGTTTATAACAATATTATACTGTATAGATCCTGGCGCAGAAATGAATAGAACAACAAGAAATCATACTGGTAAACCAGGTAAGTCTGTTGTATTATTTGCTAAAATTGTATCATATGTTTGTTTATTGTTTAACGCTCATTAATATGTTATAGCGCAATACCTCGATCATGGTGAATCAGTGTATGAATGTCTGCATTGTGGGGCATTGCTATGGCATGCTGAAAGAATAAATACACAAGACCCTTCAAGCGAAGATATATGTCATATATCTTCCTTATGTTGCATGAAAGGAAAAATTGAGCTCCCATTGCTACAAGTACCACCGCCGTTGTTGCATAATCTTTTGACAAATAAGCATCCAAAAAACAAATAATTTTGTGAGAACATTATAGCTTACAATATGATGTTTGCTTTCACCTCTTTGGGGGGAAAGGTCTCACCCATCACGAAAGGTCGTGGAACTTATTGTTACAGAATGCATGGACATAATTTTCACAGAATAGGGAGTTTGTTACCATTGTCGGGGACAACTCCAAAGTTTTCGCAACTCTATATATATGATACTGAAAACGAGGATTCAAACAGAATCAACGCGATAAGGTATGTCAATTATGTATATTTATATTTTCTTTGTTACTACTTATAGTTATATAACATTATTCTTGATTATTAAGAAATTACTTTGATCTTTACTTATGACAACTCTAGAGTAAAAAACGTTGATGATTCCCTTGTGATTGAGTTGAGAAAGATGATAGATCAACACAACCCCCATGCAAAAGCATTTAGAATGGCCAAAGATCGATTTAAGGATGAAGGTGTAACAGATATGAAGTTGCGACTGGTTAGCAAAAGAAACACTGATGGTCAGAGATATAATCTCCCAACGAGTTCAGAGGTTGCTGCTATTATTCTTGGTGATATTGATAAAAATCTTGAGCCCAGGGACATTATACTTCATACAAGGTCTGGTCAGTTACAACGTATTCACGAATTGCATCCTTCTTACCTTGCGCTTCAATATCCGTTGGTATTCCCTTATGGTGAGGACGGGTATAGACCTGACATTGCTTTAAGTGAAAGGTGCAACACTTTTGCAAGGAAGAGGTCAAGGGTTACCCTAAAAGAATTCTGTCAGTTTCGAATCCACGAGCGTCGAGGCGAAGCTGGGATTCTGAGGTCATCTAGAAAGTTGTTTCAACAATTTTTGGTTGATGTTTATACAATGATTGAATCAGAAAGGTTGAACTACCATCGAACTCATCAGAATAACATACAGGCTGATTTATATAAAAATCTTATTGTAACAACGAGCAAGGATCATACAGAACCGGCATCATCTAGAAAGCGAATAGTGTTGCCATCTTCTTTTACAGGCGATCCTAGATATATGCAGCAGAACTATCAAGATACAATGGCAATATGCAAACACCATGGCTATCCAGATCTATTCATAACATTCACATGCAATTCAAAATGGCCTGAAATTGTCAAGTTTTGCGAAGAAAGGGGTCTACAACCAGAGGATCGGCCAAACATTATGTATAGAGTATTCCACATGAAATTGGAGTCCATGATCAAAGATTTCAAAGTTAACAAAATATTTGGCAAGGTTAATTCCGGTAACGTCTCTTTTACTGTCCTCACTTTAGTTATTGTTTACATATGTATAAAATATATTATTTTCCTGACATGTTTATAGTCTAATAAATGTATTAGTTTATGAAAACTAAAAATGTATTAAATAAGTTGAACATATAACTTTCACTTACAATTGTTGAAGTTTATTTATTTATTTATTATGAAGTTAGTAATTTCAAAGTATTGGTCTCATGACAAATCTACATGTCTCTTTACAGTGAGGCATATTTACATTGGATCTTTCCCGAGGTTTCAGATTAACAAATATTATTTTCTAGATGAAGTTTCAGTTTTTTTTTTTTTTGAAGAAGTAAGAATTCGAAGTGAAACAACTTCGAGAGACAGAAACTGGCAACCGGATTAACCGGCAATACAACAGCACACAAGAAAAGAAAAAACAAACAAAAAACGAAACAAACTAAGGCAAGACAAAGCAAAAAAGCCTAGAAATGAGGTGAGTAAAGCACAAACAGCTGTTGCGCCGCCGGAAGGATGGTCATCCTCATCCTCTACCATGCCGGAACTACAACTCGATTCATCATCTAGACAAACTTCATGAACCAAAGAAAGTCTCGCAACCGAACCGGAAACAATGGGACAAAAACAAACAAAAAAAAGAAAAAAAAGAAGAAAAAAAAGAAGGAGACTGAGGGCTCAACAGAACCCGAACAAAACTACTAAATTTCCCCTCCTCCTTTTCACCCCCAAACCACCACTGTGACAGAATATCGAAACCAACAGAGGAAGTGAAATCCCAAAACAGTAGGAGTACAGGTTTGAGAAAGAGGCGGGATGGGGTTCGTCGGCGTCTTCCCGGAGAAGACGAAGGTGAGGCGACTTCCCGGCAAAGGTCCAAAACTCCATCGCCAACACAAACGCAGCCATCGGCGGCAGCATCGGGGCTCAGACGGAGCGGGGGCTCGGTCGGAGCGGGTGGGAATGGTTCGGACCATGGCGGGATCTGGGCTTGGTGCTCGCGGACCATCGAAAACCGCGGCGTCGGCGGGGCTCAATGCAGAGCGGGGGCTCGGTCGGAGCGGTGGGGGTTAGGGCTTGGTCGGAGCGGCGGCGTTAGGGCTCTCTTCAACAACCCATCCAAAGGCTAGGACCAGTGTTGGATCTGGGCTTGGTGCGGTGGAAGCTTCGGCGCCGACGACGGGTCACACCGACCATTGTTGGCTAAGGGCGAACAGTAGAGTGGCGGTCGGCCATGGCTGGGAGAAGCTTAAGGGGGGGAGGCTCGATGGAGCAGTTGTACATGGCCGGTTGAAGCGAATTTTTTTTGGGGGGTTCTAGGGCCGGCGAAGGCGCCCTCCCTGGGAGATGAAGTTTCAGATTATACTTTATCTGCATTGAATATCTAAGGGTTTGTTTGGTAATTCCCTTTATAGTGGACTTATCATTTATAAAGGTGTTTATTTAAAATAAATGTTTATAAAGCTTTGGAGTTTGTGAACTAATTTCTTCACAATTTATTATAGAAATGTATTTATAATTATCTTTTTTCAAACACCATTATAATAAACAAATCTTTATCTATAAACAAGTCATTATAAATTTGCACAACAAATAATCCTAATTTAATTATTTATTTATTAATTTATTTGAAAAAGTTAATATGACAATGATATTTCAGCGCGCTTCATGCCACATGAGACCCTTGTTTCTTAATTTGCCTTATTAAAGTTATCATTAACTAAAGCCTGGTTCATGCAATCCCCACATGTACTTAACTACTACTTATGTACTTAATTTGAGTTATGCTCGTTTGGTTGGTAAGTAAACTCTCATGAATTTAAATACCGTAAGAAGTGATATCAAAGATATGTGTTTCGTTGACTTTTTATTTTTGAAAAACCGGAATTTATCAATCACCTAAGGAGGGGTGAATAAGATTTTTTTTCCATATTTATCATGATTTAGATTTTAATCAAACAGGATTTACCAATTTCCATGAATTCAAATTCCAAAATATAATTTCACATGAAGTATTTTCTAGGAATTGCACTTCTTGTATTCAACCAAACAAACACTTTAAAGTATTTAAATAATTAAGAGCATGTTTCCTGAGGTGTAAATTGATCGACCTCTCAATTAGATCATTCAATTTGCTCACATATAGGTTGTGTTCGGCAAAACAAGGTTTTTAAAGAAGTCGAGGTTTTTTGAAAGGTTTTTACAAGGTGAAGGTTTTTCAGAGATTTTTTTATAACCTTTCAAAACCTAGTAGAAAATATATTTAAGTATTTGGTGAGACAGTTTTTTAATATGTTTCAAATAAAAATTACAATAAGAGTGTTTTTTTTTAAAAAATTAACACTAATATGAGATTTTGGATATTTCATTTTTCTTATGAGGTTCCTATTTTTCAATTTTTAACCTCCTCAAAAACTTTTTAAAATCTTAACCTTTTAAAAACTTGTACTACCAAACACATAAAAAAAAATAGATTTTGAATAGTACAAACCTTTAATAATCACCCCAACCATCTTCTTGCAAGGAGGAAAATGTAACCATAGAAATCAAGTCATTCAGATTTATCAAAAAATCAAGCTCTATTTCATGAATCAAAACCAATCTAGAATCATTTTTTTATCAAATAATACTTACCAAAATATCAGGCTCCTATTTTGTATAGGATGGCAAATGCAAATCACACTTCAAACAAAACATTACAGTGACTAAAACGTGGTTATCAATTCCTAAACAATGAAGTCACTAGAGACGAAAAGGATAACAATAGAAAGAAAGACAATGAAGAAGGAACAGGGGAAGAATGAGGCATCCTTCAGTTGACAGGAATCTTCCTTGCAACCCATTTTCGTATAGCGTTTTCAATCGCCTCTGTCTTCAACTTCTCGAGTTCAGCAACAAGTCTGTTGTACTCGAAATCAATGCCAGCTAGCTCCATCTTCAGTTCGTCACATTTGTCGTCATCATCTAAGGTCAGAAGAGATATGTTTGACGTGCTCACAACATCCGACATTCCACTGCATGAACTAGAGAACAATTTAAAGTTTCTTACCATCACATAGAACATCAATATGCAGAAGGACTACAGAGATAACTCCAAAAATATATAGGTTCAAGATAGAAGTCAGAAATGGATTTCAAGTGTTGGAGTTGAAGAAGGCAAACCTGTTACAACCTTTGTAGGACTCAATGCCATTAGAGCAGGCACGTCCAGCTGAGACCTCAGAGATGGATGATTCCTCGGAATTATGAGATAAGATGCATGAAGGGAGGACCTGGGGTCCCACTTCAACAGTACTTGATTTGTTGGAATAGCGTCTCAACTCGATTTTCCTTATTAGATCCTCCATAAGGTCGGCTATCAGAACAGCATCCTCATTCGGTAAATTGAGCTCATCAACCATCTCGTCCGCAATGGAAAGAGTGGTGTCGTTTTGCAAATAAAATACGAAATGGATATACTTCACATGACCTGAGGGGGGGGGACATAAAAAATCAGTCACTCTTTTGAAAGAGGGGCACAACATAGATGCATTAAGATTTGAGTATTTTTCAGAAGAGAAAATTTATGCAGGAAAACATACCAAAGTTGTCTGCCATCGTCAACGTCATAGAAATGGAATCATCACCCTCCTCTTTCCCAGACAATTTGAATGAATTGACCTCATTGGATTTTGAAAGTTCAACAGTTGTTGGGCGCAATTTGTAACTGCATTCAGAAGATGCTGTGGAACAACTTCTCTTCCCATCAGTGTCTATATCCATCTGGTGAGATTGCAGTTCGGGCGGGTTGTTGGAGGAATGAAGACTGACACATGGAACCTTTCCTGAAGTATCAGGGGCAAGGAATGGATCCTTTAAGAGTTCAGCAGCAGATGATCTCAAAGATGCTGGAAGAAGGCACCTCTCGATGAACTGCTTTAATTCTGGATCAGTAACTTTGCCAAGAGAAGCAGGTTTAATGCCCTGACAAGAAGGGAAAATAATCATACAATAATGCAAATGATTAAATCAAGGCTTCAAGGAAAAATAACTTTACCAGGGGAAGGGCAACTTACTAAGGTAACTTTCTTGTAGATTTGAGCTGGATTTTCACATTCACAGTACGGATATTCACATGTAACCATCTCCATAATGCACATTCCGAAGGAATATATGTCGACAAGTTCATTGTATTCCTCTTCATAAAGCTCTGGAGCCATGAATTCAGGTGTGCCTAAATCCAGAACATCAAAAGGATATAAACAATTTAAAGATGAAAAAATAGCAACATAAGTAATTCACTGGTAAAATCATACCAATAACGCTGTGGACAGTTGGTTGATGCATAACGACTGCCAGGCCTAAGTCCCCAATTTTAACTTGTCCAGTATTCCCATTAATGAAGATATTGTCACACTTCAAGTCCCTGTGAATAATTGGAGGGCTGTGACTGTGTAGATAGAGTAAGCCTCTCAGAACTTGCCTTGCCCAATTCTTGATAGCCTTCAGGTCAACTTTCTTATGCTTTTTACGATATCTGAGCTCAAAATGTGAAGTCAGTAATATATTTTTAAGCATTGGAAGGGCATTCAAAAAATCGGAAAAAAGTGCAAAACCATACTTTCGGAGACTTCCAGAAGTGAAGAGTTCAGTAATCATGTTGACCGTTCGATTAGCGTCATCCACCCAAGAGAAGTAATACTTGATGATGTTATCATGCTTCAGTGACTTGAGCAAATAAACCTCCGAATACAACATCTCCAGATGTTCTTGTGACTGGACAAGATCATCAATCCGCACCTGATTCCAAGCAACTTCTATCCCATCGACCTCATCAAATGCCTTGTAACTAATAATAGTAGCCATCAAGTAACCAGGAAAGAAATTAATTCTATTATGCCAGGAAAAATAGTCATTACAGAGCTTTATCTATAAAGCTCAAAGCAAGTAAAAAGGAAAGTAAATAGGCTAGAACAGGGAACATACACAGTCTTGCATGCTCCTTTCCCCAAGATTTCATTGAACTGAAAGCAAGAAGGAAAAGGAAGCAATAAGGAAACAAATGAGGCACAGAGCAAAAGAGCATAAAAAATGTCAGAATATAAATCTATTTCTAACCAGCCAACAATTTTGCATGGTACAATTTTATCCAGCACAAACATAATTGTTAGATTGGAAGTCATGCATTATTTATGCAGGTTGATTTTAGCAATTTAGATCGCTGAAAACTAACATAATTTAGCTAAAGAAACAAAAAGATTAAAGCACATAAATTAAATTGATAGGTAAAAATTGAAGTAACGCACCCTAATATATCTGCCAGAAGGATCTCTCTCAGCAACATCAGTATCATCAGACTCCATCGATTTCGGCTTCTCGGACATCAAACGTGACTGGACACACGAATTCATGAGAAAGAAAACAAAACCTCTTGCGGAAAGCGATCAATCAAAACGCACCAAGAACGGGAAATCAGCAGAGATCAAAGAAACGGTCGCAAAATTCAGTAACTGGAATCGAATTCAACAAGTGTTCTGAAAACGCCTCGCATGCGATCGAGTACGAGTCGAACGCCGACTTAAACTTCAAACGGCATCCGATCAACACCATCTTCTCCGATAACAGGCTAATCTCCAATCCCGGAACTCGAACATCCATCAGCTTCAAAACAATTCCCCGCTGTACGATTTCCCGACCTCTCCTTTATCTCTGCGACCACACCAATCGCAAATACAGCTACATAGCACGGAACAAGAATCAATCAACAAAGATCGAGCTTGTTACGAGGAACAGTAGAAAAAACCTTTGTAAAAATTCTGCCTTCCGCTGCAAAAAGAGGGCGAAACCCTAGAATTTAGGGATTGAGAGGAATTTTTGCGTGATAGGAAAGGGAAAGTGAAGCTTTGAGGGGGTAAAGCGTATTTATAATTGGTGGAAAATTTTGACTTTTACCCCGAGTGGCAGGAGATTCGGGAACCAAAACGGCATTTATGTCAGTACAAAACGACAAGATAAGGTGAAAACTGAAAGTGTTGCTTTCGAGATAGTGGATAATTTTTGATACGGTGAAGATATAACAGAAAATTATATACCTTTTTGACCAAAAAATAAATAAATTATATACCTATAAAAAAACAGAATATTATATTCTTAAGAAATTACTGTAAAATATATTATTTCATATTTATGTTTATAGATTGAGTATCTTGTACAATAGACCCTTATTGTACAACATGCGAAGCAATTTCGGTCGTCGAATTTTTTTTAAATATTTTTTTGGTCAACAATTTTGTTTTTTGCATTTTTTTGTTTTCATCCCCTGATCATTGTGGAATAACCTATATCACAAATAAGCTCTTAACGTTTATTTATTTATGCACTAAAGTTCACAAATAAACTCTAAATGTGCAAAGACATGTGTTTGAACATGAACATGTTATATGTGAACCTTACGACATAGAATAATGAACATTTAGTACTTATATGTGAACGTCAATAATTGTTTATTCCAGAACGATCAGAGACGAAGAAAAAAAAAACTCTTAACGTCCCCTGATCATTCTGGAATAATCTATATAAAAGGTTCACAAATAAGCTCTTAATGTTCATTTATTTGTGCACTTAAGTTCACAAATAAATTCTAAATGCACAAAGACATGTGTTTGAACATGTTATATGTGAACCTTATCGCATAGAAAAATGAACATATAGTACTTACATGTGAACGTCAATAATCGTCTATTCCAAAACGATCACGAAAAATATAAAAGAAGAAAAAGTTGTTGACCGAAAAAAAAATCGCCGTATATACGGTTATGCCACCGCGTCACTATTCACTCTTTTTCACCTCTTTTAATCTCAACCCTCCATCTCCTTGATCCAATGGCCCATAATATTTATCATGTTGTACACAAAGGACCAAATATATGTGAAACTCCCTCTATGTTTATATTATAATCATAAATAAATTGTAATAGTAGTAAAGTAGATTCTCCGGCCATCTGCTAAGTAATACCTGCCATTTTATCTTTTAACACAATTATTAAAAATGTAATAATTAAGTTAAAATATTACAAACGTTTCTTATAATTTATGATTTAATAATTACTCACATTATTTTCAACAAATAAATAAAGAGAAGCATAAAAAAATAAAATATGAAATTTTTCAATAAGATACCTCGTAACTCGCCAACAAATAATTATCTAAATCTCTAAAATAATATATTTTTAACAAAAATAGAAGGATAAAATGACGTCTATTTCTTAACAAATGAGTACTTTCTTGAACCTTTTGCACCTAAAAGAGTTTATTTGGTACTAAAAGTTAAAAATTCATATTATTTATAAATACTTATTTTTTAACAATTGTTTGGTATGATAGGTAATTCTTACAAATAATATTCTTTTAAATTAAAAGTTCTCAAATACTTAAAAAAATACACAAAATTCCAAAACTATTTTTCCAAAAAACACACACACACTATCAATAACAATGTTTCAAGAAAGAATCTACCTTTTTTTATATTTTTAATAAGGTAAGAATTAGATTGGTTTCAAAATCTACTTGAAAACCAGCCTATAGCATCTTTACGGATAAAAACCATAAGTTTTAGATTTGTCACGATATCTTCCAGTGAATGTGAGTGATAGAGATTTGCAACATGGTCAGTCATAACATTGATTTCATGAAAGAGAAGAATAATTTGCACTATCACAAAAGGTTATAACATAAAAAGGATATATGAGATAATAATCACGATTTCCCAAGGGCAGTACCCGATATGATTAAGTACATTAACAATTATGAGATTATCACTTTCAATTTCAATGTATTCAAATTCCATTTCTTTAACTTGCCTTAATTAGGGCATTACGAAAGGAAATGGCCTCAGTTTTGAGCACAGTGGATTTGCCACAGTGGTCAACATTGATTAGTATCGGTTCTCCTCTATCATTTCTAAATATGAATCCAAAAGTTGAGTCTCCATTGGGTTTCGTGGATCAACCCAGATTAATTTTGATTACCTTGTCTAATGGTTTTTTCCATCTAAGATTTTTTCATTTTCTCTTATTTGTTTTTCTTTTACGTGTATCACTAGTGTTTATTGTGTAATCCGAGTTCCATGTTTTTGTTTTATTCCGATATGACATAGGTTTTTAATGTACTTGGTTAAATCCTTTATGGTTTTACTTTGCAAATTGTCGATTGTGAAGGTTTTATGATCTCTTTGTTACCATATGCTCTACCAAGTAATCACCTATTCTTCAAAATGAGTTTTATTTAAATTAGTCATGATTTCTTTCATAATCTCATGAATTCCCCGATTTATTGAGTTTTAGTTTCGAATATATCTCTTAGTCTCAGTATTAATATTTGTTATCTTCTGTAGTGTATGTTTACACTTAAATAATAAGTGGTTTATATCCTCAGTTTGATGATTACACAAAATGCATCCGAATGAATCACAATTTCTTTTTCATGCATTCGATTTGGTCGGTATTCCATGTTTTTATTATTTTCCACATTTTTTACTTTAGTATGGATATCTAGTTTCCAAATCCAAGACGAGTCATACGCGGTAACTATTTGTTCTTTGTAATTAATGAATTCCATAGCAGACTTTGTATAAAACCAATTATTCTTGTTTGGTTTCCAATACATACGATCAATTAGTTGGTTCACAAGAATAGGTGTAGATATAATTAGCGACACTATGTCGTGTGGTAGCACCTCATCAAGTTTATCCTTGTTCCATCAATTGTTATTTCCCATGAATATGTTCTAGTGGTTGAACCTATATAAAAAAATTCTTTCAAAATTACACATACCACTCTCATTCTCTTTACTTTTCCACCCTTTCTTTCTTTCCTCTCTTCATAGCCAAGAACACCCTCATTTTCATTACAAATCAACTCATTAAACACATCAATTCAGGTCTAGAAGGGCACATTTGAAGAACCAATCAACAATCTCCCTAAAAATGTAAGTTTTGTTGTTTGTTTTTGCAAATTTCACATGTAAAAGCATGAATTCGGACGTAAGGTTTGGATGAGTTTGGAAATTTTAATTTTGGGTATTATATTCCAAAATTTGAGTTATAGATCCTAATTTTAAGGTTTATTGATCAATAAAATGTGTAATGGATATCATTTAGATAGATTTACATTCACATGGTATAAATTTTCCGTTTCTGCGAACGAATTGATGATCTGCGAATGAACGAACTGATGCTCTACGAAGACGAACGAATTCATTTGGGAGGAAGACGACGTCGTCCATGACGGACGAACATGTTCCATTCGTGACGGACGAAAGTGGTCCATCCGTGACGGACGGAGCACTTCAATCCGTCACGGATTGAACGCGTTCGTCCATGACGGACGAACCATGTTTGTTCGTCACAGATGGAAATGGTCCGTTCGTCTCGTTTTTTTTAAATTTCTTCCATCTTCTTTCCGTAGTCAATTGATTTACGAAATGAATTTATGCATTTTGTTATTTATGTTGCAGATGGATGACAACACTAGATCTGGGCCTGAGGGTGTGTACGTAGGAGAGATGTTGCGCGCGAGGGTGTGTTCGATATCACTTACACACGACGTAAGAGTAAGTCAAAAGCCAAGCAAAAAAATCCCGACAATGCAACACGATCGAATTTAATAGGAGGGGGGCGGTGACATATGACTCGTCCGGGACATACGGCCCGTCCAAGACATACGGCCCGTCCGACACATACAGCCCATCCGACACATATGGCCTTTGTTGGATGTTTATTTTTACGTGGAACTGACGTGAACTCTTTGTTAGATGTTTATGTTTATCTGGAACCGACGTGAACTCTTTGCTAGATATTTATGTTTATTTGAAATCGACGTGAACTCTTTTGTTGAATGTTTATGTTTATTTGGAATCGACAAATTCCTACCATTTTGTATCATCACAGACCAATTCCTACCATTATGTATCGTGCACTATGAGTTACAAAACATGTCTATAAGTTATCTTAATTGTTTTGATATGTGACATACAAATCAAAATATCCAAAAAAATAGTATAGCATGACAAAAAGTACAATCGTCTTATGAAACGATCAGTACAATTTATCATAGCCATCAAAGCATGACAATGCACTAATTAGAATCAGACAAATTCGCAATTCACTTGCAACCACGTCGAACTTTTACTTTGGAGGTAGGCCTGAAATCGAGCAAACGGAAAAGGAACGGATCGATCAAATGAGATGCAGATTCGTGATGATAACGAGTCCACAAGGTATATATACTCGGCAATGGTGAATCATCGGATAGGGACACCTACACATCCTAGTCGTTCGACATTGTTCTTTTACACAAATCAAGAGCGGTCAATTTTTTTTTACACTTATAATTTTTCAAGTTACAAACACTAACATTTACCTACATATTTTTATCTAACATACTTATCAAACATCCTTCTAGATCCAAAAAAATCTCAAACTAACATGAAAATTGCGATTTTTTACTTGCAAATACAGTAAATATCACAAGTTTCCTCTACATGTATTATCAATTTCATAAAAACTCAAAGTTTGAAATAAAAATGTACCTCATCGTAACTAAACATCGTTGAATCATCCCCTCTAGCGCCCGAGTGCAAACCATCATCATGATTTTCCATGATATATGAGAGTTTTTGTTTGAGAGTGATTCGGCGTTTGAAGGTTTGGTCCGTCACGGACAGATCGTCGTGGTCCATGACGGACGGAGCATCGCGGTCCATCACGGACGGAACGTCGCGGTCCATCATGGACGGAACGTCGCGGTCCATCATGGACGGAACGTCGCGGTCCGTCATGGACGGTGCATCTCCATCCATGACGAACCGCGCCCGAGCGCTAAAAAGTAAAAGCACTCGGGCAATATTTAGCAACCATGTAAATAAACTATTGGACCGATTTATTTATTTTATGATATGATTATTTAGAATATACGACTAATCAATTTTTGGTATCGTATAAATAATCATTTAGCGAAAAGCCTTGAAATTGATTTATTTAAGAGTCAAATAAATTAAATTAGAAACCGAGACATTGTACCCTTCAAATTTTGATATTGAATAAATTATCTAATTATAATTTATTTATTGTGTGTGATTTGGATACGTCTCGGAATATCGCCTGGAACGGAAATAAAGCAGGGAGCCGATTTGCTTTTCGAAAGCAATCATCTCCGATACACCGTTCATCTTCTTTGTGATTCAAGACAAGTGGCGGTTCGCTCTTGATAATTTATTACATATTTTTCTTAATTGACAATTAATTTGTTGTCTTAATTAAGTTGGATAAATATTCTTAATTTTGTGTTTGGGAACTTTTGTGTTAAATTGGTGTCAATAATGAACCTTATTATTAGGTTGTATAATTACTAGCAATGACCCTTATATATATATATATATTATTATTATTATTATTATAGGATGCTAGATGGACTTTAGTGTGGATTGTTGTGCATTGGTGTGGATTTAAATGCTTAGTTAGCACGAGTATTCATAGGAACGTTATTTACCTTGCGAGGTTTAGCTGTTTTTTTATAACTTGGTATTAGGAGGATTATTGCCCTAATACTTTTGGTCATGATATACCCTTATTCAATATATAAGTGGTGGTGCACTTAGTTAGTTTTGAAATTCAGGATTCGTCCCATGTTATATATCTCATTGCGAGATTGGTGTGGATTAAAAGCTTTAACTTTAATGCAAGTTTTGAAATTAAATAAGATAAGTGCCGCATGACACATTATTAATATGCCCTTGGGCGAGAAGTACAACGTGGAACCCTCCCGATCTCTTGTCTAAAGTAAGTCCCATTTCCAATCTAAAATCGCATTATGCGGTGAGGTTGGTCGAGGACCCAAATATTCAATGAAGCGTTTTCAAAACTTTGTGTGATAATATTTCCAAACAAATTCATTAATTTTCCATAAGACTCACTTCCGTTGGAGTCTTCTCTTGAAGCATTCTTTTTCTATCGTTTCAATGAGAGTATCCGAGTTATGTATCGTCTATCGACTATTATTCGAGAGACAATGATAGTAACTGGATACAATCACAAGAACCACTTTGTTTGAGCCCTTGCGTAGTCATTAGACTGACCAACCTTTACTTTTCCTTGCATGTGGCTAGTGTCATCCCTCTTATATGGTCAGTGGCGGATCTAGAATTACTCAGAAGGGGGGGGGGGGGGGGGGGGGGTACGAGTAGTCGAAAGCGCTCTCTTCTATTTGATGCTTTATATACCGATGTTATTATTAATATTTTGACTAATTAGGATTATTTAAAGCTAAATATATGATATTATGACCTCTTTGAAGAATTAATTTCTCCATAAATAAAATTTATTTAATTAATACCTAATTATTTTAATTATAAATAAAATTAGACAAGTTTTATTTAAAAAAAATCATAACAAACTAAATTAAGTGTTTCAAAAAAATAGAAAATCGGGAAAGCGGTTTTGATAATGAAATATTGTCTAAAGGTATTTTGAAAATGCTGAAACTAGGAAAGCGGTTTTTATAAAAAGCGTTGTAAATAGTGTAATTTAGAGTGTTGTAAAAAGGATATGGACAATGCTTTTTTGAAATTATCGCTGTCCCATTTAATTTTTCTGAACCAAACTTTTGTTTTTCCGAACTATACTAGGCTCGGCGGATCCTAGCGGGGGCGACCGCCTGATAGGACAAAAACCTACCCACATGCGTATGAGATCAATAGTAGCTTTTTAAGTGTCGTTCCCACGAGGACTGTGTAGCATCGATTGTAACTTTGACTGGTAAGCTAAGCCCAAAGATGGGAATTTGCGTTGACCTAATAACTAAAATTAAGAAACAAATGTAAAAGATGATTATAATCAATGGAGGGAAGATTTCCAAGGCAAGGGATCCCCACAACTATGCTTCAGTAGACTCAACTAGATAAATGTCTGAATTTAGTCTAACTTTGTTGAAGGTAACTATCTTAGGTAATTACTAATTCCTCTCGGATGATAGTAAATATGTCTAGATTCAGTTAACATCCACTCTCGCGACTTTCTAATCAAGATCTAAACCCCTTGGGCACTTAGAATCCATAGTCAAACTGAATTAACATCCACTCTTGTGACTTGCTAAATCCAACCTAATCTTAGAGTTTCTATAATAGTTATTATTCCACAAGAGAAATTAAGATGGTCTCGCAATGATAAAATCCCAGGTTCAATTTCTAGGATTCCAATAGAAGTTATTACCTCTTGGTCTCAAACCCTATTTGACTACATATTAATGTTTTACCTCTCAGTTGTAAATCCTAATAGGATCCAATTCGCATAAGCTAATATGGGCATTTAGCATCCATGAATGAATCAATAAAGTTTCAGATTTCCATTCAGGCAAATATCAAACAAGCCTACCTACACATAGTTGGGATCACCCTAACCCTAGAAATATGGAATTAGCTAGACATTTTTACAAGATCAACCAAAGAAGACATAATAACAATGGAAATCATAAACAATATTAAAGAGAAAGATGAACTCAGTCTCGAATCCAGAAGAACAATCTCCAAGGTTGCAATCTTCCAAAAGGAGGCAAACAACTAGGTCTAGATAGTTAGAAAAAGTGGCAAAAGATCCATCTAAAAACCTAAAACGAAGTATTTATACATATTCTAAAAATAAAGTCATTCGGGTAAAACGCACGGCCAAAATGCTACAAGTGTGAAACCGCATAGCCGTGCGAAAAGCGCACATGCAAAACGCACAGGCGTGCGAAAAACGCACAGGTAAAAGTCTTCGTAGGCGAAAACGCACAAACAAAACGCATAGGCAAATTGCGAGAAATCACCGCCTGCATGGTTGTGTGGTGGAATGCACAGCCCCTTGAAGGAAATTCGATCCAAACGCATGGCCTCCCACGTATCTTACACAACTCTCGTTTTAGCTCGAATCCGGTCCGAATTCTTCACGGTTCGTCCTATTAGCCTCTAGACGACATCCATAGAAAGCTCTAAAAATCCACCTAAGTACATGAAAGCACACATTTTCTCATGTAGACCTCCATAACAAAGAATATAATACAACTAGCTATAAATGCAACACAAAATGCATAAAACAACCTAGACTAAACACAAATGCATGTCCTAAACGTGTAACAAATTGGATGTCATCACCGCCCCCTCCGCCCCCGTAGAGATGCCACGATATACGACACATCAGTGGTTGGTCTCAGACGCCTTGAAATAACAAATCAAAGACGAAGGCTTGTAGTTGAAGATTTAACGTTATAGTATTTTTAAGGTTGTCTAGTGTTAATTTAGTTTTCATAAATAAATGTAATACTTAAATAACTTAGTCATGTATTTAGGGTTTATTCAAAAGTCTTCCGTTGTAATTTCACATTGTTTGTAATATCGTCCTTCTCAATTTACGAGAGAAATGTTAAATACAAGAATTCAGTATTTATTATAAAAGTATTTCGCTGATTACTCTTTCATTATTTAATATTTATTTATTTATTTAAGCATAATTGTTCCAATTAAAGCCTTGGATGACTTTGGACTTTACAGTATGAGGTCACTGGCATGTGGCACTACCGACATAAGTCAGGAGTGTTACAGATAATATCCTCAAAGGTGCTTGAATCGACTCTTACAATAATAATAGGGTACCCAAGGTACTTTTCAAGTGATGTCATGTTTGAAATTGTCAAAAATCCTTGATTATGTTGTTTTGTCCATTTGGTACCTTCTTCCTGACCTAGAATATTGATTTATGAAAATTAACCGTTTGTCCATAAATTTTGCAATAGTCATCGATTATATGTTTTATTTCCCTACAATTTTGGTGTATGGCTTTCGTGAAAATCATAGTGTCATCAGCAAAGCCTAGAAACGGGACTCGGGTTCCATTTCTAGTTAGTTGAAACCCCAATGGTTTCCTCTGTCGTTCAGATGCTTGGTGTAGTTTTCTTGCAAGGATATTTGCTCCCAAAATAAAAAGGAATCGTGACAGAGGGTCTCCTTGACGTAATTCTATTTCTGGTCGAAAGGCTTATGTCGGTCCATTATTCACTAGGACATAGAATGACATTGTAGAAATGCATTCTTTGATCCATTTTAAAAAAATTACGCTAAAACCAAATTTATTAAGAACGTCAAGAATGAATGTTTATTCAACCCGGTCATATGCTTTTTCCATGTCCAGTTTGATCGCAATCTATCCTTTAACTCATTTTTCTTGATTTATATGAATGGAAAATTTCATATGTGATGAGAATGTTATCCTGGATGGCTCTATTTTCCATAAAAAACACCTTGTAAGGGGTGGATAACTTTTCCATTTTTTGGTTTGAGTCTTTCTGTAAGAATTTTGCGTATAATCTTGTATATTGTTGAACATTGACTAATTGGTCGGTAGTGGTTTGTGGAGTTGAGGTTGTCACATTATGGTATAAGAGTAATAAAGGTATGGTTCACCTGTTTCAAGAGTCGGCCACAAAGGAAAACACTTTTTATTGCATGAATTATTGATAGGCCTACAATATCCCAATATTTTTGGTAGAATTATGCCGTTATTTCATCTAGTCTAGGCGATTTATCTTGTCCAATAGCAAAGGCCGCCATTTTAATATCGTCATTAGTGACTTGTTTTGTAAGCTCCATATGGTCTTCATTTGATATTTTTGTGTTGATTAGGTTAAGGTGATCTCAATAGACGTTTTTATTTTTTCGAGTACTTTTAAATCTTTTGATAAAATCATTTCATATTTCATTTGTGATATTTTCTTCTTCAATAATTGTGGTTCCCTATTGTGTTCTTATTTCATTTATGGTTTTTCTTTTGCATTTCCCCGTGGCTAATTTATGAAAATAGATTGCATCAGTAGCGTTAGATTTTATATGTTTCGTATTTGCTTGTTGGTTCCATAATATTTTTTGAAAGTTTAGTAGTTGTTCCTTATTTTGCAATTAATCGGGTTTGTGTTTCTGGAAATGTTCTGTTTGGATTGGTACAAATGGTTTTGGGATAGCAGTCAACTCTCTTTCAAAATTGTAAAGCTGGGTAAGCATATTGCCGAAAGTATGTTTGTTACATTCCTTTGATTGTCGTTTTAAGAATTGTGTTTTCCTTACAAAGTCGTACATTTGTGATCCGGGATAACAGGTTCGCCATGCTTGTTTCACTATATTTCTGAAGTCTTTACTCGTCATTCATACTTTCTCATATCTAAAGAGTATCTAGTTATTATTTTTGGGTACCATTGTAGCATCTGGTGTTGGACAAGAGCTTTGTCCGGTTTTTCGTATATGTTATCAATCTCTGTTTTGTTTTTTCTCCAATTGAATTCATTTCCTTCAATTGGTATATCTATTAATTTACATTCATTTTGCACATGTACTAATCTACTATATCTGCTAATGTATGGTTGAGGTCCCCTACTCTTTTCAAATGGGTCTTGAAGTTCATTAAGATCGCCCAATAAAATACAGGGTAGCAGACAATGTTTAATATAGGAGATTATTTGATGTGATCCGAGAATCCACACCGCCAAAGAAGAACGAGGTATCAAGTCAATTTCATATTGGCGTTGAAGATGGAAGTGTCTTGCCATCAAGAGGGTCATGTGAAGAGTCTTGCCATAAAGACGGTCATGTGAAAAGTCTTGCCATCAAGATAGTCATGTGAAGAGTCATGCTTGTATGGTTATTCATGGCACATAACAAGGAGTCATGATTTGATGGACTTTCATTCATGGCGTTACGCCAAGAGACATCCACCCTATTTACTCATGGCTTGGGCTCCAAGTTTAGGGTTGGCATTTTTCCTATTTAAAGGCTTGTTTTGCCTCAATTTTAGATAGACAAGTTGAAGAAAAAACCAAGTTCTCTTGTCTCATTATATTTGTGTTTTCATTTGTTTTTTTCTTTATTTTGTTGGTGGATTCCAACACCAATCTTGTGGCCTTATCAAGATTGTTTTGCTCGAATCCTTGTTGAACCTATCCAAGAGTTCGAACAACCCCAAATACTAGAGGCGCAAGTGGATATATCTTGTGACTTCAAAAGATTCAACCTCGTCAATCCTTGGTGGACATATCCAAGAGTTGTCGGGTCTTTCAATCTCTTTTGGTGGATTCCTTGAGAGAGTTGATTGCCTATCTTGTTCTAGTTCATCAATAAAATCATTTGTATTTCACTTTGTTATAACTTCGGTTTGGCCTAAGTACTTCAGAGTTCTGAAGTTCGAGAGACTTCATCTAGAAAGCACTTCTTCGACACCGACACAAGCGAACAACGATCCGATTGTCATAATTATTTATGCCTAGAATGTTGATTTAGCTTATTCGTATGGGGGTGCATAAGCAAGGATAATCATTGTCTTATTGTTCACACACATGTTTTTATATTGTAAACTAATGACTATGGGATTAATTGTGTTGGTTTCAAGTAGTTCATTCGACGACTGATATGTTTTTCACATTACGCATAAACTACCCGAAAAGCGAAATGCAAGAGAGAACATAAATTGATCAAAGCCTAATTTTTTCCATATTCTTTGATGGTGTTGTTTAATTGTTATAGTTTCAAATAAAGAGAGGATTTGGATTCTTTCAATTTTGCAGAAAGACTCAAAGTCAATCCCTTAAAAGTTCTAGGTTGTGATATTCATATAAACCATTATAGTAGAGTTTCAAATGTAGTCAGTATCCGGTTTGTCCATTTTGTTCAGAAATTACAATCGATCACATACACATTCGGTTCAGATGATAAATAATCCTTGATAATTGTTTTAGGCAAAAAGATATCAAACCTAAATTGCCTTCGATGTGGTGCTATTAGTCGAACGAATCAAATTATAACTTCAAATAAACCAGAGAATCAAAATGATGAGACATAATAGTAATAATAAAGCTTAGCTACAAAGGATTGCAGTAGGTGAAATGAGAGCGACTAATGTCGAATGGATGCTTCGAACAATCGGACTCTGCCTTGCTTAGAAAGATCGTATTTCAGATTACAATGAGAGCTCAGAATGCTAGTAAGTGGAGTAGTCAAAAGGTGGCATACAATGTGCTTATTGGGGATCTATTTATAATACTGAATTTAAGCTAAGATCTTGGTGAGAAATGGCCGTTAGAAGATCCGATCGTCCCCTTGATTTTTGGAAGGCGTTACAAGCCTGAAGTGGACGTTGGACGGAGCCTTCGAGCAAGTAAGATCAGGTTCCTATTCCGCCATGGGCCTCCTTGCCTAATCGTTCGTGGGCCGGCCCAATCTGAATAATTCACGGTCCAACAATTGCCCCAAAGGAAATCGGACGAGTAAACAATCGGACTTGGGCGGTTTCCTTTCCCTGTGGATCGTGGGTACTTGGAGAAGGAGCTGAGGTGAGTTCTGGTCGAACATAAGTGACACCCGACCCTGTCCCTGACGCTGCCCCAGGTAAGGATGTTGAAGTCCGAAGCTCTTTACGCCTTAGTTTGTTGATTTGTCGTTTGGATATTCGAACTAGTTGTGTTGAAAGTCCCTCCGTTGTGTGAGCAGACTCTGTGTTTTGGCGAAGGGTCAGGAGACCGCTCCTTGTTTGTCATTTACTTTGTTTTGCAGGTGGACTCGTCAGTCGCTTCCTGGTCAAGTCGTGTGACGTTGTTCGAGTAGACCTGTAATTGTATGTGACATGTCGTGTAGTTCCAGAGAAGAGCGTTGTAGTATTTGTATAAGGCGCGTACCTTAATGGGGACATGTCTTGTAAATATGTGTCATGTTCTTGTTCCTCTATTCCATGTGTACCGATCGATCGTGTTGTGTAAGATGTAAGCGCTTTTGTTTGTCTTGGGTGGATCCACTGCTTTGTTTGAATTTGTTGTGCATGTGTCAGATGAAACAAAGTAAATGATTGCTAGGAAATGACCGTTGGGGGCGAACCCAACGGCCCTCCGATGCTTGAGTCAGTAAACGCGTCCGATGAAATAACAATGGACTGAACAAATGTAATAGACAGGCTAACAAATGACAGAAGGTTTTTAGAAATGATACTGCTTTAGGTATGTCGCATTCCAACTTCTTGGGATGACGCGTCCCTCCATATCTTGCAATCTATAGGCGCCTTGTCCAACAACTTCTGTGATTAGGTAGGGTGTCGTGTGCTATCCAATCGACGAGTGGTTTTGTCCAATCTTCGGAGTCGTCTATCGAATGAGTTTCGGAGTTGCCTTGTGTTATAGTGATGACCTCTTCCAATTCATCTTGTTGCTCTGGTTGATGTCGAATGTCTTGAATTGTGCGACCAATCTTTGGACGACGCTTAGATAGGCAGTCATTCTATCGTCTTTGGCAACGTACAATCCTTGGACCTGGTTTACAATCAGTAGAGAGTCGCAATTACCTTTATGTTGTCGATCGCGAGATCTCGAGCTAGGTTGAGGTCGAATATGAGTGCCTCATATTCTGCCTCATTGTTGGTCGCGTCCCACTCACATCTTACGGCTTGGGCTATCTTGTCCCTTGTCTTGACTTTGGTCATCGCGTCCCCGGGAGTATGGCTGATGACGCATGTCCCTGCGATTATCGGACGTCGATCTGTGGTTGATTCGACTTGGACTTGGCTCGGTCTTGAAGGGTTCTTCGTCCTCTTCCAGTCTGACTTGAGCCATCGCCTTGGCTTGGACATCTTCGAAGCTTCGGCAGGGATATTTCGTCAATTCCCGACACAACTCGCTGCCCTGGACCAGACCTCGTCGGAAGGCTTCGATAGATGTAGGGATGTCGCAGTGGGGTATGACGACCTTTTCCTTATTGTACCTGTAGAGATAAGTACGCAGAGGTTCGTTATACTTTTGGACAATACGATATAGGTCGCTAGATTGCTTTTCTAGTCTTCTACTACTAGCGAATTGAATTTTAAAAGCGTTGACTAATTCTGCGAAGGATGAGATTGATCCTTGTGGTAGATGCATAAACCAAGTAAGCGCCGACCCCGCGAGGGAGGTGCCAAAACTTTTACACATAACCGTCTCGCGACTGGTCCTGGAGACGAAAATCATCATGAGCTTTTGTTTGTAGAGGGAGATATGGTCGTCTCGATCGCTCGTCCCGTCGTAACTGGCCATTGACGAATGGGGATTCCTCGAAGCCGTCCAACGCCTCTTTCTCGATGGGTTGGGGAGCGGCTGGGATCTTCGCGAGACGTTTGTTGAGAGACTTCATATGCTCGTTGATAGCCTGTTGGATGAGCGTCTGGATGCTCGGCATCGTCGTAACCTGCGGATTGGTTACTCGGGTCCTTTCGGAACCGGTCGGGGTGACAAAAGAAACGTTGTTAGTCACAATAGGGTTGACACGAGAGGTTTCAGGAATACCGGTCGCATGGATTTGGTTTCGCTCGTTCGCTGGTGTTACGACTACATCCTCCATGTCCAATCGAGTTCGGATCCCTTCGAGGTCGATTGGTCGCCTGCTTCCAACCGGTGCGGATGCGGCGGATTGCACCTGTGCTTTAAGAAGCTTATTTTCATTAGTCAAACGATTAATTGTAGCAACAGAAGTATCGCAGATTGATTTGTTAGTCCGACGCTGGTTGGCTAGTTCTTCCTGGAAAGACGACAGGATTTGCGCCATCTGACGAACCTGTTCTTGGGTGGAAACCTCCGCTGTATTGACGACCGTGTCGTCAGTGGTTGTTCCCAAGGTTGGCCTTTCTCCGGAGGTGCTGGGAGGAACGTCGTTCACCATTTTGGATGGTTTTTGATGAAGTTTCTGAATGCGAATCGGCTAACGGCCCCACGGTGGGCGCCAAATTGTTTTGGGCAAAAAGATATCAAACCTAAATTGCCTTCGATGTGGTGCTATTAGTCGAACGAATTAAGTTATAACTTCAAATAAATCAGAGAATCAAAATGATGAGACGAAATAGTAATAATAAAGCTTAGCTACAAAGGATTACAATGGGTCGAATGAGAGCGACTAATGTCGAATGGATGCTTCGAACAATCGGACTCTGCCTTGCTTAGAAAGATCGTATTTCGGATTACAATGAGAGCTCAGAATGCTAGTAAGTGGAGTAGTCAAAAGGTGTCATACAATGTGCTTATTGGGGATCTATTTATAATACTGAATTTAAGCTAAGATCTTGGTGAGAAATGGCCGTTAGAAGATCCGATCGTTCCCTTGATTTTCGGAAGGTGTTACAAGCCTGAAGTGGACGTTGGACGGAGCCTTCGAGCAAGTCAGATCAGGTTCCTATTCTGCCATGGGCCTCCTTGCCTAATCGTTCGTGGGCCGGCCCAATCTGAATAATTCACGGTCCAACAATAATCCAGTCGTAAATGAGTTCAAATTGGCATTTGCCTGGTCGTCTTTTCATTGGTCGAGAGTATAGAATCACACTAAATAAAGAATGTAAAGGTAAAATCAAAAGGTCATGACTGACATCAGTAATTTCGTAGTAAAAGATTACGAATTTTGAGCAAATCTGGTTCAAATTCTTGTGCCTTGGTGTGGTAGAAGCTTGAGGTCTATGTTTGAGTGTCAACGTAAAGTGCTGAAAATCACCTTGGGTATTAGCTAGTTATAAGATGATAGATGGGAACTCGATCACACCAGGAAAGGGAAATGAAGACAACAATTTCAGCATGCATCCTTTGTTTATGGTTCGAGTACCCAAACTAGAGTCTTGTTTAACCGGATTGAGTAAGTGGCCATGATTACCTTTATAGTTATTATTCCATGAATGTTGAACATATCGTAGCTCATCAGGAAACAAGTCCCGCAAAAACAAAGACACGATAAAGTCGACAAAGAGAGTGAAGGGAAAGGAATAGCAAGCCATAGAGCCACACCAGAAAGCAAAGAGAAATATGTCAAAAGCAGATAAAGAAAAAACAGAAATTTCGCCTGGTACCCCTGAGGTACGGCGAAGTTCGCCTGGTGCCCCAAAGATTTACCAATTTCGCGTGGTGCCCCTGAGTTTTAATTTTTTTTTTCGCCAAATGCCCTTCTGTTAAACCTTAACAGAAAACGTTTCAAAATAATAATAAAAAAATCTAAAACCCCCAGAACTTCGTCTTCATCTCGGCGGCTCGCGAAATTCGCCGGCCCTCGACCCGACGGCCGATCTCCGGCACCGCTCCTCGACGCCGTTTTGCTGCTCGCCTCCCTTCTGCCTCCACCGCCTTCGATTTTCTTCTCGCGATCATCCTCTCCCTAGCTTCCTCAAACACGATGGAGTCCCACCGGAGTATTATCTTCTCCGCCAACTCCAAAGGCCAATATCCGTCGTCGCCGTCGGGCTCCGATGAACCAGTTGCTCCTGCCATTCCAACTCCTGGGTGTAAGGGAGACTCCATAAACAAACAGAAATGGAAACCGCCGCAAAAATGTCAGAGAAAAGGAGATGGAGAAGTTTTTTGTTTGGATTGGATTTGGGGCTTGTTGATCGCGGGCGCGGCTTGTTGGCCGCGATCGCGGCTCGACTAATTCCACCCCATTGTCGAGGTTCTGCTTGCGGACGCTTCCATAGACCTGTAGTTCGAGATACCCCCACTCCCATTTGATCGAGACAAGGAAATAGAAGATGATCCTCCGCCTCATAGTAGTTCCCCGTCTTCATCGCCTCTAGGTCTGTAATCGTCTCCGGCAGCGGCGACGAAGTGTTGCGAGAGGTCGGATCTGGTAGAGTTGGATCTGCTTTTTAACGATTTGGATCTGTCAATCTCTAATGGCCTCTTTGGATCTGCTTTTTAACGATTTCTCTTTGGATCGACCCAACTGCTGCCCTAGCCCGACTGAAGAGGGTCGCCGGTGGGACGAGGGCCGACGGGTCGAGGGACGAGGACCGGACGAGATTTGGGGGGTTTTCGATTTTTTTTAAAACGTTTTCTTTTAAGGTTTAACAGAAGGGCATTTGGCAAAAAAAATTAAAACTCGGGAGCACCACGCGAAATTAGTAAATCTTTGAGACACCAGGCGAATTTCGCCATACCTCAGGGGTACCAGGCGAAATTTCCGAAGAAAAAAAGGGAAAAAGGCTAAGTGGGTTATTCAAGAATTCGGTAGTCAAATTAATAAGGCAAGCAATTAAGCTCAATAAGCTAAACAAATGGTGTTTCGTTTGTCATCCTTATAAAGTAAGTATAAGCTAAAGATCAAAAAAGAAGAAACTAGAAGCAAGACAAAGAATAACAATGGACAAAAAACCCCCAAAATACCAGAAACACACATAGAAAGTTGATACTCATAGTCGTGATCATGAGGAGAAGCATAAAGAGTTCATGATTACATATCATGTTGTTAGGAAATGGAACTCAGGAACCTCAGTTCCCATGAGAGTTCCTTTTCTCGGTTTCTCTACTTTTGAAGATGACAAATACTTTGATACTAATGTTTTATTTCAAAGATGTGTTTAAAGGAACCACAAGACAGTTACTGAAACCATGGAAGCCAAACAAGACAAAGAAACCAAACAAGCAAGCTAAATGAACCCAGAAGTGCAACACGTGACTTTGCTTTTCCCGATAAAGATGGGAATGCTGAACCTCGGACAAAAGATGGTGAAAGCGACATGAGCAAAGCTTCTAAAGCCTGCCACCATCCAAAGGAAAGCTCCAAGTTGTCCAGAACGCTGAACCTCAGACATTGGTCGGTGAAAGCGACATGTCAAAGAGCTTGTCACCATCCAGAGCAAAGTTCCAAAGTATCTAGGTTGCTGAACCTCGGACGAAAGGTGGTTGACAACGACATGACAGATTCTTCTGAAGCTGTTGACCAACCAATGTGGATTCTGAGTTGCCTAGGTTGTCGGTACATGTCTAAGTCAGCGTGAATCAAGGATCACCACACAACCTAGGTCAAGCTTGCTCTGTGGGAACCGAGAGAAGACTCAACCTCGAGAATACACTATATAAGGAAGACAAGCTTCAGTGTTATTCTCAAGAACTACAACAAGAATCACACTTCATAGCAAACAACAAAATGTGAACTCTCAACAAGATCATCAACTCAAACCAAGATCAAGAGGAACCAGTCAAGAAACCCGAGAGTTGTGTGCTAGTTTCTGTGATTGTAAGTGAGTTAGTTCCTTAGTGCTTAGGACTGCTTCTTGGATTGATTATACTTTCTGTTAAGTTTATTTAGGATTGTCTAACTGTGTGTAAGACAAAGAAACTGTGTGTTTGTTCCTAGAGTAACCTGTAACCGAAGTGATAAGAAATCAAGAAGTAGACCTTGAAATCCTTTCGAAAGAAAGGTAGTGGTTTTTATCCTAGATTGCTAGTTGGCAATCGAAGGTTTCCACTATAAGGAACTTGTTCATTTATATTTGATTGTTTATTTCCGCTGTGAAGGGAACTGTAATCTGTATTCTCAGTTTCCTTGTTCTTAATCTAACAATCACGATCCTATAATTGGTATCAGAGCAGGAAAAGCTCTAGATCTTTGTTTAAGTTTGCAGATCTAAGATGTCTCAGTCAAACAAGTTTGAGCTCGGAATCTCCACCAACAAACCACATCTCCGAAAGAAGGGAGAGGAAACATGGTGGGCCAAGTGCATAGAGAGCCACATAAAGACCAATGACTACCAATGCTGGAGGGTAGTCGATAATGGAGATAGCTATGTCAATCTCAATCAAAAGGATGGAGAATGGAAACCTGAGCATTATGTCATCATGGAAAAGAATGCCAAGGCTAGACAGTCCATTCTCAATGGACTGGATAGAGAAGATATGGACAAAGTCATAGGAATCAAGACGACGAAAGAGATGTGGCAAGCACTCAAGGATATGCATGAAGGAAGTGAGGAACTAAAGCAAAGCAGGAAGTTTGCTTTAGAAGGAGAATACCACACATTCAAAATGATGGAAACTGAAACCATTTTTGAGTATTACTCACGCTTCAACAGGCTCATTGGAAAGCTAACAGCTGCTGAGGTCATCCTTGATGAAGTCTCCAAATCACTGGTGGTCATCAATGGACTTAACTCTAAGTTCACCCTCATTAAGGGAATCATGAAGAACACCCCAGGTATCCAATCTCTTCCCTTGACTCAAATCATAGGAAAACTGGAAGTTGAAGAAGGAGAACACACCAAAAGCAATGCTGACAAGAAACTGGAGAAAAGAATTGCCCTCAAAATCTCCAAAGCCTTCTCAAGGCTTGAAATGGAACAGGAAAACTCAGACTTAGAAGATTAGAAGGATGAACTTACAACTCTCTTCACAAAGAACATTAAAAAATTATTTGTGAAGGGAAAGTTCTAAAAGGGCAGTTCCTCTCACACTGGACCAAGGAGAGATCTCAAAGACGTCTCTTGCTATGAGTGCAAGGAAAATGGACACTACGCTAAGAACTGTCCCAACAAAGAAGACTCTAAAGAAGATAAAAGACCTCAAAGGAAAAAGGCTCTTGTGGCCTCATGGGAAGAAGTCTCAGATGTGGAACTAGATCTGAGTGGATTCTCTGGAGGAAGATGCCTCATGGCAAAAGGAGATCCAAGCGACTCAGAAGACCTTGAGGTAACTTCTGATGACTTCTTAAAAACTCTAGTTGATTGTGATAAGAAACAACTTCTAAAGATCATAAAAAATCTAGGGAAGGAAACTAGTGCTCTTCAACAAAAACTTGATGATTGTGAAGATGAGATTGCTTGTTTAACTGTTGAGAACTCTGTGTGGAGTAAGAAACTTGAAGAAACTGAGAAAGATCTTGCTGAAACCAAATCCAAACTCATGGAAGTTAGTAATATGCATGCTAGTTCCCTTAAAATTTGCCAATCTTGTAGTGAATCTAAGATAGAATCTGTTACAGTTCCTATGCATGATAACCTATCTGGAAATGTCTTGATTCAATCTATAATTGATAGGTTAGATGATCTCACTGATTCTATAAAAGAAAAAACAGTAAATCAAACTGTCTTTGTGAAACAACGCCATGGAGTTGGATACATTAACAACAAGATCAATGATGATGCTGAAAATGAAAAGGTTAGACATGAACTTGTTGAGATGAATGAGAACCTCAGTACTTCTCTTGCGACTTCTCGATATAGGAATCAGTTCCTATTAGAGAAGATCATGGTTCTTGAGAACAAGGCTGAGGTTTCCAAGCTTCTCGTAGAAAATTCTAAAAGTCCAAAGAGGGACCCTAAGGCCTTTGAAAGGGAACCTAAGGGAAAGGAGAAAGTATCTCCTAAAGACAAGTGGTTCACTAACTCCTTTGCTCATAAAAGGTACGTGGACATGGCTCATGGTAAGGTTAGAAATAATGTTGATTTCAATAAAAGAAAAAATGAAAAATCTTTTAGGCCAGGAAAGGGAAAATATGGTCATGTTGTGTACAATCGTCTGTGTTTCTATTATGGTAAGAATGGTCATTACAACACTGAGTGTCCTAAGAAAAGGAACTATGATAATGAGAAAAGTGCATACTACCATGAAAGGAACCAGTTCCCTTGTCATTCACAGACTCGCAATAATAAATCACATGCTAATCCCCCCAGTAAAGCCAAGCTTCACTGGGTTCAGAAATCTTAGTTTCCTTGTGTGCAGAAAGAAGAGAGGCAACCTCAACTATGGTATATTGACAGTGGTTGCTCGTGCCATATGACCGGAAGAAGAAATCAAATGACCTCTCTTCAACCCCTCCAAGGAGGGAACATCTCCTTTGGAGACAAAAGCAAAGAAAAAATTTGTGGGATAGGAATTGTGAATCTCAATGACCACATTAAGGTAAACAAAGTTCACCTTGTTGATAATCTTGGTTTTGATCTAATTAGTGTGTCACATCTGTGTGATCAAGGAGACAACGAAGTTAGATTCAAATCAAATGAATGCACTGTCCTTAACTCCTCGGGACAAATCATCTTAAAAGGTAAAAGGTTCAACAATGTGTATGTTGTTGACCCATCCTTCGTTCCCAAGGAGAAACTATGTCTCTCAACTGTGAATGATCAAACGAACTTGTGGCATCAACGTCTTGGTCATGCAAGTACCAAATTAATCCAAAAGCTACACTCAAAGGAGCTAGTCAGAGGCCTCCCAAAGATAAGTGGCATATCTGAGGAACCATGCTCAGACTGTGTAAGAGGGAAACAAGCTCGGAGTTCCTTTAAATCCAAGAATATGGTAAGTTCCTCAAGGCCCCTTGAACTCATTCACATGGACCTTTGTGGACCCATGAGAGTTCAAAGCCTAGGAGGAAACAAGTATATCTTTGTTCTCGTCGATGACTTCTCTCGTTTTACTTGGACAATATTCATAAAATCTAAAAGTGAAGTCATTGGACGATTTAAGGATATGGTTCCCATGTTAGAAAAATCTCTCGATTGTTCCATCAATTCTATTCGCTCTGACCATGGTACTGAGTTCAAAAATGGAGAATTTCTAACCTTTTGCAGTGAGCATGGCATTGATCACAACTTCTCTGCACCATACACTCCTCAACAAAATGGAGTAGTGGAAAGGAAGAATAGAACCTTAGAAGACATGGCTCGAACTATGCTCATCTCAAGTGGACTCCCTCAATCATTCTGGGCTGAGGCAATCAATACAGCCTGCTACATCATCAATCGAGCTATGCTTCGCCCAATCACAGAGAAGGCACCCTATGAACTTCTAAGAGGAAGAGTTCCCAACATTTCACATCTTAGGGTGTTCGGATGCAAATGCTTTGTGCATAACAATGGGAAAGATAATCTTGGCAAATTCGACCCAAGGAGTGATGAAGGGATCTTCATTGGATATGCCTCAAGCAGCAAAGCATACAAGGTCTTCAACAAAAGGAATAAAAAGGTAGAAGAAAGTGTTCATGTTGTTTTTAATGAGAAATCACTTGGTAGAAATATGCAGAACACCATCAGCTCCTTTGAAGATCCATTTCCCAAGCCACCTCAAGAAGATCCAAATGAAGACATCACACCTCCCAGTTCCTACCCAGCTGCACAAATTCCTCCACCAGTTCCCATGGACAATCAACAACAATCCATTTCTGGGAACCATGAACATGAAGACAATACCCGTGGAGACATAAATGATTCATCCTCTCACATATTCTTAAACGGAGAAGGTGATCCCAACATAGAAGTTGAAGCTGAATGTTCAAATCAAGCTGCCTCCACATCAAATGCTCTAGCTCTCAATAGAGAAAGAAGGACCATCAAGCCTCCTGTCAGGTTCGAAGATCTAACCTTTTATGCTTTTAATGCTTTCTTATCTATTGTGGAACCAAAGAACATAGGTGAAACACTGAAGGATGTAGATTGGATCCAAGCCATGCAAGAAGAACTTCATCAGTTTGAAAGGAACAAAGTATGGCATCTAGTTCCCCGCCCTAAAGATAAGCATATCATAGGAACCAAATGGGTTTTTAGAAATAAGCTCGATGACTCAGGAGCTGTAATTAGGAATAAAGCAAGGCTTGTTGCTCAGGGATACAATCAACAAGAAGGAATCGACTATGATGAAACCTATGCTCCAGTGGCAAGGATTGAAGCAATAAGGTTATTGATTGCCTTTTCATCACACAAGGGTTTCAAACTATTCCAAATGGATGTAAAGACCGCCTTCCTCAATGGCATTCTTCAAGAGAAAGTCTATGTCAAGCAACCACCTGGTTTTGAAGACAATGATCATCCAGACCATGTCTATTTCCTAGACAAAGCCTTGTATGGTCTCAAGCAAGCCCCTAGAGCTTGGTATGATCGTCTTGCCCGGTTCCTACTCTCCAATGGTTACAGGCGTGGAATCATTAACAAGACTCTCTTCATTCTAGAAGAAGAAGGTAACATCCTAGTGGTTCAAATTTATGTTGATGATATCATTTTTGGTTCCATTAACCTGTCCCTTGTAGATAAGTTCAAAGACTTGATGAGCAGTGAATTTGAAATGAGTCTCATAGGGGAACTCACCTTCTTCCTCGGATTGCAAATATCCCAAAAGAAAGATGGCATACAAATTCACCAACAAAAGTATGTCAGGGAACCGTTGAAAAAGTTCAAAATGGAGTCTTGCAAGCCTCTCTCCACTCCTATCTCTACAATCGCCCATTTGGACAAAGATCACTCAAGTCCTCTTGTGGAAGAAAAGCTCTATAGAGGTATGATAGGTTCTCTCATGTATCTAACAGCTAGTTGTCCAGATATTGTGTTTGCCATTTGCTTGTGTGCTAGGTTTCAATCATGTCCAAGAGAAACACACTTAGCAGCTGTGAAAAGGATATTCCGATATCTCAAGGGAACTGACTCACTCTGCATTTGGTACCCCAAAGAGTGTCCCTTTGAGCTGATAGGTTTCACTGATGCTGATTATGCTGGATACTTGGTGGATAAGAAGAGTACTTCTGGAATGGCACAGTTCCTAGGCCCTTGTCTTGTGTCATGGGGTTCAAAGAAACAAATCTCAGTCTCCCTCTCCACCACAGAATCTGAGTACATTGCAGCTGCCTCTTGTTGTTCCCAACTCTTATGGCTAAAGCAACAACTCGTGGATTTTGATATGTCTTATGGTCCTCTCACTATTCTTTGTGATAACACTAGTGCTATAAACATTTCTAAGAATCCTGTGCATCATACTAGGACCAAACATATAGATATAAGGCATCACTTCCTTAGAGATCATGTTGAGAAAGGGAACATCATTATCGAATTTTGTAGGACTGAAGATCAGATTGCAGATATATTCACCAAAGCTTTGAATAGAGTTCCCTTCGAGAACCTTAGATTAGAACTGGGAATGATTCCTATAAACTAGCAGTTCCTTTAGTTTAAAGTTACTCTACAGTTCCCTTGATTGACTAGTTTAGATCATTTTGCTTACTTTTGTCTTGGAATCATTGTGTTATCTCTTTTGCAATAGACCCTCATATCCATAATGGTTACTCAAAAGGCTTTGATAACATTTTCTAGTTCTTCTCCTTGAATGTTCATTTTTCATTTTAACTCAATCATTGTCCAAGTTTCTTTGTTGGCCCAAAAGTCACAATCTGATCATATTCTAACCCAATAATACAAGCCGAAATGATGATTGTGTACTATGACCCTCCCTTGCCTCATTGCACAGTCTAATTTCCTATGATCCATCTCTTAACCCTATCTGGAAATTAGTGTGTGATGCGATAAATGGCCTTCTCCGATTTCTTTTATGGGAACGTACTTTCATGTTCTATGTCTTAAATCCCCACATCAAAGGTTCTCATATATCCCTATAGCACAATGAAAAAATTGCCAGAAAGGAACTAGGTAAGGCAGTTCTCCAAACGGCTAGTAGAAACTCGCTCTTCCCAAGACGACATTTATTGCAAATCAACAGCGTTAGAGACTCTGATCAGCCCTGCATTGTTGCCATTTTTTATCATTTGCTTTTTGAAATTGTGACCGTTGCAAAGCCGAAAAAGCTGCAAGTAAAAGAGCCGTTTCCAAATATCAGAGTTCCCAGAAATCTCTCTCCCCAACGGCTCCAAACGCTGCTCAAGGGTTATTTAGGGGCTCTTGTTTGAATGAGTCGAGCACTCTGCTTCCCTTGCCCTCTCTAGCTTTCTCATCCTCTCGCTTTCTCTCGTTCTCTTGCTCATTTCTCTCTCTCAAAAACACCAAACTCCTCAAATGGCCAGCAAATACCTCAACCCTCACCTTGCTCAAGATGAGGAAGAAGCTGCTCTCCTCAGAGCCTTCAGGGAAAAGAGAGCCGCCTCATCCTCCAAATCCCTTGATATAACCCCCACAAAAAACCCCTTACCCAAGCAAACAGAAGAGGTGGAAAATGAACTCCATCATGAATCTGAATCAGCTACTCGCACCGTCTCTGATGGCGGTTCCCATGATTCATCTCCAAACAAGGATACTCTAGAGGTTCACAACTCCGATCCCTTGCCTGTTAGCCTCAAATCCAAGCCTGCTCCCTCAGTTGCAACCAGGCTCAAGCTTCACAAGCGGAGTTCCCAGGCCCTGGTTCCCTTCAACCCTGCCTCAGAAGAGCCGACCCCCTCCAAAAAGCTAAAATCAGCAGCCCTCTCTTCCTTGTCCACCAAAGCAATAACCTCCACCTCCACCTCCACCTCCACCTCCACCTCCACCTCCACCTCCACCCTGGGGAAAATGTCTTCCTCCTTCGCTAAGAGGAAGATTCTCAAACCCCTCATCATTGATGAGGAATTTTGGGCCCAGCCCCGAGGATGAAGCTCAATTCAGTGATGTCCTCAGCGCATTTCACTCTCTGCTCCAGTTCCAAGGGTGGGACCAGATCTTGGTGGAACCATTCTCCGTCTCAGATGAAGTTGTTCGAGTCTTCTACCAAAATATGACCTTTGTGCCAGCCAAGGCGGATTCTCCCTGCAACGATGCCATCGTTCAATGGAAGGGAACTATGTTTCCTTTGTCCCCAAGCATCATTGCCTCTGCCTTAGGGATTGAGCACATGTCTGGCTTTGACATTCTGCATCAAAAGAAGACTTGGCCAAAGGGAAAAGGGTACAAAACCAAGTCTGAGGTAGTAAGCATGCTCTATGATGGCGACAATCCAAGGAATCTGCTGACCAAGGGGCTTTCTCTGTCCAACAAGCTGCTGTACTTCTGGATCATTCGGAATCTGGTTCCCAGGCAAGAGCATAGAGCCACAGTTCTCATCACATATGCCATCCTTATGGAGAAAATTCTATCTGGGGAACAAGTTGATCTGCCTAAGCTGGTGCTAGCCCACATGCAATTCTGTCAATCCCATGAATCCCATGCCTTGCCCTTTCCTCACCTCATAAAAAACCTTCTCTCAATGCTCAACCTATATCCAGCCGACCTCAAGGAAACTGCTTACAGCAAGTTCCTCACCATGGCAACGGTGAAGAAGCTCAAAACCAAAGACCACCTGGATGCTCCCTCTGAAGTAAAAGCGGAATTGCCTAAGGAAAAGGCAAGTTCCTAAGCCACTCCAAGCTCTCTGCCTCCACTCTACCCTGTCCAAGACTCCTCTGCGATCCTAGCTTCATTGGGTCATATTGAAAAAGCTATCACGGATGGAACCAATGCTATCTCTCTTACCATTCGTGATCAAGTGACAGAAATGGGGAAGACCAGGAATGTAATATCCGGTCTAATGAGTGTGATTCAACAAACCTTGGAGGCTTCAACTAGAGGAGCTCAAGCAAACAAAGAAGAGGAAACTGAGGAACAGAAGGATGCTGAAGAGGAGGAGGACACTACGAAGCCATAGGAACGTCTCTCCTAGTTCCCAGTGCTATAACGCCACTTTGTGCTAGTAGTTCCTTAGGATCCTACCTGCCTCCCCTCTCCCTCTCTTATGTGTTTCAAGTTATTTGTGATCTTTTGTTTTTCTTTCCACTATGCATCATGGACACTGTATTGGCTTTAATGTCTAATGAACTTTTCTGGGTATGTTTCTAATGCATCATTTGTCTTTGCCTTCAGTTTCTATTATGGTCACTGTCATGGGTTTAAAGCAATTGTTTATTTCACATTGATACCCTACACTTGATAAGTTAATTGATCTTTTCGATGATGTCAAAAGGGGGAAGAATGGATAGGAACCTTGAACTCTTGGAACTACTGGACTTATAGGAAATCTAAACCCGTTCTATTTCTGAGGGGGAACTCGAATAACTTAGTTCTTTTGCTTAGGGGGAATTTACAACTATTGAATGTTCTTTCATTATTTTGTAAAGTTGTAAATCTCTTAGCTCAACTGTTCTCATGAATTTCATGCCCTTATTATGTTGTCAGGTTCCTTATATTTGTCATCATCAAAAAGGGGGAAATTGTTAGGAAACGGAACTCAGGAATCTCAGTTCCCATGAGAGTTCCTTTCCTCAGTTTCTCTACTTTTGAAGATGACAAATACTTTGATACTAATGTTTTATCTCAAAAATGTGTTTAAAGGAACCACAGGACAGTTACTGAAACCATGGAAGCCAAACAAGACAAAGAAACCAAACAAGCAAGCCAAAGGAACCCAGAAGTGCAACACGTGACCTTGCTTTTCCCGATAAAGCTGGGAACGCTGAACCTCGGACAAAAGATGGTGAAAGCGACATGAGCAAAGCTTCTAAAGCCTGCCACCATCCAAAGGAAAGCTCCAAGTTGTCCAGAACGCTGAACCTCAGACATTGGTCGATGAAAGCGACATGTCAAAGAGCTTGTCACCATCCAGAGCAAAGTTCCAAAGTATCTAGGTTGCTAAACCTCGGACGAAAGGTGGTTGACAACGACATGACAGATTCTTCTGAAGCTGTTGACCAACCAATGTGGATTCTGAGTTGCCTAGGTTGTCGGTACATGTCTAAGTCAGCGTGAATCAAGGATCACCACACAACCTAGGTCAAGCTTGCTCTGTGGGAACCGAGAGAAGACTCAACCTCGAGAATACACTATATAAGGAAGACAAGCTTCAGTGTTATTCTCAAGAACTACAACAAGAATCACACTTCATAGCAAACAACAAAGTGTGAACTCTCAACAAGATCATCAACTCAAACCAAGATCAAGAGGAACCAGTCAAGAAACCCGAGAGTTGTGTGCTAGTTTCTGTGACTGTAAGTGAGTTAGTTCCTTAGTGCTTAGGACTGCTTCTTGGATTGATTATACTTTCTGTTAAGTTTATTTAGGATTGTCTAACTGTGTGTAAGACAAAGAAACTGTGTGTTTGTTCCTAGAGTAACCTGTAACCGAAGTGATAAGAAATCAAGAAGTAGACCTTGAAATCCTTTCGAAAGAAAGGTAGTGGTTTTTATCCTAGATTGCTAGTTGGAAATCGAAGATTTCCACTATAAGGAACTTGTTCATTTATATTTGATTGTTTATTTCCGCTGCGAAGGAAACTGTAATCTGTATTCTCAGTTCCCTTGTTCTTAATCTAACAATCACGATCCTATACATGTAAATATCAATCATGTCAGTCATGGTCATGATAAGGGTCAAGTTTATTTCAATGATATGCAATTCTTTTGAATTGGATCTAGTTGTTCAAAAGAATATTTTTTCAATAAAGGATTTGTTCCATTTCAACCAAATAAAGTTCATATTGTCCAAGGTCAGATTATGATGGCAAGAAGTAGTAGTCATCAAATTCATTTCACGAGTTTGGGTCGTGTCAATTCGGGGAGATGTTATAGCAGACCAACACCAACAAAGAAAGTAAACATGGTCAATACAATTACATTAATAGCTCATGATATAAGACTCAAAATCATTATTTAGGTTCGTTGAGTATATAAAATGCATAAGCTGGCGCAATTCAAATAAAGACATATTTAAGGAAAATAACCACCAATAGGGATCAGAATCCATACATAGTCATTTTGAGATAAAGGCTCATTCACTACTAATGGTCATCTCGACCATAGTGAAGATGAAATTATTCATTTCATTTTGGATCAGGTGTTTTTTTGTTCATAGGATTTCCATAAATTAATGGTGTTAGTCATAGTCGATTCCAATTGGATCAGGCTTATATTAGTCATGATGAGAAACAAAAAAAATAAAATAACCCACACATAACAGATTTTTCTGTATTCAATATCAGTTTGCAAAAGTAAGGTTTCATGTATTCAATTTGATCAAATGTAGATTCATTTTCGTAGCATACAAATGTTTTAAGAATGATATTCTTCTTATTTATGGGGTTTAACTCACAAAACAGATTTTCCTTATCATTCTTATAATTAATCAGAGACAAAAAAACGAATCAAAAGTATCTACTATATAAATGTAGTGACCAAAAAAACCCTAAATCTTATTTTTATATGGGAAGATTAGACATAATATATGTTTTCTTCTTCTTTTTATTTAGAATTTTCCATCTTTCTTCATAATGTTTTTCAATATAATGGTGTTGCATTATTGGGCCATATGTCGTTTTGGGTTCGATTTTGAGCTGCACTTATTGTGTTGTTAATGTTATAGTTCTGTAACAACTAAAGAACGACAAGCTCGCAAGCTATCAATGTTTTTTCATGTGACATTTTTTAACAAATGTGAGTAGTTTATATAAAATTGGTAAAATTGCCTTGTCTTTTACTGATGAAGGAGTTCTGCTTAAATAAGCTTACATGTGCAGGGAATACAATTCAAAAATTCAAATATGAGATATCCAAGATATCAGCTAACAATCTGCTAACCACTAGATAAGATTCTAAATACTAGATACATAACTGTGGTAGCATAAATCTGTACCACAATAAATATTTGAGACGACGACGAGAACCCGCAACTCCGGCGATCTCCGATACCCCCGATAATCTTTCCCGTAGCCTGCAAACACAGAGAAAGGCCAAAGGGCGAGACTTTCTCCCCCGGAAGACCCTCCGACGCTCAAGTCAGCCAAGAACACTAAAATTCTCCAATGGAGGCCAAAGAGAGAAAAACGAACGTACCAAAGAATGAATGAGAGATTAGGGCTTTTTTCTCTTTTACCTCTTAATTACTTTTTTTTTCCTTAAAAGATATCCAAAAAATAACTAAATCCTCATTTGGTGAATTGATGATATCTTGCCAATTAATTGCCTCATAAAGATATCTCTTTATTTCTTCTTTTTTTTATTTTAGGAATAATTAATTAATGACAATTATCCCTCTTATTTTGCCCCTCGGATCCTTCGGGCTCAGTCGAGATCAGTGGATCTGACAGTTCCGGCCCGACACGGTTTGGAACATTCCGCACGGTTTGTAGCAAACCGTGCAGGTTTACAGAACCTCCTTCGCTGTATTTCCAAGAAAATCGCACGGTTTGCGACACCGTCGGCACAGTTTGTGACAGATTACAGAAGCTGCTTATGTCTGGCTCCGAGAATTACACACGGTTTGCGACATTGTAGGCACGGTTTGGGACAAACAGTGCCAAATTACAGAGACTGCTCTTGCCTGGTTCTGAGAACTGCGCACGGTTTGCGACACCGTCTGCACGGTTTGTGACAAACCGTGCCAGTCTACATAAGCCTGTTTTGGTTGACCTCGCGAGCTGGCACGACCTGGAGCACTTCTGGCACGGTTTGTAACAAACCGTGTCGGACCGCATAAGCTTTTTCTAGCCGTTTTCATGCCCCAGTCATGGAAGTCGTCGATTTTGCTCATTTGGCGACAACTTGTAAGCTCGTTGGAGACTTGTTTGCCCTGCTTTGTCCGTGAGGGCGATACGTGTTAATACTGACTCGTGTATACCTGTTGGGAGCGGAACATGAAATTGCATGCTCGCCTTTCACCTAATGCTCCAAGCATCCCTTGTTAATTCGTTGGGAGCGCAGCATGAGAATGCTAGCTCGTCTTTTGACAACCTGTGCCAATTCGTTGGGAGTGTAATATGAGAATGCTAGCTCGCCTTTTGACAACTTGTGCCAACTCATTGGGAGTGCAACATGAAAATGTCAGCTCGCCTTTTGACAACCCGTGCCAATTCGTTGGGAGCACAGCATGAGAATGCTAGCTCGCCTTTTGACAACCTGTGCCAATTCGTTGGGAGCGCAGCATCAAACTGCAAGCTCGCCTCTTGACAAACTATTTGCAATCTGGGGGGGGGGGGGGGGGGTCACAGGAGAGCAACACTCACTGACTCGCTATGGCCCACCGACCGGCCTATTTGAGCGGCACTCACCGGCTCGGGCTATTTGAGCGACGCTTGTCGGCTCGACTTCATGGTTGGTTGTGGAGGTTATGGGAGTTCAGCACTCACTGATTTGCCGTGACCCATGCTCGCTTCCTGTACTTAGGAGTTCTTCTTTGTGCTTTCTTGGCTTGTTCTAACTTGTATAGAAGTCAACAATTTGTGCTTTTCATAGCATCGCAGCTAGCGTGGGAGCTAGTGCAGTTTCTCATAGCGTTGCAGCTAGCGTGAAAGCTAGTGCAATTTTTGTTCTAAGCTGGTCTTGTGCAGCCCAAGCCTATAAAATCAATATCAACTGCAAAGGAATAGACAATGCTCCACTGGCGATACTATATATCAGTGATGTTGAAAATGATAAAAAGAAGGAAAGAGGGTTGTTGGCAACTCGTGCCCTTGTGGCGCAAGACTAACGAAATAGAGATTGATGGCGTTCGTGCCTCTGCTGCTCGTAGGCTAATAGAATAAGACGAAAACTCGTGCCCCTGTGGCCCGAAGGCTAATAAAATAAGACGGCGGCTCGTGCCCCTTGCGGCCCGAAGGTTAATTGCTTCAGACATCCTGTGCCATGCTTTCAATATAATCATAGAGAAATCAAATTGATAGTTTAATGACCTTACTCATGACCAGTCGCAATTTAACACTTCACAATAATTAATATATGCCGATATAACTAATTTTCAAAGCATGTGATGCTTTCCCATGTACTCAGAAGAAATGGTAGAAGACTTAGCTAACGAGCGATCTCCAAATTCTTCTTGTGCTTGGGTTGAGCTCATGGAATTCTTTTGATAGACAAACTCCTTAATACAACTCTGAAAGGCTTGTTGTGTGCCCCTAATGTTAATCATTGTCATTGTTGGACCATCTCATGGCCCGTGCCTTATCTGCGACGTTGTAAAGGAAAGCTCCATCAAAGATGACACAAAGCTAGTAACTTTTTAGCTCATGCACTAATAGCTTTAGCAACTCATAGAGAAGCTAGACTAATACTCAACAATCATGTTTTAAGCCGTGAATTAAACAATTCAATGAGAGTAATCTAACATTCAGGAAATATTAGAAGTTTAGAATAGATCGAAAACTTAGCTTTCACATTCGGTCTTCGAAGTGCCTTAAGTAGATCTTCTCCAAAGACAAATTCATAAGCTCCTCTGCTAATGTTGTAACCTCCTCGACATTGTCCAAGCCATCATCATATTAAAAGTGATCCTCAGAAGGATCTATGAAAGCCTTATCCTCACCTTACTCCGCCATCTCCTCACAAACATGCTCTTCGTCATCCTTGTCCTCTTCTCCTTGTTAGGGACTTCGCTCAAACTTTCTAGCATATTCTACGGTTTATCTTCTTTCTCTTGCATGTTTTTCCTCTCTTTCTCATTGATTATATAGCTCTCCTTGTCAATAAGGACTCTTTGGGTTTTTGCCCCAATATTTTGTAGACCGGAAGGAATTGCCTTGTAGCACTAGGTACTCCTGCAATGTGAATGCTGATTACAAAATATTTACGCGGTTTAGAATCACTTACATGGATCATGCTAAGCTCTTTCATTGACTTCTTATGAGGTGATGTTTCAACTTAAACTTTGCCTCTAGTGTCGTCTTGGCTATCTCATATGCAAGGGGATGTCCTCGGCTTTCGATGTCTAATATGATTCCTTGCATTTGATTCTTGAAAATCATGTGTCTGTAAACAACATGTCACTCCAAACAATACAGAATGCAATACAGTTTCCATGTAAGAAATCCATCTTGTTGAGGCCTTGCCCCAATGCATGCGTTTTTTGTCAATCTTACTAATAACAATCATGATTGAAACTTGTTTGGTCAAGTGATATCCAACTCATAAGTTTCCACAAAATTCAGCAAGGCAAATTGTTTTACAACAAATTATAAATAACTGTAATGTCATCTCGTATCATCATATGCTAAATATAGTAACAAGACACATCCGATGATCAAAACAAGCATGTTTAATTAACAGTTTATAAGGGACTAAATCCCAAAGAAAGTCACACTTGAGTAGTTATACTAATGAACATTTAGTCACGACTAAACTCGTACTCTTGATCAGCTCCAATATAAGCAAGACATGTTACAAAAAAATCGACCATAGTATTGCACAGTCATGCCAATTACATGCATTATTCAGTTGCTTCATAAGATAAGGCGAGGCTATCATGAATCCTCTTAACTAATGATGTTAACGTCCTTAAAATAAGACTTCTCAATTTCCCAATTGTCGATTAACACTTTGAAGCAAATAATATACAAGTTTACTTTTTAGCGCATAGGCTCCACACGTTACGTGATGCATGGTTCCACACGTAATGTGTGGATCATCTCCACACATAACGTGTGGAACCATGCACCATATAACGTGTGGAGCCTATCCACACGTTACGTGAGGAGTCTCCATAGTAAGAGGTTCAGACTTAACGTGAGGAGAGTGTCCCCACGTTAAGTAGACCTCTTTTTTTTTATTAAGTAACGTTATACGAAGTATTTCGGTCTTCTTCACTTAGAATCGAGTTTTACAATAAGATTGAAGTTACGGTTGTATTGAGTCAGTCACATTTGCTTATTTCGGTCTTCTGCCCTTCCAATGTAAAGTTCTCGATTGAGCCACCCGGCCGCTTTCAACCTAAAGATAGCGTATGTTTAGGGTTTAGGGTTTATGACATGTAATAGTTGTAGTATTTATTTGTGTTTTAATGTTGTGTATGGAACATAAGATTGTTTTCAAATAGGCATTAGGGGAGGGCTACCCCCATTGTGTAGCCCAACTTGTATTAATCTTTATAAGAACAATACAAAATGATCATCAACATAGAAGACAATACAAGTTGTTCATAACCCAAATTGACTACAACCACATTTAGCACACAATACAGAAAACAATACAAATTGATCATAAACTTAGAAAAAATTAGAGAAAAGATATGACACTGCTTTAGCGTTTGAAGAAATTAGGATAGTCTCTGGTGAACGTTCGCTTCATATGATATCTCTGGTTTGCTAAATTTGCTTGCTCCCTACAAAGGTTGATAGTACATAAACAACATTACACAAAAGATACGACATTAATCACCTACGATGTACATCATTTAATAGATTGAAGTTATACCTACGAATGTTATCAAGATCTTTAATAAGATCTTGATTTTCCTTAATAAGATCTTGTTTTTCCTGCCATTGTTGTCGAATAACCGCGTGTGCCCTCTCCTCGTACATTGGATCAATCCACTCCCTGAAACGACACCCCACTTCTGGGCATCCCCAATACCTCATTCCGTAGTTCCACTGCAAATCCCAAGTTCAGACAACGGCTTTCAAATTACAATAGCATAGCCTATCTGTGTTTGTTGATGATTTTGATGAAGATGCCATTATTTGTTGTAGTGTTTGGTTTCCTACAAATATCATAAATCCTTTAATATCAAAAATTAGCATTACTAAATCGATAGAAACTGGAAGAAGAAGTGTACCCAAAAGTCTATCTGTAGGCGCCGCTTGTGTTGGAATTGTTGTAGTGAACAAACAACCTTAATGCTTCTTATATAGTGAAAAGGCAATATGTTTGACATCTAGGGGTGTGCAGATTCGGCCCGGACCGGAAAATCGGACCGGACCGAAAATGCCCAGACCGGACCGAGGAAATTACGGTCCGGTCCCCGGTCCACATATTTGCAAAATTCTGGTTCCGGTCCGGTCCGGACCGGCTGGACCGTTTTTTTATATATATATTTTATTTGGAATTACACATTAACATTTAACAGTAAAACTTTTACTGTTAGTGGCCGGCCCTAGTTTTTCTCCTCTTGCACCAGTGCACCACCATCGCTCTTCTCCTCTTGCACCACCACACCCACCAAGCTCCACCGGATTGTCGGCTCATCACCATCGTCGACTTGTCTCCGCCGTCATCTTTGGCCCTGTTCTCGCACCAGGCAAACACGACCAGTCGACCACCATCGCTCCACTCCTCTTGCAACACCGCACCCACCAAGCTCCACCGGATTGTCGGCTCGTCACCATCGTCGACTTGTCACCATAGCCGGTTCGTCATCCTCTCTTATATTAGGATTGGTTTTAAGTTTGATTGCGTTTCATTCATGTTTCAATTAATCTTTTGAATGGCTTAGTAGACATGATTAGTCATTGGAAAGTATATTCTATAAGCTATAAAAGGAGGAGTAGCTAGGTAGAAGCCTAAAGATATTGCAGTGCAGATGGTCTTACATGAATGAAAGGGTTTTAGACTTTTAGTTGCTTGGTAGCCAGGGACGAGTGGCCTTGCTAGCTAGCTAGCATTAGCAAATAGCTATTGCCTATTGTCTTTGTTGCAGTAGAACATGTTGCCATACTTCCTGGCCAAACGACTCCAGAAGGCAGATGCTATGTGGTATATCCAAAGTCCACTTGTTCCCCCACATTGAAATTCAAGATATTTCCTGTAGGAAGACAGCAAGAGAAACATCTCACTTCCAAATTCATGTTGATTTATTCTTTAGGGTTAATTAATTTATGTTATAAAGATTGAATTTATGAATGGATTAAAGTATATGACAATTGACTAATAATTTGTTCGTATGAAATTTGGTATTGTCTTACAAACATAAATATGAGTAAACAAATTTCCATGGATTTATCCACGAAACATTCACGCAACGTAAGTTGGAGGGGTATTTATATGTTGTCATTGTTATTCTTTTGTTAAATTTTAGTCATCCTTAACTATCTATTTTGTTTTTTCATTAGATGATGCGCTCCGAGTCAAGTAGAGATCCTATTGATTTGGATGAGACCGAGTCCCCTGAAGGATTTGTGGAAGGAAACATAGATGCTGAAAATGTTGTGGAGCCACAAGGTGATTCTACACAAGTAGAAAATGAGAGGAGACATAAAAAGAAAAGAAAACCAAGGATGGAATATTGGGCTGACTTTAGCGAGTATGAGGATGAGAAAAAACGACATAGGGCAAGGTGTAAATTCTGCAAGAAGACCTATGCTTGCGATACAGACAAGAACGGAACCAAAAATGTGAAGAATCATGCAGCGAGTTGTAAGGAGAATCCATCAAATCAAGGAAAAGGTAATCAAGCTCAACTTGTCTTTGATGATAGTATGCCAAAAATGAGAAATTGGTTCTATAATGCACAAGATGTTAGACAAGCTGTGACTGAAATGATAATTAAGGATGAGATGCCATTTAAAGCTGTAGAGAAAGAAGGATTAAAGCATGCATTTCATGTTGCTTTCCCTGCATTCAAAATGCCTTCACGCACCACCACTGCACGTGATGTTCTTGAGCTTTTTAAGAAAGAAAAAGAAAAGTTGAAAGATTTTCTAAGAGTTTCATGTCAAAGGGTGTGCTTGACAACTGATACTTGGACATCTATCCAAACTGAAAATTATATGTGTGTAACTGCTCATTTTATTGATGATGACTGGAAACTTCAAAAAAGGATTTTGAATTTCTGCCCTATATATAGTCATAAGGGAGAGGCTATTGGTAGGGCACTTGAGGATTGTTCGGGATATTGGGGTCTGTGTGATAAACTGCTTACTGTAATTGGTCAAGGCAAGTATTTGCACATGAGATGCATGGCACACATCATTAATCTGTTTGTACAAGATGGTTTGAATGTATGTGTTAAATCTGTGGAGAAAGTCCGAGCTATAGTCAAGTATGTGAGAAGTTCTCCTTCAAGATTACATGTATTCCGACAACAAGTTGATAAATGCAAGATTTCGTGCAATGCTATTTTGAGACTAGATGTGCCTACTAGATGGAATTCCACTTACACTATGTTGAATATCGCATTGAAATATAAATATGCTATTGTTCGAATGAATATTCCAGTTATGAAGGAAGAAAAATTGAGTCCTCTTTCTGTTGATGAGTGGAAACAGGTTGAAGATCTTAGTGATTTTTTAGGGAGTTTTTTCATTTGACAAACCGTGTCTCGAGCTCTTTGTATGTCACCAATAACTATATTGTTAGGAAGCGGAACTCAGGAACCTCAGTTCCCATGAGAATTCCTTTCCTCAGTTTCTCTACTTTTGAAGATGACAAATACTTTGATACTAATGTTTTATCTCAAAGATGTGTTTAAAGGAACCACAGGACAGTTGCTGAAACCATGGAAGCCAAACAAGATAAAGAAACCAAACAAGCAAGTCAAAGGAACCTAGAAGTGCCCAGAAATGCAACACATGACTTTGCTTTTCCCGATGAAGCTGGGAACACAGAACCTCGGACAAAAGATGGTGAAAGCGACTTGAGCAAAGCTTCTAAAGCCTGTCACCATCCAAAGGAAAGCTCCAAGATGTCTAGAACGCTGAACCTCGGACAAAGGTTGCTGAAAGCGACATGTCACAAGGTTGTCACCATCCAGAGGATAGTTCCAAAGTGTCTAGGTTGCTGAACCTCGGACGAAAGGAGTTGGACAATGACATGACAAACTTGTCTGGAGCAGTTGACCAACCAATGTGGATTCTGAGTTGCCTAGGTTGTTGGTACATGTCTAAGTCAGCGTGAATCAAGGATTACCACACAATCTAGGTCAAGCTTACTCTGTGGGAACCAAGAGAAGATCCAACCTCGAGGATCCACTATATAAGGAAGATAAGCTCCGCTGTTATCTTCAAGCACTACAACAAGAATCACACTTCATAGAAAACATCATAGTGTGAGCTCTCAATCAGATCGTCAACAGAAACCAAGATCAAGAGGAACCAGTCAAGGAATATGAGAGCTGTGTGCTAGTTCCTGTGACTGTAAGTGAGTTAGTTCTTGAGTGCTTAGGACTGCTTCTTGGACTGATTATACTTTCTGTTAAGTTTATCTAGGATTGTCTAACTGTGTGTAAGACAAAGAAACTGTGTGTTTGTTCCTAGAGTAATCTGTAACCGAAGTGATAAGAAATCAAGAAGTAGACCTTGAAATCCTTTCGAAAGAAAGGTAGTGTTTTTTATCCTAGATTGCTAGTTTGCAATCGAAGGTTTCCACTATAAGGAACTTGTTCATTTATATTTGATTGTTTATTTCCGCTGCAAAGGGAACTGTAATCTGTATTCTCAGTTCCCTTGTTCTTAATCTAACAATCACGATCCTACAATTGGTATCAGAGCAGGAAAAGCTCTAGATCTTTGTTTAAGTTTGCAGATCTAAGATGTCTCAGTCAAGCAAGTTTGAGCTCAGAATCTCCACCAACAAACCACATCTCCGAAAGAAGGGAGAAGAAACATGGTGGACCAAGTGCATGGAAAGCCACATAAAGACCAATGACTACCAATGTTGGAGGATAGTCGAGAATGGAGATGGCCATGTCAATCTCAACCAAAAGGAAGAAGATTGGAAACCTGAGCACTATGTCATCATGGAAAAGAACGCCAAGGCTAGACAGTTCATTTTCAATGGACTGGATAGAGAAGATATGGACAAAGTCATAGGAATCAAGACGGCGAAAGAAAACTGGCAAGCACTCAAAGACATGCATGAAGGAAGTGAGGAACTAAAGCAAAGCCGGAATTTTGCTTTAGAAGGAGAATACCACACATTCAAAATGATGAAAACTGAAACCATCTCTGAGTACTACTCTCGCTTCAATAGGCTCATTGGAAAGCTAACAGCGGCTGAGGTCACCCTTGATGAAGTCTCTAAATCACTGGTGGTCATCAATGGACTTAACTCTAAGTTCACCCTTATCAAAGGAATCATGAAGAACACCCTAGGTATCCAATCTCTTCCCTTGACTCAAATCATAGGGAAACTGGAGGTTAAAGAAGGAGAACACACCAAAGTCAATGCTGATAAGAAACTGGAGAAAAGAATTGCCCTCAAAATCTCCAAGGCCTTCTCAAGGCTTGAGATGGAACAGGAGAACTCAGACCTAGAAGATGAGGAGGAAGAACTTACAGCTCTCTTCACAAAGAACATCAAAAAATTCTTTGTGAAGGGAAAATTCCAAAAAGGCAGTTCCTCTCACAATGGACCAAGAAGAGATCTCAAAGATATCTCTTGCTATGAGTGCAAAGAGAAGGGGCACTACGCTAAGAGCTATCCCAATAAAGAAGACTCCAAAGAAGATGAAAGACCTCAAAGGAAAAAGGCTCTTGTGGCCTCATGGGGAGAAGACTCAGATGAGGAACTAGATCTGAGCGGATTCTCTGGAGGAAGATGCCTCATGGCAAAAGGAGATCCAAGCAACTCAGAAGACCTTGAGGTAACTTCTGATGACTTCTTAAAAACTCTAGTTGATTGTGACAAGAAACAACTTCTAAAAATCATAAAAAATCTAGGGAAGGAAACTAGTGCTCTTCAACAAAAACTTGATGATTGTGAAGATGAGATTGCTTGTTTGACTGTTGAGAACTCTGTGTGGAGTAAGAAACTTGAAGAAACAGAGAAAGATCTTGCTGAAACTCACTCCAAACTCATGGAACTTAGGAATGTGCATGATAGTTCCCGTAAAATTTGCCAATCTTGTAGTGAGTCTAAGATAGAATCTGTTACAGTTCCTATGCATGATAATCTATCCGGAAATGAGTTGCTTCAATCTATAATTGATAGGTTAGATACTCTCACTGATTCTATAAATGAAAAAACTATCAATCAAATTGTCTTTGTGAAACAACGTCATGGAGTTGGATACATTAACAACAAGATCAATGATGATGCTGAAAATGAAAAGGTTAGACGAGAACTTGTTGAGATGAATGAGAACCTCAATACTTCTCTTGCGACTTCCCGAGATAGGAATTAATTCCTATTAGAGAAGATCATGGTTCTTGAGAACAAAGCTGAGGTTGCCAAGCTTCTCAAAGAAAGTCCTGAAAGTCCAAAAAGGGACCCTAAGACCTCTGAGAGGGAAGGGAAAGGAGAAAGTTTCTCCTAAAGACAAGTGGTTCACTAATTCTTTTGCCCACAAGAGGTACGTGGACATGGCTCATGGTAAGGTTAGAAATAATGTTGATTTCAATAAAATAAAAAATGAAAAACCTTTTAGGCCAGGAAAGGGAAAATATGGTCATGTTATGTACAATCGTCTGTGTTTCTATTGTGGTAAGAATGGTCATTACAACACTGAGTGTCCTAAGAAAAGAAACTATGATAATGAAAAAAGTGCATACTACCATGAAAGGAACCAGTTCTCTTGTCATTCACAGACTCGTAATAATAATTCACATGCTAATCCCCCCAGTAAAGCCAAGCTTCACTGGGTTCAGAAATCTTAGTTTCCTTGTGTGCAGAAAGAAGAGAGGCAACCTCAACTATGGTACATTGACAGTGGCTGCTCATGCCATATGACCGGAAGAAGAAATCAAATGACCTCTCTTCAACCTCTCCAAGGAGGGAACATCTCTTTTTGAGACAAAAGCAAAGGGAAAATTTATGGAATAGGAACTGTGAATCTCAATGACCACATTAAGGTAAACAAAGTCCACCTTGTTGATAATCTTGGTTTTGATCTAATTAGTGTGTCACAGCTGTGTGATCAAGGAGACAATGAAGTTAGATTCAAATCAAATGAATGCACTGTCCTTGACTTCTCGGGGCAAATCATCTTAAAAGGTAAAAGGTTCAACAATGTGTATGTTGTTGACCCATCCTTCGTCCCCAAGGAGAAACTCTGTCTCTCAACTGTGAATGATCAAATGGACTTGTGGCATCAACGTCTTGGTCATGCTAGCACTAAATTGATCCAAAAGCTACACTCAAAGGAGCTAGTCAGAGGCCTCCCAAAGTTAAGTAGCAAATCTGAGGAACCATGCTCAGACTGTGTAAGAGGGAAACAAGCTCGGAGTTCCTTCAAATCCAAGAATATGGTAAGTTCCTCAAGGCCCCTTGAACTCATTCACATGGACCTTTGTGGACCTATGAGAGTTCAAAGCCTAGGAGGAAACATGTATATTTTTGTTCTCGTCAATGACTTCTCTCGTTTTACTTGGACTATTTTCATAAAATCTAAGAGTGAAGTTATTGGACGATTTAAGGATCTGGTTCCCATGTTAAAAAAAATCTCTCGATTGTTCCATCAATTCTATTCGTTCTGACCATGGTACTGAGTTCGAAAATGGAGAATTTCTAACCTTTTGCAGTGAGCATGGCATTGATCACAACTTCTCTGCACCATACACTCCTCAACAAAATGGAGTAGTGGAAAGGAAGAATAGAACCTTAGAAGACATGGCTCGAACTATGCTCATATCAAGTGGACTCTCTCAATCATTCTGGGCTGAGGCAATCCACACAACCTGCTACGTCATCAATTGAGCTATGCTTCGCCCAATCACAGAGAAGACTCCCTATGAACTTCTAAGAGGAAGAGTTCCAAACATCTCACATCTTAGGGTGTTCGGATGCAAATGCTTTGTGCATAACAATGAAAAGGATAATCTTGGTAAATTCGACCCAAGGAGTGATGAAGGGATCTTCATTGGATATGCCTCAAGCAGCAAAACATACAAGGTCTTCAACAAAAGGACTAAAAAGGTAGAAGAAAGTGTTCATGTTGTTTTTAATGAGAAATCACTTGGTAGAAATATGCAGAACACCACCAGTCCCTTTGAAGATCCATTTCCCAAGCCACCTCAAGAAGATCCAGATGAAGACATCACACCTCCCAGTTCCTACCCAGCTGCACAAATTATTACGCCAGTTCCTCCACTAGTTCCCATGGACAATCAACAACAATCCATCTCTGGGAACCATGAACATGAAAATAATACCTATGGAGACATCAATGATTCATCCTCTCACATGTTCTTCAATGGAGAAGGTGATCCCAACATAGAAGTTGAAGCTGAATGTTCAAATCAAAATGCGTCCACATCAAATGCTCTAGCCCCCAATAGAGAAAGAAGAACCATCAAGCCTCCCGTAAGGTTCGAACATCTAACCTTCTTTGCTTTCAATGCCTTTTTATCTATTGTGGAACCAAAGAACATAGGTGAAGCACTGAAGGATGTAGACTGGATCCAAGCCATGCAAGAAGAACTTCATCAGTTTGAAAGAAATAAAGTGTGGCATCTAGTTCCCTGCCCCAAGGATAAGCATATCATAGGAACTAGATGGGTCTTCAGAAACAAGCTCGATGACTCATGAGCTGTAATTAGGAACAAAGCAAGGCTTGTTGCTCAGGGATACAATCAACAAGAAGGAATCGACTATGATGAAACCTATGCTCCAGTGGCAAGGATTGAAGCAATAAGGCTGTTGATTGCCTTCGCATCACACAAGGGTTTCAAACTATTCCAAATGGATGTAAAGACCGCCTTCCTCAATGGCATTCTTCAAGAGAAAGTCTATGTCAAGCAACCACCTGGTTTTGAAGACAGTGATCATCCAGACCATGTCTATTTCCTAGGCAAAGCCTGGTATAGTCTCAAGCAAGCCCCTAGAGCTTGGTATGATGGACTTGCCCAGTTCCTACTCTCCAATGGTTACAGGCGTGGCATCATTGACAAGACTCTCTTCATTCTAGAAGAAAAAGGTAACATCTTAGTGGTTCAAATCTATGTTGATGATATCATTTTTGGTTCCACTAACCTGTCCCTTGTAGATAAGTTCAAAGACTTGATGAGCAGTGAATTTGAAATGATTCTAATAGGGGAACTCACCTTTTTCCTCGGATTACAAATATCCCAAAAGAAAGATGGCATACAAATTCTCCAACAAAAGTATGTCATGGAACTGTTGAAAAAGTTCAAAATGGAGTCCTGCAAGCCTCTCTCCACTCCCATCTCTACCATCGCCCATTTGGACAAAGATCACTCAAGTCATCTTGTGGAAGAAAAGCTCTATAGAGGTATGATAGGTTCTCTCATGTATCTAACAGCTAGTCGTCCAGACATTGTGTTTGTTGTTTGCTTGTGTGCTAGGTTTCAATCATGTACAAGAGAAACACACTTAGCTGCTGTGAAAAGGATATTCCGATATCTCAAGGGAACTGACTCGCTCTGTATTTGGTACCCCAAAGAGTGTCCCTTTGAGCTGATGGGTTTCACTGATGCTGATTATGCTGGATACCTGGTGGATAAGAAGAGTACTTCTGGAATGGCACAGTTCCTAGGCCCTTGCCTTGTGTCATGGGGCTCAAAGAAACAAATCTCAGTCTCCCTCTCCACCACAGAATTTGAATACATTACAGCCGCCTCTTGTTGTTCCCAACTTTTATGGCTAAAGCAATAACTCGTGGATTTCGGTATGTCTTATGGTCCTCTCACTATTCTTTGTGATAATACCAGTGCTATAAACATTTCTAAGAATCCTGTGCATCATACTAGGACCAAACACATAGATATAAGGCATCACTTCCTTAGAGATCATGTTGAGAAAGAGAATATCATTATGAAATTTTGTAGAACTGAAGATCAGGTTGCAGACATATTCACCAAAGCCTTGAATAGAGTTCACTTCGAGGACCTTAGATTAGAACTGGGAATGATTCCTATAAACTAGCAGTTCCTTTAGTTTACAGTTTCTCTCCAGCTCCCTTGATTGACTAGTTTAGATCTTTTTACTTGTCTTTGTCTTGGAATCTTTGTGTTATCTCTTTTGCAATAGACCCTCATATCCATAATGGTTACTCAAAAAGGCCTTGACAAATTTTTCTAGTCTTCTCCTTGAATGTTCATTTTTCATTAAAATTCAATCATTGTCCAAGTTTCTTTGTTGGCCCAAAAGTCACAATCTGATCATATTCTAACCCGACATTACAAGCCGAAATGATGATTGTGTACTATGACCCTCCCTTGCCTCATTGCACAATCTAATTCCCTATGATCAATCTCTTAACCCTTTCTGGGAATTAGTGTATGATGCGATAAATGGCCTTCCCCGCTTCTCTTATGGGAATGTACTTTCAGATCTTATGTCTTCAAACCCCACATCAAAGGTTCTCATATATCCCTCTAGCACACTGAAAAAATCGCCAGAAAGGAACTAGGTATTGGCAGCTCTCCAACGGCTGGTAGAAACTCGCTCCTCCCCAGACAACATTTATTGCAAATCAACAGCGTCAGAGACGTTTGCTCAGCCCTACACCATTGCCGTTTTTGAACACTTGATCTTTGAATTTGTGACCGTTGCAAAGCCGAAAAAGCTGCAAGAAAATTAGTCGTTTCAAATTATCGGAGTTCCTATAATCTCTCTCTCCAATGGCTTGTTCTCAACGGCTCCAAGTGCTGCTCAAGGGTTATTTAGGGGCTCCTATTTGCTTAAGCTGAGCACTCTGCTTCCCTTGCTTTCTCTCATTCTCTTGCTCACCTTCTTTTTCTCAACACACAAAACTCCTCAAATGGCCAACAAAGACCTCAACCCTCACCTTGCTCAAGATGAGGAGGAAGCTGCCCTCCTAAGAGCTTTCAGAGAGAAGAAAGTAGCCTCTTCCTCCAAATCCCCTGATCTCACCCCCACAAAAAACCCCATACCCAAGCAAACAGAAGAGGTGGAAAAGGAACTCCATCATGCGTCTGTATCAGCTACTCATACTGTCTCTGAGGGCGGTTCCCACGACTCTTCTTCAGACAAGGATACCCTGGAGATTCACAGTTCCGATCCCTCACCTGCTAGCCTCAAATCCAAGCCTGCTCCGTCAGTTGCAACAAGGCTCAAGCTTCGCAAGCGAAGCTCCCAGGCCCTGGTTCCCTTCAACCTTGTCTCCGAAGAGCTAACCCCCTCCAAAAGGCTAAAGTCAGCAACCCTCTCTTCTTTGTCCACCAAAGTCATAACCTCCACCTTCTCCCTGGGGAAAGTGTCTTCCTCTTTTGCCAAAAGAAAAATTCTGAAGCCTCTCATCATTGGTGAGGAGTTCTGGACCCAGCCCCTAGAGGAAGAAGATGAAGCTCAATTCGAAGAAGTCCTCAGTGAATTTCACTCTCTGCTCCAGTTTCAAGGGTGAGACCAAATCTTGGTGGAACCCTTTTTTGTCTCCGATGAAGTGGTGCGTCTCTTCTATCAGTCCATGACCTTTGTGCCAGCCAAGGCAGACTCTCCCTACAATGATGCCATCCTTCAATGGAAGGGAACCATGTTTCCCATGACCCCTAGCATCATCGCCTCTGCTTTAGGGATTGAGCACAGAACCGGCTTTGGCATTCTGCATCAAAAGAAGACTTGGCCAAAAGGAAAAGGCTACAAAACCAAGATTGCGGTGGTAAGCATGTTCTATGATGGCGACTATCCAAAGAATCTGCTGACTAAGGGGCTTTCTCTGTCCAACAAGCTATTGCATTTCTGGATCATTAGGAATTTGGTTCCCAGGCAAGAGCACAGAGCCACAGTTCTCATCACTGATGCCAACCTTATGGAGAAAATTCTATCTGGGGAACAGGTTGATCTGCCAAAGCTGGTGTTAGCTCATATGCAGTTCTGTCAGTCTCATGAATCCCATGCCCTGCCCTTTCCTCACCTCATAAAAAACCTCCTCTCCATGCTTAATCAGTATCCTGCTGACTTCAATGAAACCGATTAAAGCAAGTTCCTCACCATGGCAACGGTGAGGAAGCTCAAAACCAAAGACAACCTAGATGCTCCCTCTGATGTCAAAGTGGAATTGCCTAAGGAAAAGGCAAGTTCCCAAGCCACTCCAAGCTCCTTGCCTCCGCTCTACCCCACCCAAGACTCCTCTGCGATCCTTGCCTCACTGGGTCGTATTGAAAAATCCATCCCGGACGGAACCACTGCTATCTCTGGTGCCATCCGTGCTCACGTGACAGAAATGGGGAAGACCGAATGCTATATCCGGTCTAATGAGTGTGATTCAGCAAACTCTGGAGGCTGCAAATGGAGGAGCTCAAGTGGCCAAAGAAGAGGAAACAGAGAAACAGAAGGATGTTGAAGAGGAGGCCATTGCGCTGCCATAGGAATGTCTCTCCTAGTTCCCAGTGCTATAACATCACATTGTGCTAGTAGTTCCCTAGGGTTCTACTCCCCTCTTCTATCCTTATTTTGTCTGTGTCAAGTTGTTTGTGATCGTTTGTTTTTCTTTCCACTATGCATCATGGACAATGTTTTAACTTTAATGATTAATGAACTCTTTTGGGTATGTTTCTAATGCATCATTTGTCTTTGCCTTCAGTTTCTATTATGGTGACTGTCATGAGTTTAACGCACTTGTTTATTTCACATCGACATCCTACACTTGATAAGTTAATTGATCTTTTCGATGATGTCAAAAGGGGGAAGACTGGATAGGAACCTTGAACTCTTGAAACTACTGGACTTATAGGAAATCTGAACCCGTCCTATTTTTGAGGGGGAACTCGATTAACTTAGTTCATTTGCTTAGGGGGAATTTACAACTATTGAATGTTCTCTCATTATGATATAAAGTTGTAAATCTCTTAGCTCAACTGTTCTCATGAATCTATGTCCTTATTATGTTGTCAGGTTCCGTATATTTGTCATCATCAAAAAGGGGGAAATTGTTAGGAAACGGAACTCAGAAACCTCAGTTCACATGAGAGTTCCTTTCCTTAGTTTCTCTACTTTTGAAGATGACAAATACTTTGATACTAATGTTTTATCTCAAAGATGTGTTTAAAGGAACCACAGGACAGTTGCTGAAACCATGGAAGCCAAACAAGATAAAGAAACCAAACAAGCAAGTCAAAGGAACCCAGAAGTGTCCAGAAATGCAACACGTGACTTTGCTTTTCCCGATGAAGCTGGGAACACAGAACCTCGGACAAAAGATGGTGAAATCGACTTGAGCAAAGCTTCTAAAGCCTGCCACCATCCAAAGGAAAGCTCCAAGATGTCTAGAACTCTGAACCTCGGACAAAGGTTACTGAAAGCGACATGTCACAAGGCTGTCACCATCCAGAGGATAGTTCCAAAGTGTCTAGGTTGCTGAACCTCGGACGAAAGGAGTTGGACAACGACATGACAGACTTGCCTGAAGTAGTTGACCAAACAATGTGGATTCTGAGTTGCCTAGGTTATTGGTACATGTCTAAGTCAGCGTGAATCAAGAATTACCACACAACCTAGGTCAAGCTTACTCGGTGGGAACCAAGAGAAGATCCAACCTCGAGGATCCACTATATAAGGAAGACAAGCTCCGCTGTTATCTTCAAGCACTACAACAAGAATCACACTTCATAGAAAACATCATAGTGTGAGCTCTCAATCAGATCATCAACAGAAACCAAGATCAAGAGGAACCAGTCAAGGAATCTGAGAGCTGTGTGCTAGTTCATATGACTGTAAGTGAGTTAGTTCCTGAGTGCTTAGGACTGCTTCTTGGATTGATTATACTTTCTGTTAAGTTTATCTAGGATTGTCTAACTGTGTGTAAGACAAAGAAACTGTGTGTTTATTCCTTGAGTAATTTGTAACCGAAGTGATAAGAAATCAAGAAGTAGACCTTGAAATCCTTTCGAAAGAAAGGTAGTGGTTTTTATCCTAGATTGCTAGTTTGCAATCGAAGGTTTCCACTATAAGGAACTTGTTCATTTATATTTGATTGTTTATTTCCGCTGCGAAGGGAACTGTAATCTGTATTCTCAGTTCCCTTGTTTTTAATCTAACAATCACGATCCTACATATATGATTTATCACATACTTGCAACTGTGAATGCACTGAATAAGTTGATTTTAAGCACAGACTCTACTTTGCAATCAGTGGCAATTCAGATGAAAAAGAAGTATGACAAGTATTGGGGTTCTCTTGGGAAAATGAATATGTTGATGTTTGTGGCTGCCATTTTGGACCCTTCTTTGAAATTTGGGGGTGTGAAAGTTGCTCTTAGTGGTATTTTTGGGCAAGCAGACTTAGAGGAGAAGGAAAAGATTATGACGGATTTTGCTTATGATCTGTTTGATCAATATAGGAATACTTATGCTCCTTGGAGAAGTGTAAGTGAGGACTCAATCTCACGTTCATCTATTATGGAGGAGGATGATGAAAATAAAGCCTGGATAACTACATTGACTGAGCAAGTAACAAGCGAAACGTCAAACCTTTAGGGGAATTCAAGATCTGAGTTTGATTCATATTTACTTGAAGTGAAAGGTCAACATGAAGAGAAGGATGTTTTGAAATGGTGGAAACCCAATGGTCCTACATATCTCATTCTTAAACACATGGCTCGTGATGTCCTAGCTATACCGATTTCTACCGTTGCATCTGAATCTGCATTTAGTACTGGAGGACGAACACTTGATCATTACAGAGCCATCTTGTTACCTTCGGTATGTATAATATTATATCACTTACGAATAATACTTTTTAATATTCATATGATTGTATTTCTTTTACTAATATAATCTATTTATATGTTATCCGTTTATAAGACGGTACAAGCACTTATATGTACTCAAGATTGGTTACGCACAAGGTCGAAAAAGAACAAGTGTGAAGAAGATGACACCATAGAGGAGGTTGAAATCATTCAAGAAGGTACATGTTGATTTACGTTGCTTAATTTCTGTAGTATTGTATTTATCTCATTATTTGTTTTGACACATTTGATATAACATCATTCAGATATGGAGAACAATTGTCCAGATGATCTCCTTGATGGTGTGTTTTTTGTCTAGTCTTGATAGAAAGGTATTAAATTATATTGTGTGTGTTGTTGTTGAAGCGGTAAATGATGAACAATTGCTTATAATGTTTTTTTATACTTTACAGGTTGTTCTTGTTTAATCAAAGACTTCAAGTGGCATGGTTGATGGTTGTTTTTGTTTGAGACATAGAGTCTGTTTTTTGGCAACTATTTAAAGGGTTGTTTCATGGTATAATGTAGCAATGCTGCTACTTTTTGATATTGCAAAAAGCCAAAAACTATTATTGCAAATGTTAATCTATATTCCCTATTTAGACTTATGAGTGAAGTGTTAGAATATTATGTCTATGCAGTGAACTACTTAGCTTTGCAAGAATCAACAACCTCCCTTTAAGGCTTTAAATAAGCTAATTCCGGTCCATTGTGGTCCTGGACCGGACCGAATCGGACCGGAACCGGATAGCACCGGTCCGGTCCATACTTTGAAAAAATCCGATCCGGTCTGGACCGTTTGCACAACGCTAGCTAATAACCAGCTGGAAAAAAAGGAGGAATCTGATTGACAAATCTTTGACAGCTAATAACCAGCTATTGTATATAGTTGTATATAACTGTAGTCACGAGTCTTTTATCATAAATCTCAAAACCCTAAACCCTAAACCCTAAACCGTAAACCCTAAATACAAAACCCTAAAACCTAAGGGGGAAATGTATCACCACGTTAGGTGTGCGCACCTTGTTCAATCTGAATTCAAGTGATAGACAAGGACAACATCACCACTGCACAATACATGTATATTTAAAGACTTTAAAAAACTAAACACAAGCCCCCCTTACACCCTAAACCCTAAAACATAAACCTTAAACCCTTAAGGGAAAAAGAATCACCACGTTACGTGTGAGCATATTCAACACGTTATGTGTGGTAGATGCTCACACGTAACGTGTGGGATAGCTGATACGTTCTACTTTGTAGTGCATAACTAGGGGTTGTTATCGTTATTTTGGGTATCATTTGGAGTGATTTAGAGGAGATTTTAGAAGATTGGAGTTAGTTGAAGATATGGCGAATTGGTGGTCTCAAGTGCGTAAATGAAGAGTTATGGAAGATGGAAGAGACCAAAAGTGAAGACCGAAGGAAGAATGAAGAGAAGAAGCCATATGGAGCCAATGAAGGAGCTGCTACGGCCAACCGCGAAGACAAACGAAGACCGCGGCGACAGGCGACACGCGACACGCGGAGCCATGAATGTCACTGCCGCGACCGCGGCAAAAGCATCCGCGCCCGCGGAAAAATCCAGAGTTGCCAGTTCGAGAACAAGAAAGTATTTTCCGCGACCGCGGAAATCATGCCACGGCCGCGGAAGCATGCGCCAGCGGAGCTGTTGTTATTTCCGAACTTTTATTTTTATTTCCTTTTTCGTTAAGTATTTTTATTTCCGTTTTTATTTCTTTATGAAAGATATTTTTAATTATCTTGACTTTAGTTTTCTAGGGTTCTTAACCTAGTAAACCCTAGCCTTTTTTTCATTATCGAATTTCTTATCATTCAGTATTGTTTTCCCTTTGAACTATGAAGAACTAAACACTTTTGTTTAGTCCGACGATTGAAGCCTTCATTTGATATACGGTTGTGAGATTCTAATTCTATTTCGTTCCCTTTGAATGTATTGATTCTCTTGTTCTTCATCCCATTGATTCTTATTGATTTCTCTTATTGGACGCAACTAGTTGTTATTGGTAATTGTCTATTCCTAGGGTTTGGTAATTACTGTTTGAGTTACCTAATTCATGAGTAGCAACTGTAATATTCTGACCAAGATCTTATTCTCTATCTCTATGGTGGGCTTCTGGATGATAACCGCAGACTGGTGAACGCAGCCTCTGGCGGTAGTATTCTGAACAAGACGTCAGCTGCAGCATTCGAGTTATTTTGTGAGCTTTCTGAAAGCTCACGACAATTCAGTAGAAGGGCAAATCCCAGTGCAGTAAGACCAGTTAAAGCTTATAGATTCTGTCATGATCCACTGCATCCCACCGATGACTGCCCAAAACTTGGAGACCCCGAAGCTGAAGTGAACACTATTAGAGGTGTTGGTCCGCAGAGACAGAGATATGAGCCATATTCAAACACCTACAACTCAGGGTGGAGGGATCACAATAGCCCAAAATACGGAAATCAGCAATATCCTCCCCATGGCCCTGATAACCAAGAGTTCAATCCATACCAACAACAGTTCGATCTGTATGGAAATCAGCCACAGTACGGGCAACCATATGCACATGGATTCCAAGGCCAAAACGCAAGCTTGCCCATGCCCGGTGTAGAGATACTCAACACTTTGATGCAGAGCATGGCAACTATGGCTAACAATGTGACCTCGATGAGAGACAAAGTTGAACAAGTCGCTCAAGCGTTGAGCAAGTTGGAATCCGGACAACTACCACGTCCTACGGTAGAGAACCCACGAGAGACGGTCTGTGCGATGACACTGAGGAGTGGTATATAGTTGGGAAGCTCACCCTTGACAGAGGAAGGTGATCAAGTGAAAGAAAATATAGCAGGAGATGGAGCTACAGTAGCCAAAGACGCCACAGAAGAGGTTCCGCGACCAGGTGCAGACAAATTGCGACCGCGGCGTCATACCTGAAGGCGGTGTTTTTTCCGAAGAAAATCCGCGACCGTGGAGTGAAATCCGCGACCGCGGAAAAAGCCAAGAAAAAGAGAGTCAGGTCGAGAGATTTCCGCGATCGCAGAATGAAATCCGCGACCACGGAAATTCTCCTGATGCATCCGAGAGCTCTGACGCAAATCCGCGACCGCGGTTGCCACTCCGCGACTGCGGATCACCTGCCCCTTACGTGGATGACTATGTTAGGCCAACTCTTCCACCGCTCAGCTCGTTGAAGCCGCCCACACCATTCCCAGAAGCGCTGAGGGACACTAGAAGACCGGAGAATGACAAGGAGATCTTTGAAACATTCAGTAAATGCGAGGTAAACATTCCCTTACTCAAGCTTGTCAAGAGTATCCCTCGCTATGCTAGATTTCTGAAAGAACTGTGCACCATTACAAGAAATCAGAAATTGAAGGGGAAGCAAAAGATTAAGGTGAGCGAACAAGTGTCTGCTGTTTTTCAAAGGCACATGCCTAAAAAGTGTGGTGACCCAGGCATGTTTAGTATTCCATGTGTGATAGGTGACACCAAGTTTGAGAAAGCCATGCTAGACCTAGGTGCATCTATAAATGTCTTACCTTATTCGTTGTACGAGTCATTAGGATTAGGACCATTGCATGAAACAGGAATAGTGGTCCAATTGGTTGATAGATCTAATGTGTACCCGATAGGGGTAGTTGAAGATGTCCTGGTAATGGTTGACAACTTGATTTTTCCCGCTGATTTCTTTGTGCTGGATATGGACCACGATAAAAATGCAGCCCCTATACTGTTAGGTAGGCCTTTTATGAAAACATCATAGACAAAGATTGATGTAAGTAGTGGAACTCTTACTATGGAGTTTGATGGGGAGAAAGTGGAATACAACATTTATGATGCTATGAAACACCCCGTTGATGATCATTCTCTATGTGCTATTGATGTGATTGATCCTATTGTGCAAGATGTCTTTGACACTACCTGTTCGGATGAGTTACATTCTATTTTAGAGAATGATATAGTAGGCCCACAGGAAGATTTCGTTTTGTCTACTAACCTACAGGAAACTATGGCTCATTTGGATGCCTATGGTAAGCCTCGTCTCCATCCTTTGGGCATTGGCCCCATTCCACTAACAGTGCCAAGCGAGAAGCTTTTGCCTTCTGTTGTGAAGGCATCAGAGAGTGAACTTAAGCCACTACCGGACCACCTCAAGTATGCCTTCCTGGGAAAAGATGACACACTGCCAGTAATTATCTCCAACAAGCTTTATAAGGTGAGAGGAGAAACTGGTGGCAGTGCTTAAGGAACACAAGACAGCATTGGGGTGGACCATTGCATACATAAAAGGGATTAGTCCCTCTACCTGTATGCACATAATTTTACTGGAGGACGATGCCAAGCCATCGAGACAACCACAGAGAAGACTTAACCCACCAATGATGGAGGTGGTGAAAAAGGAGGTGCTGAAGCTCCTACAGGCTGGAATGATTTTTCCCATCTCCGACAGTAAATGGGTGAGCCTGACACAGGTTGTCCCAAAGAAGGGAGGAATCACAGTTGTAGAGAACCAACAAGGAGAGTTGGTCCCTACCCAAGTGCAATCCGGATATAGAGTATGCATTGATTACCATAAGCTGAATGCGGGAACTCGGAAAGACCATTTTCCTCTATCCTTTATTGATCAAATGCTCGAGCGACTAGCTGGTCGCCCCTATTACTGCTTCTTGGACGGATACTCAAGGTATTTTCAGATAGCCATTGCACCGGATGATCAAGAAAAGACGACATTTACATGCCCTTTTGGTACTTTTGCATATCGCAGGATGCCATTCGGGTTGTGTAACGCACCCGGCACATTCCAAAGGTGTATGGTAAGCATTTTTTCTGAGTATGTGGAGCAACTTATTGAGGTCTTTATGGATGGTTTCACAGTCCATGGTGATAGTTTTGATGCATGCTTAGACCACCTATCACTTGTGCTTCAAAGATGTGTAGATATCAACCTGGTTCTTAATTCTGAAAAGTGTCATTTTATGGTTGAGCAAGGCATTGTGTTGGGTCATATAGTGTCTGCTAGGGGTATTGAGGTCGATAAGGCAAAGATTGATGCAATTCAGTCTCTGCCTTATCCTACTAATGTGCGTGAAGTGCGTTCTTTCTTAGGCCATGCAGGTTTCTACCGCCGATTTATTAATGACTTTTCAAAGATCTCATCACCTTTATGCGAGCTGCTGAAGAAGGAAGTGAATTTTGAGTTCAACGAGGAGTGCAAAAAGGCATTTGATGATTTGAAAGCTCACCTCACTAGTGCACCGATTATTCAAGCACCGGATTGGTCTAAACCCTTCGAGATTATGTGCGATGCTAGTGATTATGCTGTGGGTGCGGTCCTTGGACAAAAAGAAGCACGAGTATCTCATGTGATTCATTATGCTTCTATGACTCTGAATGGAGCACAGCGGAACTACTCCACCACGGGAAAAGAATTACTAGTTGTCGTGTTTGCCCTGGAAAAATTCAGACAGTATTTGTTGGGTACCAAGGTGATCATCTACACGGATCATGCAGCTCTTCGGTATCTATTGACGAAGAAAGAGGCAAAACCAAGATTGATTCGATGGATACTGCTTTTGAGTGAGTTTGGTGTGGAGATCCGAGACAAAAAGGGAGCTGAGAACTTAGTGGCTGATCATTTGAGCAGGCTCGTACATGAAGAGGATAGATCGAAGAAGGAGGCGCAAATTCAGGGAGATTTTCCCGACGAAACACTGAATGGGATTGAAACAGAACATTTTCCGCGACTGCGGACACACAACCGCGACCGCGGAAAAATCCCAAAAATGCCTCGAACAGCCCCAGATGTCGAACATTTTCCGCGACCGCGGAAAATGCCCTAACGCGTCCGTTTGTTACGTAAACTTCCTCAAAGATTTTCCGCGACCGCGGAACCACCTCTGAATCTTCCTCAAGACCGTGTTCTGAAGAGCTACTCCTTGGACTCCGCACACTCCAGCCATGGTACGTTAACATGGTGAATTTTCTCGTTCGAGACGAGTTCCCACCCAATTTTTCTAAAGCACACAAGGACAAGTTACGGCGTGAGTCTCGATTCTATGTATGGGACGACCCCTATCTTTGGAGGCACTATGTTGACCAAGTAATCCGTCGATGTCTCCCGGATAATGAGGTACAATCTGTCTTAGCTTTTTTTCATTCTCATGCATATGGGGGTCATTTTAGGGCAAATAAAACTGCTAGGAAGGTGTTGGACACATGATTTTATTGGCCACACATATTTCGGGATGCACATGCCTTTTGTAAATCCTATGATCGATGCCAGAGAGTTGGGAATATATCTCAGAAGAATGAGATGTCACAATCATCATTAATCTTTTGCGAGATTTTTGATGTTTGGGCCATTGACTTTATGGGACCATTTCCTAACTCCTTTGGGAATTTTTATATTTTGCTTGCGGTGGACTACGTTTCCAAGTGGGTGGAAGCGAAGGCCACCAAGACTGGTGACTCCAAAGTGGTGGCAGATTTTCTGAAGAAACACATTTGTTGGATCGTTAGAGTTACGTCTGAGGGAACAAAGGCTTTGTTCCCACAGAAGGCACAACGGATTAAAAACAACAAGAAAGATAATGAACGAACTCACGATATATAGTGGAAACCCTGATTGGCAAAACTAGCTTCTCAAGGAAAAACCACTACCTTCAAGCTTCCGCTTGAGAGGATTTTGAAGCGTCTACTTGTCTTATTGATTTCTTGTTCGATTACACTTGTATCCTAGACTTCAACCTCTAGACTTCCCACCTAGATTTGAAACCTCTTCTACAACGATGAATCGAACTCAACCCTCAAAGACTTACAAACACTTCACTCTCTTTTTCTTCTCAACTGAACACTCTCAGTTCTTCTTTTTCCTCGTCGTGGTTACATAGAAATGAATCCCACATTCCCATATAAATACAACTCGACCAAACCCTAATCATAACAAGATAATCCTATCTTCCTAAACTTGGTAACAAGATGATATTAATTTATTTGAAGAATATTATCTTAACAACCGATATTATCTAAGGAAATAATTCCTAAGATAACATTAACGGATTAAGATAAGATTCTTCTCTCTCTAAATATATTATCTTAGGAAAGTTTTCCTAAGATAACACATTCGGATTCTCTCTCCAAATCTTCTTTTCGGCGAGATCCTTCCAGCCGAAATCCTATCCTTTGACCGCGTGATTCTCCGTGATTTGTTTCCATAATCGTCACACTGGATTTCTTCCTTCCATTCGCAGCTTTGATCTTGTTCGTCACTATTGTTCCTTGAGAGGTAACAAAGCACATGAACAGAGCTTTGTTCCCTCTGCGATCCTTTGTTGCAATGGTTCCCTGAGATAATTGTCTTTGTTCCTGAAACACTTAGTACCCAGATTAGTTGAATGTTTGTTACCATCAAAACCTAAAGAATTCAACAAATTCCCCCTTTTTGATGGTGACAAACACCCTTGACAATAAAGCATACTCGTACGAGATAAAGACAGTTATATGGGGAAGGGTCTCCACACAAGACCATAATAGTTCCCCCTCAATACAGCAACATATGAAACCATGTGCTGTTCCCCCTTAACCAGAGCTACCTGTCATTTTCCCCATTTTGGCATCATCAAAAACATAAGTAAAGAGATAGAGAGAAAAAGACCACAGCTGGATAAGCAAAATAACTCCTTTTGCATTAGATTGAAACGCACAAACATAGACTGCATGTAAAGACAACAACAAAATGAGCACATGTAACACATATGATTAACATGCCAATCATTGCAAACACATGAAACAGAAGCAAAGAAAAGCAAAGTAGTAGGGGAAGATGTGCTGGGAACAAAAGAGGGATTGGTTAGCCAGAGAAAGACGAATCAAGCACCACTGGTGCCTGCAGAGGGAGCTGAAATATGAATAGCAATTTAGGCATTCACTTACTCCGTAAGACGCCATTGTTGTTCTGCCAACAGAGATATTGCGCGAGACAAACTTCTCACGGTCATTCCTCAAATTAGATTCCACCTTTTGTTCCCCCTCAGAGTCTGCACCTTCAGACTCTTCTTCCTCCACACCAGCTTCCATCTCACGTCTAAACTTGACCCAACCAACACCTTCTTGTAACACAAACTACTCCTTGTGTAGGTTACAAGCCTCCAGCCACCAGTAGAAGAAGGATCCATTGGTCGCCTCTTTGTGTACCTTGGAGTGTTCCAGTTTTTTTTTTTTTTTTTTTGGAACAGTACAAGGGAGCAATAAGGTAACTTTGCTGAAGTCGCTATATAGGTAGGAGGGGAGTAACCACGAGAATCATTCTCCATATCTTTTCAAGTGCAAAGGGTATTACTCCAAATCCTCCTCTTTCCTTCTTTTTCCAAGATCACAACCAATAAGATATCTTCCAAAAATAGATCTTGTAAAAGATTCTGTCCAAATCCATCAAAGCCCACAAAATCTCAAGCGCAACAACCATCACGCAACCACCACATCACCTTTTATGCACAAACACTTCTCAAGCAGTTGCAAGCCATCATTACACATCATACCTGTCAAATCCCAGCCATAGACCACAGAGGCGACAATTCGTATTCTCGACTTTCCGAAAAAATAGAGGAGTGTGATGCGGGGGTAAAGTTACCAGAGAGGGTACAAAGAACATCACACATAAACATATATGAGAATTTTTAATAATGTTTAATCATGGATGAGAGGCTCCCAGATATGGATGATTAGAGGGGCTCATAGGAAGCATCAAGCATGATGGCTAAGGTAAGTTGTAGAGTCAACAATCATTTGGGCTTATAATGAGGGATCAATGCATCAAGTTGACTCTTTTAGGCCAAAAGAAAGCTGAATCATGTATTAACAAGATAGCATAGAGAATCATGCATGAGATTTTGCACATAAGTGAAGTATTAGCATGAGTCTAAGCAAGGCATTCAACAAATGATCAAGATAATGAATGCAGATCAAGACATGATGATTAACCTTTCACACTTTACCATGTAATTTAGCCAATCATCGAGGGAACACACGATAGACATAAGGTTAAGGGAACAAACCAGGCTCCGTATGAAACTGAATGTAGAGTTCCCCAATTAGTGCCCTAATGAGAAAATTGGCGTTCTTATTCTTTGTTCCACGAAATTCCTTGGATGCCAATCTTTCTTTGCATAGTGATGCCTTATCTCGATGTACATGGTACCTTTGTCACCAGGCCTTTGAGTCTCAAACATTCCTGCAGAAGTGAGGTGAGACTCGCTTTGTTCCCTATCAGGTAACTGAACTTAATACGAGTGAAATACCGAGAACTTTCCTCACTTTATCCTGCACAGAAAAAGTTAGTTCTTGCGAACCCAGACAAGCTTATGCTTTCTGGGTGTGGGAGCAACATATTTGATTTCTGGAGGTTTAGCATTCATTTTCTCCCTAGTGGTTCGAGCAAGTTCCTCATTGTGTTTCTTCAGGAGGCACTCTTGTTTGTAGTGACCAGAGTGTCCACAATACCAACATACTCTTTGACACTTTAGATCAACATACTTGCTCTGTCTAGGCCAAATTGTTTTGTTAGCAATCCTTGAATGAAAATCAATATTTTTGGACTTACTGCTTTGAGATTTCTTCAACCAGATGGCATGAGCCTTCTGTCCATGGTACCAAGCCTTTCCCTCCTCAGTCGAGTTTGAACAGTTTTTGCCTTTGTTCCATCCGGAGGAACTTTCCCTTTTTTCTTTTACAGACTGTTTTCCTTCGACTTTAGAGCCTTTTTGCTTGGTGCCATCAACAGGAAGTTTTGGTTGATAGCCAATCCCAAAGCGATGTACTTCCTTTGACTCAGTCTTCTTTTCATTCTTGGCTGCAACAAAGACAATACCTTTTGGCTTGTCCTTCTGTTCCTCACTGAGTTTGGTTAGATCACTAGACAGTTTTGCATTTCCAAGTTTTAACATTAAAGACTCGGACTCAAGTGAGGAGACAGAGGACTCAAGAGACATAATCTTCTCAGCGAGCTTAGGACATTCGACACATGAACTTGAAGGAAAAGATGAACCTTTCTCAAGCTCGAGCACTTTGTCTGCCCAACCCTGATTTTCTTCGATCAAACTTGAGATCGATTCATCTTTTTCTTCAATTTGCTCACTGAAAAGACTATTCTCATGAACAAGTTTCTTAATAAAAGATATCAAGCTTTCTTTTGATTTACTTTTCAAGCTTGAGATGAGTTCAGATTCACTTACCTCAGTTCCATGTATGCCGCCTTTTGATTTGTCATGGTCTTCTATGGCCATCAAGCAGAGATCCCTAGAGCGTGACGAATCTTCATCATCTGAGTCGGAATCACCCCACGTTACGACCATTGATTGCTTCCCTTCACGAACCTGAGGGTGACCAGCCTTTTTCTTGAAGCAGTTATTGGCAAAATGTCCCTTGTGTTGGCAGTGGTAACAAACGACATCCTTCATGTCTCTGTTCCCTTCGGAGGAACTCTGTGTGCCCTTGTTTTGAGACCATATTTTCTTCATAGCTCTAGTGATGAGAGTCACATCTTCATCACCGTCCTCATCTTCGTCTTCAACTTGAGATAGGTCAAAGGCACGTTCAACCTTCAAGGAAATACTTTGAGCCTTCTCTTCTCCCTTTTTGTTCATCTTGTGGTTGTATACAGAGGCGTTGCTTTCAAGCTTGGCAACAACCTCTTCCATGGTGAGAGACTTGACGTCAGTTTGGGAGTACAGAGCGAGAGCAATTGCGTCCCACTGAGAGTTGAGGCCTTGCATAAAGTGATGAGTGAGCTTCTAGTCTGGCATCTCTTCATCAAGGAACTCCAATTGACCTACGATCCCCTGGAACCTGGAGTAGAACTCTTGAATGTGCTCATCCTCTCCTTGAGAAATTTGATCGTACTCCTTCATCAAGGAAAGAATTCTGTTTTTCTTGACATCTTCATTTCCATGATGGAGACGTCTTAGAGCTTCCCAAATCTCCTTGGCGGTTTTGTAGCCGATGATTTTCTTGAGATCCGTGGGGAGAAGGGCCATGTGAAGGATCTTCTTGGCTCTGCAATTCTTCTCCAGCTTCTTCCAGTCTCCATCGGTGTAGTCGATCTTTGGCTTAGGCTTTATAGCGTCCTTTTCATTTGGGATAGCCATGGGGCCAACCTCGATGATTCTCCATATCTGTCCATCGAGGGAACAAATATGGGATTCGATTTGCTCAACCCACCAGTCATACTCACCGGCCTTCAGAATTGGTGGCTTCCAGAATGAATCACCGATTGCATTGCTTGACGATGACATCTTTCCTGCAAATTCTGTAACGAAAACAATCTAGAGCACCAGGCTCTGATACCAATTGTTGGATCGTTAGAGTTACGTCTGAGGGAACAAAGACTTTGTTCCCACAGAAGGCACAGCGGATTAAAAACAACAAGAAAGATAATGAACGAACTCACGATATATAGTGGAAACCCTGATTGGCAAAACTAGCTTCTCAAGGAAAAACCACTACCTTCAAGCTTCCGCTTGAGAGGATTTTGAAGCGTCTACTTGTCTTATTGATTTCTTGTTCGATTACACTTGTATCCTAGACTTCAACCTCTAGACTTCCCACCTAGATTTGAAACCTCTTCTACAACGATGAATCGAACTCAACCCTCAAAGACTTACAAACACTTCACTCTCTTTTTCTTCTCAACTGAACGCTCTCAGTTCTTCTTTTTCCTCGTCGTGGTTACATAGAAATGAATCCCACATTCCCATATAAATACAACTCGACCAAACCCTAATAATAACAAGATAATCCTATCTTCCTAAACTTGGTAACAAGATGATATTAATTGATTTGAAGAATATTATCTTAACAACCGATATTATCTAAGGAAATAATTCCTAAGATAACATTAACAGATTAAGATAAGATTCTTCTCTCTCCAAATATATTATCTTAGGAAAGTTTTCCTAAGATAACACATTCGGATTCTCTCTCCAAATCTTCTTTTCGGCGAGATCCTTCCAGCCGAAATCCTATCCTTTGATCGCGTGATTCTCCGTGATTTGTTTCCATAATCGTCACGCTGGATTTCTTCCTTCCATTCGCAGCTTTGATCTTGTTCGTCACTATTGTTCCTTGAGAGGTAACAAAGCACATGAACAGAGCTTTGTTCCCTCTGCGATCCTTTGTTGCAATGGTTCCCTGAGATAACTGTCTTTGTTCCTGAAACACTTAGTACCCAGATTAGTTGAATGTTTGTTACCATCAAAACCTAAAGAATTCAACAGCATTTTCTCTAGATTTGGATTTCCCAAGGCTTTGATAAGTGACATGGGAACCCACTTCTGTAATAGGACCGTGAGAGCTCTCCTGAAGAAATACCATGTCACGCAGAAAATTTCCACGGCCTACCACCCACAGACCAATGGGCAAGCTGAAGTGTCCAATAGAGAGATCAAAACTATACTTGAGAAGACGGTGGCCCCGAATAGAAAGGATTGGAGTTTGAGACTTGATGATGCACTCCGGGTGTTATCGTACTGCCTATAAAACACCCATTGGAATGTCGCCCTATAGATTGGTGTTTGGGAAAGCTTGTCACCTCCCAGTGGAGCTTGAGCACAAGGCATTTTGTGCTGTAAAGACTTGCAACATGCGAATTGATGAAGTTGAGGAATTCCGCAAGCTACAGCTGCAAGAATTAGAGGAGCTGTGACTTGAAGCTTATGATAACGCAGTCACGTACAAGGAGAAGACAAAGGCCTGACACGACAAGAACATTCTGAGAAAAGACTTTAAGCCAGGAGACAAAGTCCTACTATTTATGTCTCGCCTTCGTCTCTACCCGGGAAAACTCCGATCTCGTTGGGCTGGGCCCTATGTTGTTGCTCGCGTCTTCTCTCATGGCGCAGTGGACTTATATGATACTGACGGGCAGTCAGTGTTCAAGGTGAATGGTCAAAGGTTGAAACCCTACCATGAAGGTTTTGACAACAGCGTCATAGAAGAGACAGACCTTCAAGACCCCGAAGTTGACAAGTGATCACCTTAGAGGAGTCGAGCCACAACGTTAAATAAGGCGCTACTCGGGAGGCAACCCGAGGTATGTATTTCTTTCCAATTTTTTTGTTTTGTTTTAGTTAGTAGTATGTTATTTTGTTTTTGTTTTTGTTTTTGCGTTTAGACTAACCTGCAGGGAGGAGGCCCGAATCATATTGAAGACGGTGTTAACCACCAACGTAAGTCTTCCTATTGCCCTGCATTTAAAAAAAAAAAATAGTTCTACCAAAGGCCAGCTGTCCGAGTTCCCCATGGAGAGATGGTGTGCATCATGTTGCCAAGGAGGAGACACTAACCCTACACTTTATTTGGCAACGATGATGACCCTACAATTGACAGTTGAGGGGAGGAACACTAGAGCCCCACCACGATTATATCTGGGCTCCACCATGTGTTCGTTAAAGGCCGTGAAACCCCGATTACCTTGCTATACCACTATTCACCAGAGTGGTTCCTTTTGGTTGCACGGTAGGAGTTGATTTTGAAGACGATGCCGACACACCAGAGACCTATGCTTATATGATTATACCGCCTGCAACAATTTCAGTGTCCAAGCCAACTCGGCGACGTTTGTGAGTTCATTCTTTGTCTTCCCTGTGCTTTATTCTTTTTGTCTTTCATTACATTGAGGATAATGCAATGTTTAAGCATGGGGGAGGATTCTCTACTTGCTACGTCGTTGAGGAGAAAAGAAAAAGAAAAAAAGCCAAAATTCAAACAAGGCAAAAATAGAAATCCTGGGATAAGTCGAAAACCCGAAAGGGCGGCTTAGGTAATAAGCAGGTGGCTTGGACCAGTATTAGGCTGGGGTAATAATTGGTCAAGAGTGATGTGAGTATATGTGAGCCCATCTATTGAAAAATGAAATGAGTGGCTTGGTGAAAACCCAAAAGGGCGCCTTGGCAAAATGAGTGAAAAGAAGAAGAGTGATTTTTAGGAATCCTCATTTTACATGGCGTGGCGACATAAGTGTTGGAGTTATAAGGAGGAATCGGGTAGGTCACTCTGGAGCGATAAGGAGTTAGATGCAGGCTAGGACTAGATGATCACATTACCCTATTATGGTGTCCGGGATGAGCTTGGGGGAAGTTCCCTGCTTCCCTTAAAGCTTGATTGTATGTTGTGCTTATTGTGTTGGTACCTGGTAGTTCATTCTTTAGGTGCAATCCTTAGTTGAGAGAGCTTCGTTGTGCTTCCTGAGGCCTTGGGTATTTCATTTGGAGGAGTAGGTTTATTTTAGCTTACTCGAGGACGAGCAAGGTCTAAGCATGGGAGAATTTGATACGCTCTACTTTGTAGTGAGTAACTAGGGGTTGTTATCGTTATTTTGGGTATCATTTGGAGTGATTTAGAGGAGATTTTAGAAGATTGGAGTTAGTTGAAGATATGGCGAATTGGTGGTCTCAAGTGCGTAAATGAAGAGTTATGGAAGATGGAAGAGACCAAAAGTGAAGACTGAAGGAAGAACGAAGAAAAGAAGCCATATGGAGCCAATGAAGGAGCTGTCACGGCCAACCGCGACCAGCCGCAAAGACAAACGAAGACCGCGGCGACAGGAGACACGCGGAGCCATGAATGTCCCTGTCGCGACCGCGGCGAAAGCATCCGCGCCCGCGGAAAAATCCAGAGTTGCCAGTTCGAGAACAAGAAAGTATTTTCCGCGACCGCGGAAATCATGCCACGGCCGCAGAAGCATGCGCCAGCGGAGCTGTTGTTATTTCAGAACTTTTATTTTTATTTCCTTTTTCGTTAAGTATTTTTATTTCCGTTTTTATTTCTTTATGGAAGATATTGTTAATTATCTTGACTTTAGTTTTCAAGGGTTCTTAACCTAGTAAACCCTAGCCTTTTTTTTCATTATCGAATTTCTTATCATTCAGTATTGTTTTCCCTTTGAACTATGAAGAACTAAACACTTTTGCTTAGTCCGACGATTGAAGCCTTCATTTGATATACGGTTGTGAGATTCTAATTCTATTTCGTTCCCTTTGAATGTATTGATTCTCTTGTTCTTCATCCAATTGATTCTTATTGATTTCGCTTGTTGGACGCAACTAGTTGTTATTGGTAATTGTCTATTGCTAGGGTTTGGTAATTACTGTTTGAGTTACCTAATTCATGAGTAGCAACTGCAATATTCTAAGAACTGTTTGGGACTAGTTTATTGTAGGGAGAATTAATTGCATGCAATAGTATGACTGTTTGATACTCTTGCATGTATCTATCGAAATTCATGTGCTCATTGCTGCTATTGAATTGAAGCGTGAGGTTTTCATAGTTGTTTAATAGTTAGTATTCCCAGGGTCTGTTTGTCATGTTTATAACTTATGAAAAGGAATAGGAACATTCATAGGAAGGAATTAGAGAGAATCTAGGATCAACCAATCTCATGAATGGTGGATATTTGTCTGGCTAAGTACTTTTCCCAAACTGATTACATCTTTGCTTTGTTTTACTTTACTTTGTTATTTACTTTGCACACAAATCAACCAAAACCCCCCTTGTTACCATTGACATACAATTGTGCACTTAGAAAGATTACTTCCTCCCTGTGGGATTCGACCCTTGCTTGCCTTTGCTACTTGTTTAGGTTTATTTAGGATTATTTTGTTTAGGCGCCTCGACAACGCCTATCAAATTGGCGCCGTTGCCGGGGAAGGCAAGTTTTAATTTTTCTTTGTGTTTGTTTGTGTGTTAACTTTTGTGTGGACCTATCTAACGGTCCACACCTGTGCTACTAATCCGTCTACTTTAGTATTTTGATCCAACAGAGAAGTGCGTGAGACCTTCTGAGATGGCTGACCAATAGCGTACCTTGAGACAGTTGACCGCACCCAACTGGGCACAGAAAGAGTTTGATGTGCAGTTCCCCGCTTTGGATGAAGGAGTGAACTTTGAATTAAAATCTGGTTTGATTCATTTGCTCCCACAATTCCATGGTCTGAATGGAGATGATCCTAACAAGCATCTCGCTGAATTTCATTCTGTGTGCGTGAGCATGAAACCTACTGGAGTCACTGAGGAGCAGATAAAGCTGAGGGCTTTTCCTTTCTCTTTGAAGGATGCGGCCAAGGATTGGTTCTATTATTTGGTTCCGGGCAGTATTGATACGTGGGAAAAGATGAAACAAGCTTTCTTGGAAAAATACTTTCCTGCTACAAAGTTGAACAGCCTGAAGAAGAGAATGAGTAATATTGAATAGCTGGTTGGGGAAACTTTGTACGAATATTATGAGAACTTCAGGAGGTTGATATCTAGCTATCCATATCATGGTTATTCTGACCAAGATCTTATTCTCTATCTCTATGGTGGGCTTCTGGATGATAACCGCAGACTGGTGAACGCAGCCTCTGGCGGTAGTATTCTGAACAAGACGCCAGCTGCAGCATTCGAGTTATTTTGTGAGCTTTCTGAAAGCTCACGACAATTCAATAGAAGGGCAAATACCAGTGCAGTAAGACCAGTTAAAGCTTGCAGATTCTGTCATGATCCGCTGCATCCCACTGATGACTGCCCAAAACTTGAAGACCCCAAAGCTGAAGTGAACACTGTTAGAGGTGTTGGTCCGCAGAGACAGAGATATGAGCCATATTCAAACACCTACAACTCAGGGTGGAGGGATCACAATAACCCAAAATACGGAAATCAGCAATATCCTCCCCATGGCCTTGATAACCAGGAGTTCAATCCATACCAACAACAGTTCGATCTGTATGGAAATCAGCCACAGTACGGGCAACCATATGCACATGGATTCCAAGGCCAAAACGCAAGCTTGCCCATTCCCGGTGTAGAGATACTCAACACTTTGATGCAGAGCATGGCAACTATGGCTAACAATGTGACCTCGATGGGAGACAAAGTTGAACAAGTCGCTCAAGCGTTGAGCAAGTTGGAATCCGGACAACTACCACGTCCTACGGTAGAGAACCCACGAGAGACGGTCTGTGCGATGACACTGAGGAGTGGTATACAGTTGGGAAGCTCACCCTTGACAGAGGAAGGTGATCAAGTGAAAGAAAATATAGCAGGAGATGGAGCTACAGTAGCCAAAGACGCCACATAAGAGGTTCCGCGACCAGGCGCAGACAAATTGCGACCGCGGCGTCATACCTGAAGGCGGTGTTTTTTCCGAAGAAAATCCGCGACCGCAGAGTGAAATCCGCGACCGCGGAAAAAGCCAAGAAAAAGAGAGTCAGGTCGAGAGATTTCCGCGACCGCGGAATGAAATCCGCGACCACGGAAATTCTCCTGATGCATCCGAGAGCTCTGACGCAAATCCGCGACCGCGGTCGCCACTCCGCGACTGCGGATCACCTGCCCCTTACGTGGATGACTATGTTAGGCCAACCCTTCCACCACTCAGCTCGTTGAAGCCGCCCACACCATTCCCAGAAGCACTGAGGGACACCAGAAGACCGGAGAATGACAAGGAGATCTTCGAAACATTCAGTAAATGCGAGGTAAACATTCCCTTACTCAAGCTTGTCAAGAGTATCCCTCGCTATGCTAAATTTCTGAAAGAACTGTGCACCATTAAAAGAAATCAGAAATTTCTGAAAGAACTGTGCACCACTAAACACTTTTGCTTAGTCCGACGATTGAAGCTTTCATTTGATATACGGTTGTGAGATTCTAATTCTATTTCATTCCGTTTGAATGTATTGATTCTCTTGTTCTTCATCCCATTGATTCTTATTGATTTCGCTTGTTGGACGCAACTAGTTGTTATTGGTAATTGTCTATTGCTAGGGTTTGGTAATTACTGTTTGAGTTACCTAATTCATGAGTAGCAACTGCAATATTCTAAGAACTGTTTGGGACTAGTTTATTGTAGGGAGCATTAATTGCATGCAATAGTATGACTGTTTGCTACTCTTGCATGTATCTATCGAAATTCATGTGCTCATTGCTGCTATTGAATTGACGCGTGAGGTTTTCATAGTTGTTTAATAGTTAGTATTCTTAGGGTCTGTTTGTCCTGTTTATAACTTATGAAAAGGAATAGGAACATTCATAGGAAGGAATTAGAGAGAATCTAGGATCAACCAATCTCATGAATGGTGGATATTTGTCTGATTAAGTACTTTTCCCAAATTGATTACATCTTTGCTTTGTTTTACTTTACTTTGTTATTTACTGTTGAATTCCTTAGGTTTTGATGGTAACAAACATTCAACTAATCTGGGTACTAATTGTTTCAGGAACAAAGACAATTATCTCAGGGAACCGTTGCTGCAAAGGATCGTAGAGGGAACAAAGCTCTGTTCATGTGCTTTGTTACCTCTCAAGGAACAACAGTGACGAACAAGATCAAAGCTGTGAATGGAAGGAAGAAATCCAGCCTGCTGAATTATGGAAACAAATCAAGAAGCACACGCGGTAAAGGATGAAAGACTTCGGCTGCAAGGATTAAAGTCGATCGAGAAGATATGGAGAGAGAGAGAAGCCCGATTGTTTTATCTTAGGAAATCTTTCCTAAGATAAGATAATTAGAGAGAGGGGATTATATCTTATCCGGTTATATTAATTTAAGGAATCTTTTCTTTAATTAATATAGACGGTTGGGATATTATTTCTTCAATCAAATCATATCTTCTTGTTACCTTATTTGGAGAAATCTTATCTTGCTACGATTAGGGTTTAGACGAGTTGTATTTATAGGAGTATGGGATTCATTTCTATGTACGAACTCGGGGCATCAAACGAAAAGTTAAGAAAAAGAGAGTGAAGTGTTTGTGAGTCTTTGAGGGTTGAGTTCGATTCATCGTTGTAGAAGAGGTTTCAAATCTAGGTGGAAAGTCTAGAGGTTGAAGTCCAGGATACAAGTGTAATCGAACAAGAAATCAATAAGACAAGTAGACGCTTCAAAATCCTCTCAAGCGGAAGCTTGAAGGTAGTGGTTTTTCCTTGAGAAGCTAGTTTTGCCAATCAGGGTTTCCACTATATATCGTGAGTTCGTTCGTTATCTTTCCTGCTATATTGTTTCGATGTGCCTTCTGTGGGAACAAAGCCTTTGTTCCCTCAAACGTAACTCTAATGATCCAACAATTGGTATCAGAGCCTGGTGCTCTAGATTGTTTTCGTTTTAGACTTTGCAGGAAAGATGTCGTCAAGCAACACTATTGGTGATTCATTCTAGAAGCCACCAGTCCTGAAGGGAGGTGAATATGACTGGTGGGTTGAGCAAATCGAATCCCATATTTGTTCCCTCGATGGACAGATATGGAGAATCATCGAGGTTGGCCCCATGACTATCCCAAATGAAAAGGACGCTACAAAGCCTAAGCCAGAGATCGACTACACCGATGGAGACTGGAAGAAGCTGGAGAAGAATTACAGAGCCAAGAAGATCCTTCACATGACCCTTCTCCCCACGGATCTCAAGAAAATCATCGGCTACAAAACCGCCAAGGAGATTTGGGAAGCTCTAAGACGTCTCCATCATGGAAATGAAGATGTCAAGAAAAACAGAATTTTTTCCTTGATGAAGGAGTACGATCAAATTTATCAAGGAGAGGATGAGCACATTCAAGAGTTCTACTCCAGGTTCCAGGGGATCGTAGGTCAATTGGAGTTCCTTGATGAAGAGATGCCAGACTGGAAGCTCACTCATCACTTTATGCAAGGCCTCAACTCTCAGTGGGACGCAATTGCTCTCGCTCTGTACTCCCAAACTGACGTCAAGTCTCTCACCATGGAAGAGGTTGTTGCCAAGCTTGAAAGCAACGCATCTGTATACAACCACAAGATGAACAAAAAGGGAGAAGAGAAGGCTCAAAGCATTGCCTTGAAGGTTGAACGTGCCTTTGACCTATCTCAAGTTGAAGACGAAGATGAGGACGGTGATTAAGATGTGACTCTCATCACTAGAGCTATTGATAGGGGGGATAGTCGTCGTATCACCTAATCAAATAAATCCTAGCAAACCTAAACAAGTAGTTAGGGCAAGCAAGGGTCGAATCCACAGGGAGGAAGGGATTAATCTATGTGTTGTTCGCATGCAATAGTAACAAGAGGGGGGTTTTGTAGTTGGTTGGTTGCAAACAAAACAAAGTAGAATGGATGAAATATCAAGAGAGAAAAACACTTAGCCAAGTAATGTCCACATAAGTCATTCAAAGGTTGTTCATAGATTAAGTCCTATCTTCCTATTCGGTTATTCTTGTCCCGATCTTATGTAAATTCAGAGGGAAACCTTCCACAAAGAACTCTTACCAATGAATAACCCTAGTACCACTAAAGGTTCAACCCAAAGGCAGCAATGCATATAAGAATTAACCAGGATACACAGAACGCTCGCTCAGATGCATTTACCATGTAATTATCTCTCCCTACAATAGAACAATTTCAACCAGAGCATGTAAATTGTAGTTGCTACAACAGAATAGGACGTTAGCCCAACAGTTTCCTAATCCTAGCAATATGAAAATCACCAATAACAACTAGTTGCGCGGGCTAGTACAATTAATGAAATCCAATGGAATAAGCTTAGAAGAGATAATATAACTCAATAGGAATAAATAGATAGGAACAAAACCTCACAACCAGATGAATAAACTCATGCTTCCATTACCGGACTAAGCCAAAGAGGCTTAGCTCCTCATAGACATGGTGAAAACTTCAAAGGAAAAGAAAACAACGATGAATGAAAATTGCAACTAAAGTGTGGAAGATCTCAACCCTAATGCTAAAAGAAAGTATTTATAGGGCTCTAACAAAATGACCTAGCCCATTAAGAAACTAACTAAATTAAAAATAAGAAAAAGGAAAAAAGAAATCTGAAAAGATAAGCTCAGGAAAAGACGCAGCTTTCGGCGCTGATGACCCGCGATCGCGGTTAATGCTCGATTTTCAGCTTCTGCACCACTTTCGTAAAAACTTAATAACTTTTGATTCCCAACTCGGATTGCACTCATATTTTGGGGACTTGTAGTAGACTTCAAGATCTAACTCCTCGAATTGGAATCACTGCATTTGGACATCTGAGTAGAGAGAACGAATCAATTGAATTCAGCATATTGTTCTTCTACTCTCGTGTGGACTCTCTCCTTGGTTCTTCTTCGTCTCCTCAGTGGTCAACTTCTCTTCCTCTGGATATCTTCAATTTGCTTCTCCAGACCACCAAATCCACACTTCTCCTCTCTAACTCCATACTCCTTGGTGGCTCCATATCCCGAATCTTCAAATGTACTCCAATAAGCTCAAAACACCAATCTTCGCCCCCAAACACCATGCACATGAATGTGTCTAAATCTACCCGAATGGCACCCATAAAACCCTCTAATAACTCTTAGTTAAGCCCTACAAAGTAGTGCTTATCAGCTATGAAGAAAATATGGTCTCAAAACAAGGGCACACATAGTTCCTCTGAAGGGAACAAAGACATGAAGGATGTCGTTTGTTACCACTGCCAACACAAGGGACATTTTGCCAATAACTGCTTCAAGAAAAAGGCTGGTCACCCTCAGGTTCGTGAAGGGAAGCAAGCAATGGTCGCAACATGGGGTGATACTGACTCAGAGGATGAAGAATCTTCTCATTCAAGAGATGTCTGCTTGATGGCCATAGAAGACCATGACAAATCAAAAGGCGGTATGCAGGGAACTGAGGTAAGTGAATCTGAACTCATCTCTAGCTTGAAAAGGAAGTCAAAAGAAAGCTTAGTTTCCTTCATTAAGAAGCTTGTTCATGAGAATAGTCTTTTCAGTGAACAGATTAAAGATAGGGATGAATTGATCTCAAGTTTGATCGAAGAAAACAAAGGATGGGCAGAAAAAGTGGTCAAACTTGAGAAAGGCTCATCCTCTTCTCCAAGCCCGTGCACTGAGTGTCCTAAACTCACTGAAAAGATTATTTCTCTAGAGTCCTCTGTCTCCTCACTTGAGGCTGAGTCATTAATGCTAAAACTAGGAAATGCAAAACTTTCTAGTGATCTAACCAAACTCAGTGAGGAACAGAAAGACAAGACAAAAGGTATTGTCTTTGTTGCAGCCAAGAATGAAAAGAAGCCTGAAAAGAAGGAGGTACCTTGCTTTGGTATTGGCTATCAACCCAAGCTTCATGTTGATGGAACCAAGTCAAAAGGCTCTAAAGTCAAAGGAAAAGAGCCAGTGCAAGAAAAGGGGGAGAGTTCCTCTAAAGGGAACAAAGGCAAAGACAGCTCAGAATCGACCGACAAGAGCAAGGCTTGGTACCATGGACAGAAGGCTCATAAAATCTGGTTGAAGCAATCCCAAAGCAGTAAGTCCAATAACATTGATTTTCATTCTAGGATTGCTAACAAAACAATTTGGCCTGGCAAGAGCAAGTATGTTGACCTAAAGTGCCACAGGGTCTGTTGGTATTGTGGACATTCTGGTCACTACAAACAAGAGTGCCTTCTGAAACAACACAATGAGGAGATTGCTCGTACTACAAGGGAGCAAATGAATGTTGAACCTCCAAAGATCAGATATGTTGCTCCTACGCCCAGAAAGCATAAGTTTGTCTGGGTTCGCAAAGAACTAACTCTTTCTATGCAGGATAAAGTGAGGAAAGTTTCCGATATTTCACTCGTATTAAGTTCAGTTACCTGACAGGGAACAAAGCGAGTCTCACCTCACTTCTGCAGGAATGTTTGAGACTCAAAGGCCTGGTGACAAAGGTAAAAGAAATGGATATATGGATAAGGACTTAATGACTGAAGTGTTCCATGTTTGTATACTCAGGTACCATGTACATCTAGAAAATACATCATTGTGTGGAGAAAGATTGGCATACAAGGAAATTCATGGAACAAAAGAATCAAACGCTAATTTTCTCATTAGGACACCTGTTGGGGAACTCTACATTCAGTTCCATATGAAGCCTGGTTTGTTCCCCTAACCACATGTCTATTTGTTGTGTTCCCTCGATGATTGGCTAAATTACATGGTAAAGTGTGAAAGGTTAATCATCATGTCTTGATCTGTATTCATTCTCTTGATCATTTGTTGAACGCCTTGCTTAGACTCATGCTAATACTTCACTAATGTGCAAAATTGCATGCATGATTCTCTATGCTATCTTGTTAATACATGATTCAGCTTTCTTTCGGCCTAAAAGAGTCAACTTGATGCATTGATCCCTCATTATAAGCCCAAATGATTGTTGACTCTACAGCCTACCCTAGCCATCATGCTTGATGCTTCCTATGAGCCTCTCTTATCATTCACATCTAGGAGCCTCTCATTCATGATTAAACATTATTAAAAATTCTCGTATATATTTATGTGTGATGTTCTTTGTACCCTCTCTGGTAACATTAACCCCGCATCACACTCCTCTACTTTTTCGGAAAGTCGAGAATACGAATTATCGCCTTTGTGGTCTGTGGCTGGGATTTGACAGGTATGATGTGTAATGATGGCTTACAACTGCTTGAGAAGTGTTCGTGCATAAAAGGTAATGTGGTGGTTGCGTGATGGTTGTTGCGCTTGAGATTTTGTGGGCTTTGATGGATTTGGACAGAATCTTTTACAAGATTTATTTTTGGAAAATATCTTCTTGGCTGTGATCTTTGGTAAAAGAAGGAAAGAAGAAGATTGGGATCATTATCCTTAATACTTGAAAAGATATGAAAAAGGATTCTTGTGTTTTCTCCCCTCCTATCTATGGCGTTCTCTGCAAAGTTGTCATGTTATTCGCGTGTGCTGTTTCAAAAAAAAAAAAAAAAAAAAAAAACTAGAACACCACAGGGAACACAAAGAGGGGACAAATGAATCTTTCTTCTACCGGTGGTTGGATGCTAGTAAGCTACACAAGAAGTAGTTTGTGTTGCAAAAAGGTGCTGGTTGGGTCTGAAGGGGAACAGATCTGCGAAGGGTCGTGAAGAGTTTGTCTCGCGCAATATTGTTGATTGGCAGAACAACAAAGGCGACTTATGGAGGATGTGCGTGCTCTAACGGCTACTCATACTCCGGAGCCCTCTACAGGCACCCGTGGTACTTGATTCGTCGTTCTCTGGCTAACCAATCCCTCTTTTGTTCCCTAGCACATTTATCCCTTACTGCTTGATTTTCCTTGTCTCTGGCTCATGTGTTTCCATTGATTGGCATGTTGATCATATGTGTTATCTTTGCTTATTTTGTAGTTGTCTTTACATGCAGTCTATGTTTGTGCGTTTCAATCTAATGCAAAAGGGGGTGTTGCTCATCTTGATGTGGTCGTTTTCTCTCTATCTCCTTACCTATGTTTTTGATGATGCCAAAAGGGGGAAAATGACAGGTAGCTTTGGTTAAGGGGGAACAGAACATGGTTTCATATGTTGCTGAGTTGAGGGAGAACTAATACTGCCTTAGTGGGAAGACTTTCTCTCCATAAACTGTCTTTATCTCGTACGTGTATGCTTTATTGTCAAGGGTGTTTGTCACCATCAAAAAGGGGGAATTTGTTGAATTCCTTAGGTTTTGATGGTAACAAACATTCAACTAATCTGGGTACTAAGTGTTTCAGGAACAAAGACAGTTATCTCAGGGAACCATTACAGCAAAGGATCGCAGAGGGAACAAAGCTCTGTTCATGTCCTTTGTTACCTCTCAAGGAACAATAGTGACGAACAAGATCAAAGCTGTGAATGGAAGGAAGAAATCCAGCCTGCTGAATTATGGAAACAAATCAAGAAGCACACGCGGTAAAGGATGAAAGACTTCGGCTGCAAGGATTAAAGCCGATCGAGAAGATATGGAGAGAGAGAAGCCCGATTGTCTTATCTTAGGAAATCTTTCCTAAGATAAGATAATTAGAGAGAGGGGATTATATCTTATCCGGTTATATTAATTTAAGGAATCTTTTCTTTAATTAATATAGACGGTTGGGATATTATTTCTTCAATCAAATCATATCTTCTTGTTACCTTATTTGGAGAAATCTTATCTTGCTACGATTAGGGTTTAGACGAGTTGTATTTATAGGAGTATGGGATTCATTTCTATGTACGAACTCAGGGCATCAAACGAAAAGAAAAGAAAAAGAGAGTGAAGTGTTTGTGAGTCTTTGAGGGTTGAGTTCGATTCATCGTTGTAGAAGAGGTTTCAAATCTAGGTGGAAAGTCTAGAGGTTGAAGTCCAGGATACAAGTGTAATCGAACAAGAAATCAATAAGACAAGTAGACGCTTCAAAATCCTCTCAAGCGGAAGCTTGAAGGTAGTGGTTTTTCCTTGAGAAGCTAGTTTTGCCAATCAGGGTTTCCACTATATATCGTGAGTTCATTCGTTATCTTTCCTGCTATATTGTTCCGATGTGCCTTCTGTGGGAACAAAGCCTTTGTTCCCTCAGACGTAACTCTAACGATCCAACATTTACTTTGCAAACAAATCAACCAAAACCCCCCTTGTTACCTTTGACATACAAATTGTGCACTTAGAAAGATTACTTCCTCCCTGTGGGATTCGACCCTTGCTTGCCTTTGCTACTTGTTTAGGTTTGTTTAGGATTATTTTGTTTAGGCGCCTCGACAACGTCATCAATAGCCTCACACGTAACGTGGGGATATGGTGGATGTAAAACGCATTGAATTAACTGTCTTGTCCCCACCTAACTGAATTAATGGTCCCATAATTTCATCTTCCCCGGCTAAGGCCCCAATTTCGAGCCTAAAACCCTCATTTGAAACACCCAAAAATTTGTGTTTTACACCCTCAATTGTTTTTAAAAAAATGGACAATATGAACTACAATGATTATTGGAACAACAATGTTGAAGATGATCCACTTCCAAATGAGGTAATTTCCGTTATTTAAAGTTAAAGTTTTCATTTTTTGTTTGGGACATGTTCAAAGTTTTGATCTTTAGTTGTTGAAAACAATACATGATATTTGTTGTTTAGGTGTTAGAAACCAAGTTTTACATGCTAGATTTTCAAAGTTTTGAACTTGATATTTGTTGTTTAGGTGTTAGAAACCAAGTTTTACTTGCTAGATTTTGAGTGATACATGTGTAAGAAAGCAAGATCCACGTTAAATTGAAGAAACATATTCACACATAACGTGTGAAACATGTCCACATGTAACGTGTGAAACATGTCCACACGTAACGTGTGGATGATCTCAACACATTATGTGTGGACATGTTTCACACGTTACGTGCGCCTTGCCAGATTGTGGTTTCTGGCGGTTTCTATGCCTTCTGTAAAAGGGCACGGTTTGTGACATGCCTGACATGGTTTGTCACAAACCGGGGGCCTTGCCAAAATGTGGTTTCTGGCGGTTTCTATGCCTTTTGTAAAATTGAACATTGTGGAAAATAAGAAAAATAATGTGTGGAGAGTTGATGAAATTAAAGGTGGGACGTATGGGTTATTACAAATTTTATATAGAGAGTATTTATGTGCCTTCTGTAAAAGGGTACGGTTTGACTTTAAATTGATGTCTAAGAATGCTTCCTTAATGGGAATTATGGTTTCACACTTGATAATTAGTTCACTACTTGATGAGACGATTCCATGTGTATGCAGGCGAACTATTATTTATACGAGGGGTTGAACAATATTTCCCTCGATGATTGGAGCACCCCACAAAAATCCTTTTCTGGTTGGGAAACACCTCATCAACCGTTGCCGGAATGGAACACACCATATGAGTGTAAAACACCAGAAGATATACCATCCTTCTCACTTGGAGTGTTTGACTTTAGCTGTCTGCTTCCAGAAGCATCTTTATCTCATGAAGAGACTAAGAATTCGGCTTCTTCTAACCCATAATTTGGCTTTCCATCCTTACACACACAGCCTCAGTTCAGAAATGATCCAGAAGAGGATGCTTTCGTCTCTGCTGATTATTCAGAGTTCTTCACAACAGACCAAATCTGGGAGTCCAGAGAAGAAGCATTTATATGGGCACGGGAGACTGCTATGTGTCATAACTTCTGCATCATAAAGTGGAGGAATAAACCTTCCATAGGAGGATCCCTTGAGGGACTTGGTTACCTTGCGATAGGCATGGACAAAACATCCGTAAACAAGCTGACCAAGTGAGGGAGATCACAAAGTCGAAGAAGTGTGGGTGTCCATTCATGTTGAGGTTGAAAGAAGGGCCGAATGGATCGGAAGATCAATGTACAACATGGAACTCACAATCATGTGATCAAAGAGAATTTGTTTGGTCATGCATTAGCTAGTCGACCTAATGCTGAAGAGCAGGAGATTATTAGGATGATGACAGTTAATCATTGCAAGCCTTAAAATATTTTTGCTACAATCAGCTCGTCCCCAGGAAACTTGATCAAGATGAAGCAAGTGTACAACATAATGCATGTCATACGAAAAAACGGTATGGAAGAAAGAACAGTGATACAACAGTTCTTCTATGAGTGTAAGGAGAAGGGATACTTCATGGAGCACATATTCAATAAGGAGACCAATAAGATCACATATATCTTCTTTGCAAGCCCAGACCAGTTGTCGCTGCTGAAGGCATTCCCGTACATTGTGTTGCTAGACTCTACATATGCAACTAACAGGTTAGTAACACACATATCTATTATATTCTTCACTTGTTCATGTAATCATTAGCATGCCATAACATATCATTATGTGTGCAGTTACAATTTGCCCTTCCTTGAATTTGTCAGCATCACATCTGTTTGGAAAAACTACAATGTTGTCGGGGCGTTTCTGGAGCATGAGAACGAAGAGAGTTACATGTGAGCCATACAACAACTTTCAGAAATGTTTGTCAAGGTCCAACGAGCACCCACATGCTTGGTCACAGATCGGGAGAAGGCGTTGATGAACGCCTTAGAGAAGTTGTTTCCAACTGCAAAACTCCTCCTATGTAGGCGCCATGTGAGGAAGAATATTGAAGACTTTGGGAAGAAGGCCATGGACAAGTTTAGGGGCATAATGTTTTCCAATGATTACATGCAACTATTCAAGGAAACAATCATAGAAGGGTATGTAATACCTCGACAGCTTAGCAGCCCGACCCATCACAGGGCTGCAGCCCATACACCCCAACCCCTCAATGGCCCATATTAAATGGCGCCTAGCAGGTTGTTCGTGAGTCTGCAGCACAATTGGTGACAAGTGATGCTTTGGCAACTTGTTAAAGCGTGAGGTCTCGAGTTCGAGACTCACGAACAACCTGCTGGGCGCCATTTAATATGGGCCAGTGAGGGGTTGGGGTGTATGGGCTGTAACCCTGTGATGGGTCGGGCTGCTAAGCTGTCGAGGTATTACATAAAAGTACACTTTGAATGAGAGGGGCTCCGACCTTATTGGGCCAGCCATTTCTCTATCCATGGGCCGCAGCCCATGTACCCCAACCAAATCCCCATGACTGGGAGGTTGTTCGTGAGTCTCGAACTCGAGACCTCACGCTTTGACAACAAGCCTTGCGCTCTCTTGCCACCAATTGTGCTGATGTGATACCCAGTATTTTTGTAAAGTTATTTTGGGAATTTTGGAATTTTCCCGAGTACCCGTTGTGTACGTCGGATTTAATACAGAGAGTTTGAGATATTCTATAATGTGCTCTCTGTCGGTAATATTTTTCTCAGTGAAATAATATACAGACAACATGCCTTGGATTTTAATTGTCGTTCGCGTACGATAATTTTTATCCCGGTTTAATGTCATGTTCGTTCAAAGCTGAACGGGCGGGAAAAGCTTGTCACGGCGACCGTCGTACAGTGGCGGCGACCGCCGTCGTGAGATCCAAGCACGGCGACCGCCGTAAAGTCACGGCGCCCACCGTCCCAAAGCTCGAGGAGGCAGCTGGTGTGTCAGGCCGCGGCGACCGCCGTAAATTACGGCGCCCGCCGTAATGGCAGTCATCTTTGTCCGGCAGTCCTTGCCCGATGGTCGCCAGCACGATTTCTGGCGAGCGCCGAACTAGTTGTAGGCCCTTTGTTTTTGAACTCCAGATGCTTTGGCTATAAAAGGAAGTGTTGGGGGAGAGATTTGAGCCATCCCAAACACCGAACCTCTACCAAATTTTCCTCTCGCCGGAGTTGTGCCTTCGCCGGAAATTCTGAAGCTTTCGTCGGTGTTGTTTGGTGGCGTTTCCAGCAGCTCTTTTGAACCCTTGTGGTTGCCTTTGGAGGTCAGAAACCAAGCAAGGCGGAAAGGGGTCGAATTGCGCATTGTTTTGGTGAGATTTCTCTCATCTCTGTCGACCGTGTTCTTCACGGCGACCGCCGTGATGAATGCAGCGACCGCCGCCAAGAACGGCGACCGCCGCCAGTGCCCAGAATGCCTTCATGGCTTTGGCTTGGTTGGTTGTCGTCGTGGCGTCTTTCCTTCCGTGTTCTTTCGCCGTGTTTAGATTCGTACTGTTTATGTCGGATCTAACTTAGGGTTCCTTTTATGGGTCGACTCGAAGGTTGTTGTGCTGTCGGATCTATACCCGTGTCGAGCTGTAATCCAGTTGTCGTCTTTAGACTATTCTGCGAATTAAGGCAAGTGGCGGTTCGCTCTTGCTCATCGTTCCATATTTACATTAATTATCAGTTGTTTATCTGAGTAATTAATTTGGAATGATTATTGTGTTCATTTGGAAACGGTTTTATTACCTGTTTTGGAAAACTAAAATATGATATTATAATAGGTTGTTTATCTGTTAGAGCAATGCTATTATATATATATATATGTGTGAATTAACACAGATATTATAATAGGTTGTATATCTGTTAGAACAACGCTATTTTATCTGTAACTGGCCATGAGGGCATTGATGTGAATTATTACTGTGTTTGTAACTGTTTAGTTAGAACGAGTATTCGTAGGAACGCTACTGTGTATCTCAATGCGAGTACTAGTCGTTTCTTGATAACCTGGTGGTTAGGATTTAGTTCATACCATCCTTTTCAGGGTTTGTGCACACAGCTGGTGTCGCTTGTAGGGATTTAGTTCCCAATTCCGTTATTAGGGATTTAGTTCCTGAGGGATTTAGTTCCCGAACCGACTTTAGGGATTTAGTTCCCGAGTCAACTCCGTCCATGGATTTAGTTCCCGGCGGTATCTCTTTATCCTGATGGATGAGATGATTTAAAAGCTTATAACGTGATGTGAGTTTTGGAATTAAATAAGATAATGTGCCCGAGTACACATAATTAATATACCTTTGGCGAGTAGTGCAGCTAAGTAAATAGTGCAGCTAGGAAAGCTCGTCTTGACTTTTGATCAGAGTATGTTCTCTTTCCAATCTGGATTCGCGGTAAGCGATGAGGTTGGTCGTGAACCGAAACATCTTAGTCAGTTTTTAAATCATCGTTATGTGGTTCTGTAAGATCTAGACTTGAATGTAGTACGTTCTCCTTCCGATCTGGATTCGCTGTAAGCGGTGAGGTTGGTTGTGAGCCGAAGCATCTCAGTCAACTTTTAAATCATTGTTGTTTGATTCTGTAAGCATTCCAGATTTGTCATATTTCCTTAAAGACTCAATCTCTTGGAGTCTCTTTTCGGGTCGATTTCTGTGAAGATTAAGTCTTCCAGAATCTTCTCTTATGCATACCTCTTGTTGTTATTCCATGAAAGTGTCGGGTTATGTATCGTCCCTTCGGTTATTATTCGAGGGACAATGATAGTAAACGGTTACGATCACTCGAACCACTCTGCTTTTTACCCTTGCTAGTCTATTCAAGTAGACTAACCCATGAACATTGTTCTCCGCATGTGGGCTGGTATCATCCGTTCGATTCGGCACATCAGATAGAGTGAAGATATGAGGAGACTAGATTGACTATGAAGACGACGGTTGTTTTTGGATGTTTTAATAATTTCTTTTAATCAGGTTGAGATCCTTGGGCAGGTGATCATTACGATCACAATCCTTTTTGTAATATCTTTTAAAAGACTTCCGTTGTACTTTGTTTAAACTCTGTGTTTGGCCTATTCGGGATTGGGTTGTAATCTCGTAACTCATGTTTCTTTTGATTGATGTTTTGATTTGAATACTTTGATCATTATGTATCAATTGTATTTAAACCGGTAAAGCCTTGGGTGATCTTGGTAAGGAACACTGGGGTCACTGGCGGTAATACCTTTCCAAATGGGTTAAGATTTGGGGGTGTTACAGTTGTGGTATCAGAGCCAAAGGTTTTAAAACGGGTTTGGGATTTTATAAATCATTTATCCGTTTTTGAAAATGCTTTAAAAGGGCTCTGAATTTTCAAAGTGAAAAGAATTTCAAAACACCGTTCATAGTCATGTCTTCTGTACAGTCTGATATAGTAAGCTTGCTTCTATGTCTAGAAAGACTAATTCCTTCCTCGTTGCCCCGCTAGATATGGGTGCATTATGTTCTCTTAAGAGGAACCCGGGAGAAGCCGAGGTGGTTTCGCCATCTCCAGTTAGGCTTGATTCCCAATTCACTCATTGTGAGTTAAGATTGTAGAATCTAGTAACTCGGTTTGAGTTCATCAATAGAAATTACCAAGTCGATCTATTCTAAATTGATTTTATTACAATAAGTATATCAGAATGATATTAATGTGATACAATCCTTGGAATTTGATCGGTAAACAGATGGTGAACACGAGGAACGTTATCCGTGCTGGTGCTGGGCCGAGCAATGACCCCAGACCAAACCCGAGGATTGATGCAGACCCGTCAGGAGAGCGTGAGTCTGTCTTCAATAATAATCCAGGAGGCAATGGCCAAGCTCAGGCCGACGCTCCAATAGTGCTCGATGCAGCGACAGTCGCAGCAATTCGGGGGATTGTTCTGCAAGCAATCACCGAGATAATGAGGCCAATCGCACCTCAGGCACAAGGAGTGCCAGTACCTCCAAAAGTTTCGAGGTTTGAGGAACAAGAGAACCAGGTACTACAGGGAGGCGTGATCAGGGATAGAGGAGAGTATGGCCGAGCACTGAAGACCATTAATTCCATGAGGCATGACAGCTATAACGGGAAAGGGGAACCAGTCGGGGTGATCCATTGGTTCTCCCACATGGAGCGGTTGTTCCGCAACATTGATTGTACTGAAGCTGAGAAAGTACATATAGCTTCTCTTCAGTTAAAAAAGGATGCTAGTGAGTGGTGAGAGAGTACCGGCTTAGCTGATAGCCCTGTTTTGAACTGGGAGATGTTCAAGACAAAGATGACAGACCGTTTCTTCTCTAGTGGTATGAGGGAGGAGAAACACAAGGAGTTTCTATACCCTAAGACTGATGGATTGAAGGTGACTGAGCTGGCAACCAAATTCAATCATTTGCTACAGTATGCTGGACCTGAGATATCCAGTGAGGCACAGAAAATCTGGTATTTCCATGAGTGGATGGGCCCAAATATTAAGCCACTGATGGTGCGTCACGGATGCTCGACTTTGGAGCAGTACGTGGATGCAGCCTATAAGTTAGAGGTGACTCTGGAAGAGTCGACCAAGAAGCGTGATAGCCAGAGGCAAGGGGAGAACCAGCCTAAGGCAAGTGGGTTTAAACGTCCCACTCCACCATCTGATTTTGCCAAATCTGGCCGAGCAAAAACGAATATGACTCAGGATGGGTCTACGTAACGTTCGGGTCAGGGAAATAGCCTGATCCAGTGCTACAACTGTGGTACCTACGGGCACAAGAGTAATGTGTGTCTGAAGGAGGAGAAAACGTGCTATGCCTGTGGAAAGGAAGGACACTTGCAATTATTTTGTCTGCAGAGGAGACAGAAATGGGCTGAGTCACAGTAGAGATTTGTTAATCAGAACAACCAACCCAGGTTCAGTCCGGTGGAAGCCCCTAGTCCTTCAATGCAGACAACTGCGAGAAACAAAGGAAAAGCCCCGGTGGCTTCAGGAAGCCAAGGTCAACGCCTACGTGATGCGTGAGGCGGATGGACCATATGCTCCTAATGCTTAGAGTACTTTATATCTGCATTACACTTTTGTTAATGTGTTGTTGATGTGGGTGCTACCCAGACTTTCATTTTGGATGGTTGTAACTTAAGTTGTGTGTGCAACGAGGTTGTGAACTTTTTGTTGTAACTCTTCTTATATATGAACCTTTGGTTTATACCAAGTTAATGTTTCGTTGCTTGGTATGGGGTAGAATCTCGTGTTCGAGACTCACCAATAACCTCTTAGGTGATGGCTGTCTATTAATTAGGTGGAGCTACCAAGGATGGGTTGAGATGTATGGACAGCGGCTCATGGCAACAGTGGACGATGGTAATGGATGGGCCGGGCTCGGAGCCACTAGTGAGTCGTCTGTGAACCATGTAGTGGGCTTGTCCAAGATGGTGACCATTTAGTGGGAACCAATCGTCTGTCGGATTGTCGATTACCATCAAGGGTAAGAAATTTAAAGCAATTTGACCTAAATAACCATGGTCCCATACGATAATTATTCTCGGTATGGATTGACCGAAGCGTCATAAGGCAGTGATCGACTTCAGTTTTGATATTCCTGTGGTTAGAGGATTTACGGGTGTCTTTCCAGAAGATATTCTTGGATACCCCGAATCGTGTTATGGAGTTTGCAATTGATCTCGAGCCGAGTACCACGCCGATCTCTGAGGCACCGTATCAGATGGCTCCTGTTGAGATGCAAGAGTTGAAGAAGCAACTCAAGGATCTTCTTGACAAAAGTTATATAAAGCTGAGTGCATCACCTTGAGTAGGAGTGCCCTAGTTGTATTTGTCAAAATAAAAGATGGACCGTTTCGACTTTGTTTTGACTTTCGAGAGTTGAATAAAGTCACGATCAAGAGCAAGTATATGTTGCCAAGGAGTGATGATCTGTTGGATCAACTACATGGAGCAAAAGTTTTCTCCAAGATCGACATGAGATCTGAGTATCATCAGCTCAGGATTCGTAAGGATGATATTCCGAGGATTGCGTTTGGACGAGAGATGGTCACTACGAGATTGTAGTCATGCCATCTGGATCTACGAATGCTCCATCAGTTTTCTTGAACCTAGTGCATCGATGTTTTAGACCAGTACTTGAATAAGTTCATAGTGGTCTTCATCAATGGCATTTTGATATTTTCCCGAGCAAGGAAGCTCACAGGGAACATCTGCGGATTGCTTTATCGGTCTTTAGACCAAGTCGGTTGTACGCAAAGTGAGCTAAGTGCGATTGTTGGATCTAGAAGTGGCTTTCTTAGGCCATGTGATCAATAAGAATGAGGTTATGGTTATTCCCCAGAAGAGTGAATCAGTAGTTGTTTGGAAGCGGCCTCAGGGTGTGAGCGAGGTGCGCAGTTTCCCCAGAGCTTGCTGAGCATTATAGACGGTTCATGGAAGGATTTTTCTAAGATCACTCCACCTATGACCAGTCTGTTCCGCAAGGTCAACAAGAAGTTGTCTGGGATGACAAGTACAAGACCAGTTTTCAAGAAGTTGAAACAGTGTCTGACTTATGCACCAGTTTTGGCGTTGTTGGAAGGAATGAGGGGCAAGGTTATTGCATACGCATCTAGACAATTGAAAACCTATGAAGCAGACTAACCAACACATGACCTAGAACTATCAGCAATAGTGTTTGCATTGGAAACTGAGGTTACTTGGGTGACCCAGAGGTCAGCAGAAGTTTTCCACTAGGAGATTATCCGTTTACATGGCATTCCTAAGACCATTGTATCGGATCGAGATGGCCAATTCATGTCAAGTTTATAGCAAGAACTTCACAAGGCCATGGGAACTGAATTGAGATTCAGCAGCATTTCATCCTCAGACAGATGGTCAGTCTGAAAAGACTATCTGGACCCTGGAGGATATGCTAAGAAGCATACGTACTCGATCATCCGACTAGCTGGGAAGACAGCCTAAGTCTGATTGAGCTCACGTACGATAATAGCTGGCATGCTACGGTCAAGATGGCTCAGTTCGAAGCTTTGTATGGTCTCAGATGTAGATCTCAGATTTGTTGGGTTGAGTACGCCGACAAGATTCTACTTGGACCAGAGTTGGTCAAAATGACAACTTCGAACATTGCTCTAACGTACCGTTTGGCATTGTCGCCATCGGCGTACCCAGTGTATAATGTGTTCCACGTATCATTGCTAAGGATATTCGTGCCAAGATGAGTCTCGTAGGCTGAGCTATAAGGACGTCGAGATTCAGGCAAATGGTACTTGAGAGGAGATGCGAGTGTGCATTCTCGAACACCGTGTGAAGCAACTGTGCAACAAGATCGTACTGTTGGTACGAGTTCTGTGATCCAGGTCTGGGACTGAGGAAGTTACTTGGGAAACCGAGGCAGAGATGCTCAGACACTTTCCCGAGTTGTTTTTCGGCCAAGTTTCGGGGTCGAAACTTCTTTTAAGGGGGATGTGATGTGATACCCCGTATTTTTGTAAGGTTATTTTGGAATTTTGCCAAGTACCCATTGTGTACGTCGGATTTAATACAGAGAGTTTGAGACATTCTGTAATGTGCTCTGTGTCTGTAATATTTTTCTCAGTGAAATAACATACAGACAATATGCCTTGGATTTTAATTGTCCTTCGCGTACGATAATTTTTATCCCGGTTTAATGTCATGTTCGTTCAAAGCTGAACGGGCGGGAAAAGCTTGTCACGGCGACCGCCGTACAGTGGCGGCGACCGCCGTCGTGAGATCCAAGCACGGCGACCGCCGTAAAGTCACGGCGCCCGCCGTCCCAAAGCTCGAGGAGGCAGCTGGTGTGTCAGGCCGCGGCGACCGCCGTAAATTACGGCGCCCGCCGTAAATTACGGCGCCCGCCGTAAATTACGGCGCCCGCCGTAAATTACGGCGCCCGCCGTAATGGCAGTCATCGTTGTCCGGCAGTCCTTGCCCGATGGTCGCCGGCGCGATTTCTGGCGAGCGCCGAACTAGCTGTAGGCCCTTTGTTTTTGAACTCCAGATGCTTTGGCTATAAAAGGAGGTGTTGGGGGAGAGATTTGAGCCATCCCAAACACCGAACCTCTGCCAAATTTTCCTCTCGCCGGAGTTGTGCCTTCGCCGGAAATTCTGAAGCTTTCGTCGGTGTTGTTTGGTGGCATTTCCAGCAGCTCTTTTGAACCCTTGTGGTTGCGTTTGGAGGTCAGAAACCAAGCAAGGCGGAAAGGGGTCGAAACGCGCATTGTTTTGGTGAGATTTCTCTCGTCTCTGTCGACCGTGTTCTTCACGACGACCGCCGCCAAGAACGGCGACCGCCGCCAGTGCCCAGAATGCCTTCGTGGCTTTGGCTTGGTTGGTTGTCGTCGTGGCGTCTTTCCTTCCTTGTTCTTTCGCCGTGTTTAGATTCGTACTGTTTATGTCGGATCTAACTTAGGGTTCCTTTTATGGGTGGACTCGAAGGTTGTTGTGCTGTTGGATCTATACCCGTGTCGAGCCGGAATCCAGTTGTCGTCTTTAGACTATTCTGCGGATTAAGGCAAGTGGCGGTTCGCTCTTGCTCATCGTTCCATATTTACATTAATTATCAGTTGTTTATCTGAGTAATTAATTTGGAATGATTATTGTGTTCATCTGGAAACGGTTTTGTTAACTGTTTTGGAAAACTAAAATATGATATTATAATAGGTTGTTTATCTGTTAGAGCAACGCTATTATATAAATATGTGTGAATTAATACAGATATTATAATAGGTTGTATATCTGTTAGAACAACGCTATTTTATCTATAACTGGCCATGAGGGCATTGATGTGAATTATTACTGTGTTTGTAACTGTTTAGTTAGAACGAGTATTCGTAGGAACGCTATTGTGTATCTCAATGCGAGTACTAGTCGTTTCTTGATAACCTGGTGGTTAGGATTTAGTTCCTACCATCCTTTTCAGGGTTTGTGCACACAACTGGTGCCGCTTGTAGGGATTTAGTTCCCAATTCCGTTATTAGGGATTTAGTTTCCGAGGGATTTATTTCCCGAACCGACTTTAGGGATTTAGTTCCCGAGTCAACTCCGTCCATGGATTTAGTTCCCGACGGTATCTCTTTATCCTGATGGATGAGATGATTTAAAAGCTTATAACGTGATGTGAGTTTTGGAAATTAAATAAGATAATGTGCCCGAGTGCACATAATTAATATACCTTTGGCGAGTAGTGCAGCTAAGTAAATAGTGTAGCTAGGAAAGCTCGTCTTGACTTTTGATCAGAGTACGTTCTCTTTCCAATCTGGATTCGCTGTATGCGATGAGGTTGGTCGTGAACCGAAACATCTTAGTCAGTTTTTAAATCATCGTTATGTGGTTCTGTAAGATCCAGACTTGAATGTAGTACGTTCTCCTTCCGATCTGGATTCGCTGTAAGCGGTGAGGTTGGTTGTGAGCCGAAGCATCTCAGTCAACTTTTAAATCATTGTTGTTTGATTCTGTAAGCATTCCAGATTTGTCATATTTCCTTAAAGACTCAATCTCTTGGAGTCTCTTTTCGGGTCGATTTATGTGAAGATTATGTCTTCCAGAATCTTCTCGTATGCATACCTCTTGTTGTTATTCCGTAAAAGTGCCGGGTTATGTATCGTCCCTTCGGTTATTATTCGAGGGACAATGATAGTAAACGGTTACGATCACTCGAACCACTCTGCTTTTTACCCTTGCTAGTCTATTCAAGTAGACTAACCCACGAACATTGTTCTCCGCATGTGGGCTGGTGTCATCCGTTCGATTCGGCACATCAGATAGAGTGAAGATATGAGGAGACTAGATTGACTATGAACACGACGGTTGTTTTTGGATGTTTTAATAATTTCTTTTAATCAGGTTGAGATCCTTGGGCAGGTGATCATTACGATCACAATCCTTTTTGTAATATCTTTTAAAAGACTTCCGCTGTACTTTGTTTAAACTCTGTGTTTGGCCTATTCGGGATTGGGTTGTAATCCCGTAACTCATGTTTCATTTGATTGATGTTTTGATTTGAATACTTTGATCATTATGTATCAATTGTATTCCATGAATTGTATTTAAACCGATAAAGCCTTGGGTGATCTTGGTAAGGAACACTGGGGTCACTGGCGATAATACCTTTCCAAATGGATTAAGATTTGGGGGTGTTACAGTTGTGGTATCAGAGCCAAAGGTTTTAAAACGGGTTTGGTATTTTATAAATCATTTATCCGTTTTTGAAAATGCTTTAAAAGGGCTCTGAATTTTCAAAGTGAAAAAAAGAATTTCAAAACACCGTTCATAGTCATGTCTTCTGTACAGTCTGATATAGTAAGCTTGCTTCTATGTCTAGAAAGACTAATTCCTTCCTCGTTGCCCCGCTAGATATGGGTGCATTCTGTTCTCTTCAGAGGAACCCGGGAGAAGCCGAGGTGCTTTCGCCATCTCCAGTTAGGCTTGATTCCCAGTTCGCTCGTTGTGAGTTAAGATTGTAGAATCTAGTAACTCGGTTTGAGTTCATCAATAGAAATTACCAAGTCGATCTATTCTAAGTTGATTTTATTACAATAAGTATATCAGAATGATATTAATGTGATAAAATCCTTGGAATTTGATCGGTAAATAGATGGTGAACATGAGGAACGTTATCCGTGCTGGTGCTGGGCCGAGCAATGACCCCAGACCAAACCCGAGGATTGATGCAGACCCGTCAGGAGAGCGTGAGTCTGTCTTCAATAATAATCCAGGAGGCAATGGCCAAGCTCAGGCCGACGCTCCAGTAGTGCTCGATGTAGCGAGAGTCGCAGCAATTCGGGGGATTGTTCTGCAAGCAATCACCGATTTAATGAGGCCAATCGCACCTCAGGCACAAGGAGTGCCAGTACCTCCAGAAGTTCTGAGGTTTGAGGAACAAGAGAACCAGGAACTACAGGGAGGCGTGATCAGGGATAGAGGAGAGTATGGCCGAGCGCTGAAGACCATTAATTCCATGAGGCATGACAGCTATAACGGGAAAGGGGAACCAGTCGGGGTGATCCATTGGTTCTCCCATATGGAGCGGTTGTTCCGCAACATTGATTGTACTGAAGCTGAGAAAGTACATATAGCTTCTCTTCAGTTAAAAAAGGATGCTAGTGAGTGGTGGGAGAGTATCGGCTTAGCTGATAGCCCTGTTTTGAACTGGGAGATGTTCAAGACAAAGATGATAGACCGTTTCTTCTCTCGTGCTATGAGGGAGGAGAAACACAAGGAGTTCCTATACCCTAAGACTGATGGATTGAAGGTGACTGAGCTGGCAACCAAATTCAATCATTTGCTACAGTATGCTGGACCTGAGATATCCAGTGAGGCACAGAAAATCTGGTATTTCCATGAGTGGATGGGCCCAGATATTAAGCCACTGATGGTGCGTCACGGATGCTCGACTTTGGAGCAGTACGTGGATGCAGCCTATAAGTTAGAGGTGACTCTGGAAGAGTCGACCAAGAAGCGTGATAGCCAGAGGCAAGGGGAGAACCAGCCTAAGGCAAGTGGGTTTAAACGTCCCGCTCCACCATCTGATTTTGCCAAATCTGGCCGAGCAAAAACGAATATGACTCAGGATGGGTCTACGCAATGTTTGGGGCAGGGAAATAGCCTGATCCAGTGCTACAACTGTGGTACCTATGGGCACAAGAGTAATGTGTGTCTGAAGGAGGAGAAAACGTGCTATGCATGTGGAAAGGAAGGACACTTGCAGTTATTTTGTCCGCAGAGGAGACAGAAAGGGGCTGAGTCACAGCAGAGATTTGTTAATCAGAACAACCAACCCAGGTTCAGTCCGGTGGAAGCCCCTAGTCCTTCAATGCAGACAACTGCGAGAAACAAAGGGAAAGCCCCGGTGGCTTCAGGAAGCCAAGGTCAACGCCTACGTGATGCGTGAGGCGGATGGACCCTATGCTCCTAATGCTTAGAGTACTTTATATCTGCATTACACTTTTGTTAATGTGTTGTTGATGTGGGTGCTACCCAGACTTTCATTTTGGATGGTTGTAAGTTAAGTTGTGTGTACAACGAGGTTGTGAACCTTTTGTTGTAACTCTTCTTATATATGAACCTTTGGTTTATACCAAGTTAATGTTTCGTTGCTTGGTATGGGGTAGAATCTCATGTTCGAGACTCACCAACAACCTCTTAGGAGATGGCTGCCTATTAATTAGGTGGAGCTACCAAGGATGGGTTGAGATGTATGGACAGCGGCTCATGGCAACAGTGGACGCTGGTAATGGATGGGCCTGGGCTCGGAGCCACTAGTGAGTCGTTTGTGAACCATGTAGTGGGCTGGTCCAAGATGGTGACCATTTAGTGGGAACCAATCGTCTGTCGGATTGTCCATTACCATCAAGGGTAAGAAATTCAAAGCGATTTGACCTAAATAACCATGGTCCCATACGATAATTATTCTCGGTATGGATTGACGGAAGCGTCATAAGGCAGTGATCGACTTCAGTTTTGATATTCATGTGGTTAGAGGATTTACGGGTGTCTTTCCAGAAGATATTCTTGGATACCCCGAATCGTGTTATGGAGTTTGCAATTGATCTCGAGCCGAGTACCACGCCGATCTCTGAGGCACCGTATCGGATGACTCCTGTTAAGATGCAAGAGTTGAAGAAGCAACTCAAGGATCTTCTTGACAAAAGTTATATAAAGCTGAGTGCATCACCTTGAGTAGGAGTGCCCTAGTTTTATTTGTCAAAATAAAAGATGTACCGTTTCGACTTTGTTTTGACTTTCGAGAGTTGAATAAAGTCACGATCAAGAGCAAGTATATGTTGCCAAGGAGTGATGATCTGTTGGATCAACTACATGGAGCAAAAGTTTTCTCCAAGATCGACATGAGATCTGAGTATCATCAGCTCAGGATTCGTAAGGATGATATTCCGAGGATTGCGTTCGGACGAGAGATGGTCACTACGAGATTGTAGTCATGCCATCTGGATCTACGAATGCTCCATCAGTTTTCGTGAACCTAGTGCATCGATGTTTTAGACCAGTACTTGAATAAGTTCATAGTGGTCTTCATCAATGGAATTTTGATATTTTCCCGAGCAAGGAAGCTCACAGGGAACATCTGCGGATTGCTTTATCGGTCCTTAGACCAAGTCGGCTGTACGCAAAGTGGGCTAAGTGCGATTGTTGGATCTAGAAGTGGCTTTCTTAGGCCATGTGATCAATAAGAATGAGGTTATGGTTATTCCCCAGAAGAGTGAATCAATAGTTGTTTGGAAGCGGCCTCAGGGTGTGAGCGATGTGCGCAGTTTCCCCAGAGCTTGCTGAGCATTATAGACGGTTCATGGAAGGATGTTTCTAAGATCACTCCACCTATGACCAGTCTGTTCCGCAAGGTCAACAAGAAGTTGTCTGGGATGACAAGTACAAGACCAGTTTTCAAGAAGTTGAAACAGTGTCTGACTTATGCACCAGTTTTGGCGTTGTTGGAAGGAATGATGGCTATATGGTCTATAGTAATGCTTCGAGAAATGGGTTGGGATGTGTCTTTGATGCAGAGGGGCAAGGTTATTGCATACGCATCTAGACAATTGAAAACCTATGAAGCAAACTAACCAACACATGACCTAGAACTATCAGCAATAGTGTTTGCATTGGAAACTGAGGTTACTTGGGTGACCCAGAGGTCAGCAGAAGTTTTCCACTAGGAGATTATCCGTTTACATGGCATTCCTAAGACCATTGTATCGGATCGAGATGGCCGATTCATGTCAAATTTATAGCAAGAACTTCACAAGGCCATGGGAACCGAATTGAGATTCAGCAGCGTTTCATCCTCAGACAGATGGTCAGTCTGAAAAGACTATCTGGACCCTGGAGGATATGCTAAGAAGCATACGTACTCGATCATCCGACTAGCTGGGAAGACAGCCTAAGTCTGATTGAGCTCACGTACGATAATAGCTGGCATGCTACGGTCAAGATGGCTCAGTTCGAAGCTTTGTATGGTCTCAGATGTGGATCTCAGATTTGTTGGGTTGAGTACGCCGACAAGATTCTACTTGGACCAGAGTTGGTCGAAAGGACAACTTCGAACATTGCTCTGAGTAGACAGAGGTTGTTGACCGCTCAGAGTCGACAAAAGTTTTACGCAGATCAGAAGCGTTAAAGTGTTGAGTTCGAGGTTGGTGGCAAGGTACTTGTCACAGTATCGCCACCCAAGGATGTTTTCAGGTTTGGTAAGCGTGGGAAGCTTAACCCTCGCTACATGGGACCATTCAAGATTCTGGATAGAGTAAGATCTCTAACGTACCGTTTGGCATTGTCGCCATCGGCGTACCTAGTGTATAATGTGTTCCACGTATCATTGCTAAGGATATTCGTGCCAAGATGAGTCTCGTAGGCTGAGCTATAAGGACGTCGAGATTCAGGCAAATGGTACTTGAGAGGAGATGCCAGTGTGCATTCTCGAACACCGTGTGAAACGACTGTGCAACAAGATTGTACTGTTGGTACGAGTTCTGTGGTCCAGGTCTGGGACTGAGGAAGTTACTTGGGAAACCGAGGCAGAGATGCTCATACACTTTCCCGAGTTGTTTTTCGGCCAAGTTTCGGAGTCGAAACTTCTTTTAAGGGGGAGGTGATGTGATACCCCGTATTTTTGTAAGGTTATTTTGGGAATTTTGGAATTTTTCCGAGTACCCGTTGTGTACGTCGGATTGAATACAGAGAGTTTGAGACATTCTGTAATGTGCTCTGTGTCTGTAATATTTTTCTCAGTGAAATAATATACAGACAACATGCCTTGGATTTTAATTGTCGTTCGCGTATGATAATTTTTATCCCGGTTTAATGTCATGTTCGTTCAAAGCTGAACGGGCGGGAAAAGCTTGTCACGGCGACCGTCGTATAGTGGCGGCGACCGCCGTCGTGAGATCCAAGCACGGCGACCGATGTAAAGTCACGGCGCCCGCCGTCCCAACGCTCGAGGAGGCAGCTGGTGTGTCAGGCCACGGCGACCGCCGTAACGGCAGTCATCGTTGTCCGGCAGTCCTTGCCCGATGGTCGTCGGCGCGATTTCTGGCGAGCGCCGAACTAGCTGTAGGCCCTTTGTTTTTGAACTCCAGATGCTTTGGCTATAAAAGGAGGTGTTGGGGGAGAGATTTGAGCCATCCCAAACACCGAACCTCTGCCAAATTTTCCTATCGCCGGAGTTGTGCCTTCGCCGGAAATTCTGAAGCTTTCGTCGGTGTTGTTTGGTGGCGTTTCCAGCAGCTCTTTATGTCGGATCTAACTTAGGGTTCCTTTTATGGGTCGACTCGAAGGTTGTTGTGCTGTCGGATCTATACCCGTGTCGAGCCGGAATCCAGTTGTCGTCTTTAGACTATTCTGCGGATTAAGGCAAGTGGCGGTTCGCTCTTGCTCATCGTTCCATATTTACATTAATTATCAGTTGTTTATCTGAGTAATTAATTTGGAATGATTATTGTGTTCATCTGGAAACGGTTTTGTTAACTGTTTTGGAAAACTAAAATATGATATTATAATAGGTTGTTTATCTGTTAGAGCAACGCTATTATATATATATATATGTGAATTAATACAGATATTATAATAGGTTGTATATCTGTTAGAACAATGCTATTTTATCTGTAACTAGCCATGAGGGCATTGATGTGAATTATTACTGCATTTGTAACTGTTTAGTTAGAACGAGTATTCGTAGGAACGCTACTGTGTATCTCAATGCGAGTACTAGTCGTTTCTTGATAACTTGGTGGTTAGGATTTAGTTCCTACCATCCTTTTCAGGGTTTGTGCACACAGCTGGTGCCGCTTGTAGGGATTTAGTTCCCAATTCCATTATTAGGGATTTAGTTCCCGAGGGATTTAGTTCCCGAACCGACTTAAGGGATTTAGTTCCCGAGTCAACTCCGTCCATGGATTTAGTTCCCGACGGTATCTCTTTATCCTAATGGATGAGATGATTTAAAAGCTTATAACGTGATGTGAGTTTTGGAATTAAATAAGATAATGTGCCCGAGTGCACATAATTAATATACCTTTGGCGAGTAGTGCAGCTAAGTAAATAGTGCAGCTAGGAAAGCTCGTCTTGACTTTTGATCAGAGTACGTTCTCTTTCCAATCTGGATTCGCTGTAAGCGATGAGGTTGGTCATGAACCGAAACATCTTAGTCAGTTTTTAAATCATCGTTATGTGGTTCTGTAAGATCCAGACTTGAATATAGTACGTTCTCCTTCCGATCTGGATTCGCTGTAAGCGGTGAGGTTGGTTGTGAGCCGAAGCATCTCAGTCAACTTTTAAATCATTGTTGTTTGATTCTGTAAGCATTCCAGATTTGTCATATTTCCTTAAAGACTCAATCTCTTGGAGTCTCTTTTCGGTTCGATTTCTGTGAAGATTAAGTCTTCCAGAATCTTCTCTTATGCATACCTCTTGTTGTTATTCCGTGAAAGTACCGGGTTATGTATCGTCCCTTCGGTTATTATTCGAGGGACAATGATAGTAAACGGTTACGATCACTCGAACCACTCTGCTTTTTACCCTTGCTAGTCTATTCAAGTAGACTAACCCACGAACATTGTTCTCCGCATGTGGGCTGGTGTCATCCGTTCGATTCGGCACATCAGATAGAGTGAAGATATGAGGAGACTAGATTGACTATGAAGACGACGGTTTTTTTTGGATGTTTTAATAATTTATTTTAATCAGGTTGAGATCCTTGGGCAGGTGATCATTACGATCACAATCCTTTTTGTAATATCTTTTAAAAGACTTCCGCTGTACTTTGTTTAAACTCTGTGTTTGGCCTATTCGGGATTGGGTTGTAATCCCGTAACTCATGTTTCATTTGATTGATGTTTTGATTTGAATACTTTGATCATTATGTATCAATTGTATTCCATGAATTGTATTTAAACCGGTAAAGCCTTGGGTGATCTTGGTAAGGAACACTGGGGTCACTGGCGGTAATACCTTTCCAAATGGGTTAAGATTTGGGGGTGTTACAGGGTATGAAGCAAAACTAAAGAAGATTCAGCAAGAATGGAGGAAATATCCAAAATGTCTTCAGTATGTACAAAAAAACTGGCTTGACCCGTACAGGGAAAGAATCGTCTCAGTATGGACCGATACCGTCTTCACTCTTAGAACTTCCACAACTAACAGGTTTGTGCATTATGTTTTTAAAGTTACATGGTTATTTGAACTTAGACTTTTACAAGAACATACTGACTTCGGATTCTTGATTGTAATACAGGGTTGAAGGGGCCCATTCCAGTCTTAAAAGCCTCTTCACTAGCAATGATGGCAACCTTTGCACTGTATTCGATCAATATGATGCACGGTTGCGCATTCACATTAAGGAGATAAGGGGGGCCTTGAATGAGAGCTTAGAAAAGCGATTTACGCTGATAACCAAATCACATCTTTTCGGCAAGCTGCACTACAAGGTCTCTGCGATTGCACTAGCACGGATGATTAAGGAATACAAGAAAGGCTAAGATCCATTGTGGAACACTATATACAGATGTCAGATGAGGGTCAGGGATGGCTTACCTTGCGTGCATGACATGGCGCGAAATGTGATGAACCAGGAACCATATTGAACCTAGCTCATTGCATCCATTCTGGAGGCAATTGACCTTGTCAGAAGTACGAACGGATGAAGAAAAAGAAGTCAGAGCATGTAGAGTGAATAGGTCATTGCTTGATGAATTTGGTTCAAGAGTCTTCCCCACATTGCCAGTGCATGATCAATACAGAGCTATCTTTGCACTAACAAGTATAGCACATCCAAAGCGGACTACTCTACAAGAGCTAGGTAAAGTTAGGCATAAGGGTCAGCCTCAAGGAGCTCTAAACATTCGCACCAAAAGGCAACCGTCAGCATGGGAGTTCACTGACCAAGAGATGGATGGAACACCTCCGAAGAAGCAAAAAGCAAGACCACCAAAGGAAGCTTCAACCATGCCAATCAAGGAGTGGAAGCCTATGCCTTCGGGTCACACGACGTTGATCAAAAACCCTAGGCGATATATTACCCAGTTTCCCAAGTGTATGAAACCACACGTGGGAGGATGGTGGGAAATAAGGTTTGATGGAAACTGCGGATACAAATCAATTGCGCATGGTCTGGGTTTAGGGCAGGAGTAGTGGGCTTTTGTTCGACGTACCATGATCGCTACGTTGAAACAAGAGTATGAGCTATTCGCGCCAATTTGGATGTCTACGATGACACTTGAGGCAATGGAGGCGAAGCTTGCATGGTTTCCTACGCCCAATATGCCTGCCCCACGGGAGACGTGGTTGGACCTCCCGGATATGGGATGTTTGGTGGCTACTGCATTCAACTGTGTGTTCGACTCCATTGGTGTTGGTGTGGCACGACATACATTCCTATGAGGGCGAATCCAAACCAAGCGGTTGGAGAGAAGCTGAAGACGATATGCATTTGTCATGTCGAGAAAGGGCAACATTTCATTGCGGTACGTTAATACAATCAAGTAAGTTAAAACTATCTTATGTTAAAACATATGTATGATGTAATGACTTTTATGTAGATTGGCCTTGTCGAAACCTCTTGTCGGACCTTTACACCGCGTGGGTGAGATTTCATGACCCGTCTGCGGATGCCTTGGTAGATCCATTCCTTGAACGATTGACGGAGTACCAAGCATACAAACCAAAGGGTCGCGGAAAGAAGAAAGTTGAAACTATCTTATGTTAAGACATATGTATGATGCAATGACTTTGATGTAATACCAAGACACATGTTTGTTGTATTTATGACCTGTTGGTGAATTTAGTGTCATCTGACAGATTTTCCCTCATCCCTCATCATTTTGCTAACCGGAAAGCCGAGAGCACCGCACGGCCTGTGCGGTAAAACGCACGGCCGTGCGGTCTTCGCTGAATTTTTTTGTAAAAAGCCGAGAGCACCGCACGGCCTGTGCGGTAAAACGCACAATCGTGCGGTCGTCGCTGTATTTTTTTGTGAAAAGACGAGAGCACCGCACGGCCTGTGCGGTAAAACGCACAGTCGTGCGGTTTACACAGATTATATCCAAGCAACACGTAACGTGTGAAACCTTTCCACACGTTACGTGTTGTTCTGTTCCACACGTAACGTGTGGAATTCAAGTTCTAGTTCGTGTAGATCCATACGTGTTGTTGTTCTGTTCAACACGTTAATCCACACATAACATGTGGATTACATCCACACGTAACGTGCGCTTTACCAGAATGTTATTTCTGGCTGTTTCAGTGCCTTTTGTAAAAGGGCACGATTTATGGTTTCTGGCGGTTTCTGTGCCTTCTGTAAAATTGAACCTTGTGGAAAATAAGAAAAATTGAACCTATCTGTATGATCTACTGTTTATCGTGATGGCGGTTTACACATAATTACGTTATTGTTTGGTTTTGAATTCGGATTGTTAACATACTCACTAGGAAGTATTTTACCTACTTTTATAATTACTCTTTAGTTCGTTAAATTTCATCTAGTTCGTTAGCTTCACGTGAATTAAAATACGGTCTCATACACAATACAAAATGAAGACATCTTAAACTTGGCAATACACTCTCAAGAATATCATAACAAACATTCAAATAGAAGTCATAACATTCATTGTTGCCATAATCCAAAGTTCAATCAAATCCATAAAATAAAACAAGTTTAATCATAAAACAGTCTCCACAGCTTCCTTAGTGATTGGGAAGGAAGGGATACATTTGCTCCAATAATGAGCGTAGTGCCTCTGCTACATCTTCACATTCATGGGTGCAATATGGGTATAGACAACTGTAGCAATCCCCGATACACTGCACACAAAAACCTTGATATGATATATATAGTTTGTACACGAAATTAAACAACAAAAAATTAGTCAAATTCATACATGTATCACGTCATCACTCTGCGGGGGGTTGACGTATGGGTGTATATGTTCGAGGTACCACTGCATATAATCACCGCTACAGTCATGGCCTTGCTCGACAGGAGGACCCATCGCATCTAGGGTCATGGAATGTATATTATGCGCATCCCATGCAAATCGAGCTCTGCCGTACTCCACCGTGTAGGTGCTGATCTTTGTTCCCCTCCAAGCCTTTGTAGGCACTATAGGCGGTCTTGGAACCTGCTGTACACGGGCAAACTGTCTCGCCACACGGTCTGGCATGTACGACTCGGTTATCCAAATACACGAGATAACTCCATGGAAGCGCGATGGAGCGAAGTTCACATCGTTAAAGTCAATCGTATCGTACGACATCCAATCAACCTAAACATAATAAGATGCAAAAGAATTAAAAATACCTATCATCGAATTTCTAACTTAATAGAGATAGACCGTATATGCACTTACCATGTCCGCAGTCATCATATCGAGCTCCGTTCTGTAATTTCTCATGGGGTTGGGTTTCTCTGAAAGGTCCCATCTACGAGAGTATGGGATCGCATGTTCAAAGTCCTAGTCTCTACTCTGTGCAGGTCTGAACATGTTGAAATATTGGTATATCAACGCCTGAAAGGCAATTTTCGTAAGCAATCCATGTTATTGAATAATTACATTTACAACAACAAAATTGGTATAAACAATAGTTTTTATACAAAAAAAATATACCTGAATCAGACTGTAGCATGTGGACATCAATCTCGCCTCTTTTCTCGTGCACTCGCCCAAGTTGCGGTACACGTGGGCAAGAACGCCAGCACCCCATGCATAATCCATGGTAGACGAGTGATCAGCCACAAATCCCGTATAGTACACTGACAATTTGTGTTGGAACTTGTCCGGGAAGAGACAAGAGCCCAATAAGTGCAGCAAGTACCCAGACGCACACTGCTCGTCATTCAGATCTCCGCAATGCCCCTTGAACCACTGAGCAGGTACGGTACCATATGTCACCTCCCCAGCAGGCAACTCAAAGAATTCCTCTGCCTCCTCCACCAAGACCTTCTTCAAATCATTCACCCCCAACTGCTCATGCCATTTATGTGGAGGTGCCATGTCTTTTCCGTGGATGTTTAGCCCAACAATACGTCATGGAGAGTTATGGTCATCTATTCCCATGGCATATGGAATGAGCTGGTTTCAGGTTGTCAGCGCTCAACGAACGCACCAATCAGCGTCTCGTCCACATGCTCATGCATCACATCCGGTATATGACACATCCCTGATGCATATGCCATATGACCCCATGCCGTTTGTATCATCAAAGGCCATGAGCGTATCTGTTTGCCTCGTTGCTGAAACCTCAACGGTGGCACAGGCTATAAATATTTGCATTTTGAAACCAGTGTAAGCAATCCATATGACATATTTATAATAAAATGTGAAATTTCAAGAATAAGGTTTTCCATGCAACTTACAATGCGCTGGTAAAGGTAGTACGCCACGTGATTGACAAAACCCTTTAGAAGTTCAGGCCTCTCCGGACCTCCAAGTACTCTAACCTGCAATTATGGGTCATATCTGCCCCTTTTCTTCGATCGGGCGGTTTTGCCCGCAAAGAAGAGGCTTCCTGAGGCTTCTCGTCCACGTATTGAGGTTCACCTCTTGGAACCCAAGCATGGTTATCCTCGTCCTACATTTTTTAACAGATGATAAGTAATTACATTTTTATAAAACGCTTATCTTTTTAGATACTAAATCTACTTACCATAGCGCTCTGATAGGGGGCGTTCGGGTAGAGGTCCGGGTTCTCCCATGGGTTGTGCTACATCTGCTCATCTACGTCCTGATAATACACAAGACTGTGATGGGGCGGTTGGCTTTGTTGAGGCGGCGGACTAAATATGGGGCCATAATAGTTATCCCGATTCATTGTATCAGAATAACCTCGGAGCGGGCTCGCGTTGTAATCTGGGTACAACTGAGGCTCCGAGTCAGCCCGACCACCAGCGGCAGGAAAAGATGGCACAACAGGCATCACTGGCGGATCCTGACTACCGCTAGCAGCTCTCATCTGATAGAGGCTTGTCTCATCCTGACGGTAGCAAATATTCCTATTTTTCTTTTTCTCGGACCTGGTCACCTCATGTTCAGTCCGAAACGATTGGTCACGGACGAGGTTTCTTCGGTTCTGTCGGTTTGTTCTTTCATCGGGCTCCATCTACAGTAATATATCAAAACATTTTATTTCAAATAATACAATTCTGGAATCTGGAAAAATCGTCGGAGAGGTCGCCGGAGAAGACGCCGAAAATCTGGAAATGGACATTCCACACGTAATGTGTGGAGACAGACCACACGTTACGTGTGGAGAGCCTCCACACATAACGTGTGGAATGTCCATTTCCACATTTCCGGCGTCTTCTCCGACGACTTCCCGACGACCTCTCCTACGACTTTCCAACGATTTTTTCAGATTCCGGCCACATTAAAATGCTCAAAATTTACCAAAAAATCACACTAATTTAACAAATTTAACAAAAATACCACTTGCATTTGGCTATTTTCATACAAATCCAACAAAAATCTTAAACACCCTTTCATACAAATCTAACAAATTTCCACCATTTCATACAAATATATCTATTAAATTAACCAACAAATGCAAATAACTACTTCAAAATTACACAAAACCAACTACAACAACATCAAAAACACATTAACAATATGGATCTACAATATACTAACAAAAAAGAAAGAAAAATTTACAAAAAACCAAACAAGAATGTTTACTCACTAACCTTTAAAGATTTTGATTCTACGTAACGTGCGGAGTTTGTTGACTCGTAACGAGGAGATCCACGAGGTGCGTTACGCGAGATGGAGGACGAAGAAGAGAGGAGGCGCGGTGGTTTAGGGTAGAGGAAGAAGAAATAAATTTTGACTTTTAAAGTCACTTACACTCTACACGTAACGTGGGGAGCTGGTTCCCACGTTACGTGGGGATCCCTTTCCCACGTAACGTAGGGAGGCTTAAAAAGCCGCAACCGGCACGTAACGTGGGTACCCTCTCCCCACGTTACGTGTCAGCCTTATGCGTTAAACAGCAAAAATGCCTATGCGTTAAAAAGTATAGGCCATAATATATAACCAAAAAAACAATCTCTGAAAGAATATAACGTTTTATCATTGTGTCAAAAGGAAAGACTGAAAACTTAGCTCGCGAGTTCTTTTTTGTTGGTCATTGTCGTTGTGAAACCATCTAATGAGAACTTTAGTTGTCTCATGCCTTAATTCAATTTTGAGATTGTCGGTCTTTCATAGCTATTTCTTGGATACTCCTTCTAAGAATTGATCATCTTTGTTAGTGTCTCGCTTTAAATAGCGATTTGCGATCGGGTTGAACTCGATTTGAATTTTGAACGAGTACGTGAATTGGCTTCTCGACTAAAACTTCAATCCACGTCACCCACTATGCACCATATGTCACCCAATTGTAAGCTAGTCACCTTGCCCACCAACTTCAACAGGATCTTGCCATAAGCGAAGATGTGAATTGCAACACGGTTGGCCACCCTCGTCATCTTTTGACAAGGATTAACCTGCAGCTCTATTTTGCTTAAACAAGAAATAATGCGCCGCCAGGTCTGTATGACTGGACCGCAGCGCGCGCAAACAAGCCTCGACTCGAGGCTCTCAGTGGTGAAGACGGATGGATGAGCTCGGCTGGCGGTGATGCAGCGGAGATGACAAGGCTGTGCACTGGCATCAAATTGTGCTGCAAACGGAGACCAAAGAAGGTAAAAGAAACTCTTGGAACAGCAAGCAGCTTTTGCATGCCACCGCGATCATAGTGCTGCAAATTAATTTAAGCACATCAGGCAAGAGGATGGCGCGCAGCCTCTATCTCCTCTATATACATCACCACCAAGCTATGTTCGATCTCAAGAAAGACTCCTTTCGAGCCATTTAATCCACAATCTGAACACACCGTCGTCTTACTCATGCTCAAGTTAGTTGAACCTGACTCTTGAATCATCTTAAACCATCTCCAAACGACATCGAAACAAACTCCGAACTTGCCCGTGTTGTGCATAGAAAATAGTGGAACCACGCCACTTTGAACCGTTTTTCTGACGCTAGCGAAGGATTCCAGCCACCGCGACCCATTATCGACGAGACCTTGCAGTGCCACGAACACAACGGCACCAGTCTCGCCCCATTTGGTTATTGTTCGAGCCGCCAACGAGCCATTCAAAGTAGACTCAATCAAAGCTCTAATTCCAATTTTTTTAGTCTTGCATTTTCTTCACCAATCTCTTCTTTTGCCAGATGCAGGATCAACCGAACACGGAGGACCGGCCACCAAACTAGAGAAAAACTAACGTACCAAAGAATGAAAGAGAGATTAAAGTTTTTTTTTCCTTTTACCTCTTAATTACCTTTTTTCCTTAAAGATATCCAAAAAATAACTACCTCTTCATTTGGTGAATTAATGATATTTTGTCAATTAATTGCCTCATAAAGATATCTCTTTATTTCTTATTTTTCTTATTTTAGGAATAATTAATTATTCACAATTATCCCTCTCAATTAAAAAATATTTTAAATTCAAAGATTAATTTAATTAAAAATAATTAATCCTTAACACACACCCTCAAGCTGGACGACCTTGCGAAAAGTCCGAGATTGTGAACCAGTTCTTCAAACTTGGACCAATGCAACAGTTTTGTCAATACATCAACGATTTGATCATCTGTGGCGATGTGGGAGACCTGAAAAATACCATGTTGTACTTGCTCTCGAACAAAATGATAGGCTAGGGCAACATGTTTCATCCGAGAATAAAATACCGGATTTGCACTTAGACTAGTTGCCCCCGTATTATCACAATAGATAACAAGTTGTTGCAAGGAATGATAACCAAGTTCTTCCATAAGACAATACCCATAATAACTCAGATGTAGTTTCTGCTAAAGCTTTGCATTCAGCTTCAGTCGATGACCTTGCCACAAATTTTCTCTTTCAGGAGCTCCACGAGATTGGTGTTTTCCAAAGCACAACAAGTACCCAACTGTAGAGGTATAATCCTTCTTACCCAATCAGCATTAGAAAAGCAATGTAAGCTAGGAGGAGAATCTGAGTGAAATACCAAGCCAAGATCAGCAGTTCCGCTCAAGTACCTATGAATAGTTTCAGAGTTGTCCAGTGTTCAGTTGTAGGAGAGTGCATAAACTGAGATAGCTTGTTTACAACATAAGCAATATCTAGTCGTGTTAGGGATGTGTACTAAAAAGATCCCACAATGACACGAAATTCAGCAGGTGACGACAAGGTTGAACCAGAGTGGTTGGTGAGCATAGATGACGTACTCATGGGTGTAGAGATGCTTTTACAACCAGTCATTTGTGCCTTCAGCAGAACATCATGTACATATTTTCTCTGGCTTAAGAACATACCTTGAGGGTGAGGCTGCACTTCAACACCAAGAAAATAAGAGAGATTGCCCATGTCCTTTAGAGTGAACCGATTAGCTAGAGTGGTGATGAGCTGTTGTACTGAATTAGAGTTGTTGCTTGTAACTATAATGCCATCCACATATACTAATAGAAACAAGACATTGGTATTGCTTTTGTATATGAATAAGGAAGCATCATCAACTGAATTAATAAACCCAATGGTAAGGAGAAATGATTTCAGCTCAGTATACCAAGTCATCGGGGCTTGCTTGAGGCCATATAGTGCTTTTGTGAGTTTGCAGACATGGTGTGGAAAGTCTTTACTTACAAAACCAGGTGGTTGAACCATTTAGACATCCTCAAATTGGGTTCCCTACAAGAAATCATTGTTGATGTTTAGTTGTCGCAAACTCCAACTCAGACTTAAAACAATAGCTAATATCATTCGAACAGTAACCGGTTTCACCACTAGACTAATAACTTCTACATAGTCATGGCCTGGTCGCTCATGAAAACCCTTAGTTACTAGGCACACCTTGTACCTGTCCGAAGAGCCATCAACATGAAATTTGATCCGATAGACCCACTTGCAACCCACCAAATTTTGATCTGAGGCATAAGGAACCAGATCCCAAGTGTGGTTAATTAGAACATAATGCATTAAACTCACTAGTCATAGCAGCCCTCCAATCTAGATCTTTGAGGGCTTGTGTAATGTTTTTGGGTTCAGACAAGTGTGGGGGGCAGATTTCACCCTTCGCGGAGGTAATCCTACGCGTAGAGAAGGCGATCTACCAGAATTCTATTATAGAGAGAGTGTGTCTGACAGATAGGGAGCTCCCAAAACGGTTGTAAACTCCTCCAATCGACACCCGACACTTGGTGGTCTCTGAACGGATGAAAATCTCTATAAATACTACCCCAAATCTTGAGCACGGTAGAGGCAATTTAGAGGCCAGGAAGGGTAGAGAGAGAGAATTCCAAGCTCCATTGGCATCCTGGTTTTTCGAGTCTGCTCTTCAAAGAGCTCTTCTGGGTTTCTAAGGTTCCAGAGTCAGGCGTTTGGCCACACCTCTTTTCTCTTTTCTTCTCTTCGTCCTTCAAACACATTTCCTGTAAATTCGGCACTGACTTGGGCGTCGGAGGGTGTTCTCCCGGAGAAGCTCTCTCCGGGGTTTTTCAGGTTGTCAACAAAGCTCGGAGGAGGAAGAAGCAAGGTTCTAGACAAAGTCAAAGATCCTCGGAGACTAGGAGAAGCACATTCGGAAACTGAGCTAAGAAGAGACGAAGCTCCGTATAAACTCCGATCTGGTTCGCGAACGAGAAGTAAGAAGAGAAGCAGTCGAGAATCTCCCACAACTAAACAAATACCAAGTACACCCGAGTTGGGGAAGTCTTGATCTCTAATCTCTTCACGAACGGTTGAATCGGGTTTCAACACTGGCGCCGACCGTGGGGAATCTCTCGCGCAGCTAAGTCAAACACAGATCAGCCAACAATGGACAAGAGCCCGACGGCAGAGGCTGGGGGAGAAATGTCACTCCAGGAGACGTCCAGAGGAGATACACACGAAGTAGTGGTCACCGACGAAGAGTGGGAGCAGTTCCGCCTTTTCCACCAATGGCAGAAAAACGGTCAGGGGTATCCCACGAGGGGGACAGCGCCACCACAGCATCGGACAGCGCGAGCACCTCCTGAGCCATACGCCCCGATGTATCCACGCGGAGAATATGACGAACGCTATCCAGGGGACCGCGCCTCTATAGCTCGCGAGAGTATGCAATGTTCCCCGTGGAGAGAAACGCATGGAGGAAGGCACCAGGAATATGCACCGCAGTACTACCCAGAATACACAACTCCGGGAATACCACTGGAGCTATTTGGCTCTACGGCCTTTGCAGATCATATAGTACTAGCACCTCCCCCAGCAGACTTCAAAATCCCTGCGTTTAAAGAGTATACTGGAGACGAGGACCCCAGAGATCACCTGTCTAGATACCAATATCTCATGCTCGCGAGCAAGGAAGATGAGGCAACGATGTGCAAGTGTTTTCCCAATACTTTATCTGGGCCAGCCTTGACTTGGATGATCAGTCTGCCGGTGAAGAGCATTGAAGGGTTCCAACAGCTAGCAGACTCCTTCATGGCTCACTTTGGGTGTTCCCAGAAGAGAAGGCTGAGCATGCAAGAGGTACTGAACGTGAGGCAGAAGGAGGGTGAATCCCTCGCGTCCTTTGTTAAGAAGTTCACGACGGAAGCTGTTCAAGCTCACGATTTCGATGAAAAGGTTGCGCGTATGGCATTCATCCAGGGACTCAAAAATGGACCATTCAAGCTCAGTGTCTGCAAGAAGTCACCGACCTCGTACACTAAGCTACTAGAGAAAGCAAATCAACACATAGTAGCAGAAGAATTAGCTCGCGGAGGCATAGTCGCCAGCAACTCATCCACAAGTGGTGGCAGAAAGAGCGAACCGGCAAGAAGAGATACAGGTCTGTGGGAGCCACGCAGACATCAGACAGGAGAGCGGGGGAAGGCACCTGAGAAGCCTCTAATCGCCATCGAGATGAACCACCGAGAGCATACCCCCTCCTATGCTCGGAGACCCCCTACTCCGCGGACTAGCATGCCACCACCTCAAGCTCGGCCGGGGAGGAAGTTCTGCGTCTATCACCAGTCCACAACACATGAAGAGCGAGAGTGTCAGCGACATGGTCCTCCGTGAGTCAGAACCACGTCTCATTCAGGGCCAACCCCGCCGAGGCAAGCACCCAAACGTCCCACACCCTACCCGCCTATCGAACAGAACATCCCACGCCCAGACGGGCAAGTGGGGACTATCTCCGGAGGACACATGGCTAAGGGACCCAGTAAGCGGGAGATGAGAAGAATAACCAATGCTCCTCCTCCAATTGGGAGGCCCGTCATGAGTATCTCAAATCCCACGCGAGAAGAGCAGAAAATGACTTTTAGCTCGGAAGATATGGCAGACTCCTGCATACCCAGTACTGATCCGCTGGTACTCCATGTACAGATGGGGACAAAGATCGTCAAAAGAGTGATGGTGGATACGGGAAGCTCGGCTGACATATTGCATTGGGAGGCCTTCCAGAGAATGGGGCTCGACCCAACAAGCTTAATGCCCACCGATTGCACCTTGGTAGGCTTCGCCGGGGAGCGAGTAAAACCCATTGGGGTAATAACTCTTGACCTAATATTGGTAGAAGAAGGGAGTCCGCGAAGATCAGAAAAGGTGGAATTTCTAGTCCTTCAATCTCCATCCGCGTACAATGCCATCTTGGGAAGAATCTCGCTGTGCAAGTTCCAAGCTGTGGTATCTATCTACAATTTCGCCCTGAAATTCCCGACTAAGGCAGGCGTCGGAATAGCCAAGGGACAACACACTGAAAGCCCTACTTGCTATCTGGCTGCGTTAGAAGGTAAAAGCCTACCCGTGTTGAGTCTGGAAGGAGAGTCAGAGCAGTTCGAGCGGCAGGAGCAAGAAGAGCCAGAGTTAGAGGTCAGAAGCCGAATGGAGATCACAGTTTCAGAAGGAGAAAAGCAGCATGTAACCCCTTTCACCCGCAAAGAAGAACAGCTATACGTGGGACGATCCATGAAGGCGGTCACGTTGGAAGGAATCACTGAGTTGCTGAAAGTCTCGAGGGATGTGTTCGCGTGGACGCCCAAAGATTTGAAAGGGATCCCCGCATCCTTGATGACACACTCACTGAACACAAGTCCGGATATTAAGCCAAAAATACAGAGAAAGAGAAAACAAGCTGGAGACAGGGCCCAAGGAGCCAGGGAAGAGGTAGAGAAGTTATTGAAAGCCAGGTTCATTCGCGAGGTCAAGTACCCCCAATGGCTCGCGAACGTGGTCATGGTGAAGAAGGCTAACGGCAAGTGGAGGATGTGCGTTGACTTCACTGACTTGAACAAAGCCTGCCCTAAAGACAGTTACCCTTTGCCTTCGATTGACCAGCTAGTGGATTCGACAGCAGGACACGAAGCTCTAAGCTTCCTTGATGCATATTTCGGGTATAATCAAGTTAAAATGAACCCAGCCGACGAAGAGAAGACTGCTTTCATCACGGAGCGAGGAACATTCTGCTACACAGTTATGCCTTTCGGACTAAAAAATGTCGGGGCCACGTTCCAAAGGCTGATAGACCTGATATTCAAAGAGCAAATTGGCTCGTCCGTGGAGGCCTACGTGGATGATATAGTGGTCAAGAGCAGAAAAGAGTCAAAACATGTTGAAGACCTCCGCGAAGTATTCGCCACGCTGCGTAAGCATGGGATGAGCCTCAACCCTGAGAAATGTGTTTTTGGCGTCAAGGCAGGAAAATTCCTAGGGTTCCTGATCAGCTCGAGGGGGATAGATGTAAACCCTGACAAGGTTGAAGCCGTTCTGAAGATGGATTCCCCGCGGAGCATCAAGGAAGTACAGAGATTTGTCGGGTCAATCAACTACCTGGGGCGTTTCTGTTCCAAGCTCGCGGAGAGAAGTATCCCCTTCTTCTCCGTTTTGAGGAACCCCCGAGATTTCCGATGGACGCCCGAATGTGAAACAGCATTCGCAGAGCTCAAAGCACACCTGGTCAAGTTCCCTACGCTAGCTTCGCCCATCCAGGGAGAAGAGTTGCAGTTGTACTTAGCTACAGGACCAAGAGCAATCAGCGCTGTCTTAGTCCGCGAACAGGAGAAACCAGTATATTTCGTGAGCAAAGCACTGGGATCAGCTGAAGCGAGATACCCACCCGTAGAAAAGGTTGCCTTGGCTCTTATTACTGCCGCACAAAAACTACGTCCTTACTTTCAGGCGCATCCCATCCAAGTCTTGTCCGATCTCCCTTTACGATGCATGTTCGGAAGACCCACCATGTCGGGAAGACTGACCAAGTGGATAGTAGAGTTGTCAGAGTTTGACGTAGAATACCTACCTCGCCTAGCAATCAAAGCACAATCCCTGGCTGACTTCATTATAGAAACCATTTTCCGAGAAGCAAGTATTGAAGAAATGACTGGAGGAGAGCCGTGGGTCCTATTCGCAGACGGGGCTGTAAACGAAGAAGGGAACGGGGCTGGCATCACTCTCACGTCACTTGGAGGAGAGCAATTTGAGTACGTGTTGAATCTCGAGTTCGAAGCAACAAACAATGAAGCGGAATATGAGGCGCTGCTCGTGGGCTTGGACTTAGCCTTAGCCAGTGGGGCTCGAAGGGTGGTATGTTACAGTGACTCAGAAGTAATAGTAAGACAGATACAGGGAGAGTACGAGGCTCGAACAGGGAATTTGCCCGCATACCACACCAGGGCCAAAACACTCATCAACGCCTTGGATCACTTTGAAATACAAGCCATCCCGCGTAGAGAGAACTCCAGAGCTGATGAATTAGCTAAACTTGGGTCAAGGACTAGAACACACAGACAAGTATGGGTAGATTCCAGAGCCTCCCGGGCTATTAACGTGGACGTGATGATGTTGGATTCGGAAGAAGGCGCGGAGGATTGGAGAACTCCTATTTGGCAATACATCACTACGGGCTCCGCGCCAGAAAATGCTCACGAGCGAAGGAAGCTGCAGATAAGAGCAAGCCGATTCTACGTCAGGAATGGGATATTGTACAAGCGAGGATACATGGCCACGGGTCTGAAGTGCATACCCATCGAAGAAGGAAAGGGGTTGATGACAGAAATTCACGGAGGGCTATGCGGAGGACATACAGGATGGAGGGCCCTCGTCTATAAAACGCTACGTGCGGGATACTTTTGGCCCACAATGAAGAAAGATGCCCTCCATACAGCTCAAACTTGTGATGCATGTCAGAGACACGCACCCACTTCGCATAGACCGGGAGTCGAAATGCAAGCCATTAGCGCCCCGTGTCCCTTCGCGAAGTAGGGGATGGATCTATTAGGACCATTCCCGCGAGCACCTGGGCAACTGCAATTCATACTGGTAGTAATTGATTACTTCACCAAATGGGTTGAGGCCGTCCCTCTAGCGACAACGACTGTTGGCCAGGTCAAGAAGTTCCTCTGGCAAAACATCATCTGCCGGTTTGGGCTCCCACAAAGCATTACCATCGACAGAGGTCCGCAGTTCAATACCAAGAAGTTGATCGACTTCTGTGAGGGCCTGGGCATCAGACTACAGCTCGCGTCCGTATCGCATCTGCAATGCAACGGTCAGGTGGAAAACGCAAACCAAAGAATTTTGTTCGACCTCAAGAGAAGGCTTACACGAGCGAAAGGGCGATGGGCAGAGGCCCTTCCACTGGTACTCTGGGCTAACAGGACTACGTCCAAGCGGGGAACAGGGGAAACACCCTTCGCGCTGACTTACGGGTTTGAGGCTGTCATACCGATTGAGCATCTTTTTCCCAGCGAAATGCTTCTGGACTACGACGAGGAAAGTAACGCTGAGAAAATGCAACTAGAGCTATAGCTAGCCGAAGAGATATGAGAGATGGCCGCTATCCGCAAAAGCGAATACAAGCGCCGTATAGCCACGTATTACAACAAAAAGGTGAAAAGACGCAGACTCGTGGAGGGTGACCTAGTGCTTAGAAAGACAGAAGGGGGAAAGTTAGACCCAACATGGGAAGGCCCCTACATAGTCGCACGCGAAGTAGCACCCGGAGCGTATCGCCTCAAGGACCACGCGGGGAACATGATCCCAAGCTCATGGAACATCATGAGGCTCCGCAAATACTACCCGTAAAGAGAAAAACGCCCCAGGTATGGCATCAAAAACTCAAACTAGCTCTACCCAAAGAAAACCCATTTTTACTGCAAAGACCTAAAAATAAGATTCCACCTCGTACAGGCCACGGAAACATGACAAGTGTTTAGAAATCAGAGGCCTGGGGGCTAAGCAAAATAAGAGCAACAAGGTACCCTAAAAAACCGAGACATTGCATTCTCAAAACCTTTACAATATGACAAAAGCAAAATCAAGCTCTAAAAATCATCACCTTTTAAATTTCAGGGAAAACAACCAAGCAATAAAAGACGGTATTGAACTCAACCACATCGAGTCAATACGCGTAGCAATACCCAGATGACACTGGCTCGGCAAGAGTGAGCAGTGGGCGTAGCAATACCCAGACGACACTGGCTCGGCAAGAGTGACCAGTGGGCGTAGCAATACCCAGACGACACTGGCTCGACAAGAGTGAGCAGTGGGCATAGCAATACCCAGACGACACTGGCTCGGCAAGAGTGAGCAGTGGGCGTAGCAACACCCAGACGGCACTGGCTTGGCAAGAGTGAGCAGTGGGCGTAGCAACACCAGACGATACCGACCAGGAGTCGGCGGTATGTGTAGCAATACCCAAACGGCACTAGCTTGGCAAGAATAGGCCAGTGCGCGTAGCAATACCAGACGGTGTAGGCTGCATGACAGCCAACACGCATAACAACACGGCAAGTCACTCGCAAGCAAGAAATGAGATAGCGATGAGGTATATGAGCAACACAACTCCAAAAATTGTTGATTACTACTTGAACCATGTCTTTAACAAACAAAACAATTGTGAAACAGGACTCGTCCAAGGAAAAGCAAACATACAAACGGAAGGAAAGCAGGACAGCACGCGTGGGATAATTGTTCTTTTAGAAAACATTAAGAGCTTTATATACATTGCAAAGATTGTAATTACAAAGTGTTACCGCTATTAAAAAAAAAAACACCGCGGAGTTTTTTCTTACTATAATAATGCCCACCCGTACAAAATACATCAAAACAACAAGAGCGAGACTGCATTACAAATCAACCCTCTAAGGGCACCCCATCTAGCAAAACCAAGAAAGCCCACCCTTTACTGCCCCCTTCCTAATACTTCTTCTAGTCTCCAAGACAAGAAGAAGCATGGGGGGGAGAAGGGGGGTCACAAACAAAAGAAGAAACAAGCAACATCCTAAAGACCAGCGTAACCAGGTGACTCCGAGGAAAGTACGAAACAACAACATTCATCAAGATAAGGATTTATAAAAGAGATCCGATATAATCCAAACCACACAATGTCGCAAAGGTATCAAAACATCACCGAACGTATCAGAAGGAAGTAACCCCCAGAACAAAGGGCATGAAAACGAAACTAAGGTTTGGAAGCGAGAGCACTGGAAACATCTCCTCGCAGAGAGACCTCCCTTGAACGCTTAACTCCAGCAGTAGTGACACCCGGGGAAGGTAGCTTCCTAGCGTAGGGGTCCCCTTCCTTCAACTCAGCCACTCCCCAAGCCTCCAGCACAACATCATGGTCCTCTTTTATGTCCCCTATCGTTGGAGCCTTGTAAGGGCCCCTAGGCAGGTATTCCACCCCAGCATTATCATGAGCATTAAGGCATATCGGTTCAAGCTTGTAATGATTAAGCACCTGCTTGGCGCCGACCCTCAAACCATAGAAGAAGTCTCCCGCTCCAAGATGTATATACCGAGCCTTCATGCGATAGCCTGCCACATACTCGTCTACACCTTCTTGCCTACCCTCTGCGCGAGCCTTCTCAACAGCCTGAGCCCCCTCCGCCTGCAAAGATGAAACTTTCGACAGAGCGGTATCCTTCTCAGCCTTCACTTGACCCAATTCCGACAAAGTAGAGTCCCTTTCAGTCTTCACACGGTTCAGCTCTGGAGACACGCGTGCAATTTGATCGTGAAGAGACTCGACAGCCGTAGCATGGGAGGACGCCTTCCCCCAGGAGCTCAAGGCATCATGACACCCTTTCGCAGCCTACACGTGAAAAAGAAGAGTAGGAAAGGTAAGTATAACAAGCATAACCCGTATTCATACATGCAAAGAAAACACTTACAGCCTCCAGGTGATAAGCCACCGACCCCTCGGGATGAGAGGAGTCACGAGAATGACGACCCGTCTTCTTCGACCGCGAAGGTTTCTTCTTCAACTTGGCCAAAGGGGGATCAGGGCTGCTCCCTACTTCGATCATCTGCTCTTTTCCCACAGAAAGCGGAGCACCCATGACATCACCAACCACACCCCCTACATCCCCCACGTAGTCTTGGAAAAACTCTACTCCGCCAGTCGCGGCAGGACCTTGGTGAAGCCCACCGTGACCCTGACCATCTAGAGCAAGCCCTCTCTCCAGATCGGTCAGATCTTCCAAATAATCAAACTGCATGATTGAAGAGGAACCTGAAAAAACAAGGGAGAATAAATTTAGCAAAGTTCTGCACATGTCAAAGAAACAGCGCAACAAGCATCTTCACAAGCAAAGTAAAATAGTTTTCGCGAATGACGAACGCCCCCGAAACAAGAAATAGCTCACCCCCGCGAGGGTGAGAGGAACTCAAGCCCAGCTCCTCGAGTCTTTCCGGAGTAATTAACTGGCTATAATCATAGCTGGTAGAGCGTTTAAACTTTGAAACCAGAGCCTTCTTCTCAGCCTGCTGTCTCTCCTTAGCGGGACCGGTAGCGAGACACGAAAAGTGGAAAGCCCTCCCCGGGTAAATATTGACTCCAAACGAACCAGGGATACGAAGCAGGAACCACTCATTCCTCCACGGACCCAAATTAGAAGGCTTCATGACTCGCTGCACATATTCTACTTTCCAAGACCAATAACCATCCGCCATATCCCGCGTAGAGATCAAGTTCTTCACCACCGCGAGAGAGGGGTCTACGTTAAGCTCACGACAGTGAAGGGAAAGATAGCAAAAGTTCCTCCAAGCGTTGGGGTGTAATTGAATGGGGCTAGTACCCTGAGCATTCAGAATCTCCTTGAAAAAAGGATGAATATGAACACGAAACCCAGCAAGTAATGACGGAAGGGACACCGCCATGAAGTTCGGAAAATGATGTAGTGAGGACGAACCCTCCTCTAGAAGAGCCAGAACAGACCCAGCAGGGAAGGGATACATTTTGGCAATCTGCTCCAAGTGTTCGAGTTCCAGCGCGAATTCGTCCCCGTCATCCTCCAGAAAGACTGAGCTATCTGAGAAAGGCAGTCGGCGCACAGGTTTCCTCAAAATCCAAACCTTAACATCCCCCAACCCCGACCGCGAAGATGAAGACGCAGGATCAGTACAAACTTGAGCCTCTCCCCGCTCTGAGGGAGAAGTTTCCTCGCGGAGCCCTTCTTCACGGATCCTCTCCGTGTCATATCGCAAGGAACGATCATGTAAGGCCTTGTATTGGGCCTCAGGTAAGACAAGGCGTCTTCGAGAAGTTTCCTCGGGGATGGCCAACCCCGTGGCCTCAGAAGACTCTTCCCGCAGAGAACGTCGGCCCTGCTCGCTAGAAGAAAGAATTTGATGTTTGTGGTTTATAACTCTACCAGTAGAAGTTTGTCCAAAGCTTGAACAAAAGAAAGAGGGTGTCAAAACTCAGTCAGGAGAAACCCGCCTCGTTAATAGCAATCGACAAGAAAACCCCCAAACCGCCTAGAAAAGAAAAGGAGATTCGAAGTGACCTCGACAAGAGAAAAACCTAGGGCAAACGAAAAATGAAGACGAAGGACCCCCGCCCCAAACCCAGAGAGGAAACTCCGGGGAAATATCTCAGAACCACAAAAATCGCCGCCGGAGAAGAAAACAAGCCAACAAGGGGGCTCCGGCGGCCGGAAAGACGTGATCTTTACCCTCAATACAAAGACGACCGCAAACCATCCCCTCGTTATAACCCCCAAGCAAAGGGAGAAACAAAAAGAAAAATTACAAACGAAGGAAAGAAATTGAAAGCCTTACCTGACGAATAGAGATCGCCTGAAACGCGAGAATGGCGAGACTCAGCCACTAGAGACTGCGGAAGAAAGAAGGGAGAAATTTGAGGAAAGAAGGGTGTCGGACGAGAGGAAGACGAAAAAGGGAGCAGTTTACATAAGGAAGAGAAGAAGTTGAAAAGGCGTCAGAATAGGACACATGGGATTACCCGAAAAAGACACTTGTCAACCCGGGAGAGCCTCGGCGAAGAAATTCGAAATTTGAAAATAACCACATCAGCAGGAAAAGGGCGGGGAAAGATAAAATCAGAATTACTCCACGGGAGGGTTCTCGCCTGGCCGGCTTCGGCAAAAATCATCCCCGAGGATATCCACAGTTCCAAGTCTTCGCTCATCTGTCGTGAAGGACTTGGGGGGCTGGCTGTGGGGGCAGATTTCACCCTTCGCGGAGGTAATCCTACGCATAGAGAAGGCGATCTACCAGAATTCTGTTATAGAGAGAGTGTGTCTGACAGATAGGGAGCTCCCAAAACGGTTGTAAACTCCTCCAATTGACATCCGACACCTGGTGGTCTCTGAACGGATGACAATCTCTATAAATACTACCCCAAATCTTGAGCACGGTAGAGGCAATTTAGAGGCTAGGAAGGGTAGAGAGAGAGAGAATTCCAAGCTCCATTGGCATCCTGGTTTTTCGAGTCTGCTCTTCAAAGAGCTCTTCTGGGTTTCTAAGGTTCCAGAGTCAGGCGTTTGGCCACACCTCTTTTCTCTTTTCTTCTCTTCGTCCTTCAAACACATTTCCTGTAAATTCGGTACTGACTTGGGCGTCGGAGGGTGTTCTCCCGGAGAATCTCTCTCCGGGGTTTTTCAGGTTGTCAACAAAGCTTGGAGGAGGAAGAAGCGAGGTTCTAGACAAAGTCAAAGATCCCCGCAGACTAGGAGAAGCACATTCGGAAACTGAGCTAAGAAGAGACGAAGCTCCATATAAACTCCGATCTGGTTCGTGAACGAGAAGTAAGAAGAGAAGCAGTTGAGAATCTCCCACAATTAAACAAACACCAAGTACACCCGAGTTGGGGAAGTGTTGATCTCTAATCTCTTCACGAACGGTTGAATCGGGTTTCAACAACAAGGGCTTAAGTTGGGAATTTAGGTTGAGTTTTTGTATTGGTTTGAAAATATTGTTACGAGACTTGGTAACAATTCTCTCGGGTTCAAAGGGTGCTGGTTTGATGGGTGGTTCGACAGTAGTGGCTAAGGTAGTGTTTCAGGGTTGAGATTGTGTGGGTTGAGAGACGTTAGTGGCTGCAGGTTCTCACAACGGCTGGGAGTTCAGTTGGGTGTGTGTTTGTCTTTTTGTGGTGGGGGACGTAGCTGGTGAAGGAGGAGTAGGCATCGACGGTGAGTCGAGTGGGGTTAGGTTTGGCAGAGGTTGTTGTTGTTGGTTCTGGGGGGGTTTCGCAGAAGAGGTATAGACATGGAGCACCATTGGGCCAAGTTTTCTTGTGTAGCAGCCTAGCAGGGGATGTGTTTTCTTTGGTTTTGTAAGTGTAAGTGTTTTCAACCAACCGCAGATGCTTGCATGTGTATATGTGTTTTGTTGTTGGTTCCATGCATAGGTAGACACTTTGTATGGGAGAGTATCCTACAAAGACGCATTCAGCTGACCGCAGAGACTAGTATACAAACGGAGCCAGGGAAGCATAGACAACCGAAATTTTTGGGTTTGTGGTAGACTGGAGGAGTTTGAAAGAGTTTCCAAAATGGTGAAGCATTGGCTAGAGTTGGGGTAGGAAGTCTGTTTATGAGCTAGACAGAGGTATAGAGTGCAAGAGGCCAAAATATTGTTGGAATACCTGCATGGGAAAGAAAGGCAAGGCCAGTTTCAACTATATGTTTGTGTCTTCGTACAGAGTACCCATTGTGATCAGGAGTATATGGAGGAGTTATGAGATGGTTGATCCCAAAGGTGGCCAGGATGTTTTTGAGAGCTAGGTTTTCCTCACCATTGTCTGAATATAGGATTTTTATTTTTGAGTTGAAGTAGTTTTCAACAAGATTTTTGTATTTGATGAAGGTGTCATGTGAGTCCGACTTTCTTTTGAGAGGGTATTGTGGGATCACAATTTTGTCCGCGGAGTCCGCGAAGGAATTGCTCACCAAGTATGTCCGCTGAAGCTCCGACCTAGATTTCTGAGAGAGTTGGACCGGCCCATAAAAAAACCCATCTGCTCTGTGGGCCTTCACCGGGTATAAAAACAGACTAAAGTAGAAAGTTCAAGGATCCCTTTTTTGATTTTGTCTTCCTTCACCAATCCCAAGAAACCCTAAAACAGGAATAGCGGCTGCCATTAATAGGCCACCGAGATTCTGTTAGCTTGACTGTTCATACTCTAGTCCGATTCGAGGCTCTATTTCCCCATTGTTGACCGATTTGTCTTCTTTCCTTTCGTATCCCCTTTTATCCTCTTTAAATCTCGGTTGTTTTCTGACTTGGGCGTCGGAGAGTTTTTTCCCGGAACCCCACCATTCCGGGATTGTTTCAGGCCGTCGAAGTCCAGAGGAAGATCCAATCCACCGTCGTCCATCACGTCCAGGGTCTTTGTTGTGAAGAGTTCTCCGGTGAAGGAATCACAGAAGGGTTCAGCCCGAGGTTGTCCAGAGTGCTAGCTGGACATCCATCAGATTCAGGTTTCTGCATTGGCGCCGACCGTGGGGACGCTCTCACGCGGCTAGATTCGGGCCCTGGAACATGGACAACGAACAAGTGCATCATGAAAGTTCGGACGAGATCCAGTCGCAGGCTCCTAGAGCTGATCCCGTCCCAAGGGAAGAACCTGCTCCGATGAATAACCCGGCTCCGTCAGCCAGAAGCTCAATGCCGCCGCAGGGCCGTAGATATGTTCTGGAAGGTGAAGAACTGGAGCAGTTCAGGCAATTCCAAGAATGGTAGCGCTACGCCCAATAGCAACAACGCCAGGAACCTCCGCCCCGCGTACCTCTGGAGGGTCCTCAGCACCAGGACACATACCCAGAAGATTATGGGGGGAACACGTATGCAGATAGAGTATCCATGGCACCTGTCCACCAATACCATCCTTCTAGGAGGGACGGTCCGCGGGGGTTCACAACCGTGCATCGGAGGCCCCCCATGACGTTGAATTCACCGATGACACTGTATGGGGCCACCACGTTCGCGGAGCACATTCTGCTAGCTGAGCCGCCATACGATTTCCAGCTCCCTATTCTCAGAGAATACACCGGAAGTGAAGACCAGAGTGACTACTTGTCTAAATATCGTTATGCGATGCTGGTGAGCCGTGCTGATGAGGCCACCATGTGTAAATCCTTCCCTAACGCGCTAGCAGGTCCCGCGCTCACATGGATGATAAATCTCCCCCCAGGGAGCATTGAGTCTTTCAAACAGTTAGAATATTTGGTCATTGCGCATTTCGGGAGCTTGCAAAAGAGGAAGAAAGGGATGCAGGAAATACTCACCATGAAACAACGAGAAGGAGAAGGCCTGGCTGCGTACGTGTGGAGGTTCACTACAGAAGTTGTGCAGGTGCATGACTTCGACGGAAAAATTGTTTGTATGGCCTTCATATAGGGCCTAGCCAACTCACCCTTCAAGTTTGCTGTCAGTAAGAAAGCCCCAGAAACTTACATGAAGTTGCTTGAAAAGGCAAATACCCATATACGCGCGGAGGAGCTTTCGCGGGGCGTACCCCCTCCCTCGTCGAACCCAAGAGGAAAGCAAGAGACCAACAAGAAGGATGCTCTCAACTGGGAACCCCGACGTCATCAGCAACAGGACAGGGGGAAGGCACCCGTGATCCAGCACGCGATGGTAGAGATGAATACAAAGGAATTCAGACCAACGGTTCCCCCAAGACCCCAGGGATGGACGCAACACAAGGCGCCAGCTCCGCACAGTGGCATGCCCTCGCCCGCTCCGCGCAGGGGAGGTGGAAAGTTCTGCAGATCGGGAAGCGGACGGGCCAGCTTCACCACCCTCCACTTATGCGGGAGGTTGGTCCGCCACCGGTGATAGGGTCTCCAGATCGGGAAGCGTTTCCACGAACTTGCAAAACTTCATCCCTAAAAGGCAAACAAAATGTTGGTTAGGTTGTTGGCAAGAAAGAGAGTCGGAGATGAGCAACTAAAATCAGATCCAAGAGCCCCATTTGAGACATAAGCCACTTAGAACGATCCAGGCGTCAGTCTAAAGGAAGTTGTCTCACCGCTAGGCGGGTGAACCAAACTTAGCCTTGCGTATTCCAAGCTCGCGGAGGTCACATATTTGTCGCTATCCAGAAGATCCTCCCTATTGATTTTTTCAAAAATTTGCTTATTCCCGCCCTTTGTTCTTTTCTTCTTCTGCGGACTCGCGCTTAAAGGGGATTTGCCAGGACGAGGAAGGACCAATATCCTAGGGTCTTCGCGGAACCTGATGAGAAACCACCTCTCCTTCCACTTGTCTAAACGGGAAGGTTTACTCAACTTCTGCGAAAACAAGACCTTCAGGGTCCAAAAATCATTCGACATAGATTGCGGAGAAAACAACGTAAACAAGAGGTCGAGCGTAGGAGTGATCCCCATCTCTTGGCATTGAATGATAAAGCCAGTAAGGTTGCGCCAAGCATTCGGGTGAAATTGAATGGGGCTTATACCCAGAGTGTTTAAGAACTCCCTAAAGATTGAAGCCACTGGAAAACGGAAGCCCGCTCGGAAAGCATCGAGGCTTATCGCGAGAAAATTGGGATATGAACGAAAAGACAGAGAGCCCTCCGCGGGAAGGGCCAAGAAAGTCCCCTCAGGGAAAGGATATGTACCCGCGATCAGAAGCAGGTCATTCTCAGTTAAGCGAGACCCGACCCCACCCTCCTCTCGATATACACTCTCCCTGCTGAAAGGAAGGCGTCTCACGGGCTTCTTTAGGATACATGGCTTGGAACAACTGGGAGGGCTTGAAAGGGTTTCTTGCTGCGTAGGAGTAGAGTCCCTACGCGAAGGTGAATCACTCTGATCACTCCCAGTTTCACTCTCCGCGGACGATTCATCCCTGTCTCCGGAAGAATCCCCGCGAACACTCTCCGTAGGACTACACATGGGACGCTTGTCGTGGCGTCCCTTCCGACGGTTCTCGCCGTTCGAGCTTGCTGACGAGCCCTCTCCGGAACTCTTTGCATCACTCATAATCGTCGTTCGCTTGTTCATGAAAAAAAAAACACACCCAGGCAAAGAAAGAAAAAGAACACAGGTGTGAGCCCTAATTCCTGTAAAAAAAAAAAAGACAGAGCCAAACACAAAAAAGTGAGAAATGCTGGGCAAACCCGTGGCAAAGACAACGAGTACCAACACATTTCGATCCGGAGAAGGGAAAAGCGAGAGAGAACTAAAAGAAGTCAGAAAAAGAGCGCCATAATACCTCTACAACCAAAAAAACCTCCGACGAACTGAGATTGACAATGGTACGGTCCAGGGAGTCCGAGAAAGGGAATTTAACGGCAACGGCCGAAGGTAATAGTGAAAAGAGGCGATTAAACAACAAATTGAACACGAATTGTGAAAAGAGATTACCTGAGAGAGGAGATTTTCGGCGAAATCGCTTCAATGGAAGAAGACTAGAACGGAATGCTCCGGCAAGAGAGAGACGAAGGGCGGTGAAAGAGAAAACCGTCAGAATCGTTCCAATTTATAAAGAAAGAAAGGGGAAGTCAAAGCGTCACACCAAAAAAAAAAAAAGAGAGAGAAGAGAAAAAAGTGGCGCCAACGTTTACATTTTCGAAACCGTCTCAAAATTCAAAAAAAGAGAAAGGAATCCACCTAAAGAAGAACTCTTCCGCGAATAAGTTACTTGCCAAGATTTCGCTTCATTAGCATGTTTAGCGAAAGGCTTGGGGGCTGGCTGTGGGATCACAATTTTGTCCGCGGAGTCCGCAAAGGAATTGCTCACCAAGTATGTCCGCGGAAGCTTCGACCTAGATTTCTGAGAGAGTTGGGCCGGCCCACAAAAAAGTCCATCTGCTCTGTGGGCCTTCGTCGGGTATAAAAACAGACTAAAGTAGAAAGTTCAAGGATCCTTTTTTCTGATTTTGTCTTCCTTCACCAATCCCAAGAAACCCTAAAACAGGAATAGCGGTTGCCATTAATGGGCCACCGAGATTCTGTTAGCTTGACTGTTCATACTCTAGTCCGATTCGAGGCTCTATTTCCCCATTGTTGACCGATTTGTCTTCTTTCCTTTCGTATCCCCTTTAAATCTCGGTTGTTTTCTGACTTGGGCGTCGGAGAGTTTTCTCCCGGAACCCCACCATTCCGGGATTATTTCAGGCCGTCGAAGTCCAGAGGAAGATCCGATCCACCGTCGTCCATCACGTCCAGGGTCTTTGCTGTGAAGGAGAGGTTCTCCGGTGAAGGAAGCACAGAAGGGTTCAGCCCGAGGTAACCTCGCTCTGGAATCGACGAGCCCCTTCGATCACTTGTAGTGTAGTTGTATTGAGATCACTTATTTTTTTGTTGCATAAAATACATAGAGTTTTATCAATGCAAACGGAATCGACGAGCCCCTTCGATCTTGCTCCCAATGCAAACATTTAAACTTCTTCAATTAGAGGGCATTAACCATAGGGTCTTGTTGAGGGTATCCTAAGCTTCAAAATGCCTATAAAATCCCCTTCGATATTGCTCCCAATTCATCCAATTTCGACCGAGAATCGACGAGCCCTAAAAAAATCTCAACCGCGGCTGTTCGTGGCGTTTTCCGGATACCACTGTGCTCCACTATCGAAATTGACGCCACCATTGGAACCGTCGTGTCGTCCTCTTCGAAAGCCCCATAGCCCCGCACCCGGAGTCGCTCCGACGAGCCACCACAGAGCCGAATTGCGTCCGCGTGAACAGTGCCAACCCAAGGTTGAAGACAGTGGCAATTTCGTAATATTTGCCATTTGTGTTAATTTTGGGTATTTTAGTTGATTTTACTTTTATTTGGGCCTAATCTTGAATAATTAAATTAATCAAGATTAATGAAAAACATTTTAGGATTAATTTGATTTTATGAAAATTAAATTTAAATTAATTATAATTGTTATAATATTATCTTATATTATGAATGGATAAATTATGACTATTCATTTAGATAATTAATATTTTGACTTAGAAAATTTTACGATTATAAATAAATTGTTTTATTAATTTATTTATGTAATGATTATTTAGAATATATGACTAATTAATTTTTAATCGTATAAATAATCGTTTAATAAAAAATCCTTGAAATTGATTTATTTATGAGTTAAATAAATTCAATTAGAAACCGAGACATTGTATCCTTCAAATAATGATATTGAATAAATTATCTAATATAATTTATTCATTGTGTATGATTTGGGTACGTCTCAGAATTGTGTTTGGAACGGGAATAAATAATGGAGCCGTTTTGCATTTTGAAAGCAACCATCTTCAAGACGTCGTTCATTTTCTTCAACTCAAGGCAAGTGGCGGTTCGCTCTTGCTAATTTATTCCATATTTATATTAATTGACAATTAATCTATTGTCTTAATTAAGTTGGGATAAATATTCTTAATTTCTCGTTTAGGAACTTGTGTAATAAAGTGTTGGGTAAAATGAACCTTATTATTAGGTTGTATATATGCTAGCTATAACCCTTATATATATATATATTATTATAGGGTACTAGATAATAATTGGTCTGGATTGTTGTGTTTTGGTGTGGATATCAATTGTTAGTTAGCACGGGTATTCGTAGAAACGTTATTACCGTGCGAGGTTTAGCTGTTTCTTTATAACTTCGTATTAGAAGGATAATTGCCCTAATTGTTATACCCCGTATTTTTGTAAGGTTATTTTGGAAATTATGGAATTTTCCCGAGTACCCGTTGTGTACGTCGGATTTAATTCAGGTAGCTTGAGACATTCTATAATGTGCTCTATATCTGTAATATTTTTCTCACTGAAATAATATACAGACATCATGGCTTGGAGTTTAATTGTCGTTCGCGTACGATAATTTTTATCCCAGCTTAACGTCTGGTTCGTTCAAAGCTGAACGGGCGGGAAAAGGGAGAAACGGCGACCGCCGTTTAGAAACGGCGACCGCCGTGGTTGGGCCCGAGGAGTCAGCGTGTCAGCTTCTAGCTGGCCGCGACAGACCTGGCAACGGCGACCGCCGCGTGCCCGCCGCAGGCAAAAACGGCGACCGCCGTGATTGTCCAGTGGGCATTGCCCGTTGGTCGCCGGCGGAAATCAAGGGCGCCGATCTTGCTTTCGGCCGCGTCTCAGGGTTTGGTTGAACGCTTCAGACACTTTGGCTATAAAAGGAGGTGTTGGGGGTGAGGTTTTGAGCCATCCCAGCACCAAACCTCTGCCAAATTCGCCTCTCGCCGGAGTTGTGTTTTCGCCGGAGTTTGAAGGTCTCGCCGGTGTTGCCTTGGTGTGTTTCCAGAGTGCCTTTGTGAAGCTTTTGGTTAGCCTTGGAGGTTAGAAGCCAAAGCACGTCAAAGGAGGCCAAACCGCTCGTGTTTTGGGGTGAGTTTTCTCTCGTTTCAGTCGGCTGTGTTCTTCACGGCGACCGCCGTGTTCTTCACGGAGACCGCCGTGTTCTTCACGGCGACCGCCACCAAGAACGGCGACCGCCGCCAGTGCCCAGAACGCCTTCGTGGATTTGGCCTGGTCGGTTGTCGTCGGGGCGTCTTTCCTTTCGTGTTCTTTCGCCGTGTTTAGATTCGTACTGTTTATGTCGGATCTAACTTAGGGTTCCTTTTATGGGTCGACTCGAAGGTTGTTGTGCTGTCGGAACTACCGTGTCGAGCCCGGAATCCAGTGACGTCTTTAGACTATTCTGCGGAGTAAGGCAAGTGGCGGTTCGCTCTTGCTCTTTCGTTCCATAATTACATTAATTATCAGTAGTTTATCTGAGTAATTAATTTGGAATGAATATTCTGTTTGTCTGGAAACGGTTTTGATAAACTGTTTTGAAAATCATATAATAGGTTGTATATCTGTTAGAACAACGCTATTATCTGTGATCGCCTTTCGGGCCTTTATGTGGATTTATCCTGTAAATGTTATGGTGTTGTAACTGTTTAGTTAGCACTGTTAGATAGGAACGTTACTCGGACTCTGTCCAGTCGTTTCTTTATAATCTGGTATCGGGATGGCTCGTCCCCATCTGGTACTATTCTATGATCATGATCGGTCTCTTACACATGTGTGTATAGACAGGACACTTAGCTGGTGTCACAAACCTTTCAGTATACGTCACTCTCGACGAAACGTATACTAAGATGTGTCGTCCCATTGGTGGGGTACACATGTAAAAGTCTATAACGTGATGTGTGTTTTTGAAACATAAATCAGATAAGTGCTACCTTGACGCACATAATTAATACACCTTGGGCGAGTAGTGCAGCTAAGTTCAGTGCAGCTAGGAAAACTCGTCTTGACTTGAATGTAGTACGTTCTCTTTCCAATCTGGATTCACTGTAGGCGATGAGGTTGGTCGTGAACTGAAGCATCTCAGTCAGTTTTAAATCATGGTTGAATGATTCTGTAACTTTCCAGATTTGTCATACTTCCTTAAAGACTCATTTCAGTTGGAGTCTTCTTTCGAGTCGTTTTCTGTGAAGATTCAGTCTTCCAGAATCTTCTCTTGTGCATACCTCTTGTTTATTCCAGTAGGAATATGATGATTGACTACCGTTATCGGTTATTATCCGAGAAACGATGAGTCTAACCTAATATGACTGCTTCGAACCAGTCTGCTTTATTCCCTTGCTAGTCTATTCATTTAGACTAACCAACCAATATTTTACCTTGCATGGTTGGCTGGTGTCATCCGTTTGATTTGGCACATCAGTTAAGAAGTAGCTCAGAAGATTAGAAGGACTATGAAGTCGGCGGTGGTTTTTGAATGTTTTAATTATTTCTTTAATCAGGTTATGATCCTTTGGACAATAACTCCGATTGTAACTTACTTTCTTAGTCTTCCGCTGTGTTTGGTTTAAACTATGTTTTGACATATTCGGGATTGGGTTGTAATCCCGTAACTCTTGTTTCCTCAACAATGTTATGTTTTGGAATTTAATGCTTGATCTTTGTGTATCAATTGCATTTCATAAATTGTATTTATTTGGTAAAGCCTTGGGTGATCTCAGTAAGGAACACTGGGGTCACTGGCGGTAATACCTTTCCAAAAGGGTTAAGTTTTGGGGGTGTTACAGTTGTGGTATCAGAGCCAAAGGTTTTAAAACGGGTTTGGGATTTTATAAATCAATTATCCGTTTTTGAAAATGCTTTAAAGAGGGCTCTGAATTTTCATTCTGAAAAGAATTTAAAAACACCGTTCATAGTCATGTCTTCTTTATAGTCTGATATAGTAAGCTTGCTTCTATGTCTAGAAAGACTAATTCCTTCCTTATTGTTCGATAGGATGGGTGTCTGCTTTTCTATTGGTAGGGGGTCGGAAGACGCCAAGTCGGACCAGCCGAGGCTAGATTTTCCGATACCTCAGCGATGTTTCGAGGTTGGAGGCCCGAGTAGCCACCCGAAGACGTCAAGCACGTTCTCCCCGAGTCGGTTGTCCTTGTAGCCAGGAATGCTATGGTCCCTAGACCTGCACCTGTGCCGCCACCAAGGGTGGAGGGAGTACAGGAATGGGAGCAGGAAGACGAGTTGTCAAGGTATGAACAAGGGGTTTACCAAGACGACTTTCTGCTGGGACCAATTCCCGAGGAGATCGAGTACGAGGACGAGGAGATGCTTGAGCAAGATCCTATCGAGGACGAGGAGATGATCGAGGATGATCCCGAGGAAGAGGATCCCATCGAGGATGATCCCGAGGAAGAGGATCCCATCGAGGATGATCCCGAGGAAGAGGATCTCATAGAGGATGATCCAGAAGAGGATCTAGAGTTGGACCTTGGAGGGCAGAATCAGGAGCCCGGTACAGGATTGTCACCAGTGCCAGAGTACGCACCCATGTCAGAAGCTGATTGGGAGGCACTATATACCGAGTACGGTATTGGGAGAAGTGACAGGGAATCTCAGCCTATCCCTACTCCAAGGAGATGGAGGTCGAAATCCGAGCTGCAGGAGATTCTCCGCCAGAGCGAGGTTATCTCCGCAGAACAGCAGCGTCAGAGGGATGAGCTGATCGCCAGTACTCAGAGGAGGGCTGGAATAGGAGGACCAGTCATGGACGACCCATACTTTTCTATGGCTGAGCTAGGACTATGTGCTTCAGGGTCAAGCAGGGTGCAAAACCCATCGCTAGAGCTCGATGGTGAGCCTAGCCCGAAGAGACCATGCACGAGTAGCCAGTCGTATGGGAGACGTTTTGGAACGCCTTGAGGAGGAGTGGCGTTGCCTATCGTAGTAGTTCGTTTCTTAGTTTTCCAAGTTGTACTTTGTGTAATATTTCAGTATTGCGGCAAGTACTTTGAGAAACACTTATATCTTCGAGCAATGTTGTCCTAACGCTCGAATGGTAAACTTATGTGTAACTTGTGTAAGAATTCGAAGGTTCATCTATAAAATGCCAAGTTGATCTATTCTGAGTGATTTATTTACATTGATATATTGCATAAGTATGTTGCATAATATTAATGTATTGAATGCTTGGAATTGGATCGGTAAACAGATGGTGAACCCAAGAAGCACGAGAAACTCGACTCGAGCCGGTGCTGGGACTAGCCAAAACCCCAGACCAGCAGGAAGAGGTGTTCAGGATGAACACGAGTCTGAGTCTCGCGTCCAGCAGAGGCGTGAAGGTCAGGATCAGACCCAGGCGCCGACGTTGTTTGACGCTGTAGCTGTTGAGGCGATCCGTGGGATCGTGATGCAGGCTATTACAGATGTCTTGAGACCAAGTGCGCCTCAAGCACAAGAAGTGCCTATTCATGCAGCGGTTCCTGATGTTATGGAACCCAGAAACCCTGTGATTCAGGAGACTGCCGTTAGGGTGAGAGACAGCTATGGTCGCGCTCTTAAGACCATTACTTCCATGAGACCCGACTGCTATAACGGGAAAGGGGAGCCAGTGGCAGTGACTCATTGGTTCTCCCATATGGAGAGGTTGTTCAGGAACGTGGAGTGTACGGAGGCCGAAAAGGTCCATATTGCTTCTCTTCAGCTGAAGGAGGAGGCTAGCGAGTGGTGGGAGAGCACTGGTTTGGCTGAGAGCCCAGTGTTGACTTGGTCGATGTTCAAGACCAAGATGGTTGATCGTTTTTTCTCTCGCGCTATGAGAGAGGAGAAGCATAAAGAGTTCTTGTATCCTCAGACTGATGGTCTGAGAGTGACCGAGTTGGCATCTAAGTTCAACCATCTTCTACAGTACGCCACTGCCGAGATCACCAGCGAGGCTCAAAAGATCTGGTACTTCCACGAGTGGATGAACCCGGATATCAAGCCATTAATGGTGCACCACACATGCTCTACCTTAGAGCAGTATGTGGATTGTGCATATAAGCTGGAGGTAACACTCGAGGAGTCGACCAAGAGGCGCAACCGACAGAAGTCGATGCAGAATCAGAACCAGGGAGGTGGTTTTAAGCGCCCTGCGCCACCGTCTAACTTCGCCAAGTCCGGCCGAGCTAAGACGGAGATGACGCAAGGGGGATCGACTCAGCAGTCAGGGCAGACCAGGAGTTCAGTTCAGTGTTATAACTGCGATACTGCTGGGCACAAGAGCACTGAGTGTCGGAAGGAAAGGAGGCCATGCTTTGGGTGTGGACGTGATGGTCATCTGCAAAAGTTCTGCAAGCAGGGAAAGCAGAAGGGAGTAGAGTCGCAGCAAGGGTCAGTTCATCAGAGTAACCGACCTAGGTTTAAGCCTGCCGAGACTCCTAGCCCTTCAGTGCAGACGACTGCTCAGAACAGGGGAAAGGCCCCAGCTGCTTCTGGAAGTCAGGGCCAACGCTTGTACGAGATGCGTGAGGCAGATGGACCCAACGCTCCGATTGCTCAAGGTACTCTATACCTTCACTCTACTTCAGTGTGCATTCTGTTTGATTTTGGTGCTATGCATTCCTTTATTTCGGATAGCTGTGTTAGCAAGTTAGACTTAGTGTGCAACGATTCGTGCGACCCTTTCGTCGTTAATCTTCCTAATGGAGAACGTTTGGTGGGAACCAACCATTTGTCCGACTTTCCGATTACCATTCAGGGTAAGGAATTCGAGGCAGATTTAATCTGCATAGCCATGGCTCCATACGACATTATTCTCGGTATGGATTGGCTGACGCGTCACAAGGCGGTGATCGACTTCAGTTCAAGAACGGTGACGGTGTCATCCGGGGGCCAATTCGTGTGCAAGTTCAAAGGTCGAAATGACGCTGATAACGGCAAGCTGATCAATGCGATGGCTGCGTTTAAGCTACTACGACAAGGATGTGTCGGGTACCTTTGCTACTTGGATTCGCCCGAGGGGGATGGACCTGAGGTTTTTGATATTCCTGTAGTTAGGGAATTTTCGGATGTCTTTCCGGAAGAAATTCCAGGATTACCCCCAAATCGTGACGTAGAGTTTTCAATTGATCTCGAGCCTAGTACGGCGCCGATTTCCAAATCCCCGTATCGGATGGCTCCAGCTGAGATGCAAGAGTTGAAGAATCAACTTGAAGATCTTCTTGATAAAGGTTATGTCAGGCCGAGTGCATCGTCGTGGGGTGCTCCGGTATTATTCGTCAAAAAGAAGGACGGATCATTCCGACTTTGTATCGACTACCAAGAGTTGAATAAGGTGACGATCAAGAACAAGTATCCTTTGCCTAGGATTGATGACTTGTTGGACCAGTTGCAGGGAGCAAAGGTTTTCTCCAAGATCGACTTAAGATCTGGATATCATCAACTCAGGATTCGGGAGCAGGACATTCCTAGAACTGCGTTTAGGACCAGATATGGTCATTACGAGTTCATAGTGATGCCTTTTGGGCTTACAAATGCTCCAGCTGTCTTTATGGATTTGATGAACCGATGTTTTCACCAGTACTTGGATAAGTTCGTGGTGGTCTTCATAGACGACATCTTGATCTATTCTCCGAATGAAGAAGTCCACGAGGAACATCTACGGATTTCCTTGTCGATCCTTAGACAACATCAGCTTTATGCTAAATTGTCTAAATGTGAATTCTGGATGAAGGAAGTGGCTTTCTTAGGCCACGTGATCAATAAAAATGGGGTTATGGTTGATCCCCAAAAGATTGAAGCGGTGGCTAAATGGACACAGCCCCAGAGCGTAAAAGAGGTGCGCAGTTTTCTTGGACTTGCCGGGTATTATAGAAGGTTCATAGAAGGATTTTCAAAGATCGCTTTACCTATGACCAATCTACTCCGCAAAGTCCACAAGAAGTTTGTCTGGAATGACAAGTGCGAGGTCAGTTTCCAGGAGTTGAAGCGACGGTTGACCTCGGCACCCGTGTTAGCACTCCCAGAGGGGAATGACGATTATGTGGTCTATAGTGATGCTTCCAAGTGTGGCCTTGGTTGTGTTTTGATGCAAAGGGGCAGAGTCATTGCTTACGCATCTAGACAACTCAAGACTTACGAAGAAAACTATCCGACCCATGATCTTGAGTTAGCAGCGGTTGTCTTTGCGCTGAAGATTTGGAGGCATTACCTCTATGGTATAAGATGCCAAGTCTTCACTGACCACAAAAGTCTCAAGTATATATTTACTCAGAAGGAGTTAAATATGAGACAACGCCGCTGGCTAGAGTTGCTCAAGGACTACGACATGGAGTTGTTGTATCATCCGGGCAAGGCTAATGTAGTAGTTGATGCACTAAGCCGGAAGACAATGCACGAGACTGTGGTTGCGTTGCTTACTGCTCAGACCAAGCTAAACCAAGAGTCATGCGACATTGAAGTCTTGTATGACCAGCGTAGAGGGTACCTGAGTATGATGGAGATTCAGGCTACACTGCTGGATCAAATCAAAGAAAAGCAAGTCGATGACATCATCTTGGTAAAGTTAAGCAGTGAAGTAATGGATGGGAAAGCTCCCAGTTTTGTGGTTCAGGATGACGGATCACTTTGGTTTCAGGATCAGATCTGTGTGCCTGACACAGAAGGTCTTCGTCAGTTGGTGATGAGAGAAGCTCATTCATCTGCTTATTCTGTGCATCCTGGCTCTAGCAAGATGTACAAGGATCTCAAGAAGAAGTTTTGGTGGCCAAACATGAAGTGGGACGTAGCAGACTTTGTGGCGAAGTGCTTAACTTGCCAAAAAGTCAAGATCGAACACCGCAGACCAGGTGGTGAGATGCTACCTCTCCCCGTGCCAGAATGGAAATGGGAGGACATTTCCATGGACTTCGTCACTAGGGCTACCCAAGACTCGAAGTCAGAGATATGCTATCTGGGTAATTGTGGATAGGCTTACGAAGAGTGCTCATTTCATAGCCATTAAGACCACATGGGAAACCCAGAAGCTAGCCGAAGTTTACCAGAAGGAGATTGTCCGCTTACATGGCATTCCTAAGACCATTGTATCGGACCGAGATGGCCGTTTCATGTCAAGATTCTGGAAGGAACTTCATAAGGCTATGGGAACCGAGTTAAGGTTCAGTACAGCGTTTCATCCTCAGACAGATGGCCAGTCTGAAAGGACCATCCAGACTTTGGAGGATATGCTTAGAGCTTGTGTGCTCGATCGTCCGACTAGCTGGGAGGACAGCTTGAGTCTGATTGAGTTCACGTACAACAATAGCTGGCATGCTACAATCAAGATGGCTCCGTTTGAAGCTTTGTATGGTCGCAGATGCAGATCTCCGATTTGTTGGGACGATAATGCCGACAAAATTCTGCTTGGACCAGAGTTGGTCGAAAGGACGGCTTCAGACATTGCTTTGATTAGACAAAGAATGTTGACCGCTCAGAGTCGACAGAAGTCCTACGCAGATCGGAAGCGCAGGACTGTCGAGTTCGAGGTCGGTGACAAGGTTTTTGTCAAGGTATCGCCATCCAAAGGAGTTTTCAGATTTGGTAAGCGTGGGAAGCTTAACCCTCGCTACGTGGGACCATTCGAGATTTTGGATAGAGTGGAATCTCTAGCGTACCGTTTGGCGTTGCCGCCATCGGCTCACCCGGTGCATAACGTGTTCCATGTGTCTTTACTCAGAAAGTATGTGCCAGATGAGTCTCATGTGCTTAGTTACGAGGACATCGAGATTCAAGCTAATGGTACTTATGAAGAGTTGCCCGTGCGCATTTTGGAGCGTCGGGAGAAGCATTTGCGCAACAAGATTGTGCCGTTGGTACGAGTGTTGTGGTCCAAGTCAGGGACCGAAGAAGTTACTTGGGAGACGTGGGAAACCGAGTCAGATATGCTCAGGCGTTTTCCCGAGTTATTCTCGACCTAAGTTTCGGGGTCGAAACTTCTTATAAGGGGGAGGAGATGTGATACCCCGTATTTTTGTAAGGTTATTTTGGAAATTATGGAATTTTCCCGAGTACCCGTTGTGTACGTCGGATTTAATTCAGGTAGCTTGAGACATTCTGTAATGTGCTCTATATCTGTAATATTTTTCTTAGTGAAATAATATACAGACATCATGGCTTGGAGTTTAATTGTCGTTCGCGTATGATAATTTTTATCCCGGTTTAACGTCTGGTTCGTTCAAAGCTGAACGGGCGGGAAAAGGGAGAAACGGCGACCGCCGTTCAGAAACGGCGACCGCCGTTCAGAAACGGCGACCGCCGTGGTTGGGCCTGAGAAGTCAGCGTGTCAGCTTCTAGCTGGCCGCGACAGACCTGGCAACAGTGACCGCCGCGTTTACGGCGACCGCCGCGTGCCCGCCGCAGGCAAAAACGGCGACCGCCGTGATTGTCCAGTGGGCATTGCCCGTTGGTCGCCGGCGGAAATCAAGGGCGCCGATCTTGCTTTCGGCCGCCTCTCAGGGTTTGGTTGAACGCTTCAGACACTTTGGCTATAAAAGGAGGTGTTGGGGGTGAGGTTTTGAGCCATCCCAGCACCAAACCTCTGCCAAATTCGCCTCTCGCCGGAGTTGTGTTTTCGCCGGAGTTTGAAGGTCTCGCCGGTGTTGCCTTGGTGTGTTTCCAGAGTGCCTTTGTGAAGCTTTTGGTTAGCCTTGGAGGTTAGAAGCCAAAGCAAGTCAAAGGAGGTCAAACCGCTCATGTTTTGGGATGAGTTTTCTCTCGTTTCAGTCGGCCGTGTTCTTAACGGCGACCGCCGTGTTCTTCACGGCGACCGCCGCCAAGAACGGCGACCGCCGCCAGTGCCCAGAACGCCTTCGTGGCTTTGGCCTGGTCGGTTGTCGTCGGGGCGTCTTTCCTTTCGTGTTCTTTCGCCGTGTTTAGATTCGTACTGTTTATGTCGGATCTAACTTAGGGTTCCTTTTATGGGTCGACTCGAAGGTTGTTGTGATGTCGGAACTACCGTGTCGAGCCCGGAATCCAGTGACGTCTTTAGACTATTCTGCGGAGTAAGGCAAGTGGCGGTTCGCTCTTGCTCTTTCGTTCCATAATTACATTAATTATCAGTAGTTTATCTGAGTAATTAATTTGGAATGAATATTCTGTTTGTCTGGAAACGGTTTTGATAAACTGTTTTGAAAATCATATAATAGGTTGTATATCTGTTAGAACAACGCTATTATCTGTGATCGCCTTTCGGGCCTTTATGTGGATTTATCCTGTAAATGTTGTGGTGCTGTAACTGTTTAGTTAGCACTGTTAGATAGGAACGTTACTCGGACTCTGTCCAGTCGTTTCTTTATAATCTGGTATCGGGATGGCTCGTCCCCATCTGGTACTATTCTATGATCATGATCGGTCTCTTACACATGTGTGTAGAGACAGGACACTTAGCTGGTGTCATAAACCTTTCAGTATATGTCACTCTCGATGAAACGTATACTAAGATGTGTCGTCCCATTGGTGGGGTACACATGTAAAAGTCTATAACATGATGTGTGTTTTTGAAACATAAATCAGATAAGTGCTACCTTGACGCACATAATTAATACACCTTGGGCGAGTAGTGCAGCTAAGTTCAGTGCAGCTAGGAAAACTCGTCTTGACTTGAATGTAGTACGTTCTCTTTCCAATCTGGATTCGCTGTAGGCGATGAGGTTGGTCGTGAACCGAAGCATCTCAGTCAGTTTTAAATCATGGTTGAATGATTCTGTAACTTTCCAGATTTGTCATACTTCCTTAAAGACTCATTTCAGTTGGAGTCTTCTTTCGAGTCGTTTTCTGTGAAGATTCAGTCTTCCAGAATCTTCTCTTGTGCATACCTCTTGTTTATTCCAGTAGGAATATGATGGTTGACTACCGTTATCGGTTATTATCCGAGAAACGATGAGTCTAACCTAATATGACTGCTTCGAACCAGTCTGCTTTATTCCCTTGCTAGTCTATTCATTTAGACTAACCAACCAATATTTTCCCTTGCATGGTTGGTTGGTGTCATCCGTTTGATTCGGCACATCAGTTAAGAAGTAGCTCAGAAGATTAGAAGGACTATGAAGTCGGCGGTGGTTTTTGAATGTTTTAATTATTTCTTTAATCAGGTTATGATCCTTTGGACAATAACTCCGATTGTAACTTACTTTCTTAGTCTTCCGCTGTGTTTGGTTTAAACTATGTTTTGACCTATTCGGGATTGGGTTGTAATCCTGTAACTCTTGTTTCCTCAACAATGTTATGTTTTGGAATTTAATGCTTGATCTTTGTGTATCAATTGTATTTATTTGGTAAAGCCTTGGGTGATCTCGGTAAGGAACATTGGGGTCACTGGCGGTAATACCTTTCCAAAAGGGTTAAGTTTTGGGGGTGTTACACTAATACTTTTGGTCATTACCTATCCCTTATGTTATATAAGTGGTGGTGCACTTAGCTAGTGACGGAATTCAGAATTCATCTCATTCTAAATCTCTTTATGAGATCAGTTGTGGTTAATAATAAAAGTCTTAACGTTAATGCACATTTTGTAATTAGATAAGATAAGTGCCATGTGACACATAATTACGCGGTGAGGTTGGTCGAGGACCCAAATATTCAACGAGATGTTTTTAAAACTTTGTGTGATAAAATAATGTTCTCCAACAAATTCATGTAATTTCCCATAAGACTCAATTCGTTGGAGTCTTCTTTTTAATCATACTTCTTCATTCTTTTCGGTAGAAGTCTATAGTCATATACCGTTTACCGAGTTTAATTCGGGAAACAAGGGTAGTGATTATATACAACTACGAGAACCAATCCGTTCTCACCCTTGCATAGTCTTTTATTAGACTAGCCAACCGTTTCTACACCTTGCATGGTTGGCTGATGTCATCCGTTCTATACGGCACATCAGAGGTTGGTCTCCGACGATTTGAAGTAACCGATCGAAGACGAAGGCTTACAGTTGAAGGTTGCATCTGAAGTGGTAATATTTTAAAGGTGTGTGTGTTTTGAAATAAATGTAGTGTCTATATAAGTTAGTCATGTAATTAGGATTTCTTTAAAAAGTCTTCCGTTGTAATTTCAAAAGTCTCCCGTTGTAACATCACTTTGTTGTATTACTGTCATTCTCAAGTTACGAGAGAAATTTTAATAAAGTATTGAGTGTTCATTACAAAAGTCTTCCGCTATTTACTCTGCTATTATTTAACGTTTATTTGTCTATTTTAAGCTTAATTATTCCGATTATAGCCTAAGATGACTTTAGACATTAGAGTCTGAGGTCACTGGTATGTAGCACTATAGACATAAGTCGGGGGTGTTACAACCCCAAAACAAGACAAAAATGGTATGAACTCCTAATGTGATACAAGCATGATAGGATATGAAAATAACATTATTTTGAAAACCCTAAATACAAAACATACTTACCCTAAGGTTTCTAGGGTATGGGATTAGGGTATCTCGGAACCCCGAAATAAGACAAAAAATGGTATGAACTCCCTATGTGATACAAACATGATAGGGTATGAAAATACCATGGTTTTGAAAATCCTAAATCTGAAACTCTGCTTACCCTAGGCTTTCTAGGGTATGGGATTTATGGTATCCCAAAACCTCAAAATAAGACAAAAAAATGGTATGAACTCCCTATGTGATATGAGCATGATAGGGTATGAAAATAACATAGTTTTGATAACCCTAAATCTGAAAGCCTACTTACCCTAGGATTTTTTAGGGTATGGGATTTAGGGTCCGAAATTCCAATAATACGATCGATAATGAACTTAAGATTATATTATACGTAGTACAACCAACATTTAAATAATACGATAATGAAATTATAAATACACAATATATACTAAGTATAACCAATATTCGAACAATACGATAATGAAGTTTCAGTTACATTATACTTAGTATAACTGATATTCAAATAATACGATAATGAAGTTAAGATTACACTATACTTAATTATTTTCATTATCTATAATATGGAAACCCATAGAGCATCCATAACATGTCTTGTCTTGTTTTTAGAGTCTCAAAGACTCTAAATCTCATATCTTGACTATAGAATAATAAATTTAAAACAAAATAATTTATAAGTAAAAAATATTAAATTTTTTTTAATATTAAAATAGTCATGGTCACGTAATGCTTGAACGTGTATATTTAAGAAAATATTAGTTTTTTTATTAAAATATTTATTTTTATATTAAAATAGTCATGGTCACGCAACGCGTGACTGTGCCTTTTTATGATTTTTTGTTCCAAAAACCGGATATCCAATAAAATGTTGGGCTTACGCGATATGTGACCGTGACCTTAATCCCGCCCACGCTTTGCGTATACGTGACTTTACTAAATCTCTTCTTGAATGTGATAAGAAGCAATTGATTAAAATTATTAGGAAACTTGGAAAAGAGAACAGTTCCCTTCAGAAAAGACTAGATGAATGTAAAGAAGAAATTTCGTGCTTATCTACTGAAAATTCTGTTTGGAGTAAGAAACTTAATGAAACTGAAAAATTGCTTGCTAGTTCCTCTAGAAAGTGCGACTCATGTACTGCTCTTGAAAGGGAACTAGCACAACTTAAAGATTCTACAAGCATGTCTAACGTTTCCCATGTTTCATGTGATAATTGTACTGCTCTTGAAAGGGAACTAGCACAACTTAAAGATTCTACAAGCATGTCTAACGTTTCCCATGTTTCATGTGATTATTGTACTGCTCTTGAAAAGGAACTTAAGCATGCTAAGAATTGTCAGAGTTCCCTTAGTCCAGAAAATGATTTTCTTGTTGAGATCATAGATAAGCTTGATGTGTTGACTACTTCTATTAATGAAAAAACTGTCAATCAAACTGTCTTTGTTAAATCTAGATATGGAATTGGATATGGTGATGAGGATGAGGATTCTGATGATAGTTGCTCTTCTGCTAAAGAAAAACTGTCTAGGGAACTAGTTGAGAAAAATGACATTCTTGATAAAGCTCTTCAAACATGTCGTGATAAAAATCAATTTCTTGAAGAAAAGGTTAAGGTTCTTGAACAGGGACCCTCAAAAGTAAAGGATTGGTTTCATGATCAGAATGCTCATCACATGTATGTTAACCAAGCCCAAGGGAACTCAGGTAAAGGAATTGACTTTCAACGGAGAAAAATGAAGAATCCCTTTAGACCTGGTCGTGGAAAACATGGTCATGTTGTGTATAATCGTGTTTGTTGGCATTGTGGTAAAAATAGTCATTATATTCATGATTGCATTTATAAGAAAAGACAAATTGAAGAAAGTCGTAGGAAAAGGAACTTGTTTGCTGAGATTGGTGGTCATGTGTATTACCCAACTAACATGCAGGAGCAAAGGAACTCTCATTCCCACAAACCCAGAAAAGTCAAGCTTGTCTGGGTGCGTAAGTCTTAATTGAATTGCAGGTTGAAGTGGGATTTTTTAATGATTGGGACGCATAATTGAAGATTTTTTAAGCTCATCTCACTTCAGAGGAATAACAGAGAAAATATGTCCTTTGTTAAAGAAAGATTTGTATGAAGAAGCAGAAAATAATGAAGGGAACTCCAATGCTAATGGAAATGATGGAGGGTCACAAGTTGGTGACGTTAGTTCCCATTGATACTATCAAGGGAACAACAAGTATCAGAAGTCAATGATTCAGGGGAGACTGACGTAAATAAGGAAATTCGTCACCTCAGCTGCTTATTGTTCCCAAGTCCTATGGTTGGAGTAACAACTGGGTAGTCAAGGTATGTTCCTTTCACACTATTCTTATCATGTGTGATGTTTCTAGTGCCTTTAACTTTGTGTAGTATTGAGTTCCTCATGTTAGGACCTAGCATATAGATATTAGGCATCATTTCTTGCGTGATCATGTTGAAAAAGGGAACATTTTGCTAGAACAGTGTAGGACTGAGGATAAAATTGCCAATATATTCACCAAAGCATTGAATCGGGAACCGTTTGAGATCCTAAGGTTGCTTTTGGGAATGATTTCCCTAAACTAGTAGTTACGGTTGCTTTTACTAGTTTCATTGCTTTGACTAGATTTGATATTTTCCATGATTTCATTGACAATATTGATGATATTTGATCTTGTGAATGCCTCACATGTCCTGTAATAGTTGTTCTAAAGCATGATCTTAATTATCTTGCATGATTTCATGATTTTATGGTATAATTGAACCTTGATTGCATCTCTTTGATTGGCCTTATACGTAGTCAATTTGATCACACCTATCCTTCACTATAAGTCGACATGATAATTGACTACAAACCGTCCTAAGCCTGACTGCATTGCATAATTCCTTATGATCCATCCTTAGTCCAAAACTGGGAATTATCTTTATGGTGTCAAAATTGCCAACCTCTTTTCTCTTGATCATGGATACGTATTTTTCTTGAGTGTTGCTTTGTTCCCTACATAAATGTACCCATATCTATCATGTTCCGTGTCACAAATTGAGGAAAGGAACCGGGAATTGCTCTCAACTTCCAGAATTCAAATATGCTGGAATTTCGCTGCTTCTTGAGAAAAATTAATGCAAGTATAGTCGTTGAAGATCTTATGAACGTTGAAGTGCTGATCTGGGTTTCCTATTCTTGGATTAAAATAAATAAATAAAACTGTGAGTTCCCTTATTTAAAAAAAAAAAAAAGGTTGAAAGAAAGAAGCCATCTGTGAAGCCTGAGGAGTAGTTCTCCTGGTTCCCTACTCAGTTGACACGAAGCCCTTAGTTCCCTTAGGATCCCACTTCCACATTATGATCCTTTTTGTGTCTCTCTAAGTGCTTTATTGTTATATGTTGTCTTTGCTTCTCTTATAGTTAATGAAATATTTTGATGTTCTTGCGTTGTTAAGTCTTGCCTTCAACTTCTATTACAGTGCCATTTCTCTAGAATTCAGCATTAGTCTATTTGTCACTCTAAATTCTCTTTGTTCTTCATTTAACTGACTCTTTTCGATGATGTCCAAAGGGGGAATGAACTCTGCAAACTGGAACTAATAGGATGAAAGGAATTCTGAACTGGTTGTCTCTTTAAGGGGAAATTAAGGAACCCGGTTTGATGTTAAGGGGAAATATGCAATTCACTAATGATCATTCTACATCTAGCCTTGTTTTGTTTTTCCTCATATATCAGTCATGCCTATTTTAGATATGTCAGGTTCTATATGTTTGTCATCATCAAAAAAGTGGGAAATTATTAGGAAGTGAATTTTTGGCAACTCCAGTTCCCTACCTAGTTCCCTTCCTCAGTTTTTCTAGTTTTGATAATGACAAACATCTTTGTTATTAATATTTCCATAAGTGTTAATAAACAGGGAACTCTGGATTTAGAAAGCACAAGACAGAGACGAAGACGCCAGATTTGGGAACTGGCGTAAGGAACTGAAGTTCGCTGACGCTGGAAGTACTTGGAACAAGAGATGAAGGGCGGCGGCGATCTGATTAGGGTAGATCTTTACTTAGAGAGAGAAGTTAAAGAGTATCGTGTTTCCATATTATCTTAGGAGTTAAAAGTATATCTTTTATGGAAACGAAAGTTGTAAAATCGTGGGAGATTATATTTGGTAACAAATATTATCTTCCCGATTACTTTTTGATTATTTTATTTGTGTAATCTCGTTGTTGGAGATTCGTTTCTTCCATCAATTAAATTACATAAATAGAGTAGTTGAAACTCTCTCACACCTACGCATTCACGCACATTGCTTATAGAGAAGAAAACCGAGCCTAGTTCTTTGAAGAAGAACTGTAAGTCGATTGTCTTGTTGCTTGCTTGATTTGGTCGAACTAGGTAGAGAGTCCTTAGTGTGTCTAAGACTTAATCTGTGTGTTCTATCCTGGTTGATTGTAATCGAAGCATTAATACAAGAAGTAGACTTTGAAATCCTCTTGAAAGAGAGGTAGTGGATTTTATCCTGGATAACTAGTTGGTTATCAAAGGTTCTCACTCTAAGAAATTTGTCTTGATTCTGTTATTGTTTACTTATTCCGCTGCTAAGAAACTAGACTCCCAGTTTCCTTTAATTGCTAACACGTACGATCCTACAACTTCTATTATCGAGTTTATTATCAACTGTAAACAAATCTAAGGTCAGGTTAATCAGATTTTGCATAACATATATCTTCATAACTTGCTGGGTTTTGATTACATTGAGTCGGTGAGATAAAGTATTAGCGGCTCTAATCAAATGATAGCTAGACTTGTAAATATCTTGGGCGAGAGCGAAAGAGTACAAACAAGATCATCTACATACATCTTTTCTTCATCTAGTGGGGCATATGGAGTGTAGAAAAATAAATAACATGACAACAAACATTAATTGTAAACGCGACGTCTTTTGGTGTAACTTGGATACTTGACTGATTGGTACATTAGTCTTTAGGAAACGTATGAATATTAGAATATCATGTATCAGTATGAGTATGAGTATATTATATTTGATAATATGACATATCTATATTAATTTGATAAATTATATGGGTTCAAATATGTATAATTTTAAAGTTAATTCGGCTTATTTAATTAATATGTATATGTGCAAACCTGAGCATATATATTGATTTGAATACAATCATTTCAGATGAAAGATTATGGATGGAGTATAAAGTTTCCATTAGTTCTTGGATCGATTAGGTGACGTACGAGTAGTCTTTGAGTAGAGTGTCAATCTTCAGTTAACTTTAGACTCGGTCAACTCACTTTGATTAGATTGAGTGATCGATATAATCTTTGGATAATATATATTTAGTGGCTCCAAACAAAAGGCAGGTTACAAATATCTTGTGAGAGAGAAACCAACCCTCTATTTTATTGGCGCGCTTTTTGAAAACGATGCGTTTTGGCGCAACTTGGATCGATACTGCGCGCACTGATTGCCATTGCACCACAAAACGTGTAGTACTCGATCCATATTATATTCTTCGTCACCTTGAATTTTCAACACCTTCACATTACACATAAGTAGGATCAGTATACTTTGAAGCAACCGCATATTGAGCCATGAGAGGAATGGAGATGGAGGCCGAATTAGCCCAAGTCGACGAGGACGAATCACGCGCGTCGAAGAGTCTCCCGAGATGGACGGAGCAGATCACTCTAAGAGGAGTGATAGTGAGCGTCATCCTTGGCGCGATCTACAGCATAATCTCCATGAGATTCAACCTCACCACCGGGATTGGCATAAACCTCAACGTCTCAGCTGGCCTGACCGCGTTTGTGGCGATTCGTTCTTGGACGAAACTCCTCGACAAGGTCGGGGTTTCGGTTCCTCCCTTCACTAAGCAAGAAAATACCATGATCCAGACTTGTGCAGTTGCTTGCTATAGCATAGCACAATCAGGTTTAGTTCTTATTTAACTAACTTCCTTGGTTTCCCGAATTCGATCGATGAATTTGAGTGTGTGTGGTGTTTGGGCGTAGGTGGGTTCGGGTCCTATCTTTTGGGAATGAACAAGAGAACATACGAGATGGCGGGAGTTGACACCGAAGGGAACCCTCCGGGTAGCTACAAGGAGCCCGGGTTTGGTTGGATGACTTCTTATCTTTTCTTGGTTTGCTTCATTGGCTTATTTGTGCTCATCCCTCTTAGGAAGGTAACTAATATATTACTTCACTTGCTTCAAAGTAGTTCGTTTTGTTCTAAGGTGTGATCGGTAAGCATTACACATCACTAGATGGGGGAGTAATTAAGGCGAGTATAAAAGGTTGATGAGTTATGCTATGTACTATTCTTGTATGCGTATATGTAGGGGTGAAAATGGGTCGGGTGATGTATGGGTGAAACCACTTTATCACTCGACCCGTGAAGTTAAATCCTTCACGTACCCGATTCACCCGTCATTCGCGAAACTTTTCACCCACATCCGTCCGTCCATCCATCACCCAACGGGTGATTCGGGTGGGTCGGGTCATTCGCATAATATTTTTATTAATATTTTATATTTATTTAATTGTAATAAAATACATGATTAGGTGTAAAAAATAATTAATTATTTTTAATATATGAACATAGTTGTTCTAAATATAGGATTTGATGGATGTTAATAAAAAATATTCAACTTTTAAACATAAAAAACTAAAACTGAAGTCATACATTTTAATAAAATAGAATTAGAACTACAATCGTCGACGCGTGAACGGATGAGTGGGTGAAGTGCGGGTAATGGGTGAGATTTACATCACCCATCATCCACCTGTCATCCGTTTCACCCGACTCACCAACCATCCGTCACCCGATTTACTTCGGGTGATCATCCATATATTCGGGTCGGGTTTTTTGGATGGATCGGTCACCAACGGGTGATTTCCAGCCCTACGCATGCACATTCCTTAAGGAGTACTTTATCATAATTAGTGGTAATAAGGTAGTTGTTGAAGTATGATATGTTGATACAAAAACCTTATAATGTAAATTGTAGGTTGCCAAACACACCCTTGAAACGATTAATATAATCAAACGTACTCTACAAAAATGTCATGTAATTTTGGTGAAAATCTTCGTGCAGATCCTCATAGTAGACTATAAATTGACTTACCCGAGTGGCATGGCAACCGCAGTTCTTATAAACGGATTTCACTCGCAGGGCGACAAAATGTCAAAGTAACATATTCGAAACCTTAGCACTTCTTAGGAGACGTGTATGTAACACTTGTATAACAAAAGATGGTGCTTAATTGATGCTAAATTGATTTAGGAAACAAGTGAAGGGATTTGCCAAGATCTTCTCAATGAGCTTCTTATGGGGATTCTTCAAATGGTTTTATTCCGGCAAGGATCAATGTGGATTCAATCAGTTTCCAACGTTCGGGTTGCAGGCTTGGCGACAAACGTAAGTAGTAGGATCCATTTTTCATCTCGGGTTTGGTTGATTGATTTGGTTAACAACTCTCTCTATATATAGGACCTTATAATTTTCTCGATGCGCGCGTGGCTTGACTTGTTAACGTACATGTGGACGCAGATTTTACTTCGATTTTAGCATGTCTTACGTGGGAACCGGGATGATATGCGCCCACATTGTGAACTTGTCGTTGCTCCTAGGAGCGGTACTCTCGTGGGGACTCATGTGGCCGCTCATAAGCAACCATGAAGGGAAGTGGTACCCGGAACACCTACCCGGAGAGAGCATGAAGAGCTTGAATGGCTACAAGGTAAAAGGAACGTAACATGGCAATCGGGTTAGAATCGTGTCGGGTTGTTTTTGCATTATGAGTAGGTTATATATAGGCGGAGTCTTTTATTTCATGTTTCAGACACCCGCTACGTTGAAATAACTATATATATAAACAACTCCAACTCAAAAAAAACTCGACCCTAGGTCAAAATTAAACCAAATAAAATCGGTATGGTTATGTTTTGACAATTCTACATTGATACCTTCTCCTAGCTAACTTCTTGATGCTTATTTTCAATCCTCTGTTTTGAAATGTCTTGAATAGGTTTTCATCGCCATTGCTCTCATATTCGGCGATGGCCTTTATAACTTCGTCAAGGTAGTCGTTGTCATGATCACAAGCATCCAAGGCAGGAGGAGAGTAAAGAACCCTGAGGAAGGCAACTCGGGTAAGTATGTTCTTCCTCATTCTCTAAGTATGTTCTTCTTCATTCTCTAATTAGCAAGTGTAGGATTTCAAGTTATAAAACGAGTTTACCGTTACATCCACCTTAATTCATATGCACAAATATTTACATTTTATAAGAGTTTATATATATCCAATGCACGCCAAAGCAAAGATTTTCTTGTCTTGTAGTTGTAGGTGAAACAGATGAGAAGAAGCAAGACGAGTTATTCGTCCAAGAAAGCATTCCAATGTGGGTAGCAATAAGTGGTTACCTAACCCTCTCCATCATCACCACCATTGCCCTCCCCATGATGTTCCCACAAATGAAATGGTACTATGTCGTGGTCGCCTACATCCTCACACCACCCATGGCCTTCTGCAATGCGTATGGGGCGGGCCTAACCGACATGAACATGTCATACAACTACGGCAAAGTCGCCCTCTTCACTTTAGCTGCCTTGGCTGGGAAAGACTCCGGACTCATGGCAGGAATGATAGGATGTGGCTTGATCAAGTCAGTGGTGAATGTGTCATGCACCCTAATGCAGGATCTCAAGGCCGGCCACTTAACCTTCTCATCCCCAGTTTCATTGCTTGTTAGCCAAGCAATAGGGACGGCCTTTGGTTGCGTTGTGGCGCCCCTCACCTTCTTCCTCTTCTACACCGCATTCGACGTGGGAAACCCTGCTGGCGACTTCAAGGCGCCTTATGCCATAATTTACAGGAACATGGCCATCCTCGGGGTTGAAGGTTTTAGGGCTTTGCCAGAGCATTGCTTGCAGCTATGCTATGGCTTCTTCGCCTTCGCCATATTAATAAACTTCGTAAAGGACTTCTCCCCTATGAGGGTCGGGAAGTGGGTCCCGCTTCCTATGGTGATGGCGGTCCCTTTCCTGGTAGGGGCCTATTTTGCCATCGACATGTGTGTTGGGAGCTTGATTGTGTTCGTATGGCACCGGGTTGATGCTAAGAATGCTGAGCTGATGGTGCCAGCTATCGCGTCCGGGTTTATATGTGGTGAAGGGCTCTGGAGCCTGCCTGCTTCGCTGCTAGCTCTTGCCAAAGTAAAGCCTCCAATTTGCATGAAGTTTTTGGCTCCATGATACAATTAATGCTTTTTTCCTTCATTAATTTGTGTGACAATTAAAAGATGCATGCCTAGTAGTGGTTTGATTAGCTAGTTTTATGCCCATGAAATGTGTGAAGGCATCAAACCTAAGAAGCATCATGATTTTGTATACAATGTCATTATTGTGAGTCAGATAGACATGTCAACTCTAGGAGAGTTTGTTAGAGTCTGTTAAGCACTTCTATTAAGTGTGTAATTGGTGTGATATAAGTGATCACATTGTAACAGAATCATATTAAGATGAATGAAATTCACTTGAGCTTTATAGCTCTCTTTTCTTCCATGGATGATCACTGAGGATCTCAAGGTAGTTGGTTGTCAATGCTTTGCCCTTGTTCAAAGAGGCGCTCGTGACAAGTTTGCACCAAAGGTCAGGCGTTGCATCTTCCTTGGATACCCTTTGGGGCACAAAACTTTTAAGGTATTTGACTTAGACACCCATACCTCTTTTATGAGTCGAGAGGTTGTCTTTGATGACTTCATTTGCCTACTATAAAACCTTCCTCATCCATTTCTTCTTCCTTTCTGGCTACCAATCTTGGTGTCCTATCTTATTATAGTCTTGACTATGTAGCCTCTTTGTCACATGTCCTGTCTGTCCGAGAGCCGTATTGTTATGCACAAGCCAAGAATGACCCTCAGTGGGTTGAGGCTATGCAGAAAGGACTCTCAGCTTTAGAGGACAATAACACCTAGTATCTTACCTCCTTACCTAATGGCAAGCAAGCTATTGGGAACAAATGGGTATACAAAACTAAATTTTGTCCAAATGGCTCAACTGAAAGATTTAAGGTGCGTTTGGTGGCAAAAGGGTTCAATCAAGTTTATGGGGGAAGATTACAAATATACATTTTCCCCTATTGCAAAATTTACCACTGTCAGATTATTAATGGCTCTTACTTCTGCTAAATCATGGCTTGTTTACCAATTGGATGTGAACACGCCTTCTTGCATGACTTCCTAGATGAAGAAGTGTATATGGTCCCTCCTCCAGGGTACTAAAGCTGCTTCAGGGCAAGTTTGCAAGCTGACACACAGTCTCTATGGCCTCAAGGAGGCTTCACGATAGTGGAATTATGAACTTACCAAGCATCTTCAAACACTTGGTTTCTCCCAATTTCTCTCTCTTTGTGACAAGTTCAACGGGGGATGTCGTGTTGCAATTTACTTACTCGTCTCTTCGCAATTTAGTGTATCTAAGTGAGTAAAACCAACCTTGCTTTTCATACAATTCTGCTCAGATGTGCATATTTCTTATGGATATTTGTATACGCTCATATTGCATATATCTTGTGCATTAGTTTTTGGCAACGTATCGTTCATTTCCATTTCCATGGGTGCTTGTGTTGTTGGGTGATAGGAGTGATGTCTATAAATATTAAAGAATATAAGGCAACAAAGTCATTAGATGATGATACATGCTGGATGAATAAATATGAGGCAAAGCAGAATATAAACATATTGTTTCACTATCAAGTTCTTTAAACTTTTTTCTAGTTATGATTTTTGAAGCTTTGTATATTATTATTGTTGATTTACTGTAAATTTTGACAAAGCTTGATGTATAGTAGAAAAATTACCCTTCTAGGATAAATATACCTCATATAGCTTCTTTGGACTCTTCTATAAGGCTATATGTAGGTCTTTTCCCACTAATCCATGCTAGGTTGCCATAAGCCTCTATAAATCTAGAACTTGGACGCTTCTATCCAAGCTTGGTCTCTTTTATATGAATTAAAAAAAAAAACGAGGCCACTATATGCGCGACGAATTTTTGCTGTGTGCGCGATATTCTGTACGCTAGGAAATGGCGTACGCCATTTCCTAGCGTACAGATTAAAATATGCATAAATAATAAGGTTATATGTATTTTGATTTTTTTTTTTAAATAAGTATAAATCTGTACGCCATAATCTGGCGTACAGATTTATACTTTAAAAAAAAATTATAATCTGTACGCCAGAATCTGGCGTACAGATTATTAAAAAAAAAAGTTTAAATTAAAATAAAAAAAATTTTAAAACACTTTTTTAATAAAAAAAAGTTTTAAAACATTTTTGTAATAAAAAAAAGTTTTTAATCATATAGAGAATTTCAATACGAGTTCGTACATATAAAATTCGCCCAAAACGGACATCGTTTGCCCCTCCAAAACACGAAGCCTTCCTACTCATTTATTTTTATTTGGTACCCGACATATAGCGCATTGTAGTGAAATTTTTTGAATTTTTCTACTATAATTTTGTATAAAATTTTAATACGCGTCCGTACATATAAAATTCATTCAAAACGGATATCGTTTTCCCCTCCAAAAAGCCCCTCCATTAAACTCCTCTTTTGAGTTAGGGCTTAAAGATGGGGCTTAAATGGAGGCTTTTTGAGTTTAAGCCTCCATTTAAGCCACAACTCAAAAGAGGGTTTAATGGAGAGGCTTTTGATCCCAAATTATATTTATATTAAATTACAATTATGTCATTATATTAAGTTATCAAAATATCATTTATATTAAATTACTAAATATACCCTTTATATTAAATTATAAAAAAATTGATTTTATATTAAATTTCAATTACATGTTGCATTTTAGGTGAATTGAAAGAAAGGAAAAAAACCGCGGGCGCGGCCTTGGAAGAACTCAGCTAAGATGCCAAGAAGCAAAGCCGCGATCGTATATAAGTGTAACTATATGAAATATAATAAAATACTATAGTATATATAAGTGTAACTATGTGAAATATAATGAAATGATATAGTATATAAGTCTAAGTATACTAGATTTAATGAAATACTATAGTATATAAGTGTTACTATATGAAATATAATGAAATACTATAGCATATAAGTCTAAGTATACTAGATCTAATGAAATACTATAATACATAAGTGTAACTATAGGAAATATAATGAAATACTATGGTACATCAGTGTAACTATATGAAATATAATGAAATACTATAGTATATAAGTGTAACTATATGAAATATAATGAAATACTATGATACATAAGTGTAACTATATGAAATATAATGAAATACTATGGTACATAAGTGTAACTATATGAAATATAATAAAATACTATGGTATATAAGTGTAACTATATGAAATTTAATGAAATACTATAGTATATAAGTCTAAGTATACTAGATCTAATGAAATACTATAATACATAAGTGTAACTATATGAAATATAATGAAATACTATGGTACATAAGTGTAACTATATGAAATATAATGAAATACTATAGTATATAAGTGTAACTATATGAAATTTAATGAAATACTATAGTATATAAGTCTAAGTATACTAGATCTAATGAAATATTATAATACATAAGTATAACTATATGAAATATAATGAAATACTATGGTACATAAGTGTAACGATATGAAATATAATGAAATACTATAGTATATAAGTGTAACTATATGAAATTTAATGAAATACTATAGTATATAAGTGTAACTATATAAAATTTAATGAAATACTATAGTATATAAGTGTAACTATATGAAATTTAATGAAATACTATGTTATATAAGTGTAACTATATGAAATATAATGAAATACTATGATACATAAGTGTAACTATATGAAATATAATAAAATACTATAGTATATAAGTCTAAGTATACTAGATCTAATGAAATACTATGGTACATAAGTGTAACTATATGAAATATAATGAAATACTATAGTATATAAGTGTAACTATATGAAATTTAATGAAATACTATAGTATATAAGTCTATGTATACTAGATCTAATGAAATACTATGGTACATAAGTGTAACTATATGAAATATAATGAAATACTATGGTATATAAGTGTAACTATATGAAATTTAATGAAATACTTAGTATATAAGTGTAACTATATGAAATTTAATGAAATACTATAGTATATAAGTATAACAATATGAAATATAATGAAATACTATAGTATATAATGAAAATACTATAGTATATAAGTGTAACTATATGAAATTTAATGAAATACTATAATATATAAGTATAGCTATATGAAATATAATGAAATACTATAGTATATATAATGAAAATACTATAGTATATAATGAAATACTATAGTACATAAGTATAACTATATGAAATACTATAGTATATTAGTATATTCACATTAAATATAAAGGAAAACTATAGTATATAAGTATTTCCTTAAATTTCATATAGTTATACTTATATACTATAGTATTTCATTAGATTTCATATAGTTATACTTATATACTATAGTATTTCATTAAATTTCATATAGTTACACTTATATACCATAGTATTTCATTATATTTCATATAGTTACACTTATGTACCATAGTATTTCATTATATTTCATATAGTTACACTTATGTATCATAGTATTTCATTAAATTTCATATAGTTAAACTTATATACTATAGTATTTCATTATATTTCATATAGTTACACTTATATACCATAGTATTTTATTATATTTCATATAGTTACACTTATGTACCATAGTATTTCATTATATTTCATATAGTTACACTTATGTATCATAGTATTTCATTATATTTCATATAGTTACACTTATATACTATAGTATTTCATTAAATCTAGTATACTTAGACTTATATACTATATCATTTCATTATATTTCACATAGTTACACTTATATATACTATAGTATTTTATTATATTTCATATAGTTACACTTATATATGATCGCGGCTTTGCTTCTTGGCATCTTAGCTGAGTTCTTCCAAGGCCACGCCCGCGGTTTTTTTCATTTCTTTCAATTCACCTAAAATGCAACATGTAATTGAAATTTAATATAAAATCAATTTTTTTATAATTTAATATAAATGGTATATTTAGTAATTTAATATAAATGATATTTTGATAACTTAATATAATGACATAATTGTAATTTAATATAAATATAATTTGGGATCAAAAGCCTCTCTATTAAACTCTCTTTTGAGTTGTGGCTTAAATGGAGGCTTAAACTCAAAAAGCCTCAATTTAAGCCCCATCTTTAAGCCCTAACTCAAAAGTGGGGTTTAATGGAGGGGCTTTTTGGAGGGAAAAATGATATCCGTTTTGAATGAATTTTATATGTACGGACACGTATTAAAATTTTATACAAAATTATAGTAGAAAAATTCAAAAAATTTCACTACAATGCGCTATATGTCGGGCACCAAATAAAAATAAATGGGTAGGAAGGCTTCGTGTTTTGGGCTTTTGGAGGGGCAAACGATGTCCGTTTTGGGCGAATTTTATATGTACGGACTCGTATTGAAATTCTCTACATGATTAAAAACTTTTTTTTTATTTTAAAAATGTTAAAAAAAATTTTTTTATTACAAAAATGTTTTAAAACTTTTTTTTATTAAAAAAATGTTTTTTTTTAAGTATAAATCTGTACGCCAGATTATGGCGTACAGATTTATACTTATTTTTTTTTTTTAAATTCAAAATACATATAACCTTATTATTTATGCATATTTTAATCTGTACGCTAGAAAATGGCATACGCCATTTCCTAGCTTACAGAATGTCGCGCGCACAGCAAAAATTCGTCGCGCATATAGTATCAGCCAAAAAAAATCATTAATCAAGCAATTGTTACCTTCTTTTTAAAGACATCTACTGAGATTATGCTATATGCTTTTTCTTGATGAGAGGTCATTAAAAATATATGTCATATCTCATGTATATAGCATATGAAAAAATAACGTAGGATTTTATAAAATTGGAGAAAAGCTATTAATTTACGTTGGTTGTGAAATGCACAAGAAGATTCTTATGGTCATTGCAACAAACTTTAAGCATAACTCGTTTATGCTTACATTGCATACGTTTTTGTTGTAAGAGTTAGAATTGTTGCTACGTTCAGAAACATTAGTAGTAATCAACCTACTCTGCTTGTAAGTGGTAATCAGCCTATTACTTTTTGTCAATATAAGGTTTTAACATGTCTAATTTACTTTATCTTAAATCATTAGTCAACTGAGTGCATACTTTGCTTATTTGATGTTGTTCATCCTTTGCTTAATGTATCATATAGCTTATTGATATCTCTATTATTTATGTGGCAGGGGTTTCAAGGATGGGATAACATAAATACCTCTTTGGGAATAACTTAAGTGATATATGGTCATTTCTCCTATGTACATATAGTTGGTGTATTGTTTTTTGGCTTAGTGCTTATAGATTTAAGTGTACATTTTTCCTTAGTTATAGTGATCATTTAAGGTAATTTTCTGTGTGTTTGGTGGCATAGATTGATAACTTACTTTCAAATCTTTTGTAGTGTGTTAGTGATGTAACTACAAATTACCTAATATGTAGAGATTTTACTGAATTTGAAGTATAACTTGATTATATGTATTAGTATGTGTGTATGAGAAGGTACATTATTAATATAATATATTTCTACACAAAAATAAAATAATAAAAAGGATTAAAAAGCATAAAAAACCACTATATTGCAACAAGGGCGACAAAAATCTTATTATGTGGTCAAAGTCTACGGGCGACGAAACTTGATATTTGTCGCCATAGACATTGAGCGACAAAATTAAGGGTTTTGTCGCCCAAAACCTATGGCGACAAATTTCGTGTTTTGTCTTCCAAAACCTAGGGCGCAAATTTTCATGTTTTGTCGCCCAAAACCTAAGGCGACAAATTTCATGTTTGTCGCCCAAAACCTATGGTGACAAAATATTATTTTGTCACAAAATAAAATTTTGGGCAACGAATATGTTTTTTGTCGCTCAAAATAAAGGGCGACTCACCTACGGCGACACCTCCGCAACAAAAGGAACTTCATCGCAATTGACTTTGGGTGATAAAAAAGAGATTTTGGGCGTCGAAAAATTTCGTCACCCAAAGGCTTTTTTCTTGTAGTGATATGTCAAAATTTTGGGTTATAAAAGGCAAGGGCATATGTTTAATTTGATAAAGAGGATAAACACCAAATGATGAATGTGTTCTTGCACCAAAATTGAACCAATAGACTTAATTGCAACCTCTAAAACAAGGCCTAAATCTAAGCACCCACTAATCACTAGGACTATTTTAAACATTAATTACACCAAATTATGACATTTCAATTTCAATTTCAATTTGATGAGTTTGTGTAACAACCTTGATGCCCTTTGTGAAGCTTGCCCTTCTCTTCTGCAGTTGTTATCCCATGGATGAGATTCACATCTCCCAGTCCACCTATTTCCGCAAAAAAAAGAATTAATTAATCAATAACAATTTGATTTTAGGCAAAATTCTAAAGGAAAAAACTAATTAAACATCACCAAAAACCAAATTTGTAATTTGTTACTGATACACCTCGTGTAACCTTTGTAAATCGATGTTCACTAGCCGAAATTTCCCGCTTCCTTTTGCACACCAACGAAATCACCGCCAAGGGAGTTTACCGCCTTCTCTCCATCGCCGCCGCCCTAGACAACAATGGGCGAAATTGCGAATTAAACCCTAACTCGTGTGACTCAGTCGATCAACCTACAAATTCAGCCCGGGCCACCGACGCGGAATCGTCAATCTCCGACCCCAAGTTCGCCGAAAAAGCTTGTAATATGCCGCGGTGTGGATCTCCTAGTTGGAACTGAAGAAAACAAGTAGTTAGAGTGAGAAGTTGCAAACATTTCCATGGGAGATAGGGAAAAAAAATTAGGGTTTGAAAAAACCATGGAGACGGAAGAGAGAGGGGAAGGAAGAGGATGGAAAAAAGATCCTACAAAAAATAAAGAGAATGAATGTTTACTTTTTGGGATTTTGAAACTTCTAAGGCAAGTGCACACCCAGAATGGAAACCTCCTACCTGCTCTCGGCACCGATCAAGCCCTAAAACCATCTCCACCAATCTTCCATCCAGAATCACATTCAGAAACCCAATACCCCTGCAATGGGCTGCTATGGCATGTTTCTTGGGTCTAATCAACATTCCCTTTGCCAACCAGAACAGACATGGAAGGTACAAGAAAAAGAAAATTCGCCTCTCTGAAGAGGCTCCGGACCAGACTGCCCTCGTTGACTTCGCGGCTTACCACCCTCCTCCCCAGCAAAAGTCGGAGGCCACTTTCCCAGCCTGGCTTGGGCGGCGGCCTTTCCTCTCACCCTGCTTTGAAGGACTGGTTAAAGGGGGAACAATCGATTTTTCCCCTCTCAGCTTTGGGAGTACTTTCCTGAAAGATGTCTGGACTTCTCCCTCTTTACTCGATCAAGGCCACTGCATGTGGATCTCTGGGACATCTCCAAAGGGCGTTGGCTTCGAGATGATGGTGTGTTGTCCAACTCCTCCTCTCGCTCAATCTGCCAATTTCAGGTGTGAAGTTCCTTTTCCCTCTACTGTTAAACCTTACTCCATCAAGTTCTTAGCACACTATAAATACCAAATCCCTACTACTCTGTTTAGCATTCACTGGTTACTTAAATGTCATAAACAAGTATTTCAATCTTTCGGAGTGAGTGAGTGGCGATTCTTAGTTGCCTGGTGGGAATCTAGGATTGTCTTCTTGGCGAAACAACTTCACTTACCTTCATCCTTGATGGACAAAGGTAAGAAACCCTTCTCTGAGGTCATATGTATGGAACCTAGTTCCAAAAATGCTTCACAAGCATCAAAAATCTCTACCAACCCCAGTGTAACCCACAATATCAGCACTTCATCTCCTAGAGATGATAACACTGCCAACCAAGGAATCCCAAAAACCATTGATGACCCTGAAAAGAACGAACAAGATACTACCAAGAAAGTACCTTGTTCCCTCTTCTCTAAACTTGCCAAAATTAGAGCCAAAGCTCAGAAACAAAAGGAAAACACCTTGATGGGTTATGTTATTGGCAACCCTATCGAATTCCCTAAACTATTTACCAAACTCAAATCTGAGTGGAGATATCTCAAGGGTGAGGTTAGTTTCTTTGACAACAACTATGGATGGTTTGAGATCATCTTTTCCAATCCCATAGACTTTAAAAAAATCTGGGAAGGGCGCCCTTACCATGCCTTTGGCCAACTTCTTTTACTGAAAAAATGGTACATTGGATTTGACCCCCAAACTGAGTCTTATGCTCAGCTAGACCTCTGGATTAGGATTCCACAACTCCCTGTTGAACTTTGCTCTGCTGAAGCTATAAGTCTCATCTTAGAAGAAAACCACATAGGCACCCTTATCAAACTTGACCCCCATGCCAACAAGAGAAAATGGGCCAAATTTATTAGAATCTACACCAACATTGACTTCAACAATACTATTGAAAACTTTGTCCTCATTCCTAATGCCAATGGTATTGAGGAAAAATACAACATCTGGTTTGAAGATTGGCCTGAAGGCTGTGGAAACTGTGGAGAGATCTCTCACCTCTTCACTGCCTGTCCTCTCAGAAAATTTATACCATCAAAATTCCAGATTTCCATCAGAAGAGCTAACACTCCAAACATTCCAGAAACTGAAGAAGGTGAACCTGAACCGGCCAATGGGAAGGAATGGGTTAAGGTTACCTCCAAAAAAGGCCACAAGAAAGAGAGTGAAATCCCTGAGGGTCTTGGGAATAAGCCCTACCTGAGCAAGAGTGGAGGCATCTCCATAGTGTATGAGGATAGCAACCCCACCCAACCATCCCAACCTAAGTCTCCCTTCATTTTCTCCTCGAAAGGTGGAGACTCTCCAACTCAAACCACCAACCCCAAAGATGTTCCATACACTAATGCAACTACCAACCCCCCTCCCATGCCTACCCAAAAGACCAGCCATTCGGGTAACCATTCTCCTAGCACTGCTCAGCTCCACAACAAACAAAATAAATCTGCACCTGCATTTCCTTCAGGTATTGCTACAACCAACTCTAACACCCCATCTCCACCCTTTTTGACAACCACCCTGGGCTCCAAACTTCCTGAAGGCAACCTTAACAACTCCCAAACCCCCACTCCCCCTCAGAAAGGCCCATCTCACAATGCAAACACCAAGTCTGTTGACATCCAATCTGACCATGTCCTAGAAACCCTTGTTAACCCAAATGATGAAGCTAAAGTGAAGGTTGATAGTGATGCCCCCCTTGATGCTGAAGGCCTGCTGGAGCCTGGGGTTGGTATTCTGGCTGAGAACACCAATGGTGAGTTTATCATGGATGAGGATGACCTCCTGGATGAAGATGAAAACAACATGGTTGATGAAAATGAAGAGCAAGCCTTCACAGAGGAAGAGATGAATGCTATGATCAACTCTGAAGCAGAGAATGAAGGAGATGAAGAGGCCATTTCTGGTGACTCTTATCACTCTATTACTTCTGCCAACTCCAAACTCTCCAGCTCAACCATGATCAACAAGCTAAGCACTATGAAGGTGCACAACTCGGCCAAATCAACCTCAGAATCCAGCAAGAGGAAACTCCAAGGAGGGGAAGAAGACACTGTAACTTCCATCCTGATGGGGAACAAGAAACCAAAATTCTGAATATAAATTCCTTTTATGATTAGAGTTAGAACTTCTCTCATTTTGGCCACCAATGTTTGCCACAAACCCCTACATTGGTGTGAAGATTATGCTATAGCTGGCATCAAATCTGTGGTATACCACCCGATGAGAAATTCTCATTGTAATCGTATCAAGTCATTTCCTAGTTTTTGCTTAATTTTCAACTGTTGTAAGGCTTGGAACAGCCTCCTTTACCTTGAATGGGTCAGCCCTTTTGTATCCCTACATGATATTTGGTTGAACCTTTATGAAAGTTGGTTGCACTACCTTCTTACCCATTATGAGCATCTCAAGGTCATGACCTATGACTTAAACAAAATCTCTACTATTGAACAAGCTATTATTATCAACATTAAGCCACCACTTTGGTCTAACAACCCTAACACCAAATATAAACAATATATGGATACTACCTTCTTAGGGACTCTATTAATTTCAGGAAGAGGTACCCCTATCTTTACCTTTAAAACATGCTGGGAATACTGGAGTCTCATGCATTTACATCTTGATAAGCACTTTTATAAGATTTTTAGCTCTTATTTCCAGGCTCAAGCTAATACCCCTCTAACTAAAGTTATAACTCATAAGATCTATACTAACTCAATTGATCATTTTGGATTGCAGGAAACTATGATAGCAGGATCAACACAAACTGCACAACAACAGAACAAAGTCCAGACTACCAAAAGGAGATCCTGGGAAATGAATATCCACCAGCAAAGAGATTTAACAATACCAAGCTCCTGGGCTCTCAAAAATCACCCCACGCACAGCACAAGAGACACAACTACAAGAAGGTCACCAACCCAAATCATGCTATAAGCTGCTCAAAAAATTGTAATACCCCAAACAATACCAATGTGATATCTACGAACTATTGTTATGCCTTAACAGGGAATTGCCAGTCACTGTGGTATGAATACATTACTATTACAGGGCACTCGGTTAATGCTCACTGGAATAAAGATAAAGATGTATCAATTTCTATATTAAATTTGCACATGGGTTGGTATTTAAAGGCCAACAAAAGTTACTACCACCAAAACAACCCTGAGACTGAAATACTGGTCAATCAAGGGCAATGCAATACCAATCCTAAAAGAGGGAGAAACAACCAGAAACACCTCATAAAAATCAGAGAAAAAAGGATCAAAGCCTCACATCAAATTACATACCTAAATTCGCACAAAATAAACCAACCCTTGGCAAGACCAATTACACTTGCTAAACAACTCCCTAGATTTTTATGAAGATAAGCCTCTGGAATTGTCGCGGTATCGATCGGAAAAACCTTTGGACTGATATTGACACTTTTTGCAAAATTGAAAAAATACAAATAATGGCCCTTGTGGAAACAAGAACCAACCAAGAACCCGAAAAAAGTCTCTGGCTAAAAACCGGATTTGATACTCTCTATTTTTCACCCGCTAGTGGATTCTCGGGTAGCATCCGTGTCATGTGGAAATCCTACCAATTTCAAAACGAAATTTGTGAACTAGCACACATTGACAAAAGATTCATAGCTATCAAATATAAAATCATTGACAAAAACTACTATATAATGCTCATATTTACGTATGCACCACCAAAAGAAAATGAAAAAAATGACTTCTGGAACCTCCTCACAAATTTTATTCACCAAACACAAATTCCGTGTTTCACATTGGTGACCTAAATGAAATTGAATCATATTCGGAAAAGATGGGTGGCTGCACTAACCACCCCTCTAGATTCCATAGACTTTAAGAATTTAGGAACAACTGCGACCTGCTTAATATCGCGACACAAGGAGGAGAATTTACATGGCGAAAAAATAGCATAGAAATAAACAACATCTATGAAAAACTAGATCGGGTCCTCATCCATGATCAAATCCTTCAATGGTTTCCAGGCATTTTCACCAAAAACCATGCGTTCACAACTTCGGACCACTGCCCCATCTCTGTGGAGCTTGAAAATCCAAACCCAATTAAGGCGCAACCCTTTAAATTTGAAAAAATGTGGACAACAAGAAAAGATTTTGAAAATCTGGTTAAACAGGCTTGGAGAACTGATAACCAAGGATCACATATGTACAACCTTGTCAAAAAAACCCTTGCTCTCAAGATAAGTGCCAAGAATTGGAACAAAACCACATTTGGCAACATCTTCAACCAAATCAAAGAGACAGAGGCAGAACTCACTAAAATTCAAAAAGACATCATACTTAACCCAAATCAAAGCAGACTCATTAACAAAAAAGATTGTCTTCTGCCTTTTCACAAAAAAATATTGGAGCCAGAGAGCCAAGATCAAACATATCAAATCAATCGACTCTAACACAAATTACTTCCATCGCATTGCAAATGGGAAAAGAAGTCGAAAAATTATTTGGGAAATTAAAACCCAGGAAGGAACAATCATTATTGGTCTTGAAAACATACGAAATGAAATTAGATCAGACTTTGAAAAAAGATTTAGACAAGGCACAATAAACAATAACAAGCTATAAAATATGTTGGCCATCATTACAAATGAGATTACAGACCAGGATAACACTAGCTTAACTAAAAATGTTACCAATGAAGAAGTTAAACGGGCTGTCTTCAACATTGGCAGCGATAAATCACCAGGTCCTGATGGAATGTCCGCACTTTTTTACCAAAAATATTGGCACATTGTGGGACCACTAGTAACGAAAGCGGTCAAAAGCTTCTTTCATTCTGGCAAACTCCTCAAACAGATCAATCACACTTTTATTACCCTAATACCCAAATGCGATAATCCAAACTCGACAAACCACTATCGACCAATTAGTCTATGTTCAACAATATATAAGGTCATATCTAAGATCTTAACGGATAGATTAAAACCAATTCTAAACAAACGCATCCACCCATTATAAGGTGCTTTCGTTGCTGACCGCGCCATCCAAGATAATATCCTAATAGCACACGAAATCTTTCACTCCTTTCGAGCTAAGAAAGGCAGAGAAGGATGGATTGCAATCAAACTAGACATGGAAAAAGCATATGACAAAATAGAATGAGTTTTCATCCTTGAAGTCCTCAAAAAATTCGGATTCTCTCCGATATTCATTGACTGGATCAAAGAATGTATCGAAACAGTCTCTTTCTTAGTCCTGGTTAATAACGGGCCAACGGATATCTTTTATCCCAAAAGAGGACTTCGACAGGAAGACCCCCTATCGCCTTTCCTTTTTATCCTAGGTGCCGAAGTACTTGCTAGAAAAATTCAGCATGAAGCAAACATCAATACCAATCAATTAGGGTTTCAAATAACCCGAATGGGAACAAACATCCCCTTCTTAGCATTCGCAGATGACATCCTCATCTTCGCCAAAGCAAACCAAACAGCATGCCTGAATGTCAAAAGTATTATCGAAGAGTACTGCTCCATATCAGGGCAATGTGTCAACTATCATAAATCTGCATTTCAGGCGACACCCAACATAACAAATAAAAAAAATTAATACAATCCATTCTCAACATCCCAAGCTCTGTCTCCCTAGAAAAATACCTAGGATGCCCTATAATCAATGGAAGGGTTAATCAAGATACATTCCAGGACACTGTTTTGGCTACCACTACACATTTATCAAAATGGAAAGCTAACTCTCTTTCCCTTGAAGGACGAGCAACCCTCATTAAAGCCAATCTGGCAGCCAAACCAAATTACATTATGCAATGCTTTATGCTACCAACAACGGTACACAATACACTAGACAAAGTCAACAGGAGGTTCTTATGGAACAAAGAACAAACATATAAACCCTTAATCGGCTGGGATAAAATCTGCAGGAACAAAAATAATGGAGGCATTGGTATCAGGAAAACAGAAGATATGAACAAAGCACTCCAAATGAAACTTATTTGGAAAATATTTGCGGAACCAAACAACATTTGGGTCAAAATCATTAATGAAAAATACCTATAGAATTCAAACATTCTCAACTACACAAGAAAAACCAACCATTCTTGGCAATGGGGAAAACTGCTCAAACTTCGCAACGAATTCAAATCCGGCATGCAATGGCTTATTAGAGATGGACGATCTATCAACTTCTGGGAGGACTCCTGGACTCCTAACCTTAAACTCACAAACTACATCCACCCACATACCATCATCAACACAAAGACCAAAGTCAGCAATTTTATCACAAACAAAAAATGGAACAAAACTGAACTAACAAGGGTTCTAAATGATGAGGCAGTCGAGATTATCACCAACATCCAATTACCCCAAAATGGTATTCCTGACCGACTCTATTGGGCTCCCAATAGGAACGGATGGTTTTCCACCAAGACCGCCTTCGAACTCATAACCAAACAGACTAACCCTATTAATAACAAATTTTCTTGGCTTTGGAAACTAGATACCTACCCCAAAGTTAAAAATTTCTTATGGAAAATTTGCCATGACGGCCTACCCACTAAAGCTAGACTAGCCCAAAAACATGTGGCGGTGCCACTTGCATTTGACTCATGTAATAACCCGCATGAAGACTTAAACCACTTCCTTTTTTAATGTCCTAACACTCTTAAACAAATAAGAAACCAAAGTCCTTACATCGAAAACCACATTAAAAGACTAAACACCATCAGAAGGAAACCAATTGACATAATCTGCGATCTACAATCGATACTAACTAAGAAAGAATGGGTTTGCCTTGCAACAACCTGGTGGGGCACATGGATCCACAGAAACCAAAAAATATTCCAAACCACAAGGCCAAGTAACATAAAAGATCTAACTTTATACATAAAAACACTAATACTCAATTGGAACAAAACAAAGAAACTTGAAACAGATGACCCAACACACCAAAGATCTACCCCAGCTCAACGGCGCAAAACCAAAAACATTAAGTGGGATAAACCTCGACCTGAATTTTGTAAAATAAACTTTGATGGCTCTAAACTACCAAACGGACCAATAGGGACAGGATTTATTATCAGGAATGAACATGCTGAAACTATTCATATGTCTAACCAAAAATATGGATGCCACTCTGCACTCATGGCAGAAACCATAGCGTTAAGAAACAGCATTAGAAAAGTTATCTCACTTAACCTCAACAAAATTGAAATAGAAGGAGATAACATGTGCCTTATTAACTCTATTTTAGGCATTTGGACTTGTCCATGGGAAATTGAAATGGTCATCGCTGATATCCTCATCGATCTCCATTCTTTCCAGGAAGTCCTGATAAGGCACGTTTTTCTGGAGGTGAACAGATTTGCTGACTACATTACGAAACTCAGCTTCTCATCCTCGATAATTGCCTTAGATTCCAACCAAGAACTGAGAGTTCTCATCCGTCAGGATTCTCTGGGCCGGACCTTGCACCGCAGCTAGGTCCCGTCTAATTCTTTCCTCATCAAAAAAAAAACTTCTAAGGCGACAAATTACAGTTTCGTAGCCCATAAATAAAGAAAAGGACGTTAAAATAGAGGCTTTTGGGCCCATTGACCCTTTAAGAGTTTTCAATTAATAAAAGAGATTCCTACTAGTTTTTATGTATTTTTCCTACCCCTACTAGCTTATTTTATTTTATTTTTTCTCCCTCTTCTTTGTTTTTTCTCTCTCTAAAATATTGTTTTTTGGGGTTTAGGGTTTAAGGGGTAGGGTTTAGGGTGTAGGGAGTAGGGTTTAGGGAGAGGGAGAGGGGTCCATTTTTACTAAGGGTCCATTAGTTTAAAAAAAGGTTTGTCAAAGGACCATTTACTTAACTCACCGGTTAAAATATGTGTTTGTAGCCCAAAGTAGTATTTTTTGCGACAAAAAGTCTATTTGTAGTCCAAAGTGATATTTTTTTGCGACATACAAGAATTTTATCGCCCAAAATTATACACTAGGGCTACCAATGTTTTTTCATCACGAAAATTCATGTTATGGGCGACAAAAATGATTTTTTGTAGCCCAAAAGCTTTTGGGGACAAATTTTAGTTTTTTTCGCCCCAAAATGTCACGGGGTGATGAAAGTTTTTTTGTAGCCCAAAAAAGACTTTTGGCGACAAAAATAAATTTGTCGCCCAATCTTATAAATTATGTCGCCCAAAGTCATTTTTCTTGTAGTGCAATCACCATATGATCATTCTCTATTTACAAAGCGTGTTCCTAAGGGTATTGTAGCAGCATTGATTTATGTTGATGACTTAATCATCACTGGTGATGATTTGGATGCTATCAGTCAAGTCAAATCTCCCTTCACCATGCCTTTACCGTCAAGACTTAGGTCTTATTCTCTATTTTGTGGGACCGGAAATTTCCAGAACTGATGTAGGGATACTTCTCAATCAAACAAAGTATGTACTCAACATATTTCACGACACAAACCTTTTAAACTCTAAACTTGTTGGCTTTCCCTTACCTCGAGGCCTTAACCTCTCTATTATGATGGTCCTTTACTGGATGAACCTAAGCAATTGAGGAGATTGATTGGTCGACTCCTCTACCTTAATCTATCTAGGCATGACCTTCCATATTCAGTTCAACACCCAAGTCAATTCTTGAGCTCTCCCTACCTATCACATATGCAAGTTGCTCTGCACGTGGTTCAGTATTTGAAAGGGACTATTGATCTCGGTCTCTTTTATCCTTCTGATTCTTTGTTGGCATTCATTGTGTTCTGTGATGTAGATTGGGGGACTTGTGTCTTCAGTGGACGATTTTTATATGGTTATTGTGCTTTCCTTGGTTCTTCCTTGATTTCCTAGAAAACCAAGAAGCAGAAGACGGTTTCCAAATCCTCTACAGAAGTAGAGTACCACGCCATGTCCAAGACTGCTAGCGAGCTTGTATGGTTGGGTAGCTTGATGTCTTATTTCCAATGTCCTATACCATTACATATTCCCCTCTTTTGTGATAACAATGTTGCATTGCACATTGTAGCTAATCTCGTGTTTCACGATAGAACAAAGCATCTCAAATTGGACTGCCATTATGTGTGTGATAAGCTTCAAGAAGGTCTTCTCTCTATTGCTCATATCAACTCTTCTCTTCAATTAGTTGACATACTAACTAAGCCATTAGGCGAGATGCAACATAAATTTATGTAGTCCAAGTTAGGACTGGTTTCATCTCTTCCATGTCCTACTTGAGGAGGGGATGTGAGTCAGTTAGACACGTTAGCTCTAAAAGAGTTTGTTAGAGTCTGATAAGCACTTCTCTTAAGTGTGTAATCAGTGTGATATAAGTGATCAAACACATTATAACATAATCAGATTAAGATGAATGAAATTCAATTGAGCTTTCTAGCTCTCTTTTCTCTCTCTTTTCTTCCATGGATGATCACTGAGGATCTTCTTAATTATATATGCTATAGCTATCATATATATAGTTGAAACAACATGCTAACGCTAGCTTACTTTTCTAGTTTTTAATCTGATTTAATTGTCCATTGTTACTCTACATTCGGACCGGACTGAGTAATGTATGGCCCAACCTTCAAAGAGACAGTCCCTCTAACTCACGACTCCATACCGACAAAAAAATCAAACTTGAATATTTAGGTTTGGGTCGGTTTAACCCATATATAGGGCCTTACTATTCGGAGCATAGACAATTTTTCCTTTCAGTGCATAGGGTCGCCACGTTACGTGAGGAGAGGCTCCACACGTAACGTGGCAGGAGACGCCACACGTTACGTGGGAGAAGAATCCACACGTTACGTGGGAATAGGCTCCACACGTAACGTGTGGAGCCTCCCCAGCTTTAAAAGCCTTAGGTTCTCCTCCTTCCTCCATTTACATTCACCCCGCCGCTGCACTCTCAATTTTCTCCCTACGTTACGCATCTACGTAGTCGCCTCGTTACAAATCAACAAGTTATGCGCGTTACGTAGATCCATTTCCTTGAAAGGTTAGTAACATCCCATATCTTGTAAAAAAAAAAATTGAAGTTTTTGTATATTTATTCTAGATCCATAATGTTTATGTTCTTGTATTTGTTGTTTTTGTTAATTTTGAAGTAGTTTAGGGTATGAAATTGTAGAAATTTGTTAGATTTGTATGAAAGGGGGTTTAGGGTTTATGTTGAATTTGTATGAATTGATGTGAATTTTTTAGTTAGATTTGTATGAATTAGAGGTATTTTAGTTAGATTTGTATGAAGTAGTGGTATTTTAGTTAGATTTATTAAATTAGTGTGCTTTTGTATGAATTTTTGAAAAATTTTGAGTGGCCGGATTCTGCACAATTCGCCGGAGTAGTCGCCGGAGAGTCGTCGCCGGAGAAGAAGCCGGATCGCTGGCCACGTAACGTGTGGAAGGCCTCCACACGTAACGTGGCCAGGGATCCGGCGACGACTCTTCGGCGACTACTCCGGCGACTCTCCGGCGACGAGACTATTTTTGTTCTTGCATTTGATGGTTAATTTTGAAGTAGTTATTTTGTAGGAATTTGAGAGATTTGTATGAAAGGGTGTTTAGGATTTAGGGATTTTTTAATGCCCGTATCCTCCAGATTTGTGTTTTTTGAGATAAAATGATTTATTGTTGTAGATGGAGCCTGGTGAGAGAACGAGACGTAGAATCAGACGAAACCTCGTCCGGGATACTTCGTTTCAGACTGAGGAGGAGGTAACCCGTAGGTCTAGGGTTGCGGGATAAAATGATTTTTTGTTCTATGCTCCATGAAGTATCCCTTCTCATTGCACTCATATAAGAAATGTTGCACAACTGTTCTTCCTTCCATGCCCTTCTTTCGTATCTCATGCATGATGTTGTACACTTGCTTCATCTTAGTCAAGTTTCCTGGGGACGACCTGATTGTAGTATGAATCTTTTGAGGCTTGCAATGATTGACTGTCATCACCCTAATAATCTCCTTATCTTCAGCGTTTGGTCGCCCAACTAATGCATGACCATACATATTCTCATTTATCACATGATTGTGAGTTCTATGTTGTACACTGATCTTCCACGATCCTTTCGGCCCTTCTTTAAGCCTCAACATGAAGGGACACCCACACTTCTTCGACCTTGTGATGTCTCTCACTTAGTCAGCTTGTTTAGGCACGTTTTGTCCATGCCTATCACACGGTAACCAAGTCCCCCCAAGGGCCGAAGGGGTGGAAGGTTTAGTCCTCTACTTTTTGATGCAGAAGTGTTGACACATAGCCATCTCTCGCACCCACATAAATGCTTCTTCTCTAGACTCCCAGATTTGATCAGTTGTGAAGAACTTTGAATAATCATCAGAGACGAAAACATCCTCTTCTGGTGGTACACTAAACTGAGGCTATGTGTGTAGGGATGGAAAGCAAAATTGTGGGGTAGCATGAGATAAAGATGCTTCTGGAGGCGGAACACTATAGTCAAACGATCCAAGTGAGAAGGATGGTATATCTGTGTTCCATTCCGGAAGCGGTTGATGAGGTGTTTCCCAAACAGAAAATGTCTTTTGTGGGGTGCTCCAGTCATCGAGGGAAATATTGTTTAACCCCTCGTACAAATAATAGTTCGTCTGCATACACATGGAATCATCTCATCAAGTAGTGAACTAATTATAAATTGTAAAACCATAATTCCCTTTAAGAAATCAGATTTTGCTAAATGGCACGGTTTGTGACAAACCGTGCACTAACCCGTGCCATTTTACAGAAGGGACTTAACAACCAGTATCTGGTTGTGGGTTCACACGTAACGTGTAAGGATGTTCCACACGTTACGTGTGAAACATCCCCACACGTTACGTGTTGAAGAGTCCCACACGTTACGTGTGAACAATCTTGTCACAGAACGCGTGGAACTGTTCTTCAATGTAACGAGCATCTCGCATTCTAAACCCTAAATCCTAGAAATAAAATCTAGTATCTAAAACTTTGTTTGTAATTCCTAAACAATAAAAGTCAAGTTCAAAACTTACAAAATCTAGCATGTGAAACTTGGTTAAACCCTAAACAATGTCTAGTTTTCTAAACCCTAAACATAAAGCTAAAAACTTTGAACATGTTCAAAACAAAAAAAATGCTTCATTTTAACTTTAAATAACGGAAATTACCTCAATCGAAAGTGGAATATCTTTGACATTGTTGTTCCAATACTCGTTGTTGTTCGTATTGTCCATTTTTTTGCAAAAATTGAGAGTGTAAAAACAAATTTTGGAGTGTTTCAAATGAAGGTTTAGGCTCGAAATGGTGGGTTAGTCGGGGAAGATGAAGGGGACCATTAATTCAGTTAGGTGGGGACAAGACGGTTAATTCAATGCGTTTTGCAACAGACCGAACCACACGTTACGTGTGAGCATCATCCACACGTAACGTGTGGGCATCAGGGTTACGGTTAGGGATAGGGTTTAGGGTTAGGGTTTAGGGTTTTTGGGAGTGTTTAGGGTACATTATTTAGGGTTTAGGGTATATTATTTAGGGTTTAGGGTTTATGATTTAGGGTTTAGGGTATAGGGTTTAGGATAAAAGGCTCATGACTACAACTGTATACAGCTATATACTACAGTTGGTTATTAGCTGTCAATCAGATTTCTTTTTTTTTTAGGCTGGTTATTAGCTGTCAAACACATTGCTTTTTCAATATATAAGAAGCATTAGGGTTGTTTGTTCAGTACAACAAGTCCAACACAAGCGGCGCTCGAAGATACATTTTTTGGTACGCTTCTTCTTCCAGTTTCTTTCGATTTATTAACCCTAATTTTTTTTATTAATGGATTCATGATATTTGTAGCAAACCAAACACTACAACAAATAATGGCATCTTCATCCAAACCATCAACATACGCAGATAAGCTATGCTATTGTAATTTAAAAGCTGTTGTCCGAAGTTGGGATTTGCAGTGGAACTACGGAAGGAGGTATTGGGGATGCCCAGAACTGGGGTGTTGTTTCAGGGAGTGGATTGATCCAATGTACGAGGACAGGGCACACGCGGTTATTCGACAACAATGGCAAGAAAAACAAGATCTTGTTAAGGAGAATCAAGATCTTGTAAAGCAAAATCAAGATATTCTTAAAGATTTTGATAACATTCGTAGGTATAACCTCAAACTACTAAATGATATACATCGTAGGTGATTAATGTCGTATCTTTTGTGTAATGTTGTTCATGTACTATCAACCTTTGTAGGGAGCAAGCAAATTTAGCAAACCAGAGATATCATATGAAGCGAACGTTTACCAGAGACTATCCTAATTTCTTCAAACGCTAAAGCAATGTCATATATTTTCTCTTATTATTTCTAAGTTTATGAACAACTTGTGTTCTTTCCTGTATTGTGTGTTAAATGTGGTTGTAGTCAACCAGCGTAATGAATAATTTGTTTTTGTCTTCTAGGTTCATTATTTTGTATTGTTTTTTTATTAATATTAGATAAAAGTTGGGCAATGGGGGTAACCCTCTCCTAATGTCTATTTACAAATCATACACAAAATTCATACACAATATTATAATATGATTCATACACAACATTGAAACACAAATAAATACTAAAAATAAACAATAATATTTATACAACATCCACAACATTATAATATATTAAAATAACCACACGTAACGTGTGGTTAGGCTCCACACGTTACGTGTGGTTAGGCTCCATACGTTACGTGTGGTTCGGTTCCACACGTTACATGTGGAGCCTATGCGCTGAAAGGCAGTTTTGCCTATGCGCCGAAAAGTAATCGTGCATATATATGGGTCACTAGACCAACTTGTGATGGGTGAGACAACTAGCTTACTAATCATGAGCAACAAAGAATTAGTATTTATGTGCTCAAATCCAGGGGCAGATTTACATGGACCCCTGCTCAAAAAAAACTTTCACATTTTTTAAATCTTTTTTACCTTTATTTAATCTGAAAATATAATTTCAGCTAGTCCTAATAGATTTAAGCCTTGAAAATGATATTTTCTTAAGTTTTTCCCCTTCATCTCATCTGAAAATGCAATTTCAGCCAGCCCTAACAGATTTAAGTCACAAAAATAAAATTACTTAAGTTTTTTTTCCTCATCATGTGAAAATTACCTTAAGCTTCATAAAAAAAATTAAAATTGATTTTTGTGAAATAGAAATTAAGCCACGTTGGATTGAAATCAATGTTTTGAGGATTGAAAACTAGCGGACTCCTAAAACAACTGTTCGCTCTCTTGCTTTTTGATTCTCTCCTTTAATCCCTGCAATCAAACCGTTCTTCTTCGCTCTCTTGCTCTCAAGATATACCTTGTGTTCGCTCTCTTGCTCTCTTCTCGATTCTCTCTTTCACTTTCTCAAATCGAACTTCCGTTGCACACTCAAGCATTCTTCGAGCGATTTCCAGCGATTTGAAACCCTAGAAAATGCAATTTCCACCGAATCAACAGAAAGAAGAAGAATCGTCGCGATTTTGGCAACAAACTAGAACACATAAATACGAAGAATCAACAGCAAAAGAAGAACAAAATGAGGTCAAAGATAGCAAGTGGAACACAAGGTATATTTTCGGTATGCAGTTTATACATTATGCAAAGGTAGATGTAGATATTTCTCACTAAATACATAATCGCAAAAGGTAGATGTAGAGATTTCTCACTAAATACATACTCTGATTTGAACTTGCTTCTATATATGTGACTGGATATAAGTCTGTGCATAATAGATCAGTAAAAAGTGCATGACTCGCTGCTTTTGCTCTAACATGTGTGTGTAGATGCATGGCTGAAGAGTGTTGGTGCATGAGTAAGTGTTTGTAGGTGCATGACTTAGTGTGTGATGGTGTATGAGTAACTATGTGTGTAGATGCAAGAGTTCATGCACCTATTTATATAGGTGCATGACTGAAAACGAATTGGTGCATGAGTAAGTGTTTATAGGTGCATCAGCTAATGAACGTTGGTGCATAAGTAAATTTGAATCTAGATGCATGAATATATTTGTGTGCATGAGTCAGAGAATATGAGTGCATGAGTAAGTATTTCTATGTGCATGACACACATAGTTACTCATGCACCAACACACAGTAAGTCATGCACATAGAAACACTTACTCATGCACTCATAGTGTGTAGATGCAAGGGTTAAGAGTGTGTAGATGCATGAGCCTATTTGTATAGGTGCATGACTGAAAATGGATTGATGCATGAATGAATATTTTTGTGTGCATGAGTCAGAGAATATGTGTATGTGAGTGCATGAGTAAGTGTATCTAGGTGCATGACTTAGTTTGTGATGGTGTATGAGTAACTATATGTGTATGTGCCTTCGTCTTTGTATGCAGGTGCTTCAGTTAAGAGTGTGTAGATGCATGAGCCTAACATGTGGTTATGTGAATAATACTGTCCATTATGAATGATATATGTGTATAATATGTAGGAAAAAGGAAGCATGGTGATGACAAAAATCCACCCCATATAGTCAAGGAGTTAAGATATGGTACATTAATCATTAGTCAAACACTAATCTAGCTTACATCACCAAGCAAAACTCAAAAGAAATCCAGATCTCAAGCTAAAACAAAACAACTAGATCCAGTTACAACAAATACAACTTCGCCATCACCATCAATAACAAAAAGAGTAACAAGATCACAAAAATATGTAGACACTGGTAAGTCAAATAGAAATATAAATACATCAGTCAAGTAGAAATACAAATGCATGAGTAAAAAATAACTAAAGTGCATGAGTTATTTCTTATTGGTACATGAGTTATTTCTCTGTAATTTCTTTTTGGTGCATGAGTTGGTATGTTAGTGCATGACTTAATATATGATATTGCATGAGTAATTAGTTGTTGGTGCATGAGTATGTTTGTGCACCAATAAACAACCACTCATGCACTTTAACAGTATAGTCACAAGCAAAATCACTTATATGTGCAGCTTTACAAACACACTTATGCACCAATAAACAATCACTCATGCATAAGTATGTTTGCAAAGGTGCATGAATAAGTGCTTGTGCTTGTGTTTAAAAATGTGTGCATGAACAAATTCTTGTGCACCGTGAATTAACAGACAGTGAAGACCAACAAAATGTGCAACTAGCGACAATACATGGAGATGCACCCCTCCCACTCCTCTGGCTGGTAAGCTAATGCTCATCATATCTCTGTAAATTTTAATCACCATGGATTTGTTAGTCAATATCTAATGCCTTTGAGTTTTGAACACATGGAAGAGAAGAAAGACCCAGGGAAAAGGCCCTCAAAAATCAAAAAGGACAAGGGTCTTGGATGAAGATCACAACGATAGTGAAGATGTACCTATTGCTGAGATGCTTTTGAAGATAGAGAGGAAAGCAACAGAAGAAAGGAAGTCTGCTGCTAAAAAGGCTGCTGCAGACATACAAGGGAAGGCCAGGATGGAGGTTGATGAGGAGAAGAAGAAAAAGAAAACAAACACATAGGTGAAGGGGGATAAAGAGAAGGTGGAGAATGTGTTTGTCTTAGAATCCAAGATCCCAAAGCTGGGGAACAAAAGGGGGATTCTAGAACTGAGGAAGGACTACACAATGCTGGTGTGTAGAACATCCCCCTCTGTTATTTCCACCTATGTGCTTTCCCAATCTGATTTCACACCCAACCAGAGAAATGCTCTAATGGAAATCGGCTTTGAAAGTGTTGTCCACTGGGATATAAAAGACATGCCTATGAGGCTAGGCCATTATGTCTGCAGCAGGTTTCACCCTCTCAATTCTACAATAAAACTTATTGATGGGAGGAAGATACCCGTTACCGATACTGATGGCTATGATTATCTTGGCATTCCAAAGGGAGAGGTTGAGATTGACTTACCTAAATCACTCATAAATGAGGAGGTTCTGTAGAGACTGAAGGATGATTTTAAGGGGGAGGATATCAGGAATTTGACGGTCACCGACATCTTAAAGAAAATGAAACAGTATGATGGAGGGATTTGGTTTAAGAGATATTTCATTCTGTTGTTTATCAACACAATTGTTGAATCTTATTCCAGTGGGAAAATAAACCTGAAGATTCTTCAATTGCTGGACTATGTTGATGAAATAAGGAACTTCAATTGGAGCTCTTTCATGTACAAGGCACTTATCAATTGCTCTGTTGCATGGGCAAATAAACAACAAAAGACTTTCAATGGCAGCTTGCTTCTACTACAGGTAAATATTCCCATTTTGGTGTTTTGATAACTGCATGAGTTAATGTGTGTAGATGCATGACTGAAAAGAGTGTTGGTGCATCACTTAGTGTGTGTTAGTGCATGAGCAATTATGTGTGTAGGTGCAAGGGTTAAGAGTGTGTAAATGCATGAGCCTATTTGTATATGTACATGACTGAAAATGAATTGGTGCATGAGACAGTGTTTATAGGTGCATAAGCTTATACACGTTGGTGCATAAGTGAATTTGCTCCTGGATGCATGATAGAATATATCTGTGTGCATGAGTCAGAGAATATGAGTGCATGAGTAAGTGTTTCTAGGTGCATGACTTAGTTTGTGATGGTGCATGAGTAACTATATGTCTATGTGCATTGGTCTGTGTATGTAGGTGCTAGAGTTAGTAGTGTGTAGATGCATGAGCCTATTTGTACGGGTGCATGACTTAAAATGGATTGGTGCATGAGTAAGTGTTTATATGTGCATAATCTAATGAGTGCATAAGTAACTTTGTTTCTAGATGCATGAATATATCTGTGTGCATGAGTCAGAGAATATGAGTGCATTAGTAAGGGCCACTGAGTGCATGAGTCAATCATTATCTAGTAATATATGTGTTTGCTTTACAAGTATTCTATGACTAATTTCTTTTTGAATTATGTTTTCCAGTTGATTTACGTGGATAGACTGAAGTGGAAAGGTTTGAATGTCCAGAGAAAATTCCCGATAATCAGGAACTGGACCACCAGGATGTTGAAGGATAGGGAGGATCAGGAGATCCTGCATGGTGGTTTCGGGAATGGATTTCTGCTGGGTAGACCAACCTTCACTGACCATGTAGAGGCAAGCGCGAGCAGGGAGGTGAATGAAGCTGAAGAAGCAGAGCTTGAAGTTCCAACTCAACCGGCAAATGTCGTTGAAACAGACGAGCAGATGAAGGCTTTTATGGAGGAATACTTAAAGGAGATAGAAGGCATGGCTCGCAGTGTACGAGCTGTTTTAATGAAGAAGAAGCAAATCCCGCCACAACTGAAGAGAAACAGTGTCTTGCAGACAGTCAACAACCAGGCTGAAAAAATTATCAACGTAAAGCTTACCTCAACGATTGAAGATGAGGTGTTTGAGGAACAAGCAACCCAAGACACTGAGTTCTGGGATTTAGCTGTGAAATGTATGGAGGAGGTTGAGAAAACAATTACTGAACAGAAAGAACACAGCGGGAACATGTTTATTCCCGGATTTTTAGATCTTATTCATACAATCACAAAAGAAAATGTTGAGAATGATGTGCAAGAAGAGGAGGTTGAGAATGTTGTCAACATGGAGGATGATGAAGAAGTGGTGGTTTCTAACAAGGTCGTTGCTGGAGAAGTGGTTGGGGAAGACGTTGTTGAGAAGGACGTTGGTGGAGAAGTGACTATGGAGGATTTTGTTGAGAAGCACAAGGAGGGTAAGGACAAGGACAACAAAGAAAGAGATACAGAGCATGCAGAAAATAGGGGGGTAAGTGACTCTACGAAATTATTTGATACATGATTCTCCATGAATGACATTAAGCTTTAGTGTATGATACTGATGCTTTTTCTTTATTATTGCAGATGGGTCCAGAAATCCCTAGTTTTGACTTGGGCCTATCACCAATACAGGTAAATCGCCTTTAAAATTATTGTTGAGGATGGTGTAGATGCATAAGCCTATTTATATAGGTGCATGACTGAAAAGGATAGCAAAAGTGAATTTGGTCCTAGATGCATGAATATATCTGTGTGCATGAGTCAGAGAATATGAGTGCATTATTAAAGGCCACTGAGTGCATGAGTAAATATGTTTTTAGGTTACATGTAATATAGTTAACAAAAATACTATTTTTTGAAGGTGGAATTGGAACACCAATTGGAGGTTGTTGCTGTGAAGGAAGTTGTTGACAAGGAAAAGGATAACAAAAGTGAAAGAGACACAGAGGAGACGGAGAAGGATGTCGTTGCTGACAAGGACAAGGAGGACAAGGAGGCTGACAAGGAAGTTGCTGACAAGGAGGCTGGAGAGAGTGTACAACAACAGGATGTAGATCAAGAGAAAGAGAGTGAGAAGGATCACGTTGCTGACAAGGAAGTTGCTGACAAGGAAGGGATGGGGACAGACAAAGGGATGGAAGAAATTGTAGCTCAAGAGCACAAGGATGATGCTGAAGATATTGTAAAACAAAAGACTGTGGGTGCATGAGTCAATGAATATTAGTGCATGAATGAATAATTATTGGTGCATCAATGAATCCATGAGTTAATGAATATTTGTTAATAACTGTGAGTGCATGAATGAATGTTTTTTGGTGCATCTGTTAATAACTTCTTCTTTTTTGTATGTGTTATAGGAGAACATCACCAAGCAAAAAGTGCAAGAGGATAATGTAAATAAGCAACCAAAAAAGGTATAGAAAACAAGATGTTTATATGTGAATTATTCATTGTCTAACTAAGTAGTATCGATTTTAAAAAAATTCCTAATTAAAAAACTTGTGAATGTGGGATTTGTCAGGTGAAATTTGTGTGCAGTTCTGATCCAAAAGGTATAGCTGAAGCTACACCAGCAGAGAAAAGGAACATTTTTCCTTCTGAAAACACAATTTCTCCATTTAAAGAGAGAGAAGTAAATATTTCAAAAGAACAACAACCGATGAGAGGATCATTTACAATTGGATAATTGTTGAAGAAGGAGGGGAAAAGTAAGTACATATTTAATTATATGAATTTGGTTATAACATTTAATAACATGTAGCTAGTTTACGATTTTTTTTTTTTTTTTTTGTGTTGCAGTGAAGATGTTTTTCGAATGGAAGATACCACTCTTAAGAAAAATGACTTGATTACATTGGCTGAAAATGCTCAAGTAGACAGTTTGTTAATTGATGCTTTTACGGTCATGTTAAATGAAAATGAAACATATAGGGGTCGTATGTCACCGTTGAGATTCTTTCTACCGTCAATAGCTATGGTAAGTCACAGTTTTGCAACAATATTATGTTAATTGGTGCTCTAATTTATTAATTTCCATTTTTTTGTATTCGCAGACTTTTGCTTGTGAGGACACATTATACACAATGGAGGAGAAATCTAGCCTATTCACAGATACAGTGCTAGAAACATTTGCTGCTATCAAGGGTTTTAAGAACAAAAACTACACAATTAAAAATGTTGATGTGGTAATTATCTTACACTCAGCTTTTACTAGTGCATGAGTATGTTTATCAAACTGCATGAGGTTTTTATTATTGGTGCATGAGTTAGTAGGTTAAAGTTCATGAGTGATTGTGCGATTGTATGTTGGTGCATGAGACAGTGTTTTGTATGTTGGTGCATGAGTATGTTTATCAAACTGCATGAGGTTTTTTTTATTGGTGCATGAGTTAGTAGGTTAAAGTTCATGAGTGATTGTGTGATTGTACGTTGGTGCATGAGACAGTGTTTTGTATGTTGGTGCATGAGACAGTGCTCAAAAGTGCATGGACCAATGCTTATAGGTGCATGAAGTATTGTTTGTAGAGTGCATATACTACTGTTTCTGGGTGAATCAATGAGTTAATTTGAAGGAATAGTTATGAGTGCATGAGGGGGTGGATATATGTGCATGATAACTGCATTAATGTGCATGAGTAAGTCCATGTTGTTATTAGATAACTTACAATCTGTTTTTCTTTTACTTGTACAGTTCTTTTGCCCAATTATTAACCATGGGTATTACTATTTGATTGCAATAAATGTCAAGAACCCAAGTTTCCATATCATAGACAACTCATCAAGTGAGAGCGATGACAAGTATGGAAAAGTACCATCTACTCTGGTGAGTAGACATTGAGTATAATGATTTTATAACAATTAAAGGTTTTGATATACAGAAATGTGATAGAATTTAACTGGTTTATTTGTGCAGAGACATATGATGGTCAGTTTCTTCATGAATAATGATATGGAAGCCAAAGCTAAAGCAATTGAAGACATTGCAAATGTCCCATGTGAAAGGCTGCAAATGAAATGGAGGGATGCAAAAAACAAAGTTGACTGTGGGGTCTTTCTACTAAAACACATGGAGACATATATGGGCAATGGACTGTCAAGCTGGAATTCTAAACTGAATACGGGAGACAAACGCCAGTTGGCAAAGCTTAGGATCAAGTATTGTTATGGCCTCCTAACCAGCGAGTTTAATGAAAGGAAGGCCAGAGTTGAACAAATTATTCAAGAGAAAAAAGCTGAAAATGTAGCAGCTGTGCGTGGTCGTGGGCGTGGGTGTGGGAAAAAGAATGTTTCAATGTAATTTGGCTAATCTAGTGAACAGTTTAGGTAATGGTTGTAGGAATTTGGTTTGGATGTTTTTAGGAAACAGTAGGTATTTGTAAGTATATGAGTTTTTGTGGAAAGAAACAGTAGGTGCATGAGTTAATATGCAAAAATGCATGAGTTATTATTTGTTGGAACTTGGAACAGAATTAGTGATTTTGTATTGGTGCATGGGTAGTATGTGGAAAGTGCATGAGTTATTATGTGTTGGTGCATGAGTTGATTTATAAAAAGTGCATGAGTTAATGTGTTGGAACTTGGAACAGAATAGTGATTTTGGTGCATGAGTAGTATGTGGAAAGTGCATGAGTCATTGTTTGTTGCTGCATGAGTTGATTTGTAAAAGTGCATGAAGAGGGAGGAGTATTTAAAGAGGAGCAAAACGGAGGGAAGTCGAACTGACACATCTGACAGTTTCCCATTTCTCTCTCTCATACCTCTCTCTCTCTCCTTACCCCTCCCTCTCTCCTTCCGAAAAAGAAAATAAATAAATCTGTAGTATGTTGGTGCATGAGTTAATATGTAAAAGTGCACGAGTTGATATGTGGAGAGTGCATGAGTCATTGTTTGTTGGTGCATGAGTTGATATGTAAAAGTGCATGAGTTATTATGTGTTGGAACATGGAACAAAATTGGTGATTTTGGTGCATGAGTACTATGTGAAAAGTGCATGAGTCACTGTATTTTGGTGCATGAGTGAGTATACATAAGTGAATTTCTTAATATCTGAATACATATAAAATTTGAAAACACCTAATTAACATATTGAGGACAAGTCGTGATGTTATGTCCCGACCTTTTACAAAGAGTACATAATCTTGTCTTCTTCCTCGAATTTTTGATTCCAACCTCTTGGCCGCTTCTAATGCGCATCTTCCTGAACTTGTTCTTTGCCATTTCATGAGGATGTACATTCACTTGATCCGGTAACGGGCCTACAAATTTCTCAAACTTATAGTTGCTAGCTGATGTTGAGGCAGAAGGATCAACTACTTGTGACCTTGTGAGTGCAGCCTTTTGTTCCTTTAAAATAGCTAAAAAGTCTTTCAATTTGTCCATGTCATCACCAACAATGTCGACACAAGAGTACATTTCTGTCATCACTTCAGCCAACAGCCTCTTCTTTTCATCAATTTGAACACTCGCATCATACACTACACCATCCACTTCAAAAATTGGTTGTAGAATCGCTTGCTTCGTCCAACGAGTGTTGATGAGGGTAGGAGGCAAGACAGTTGCATGAGTATTCTTGAAAGCAAAGAAAATATGTCGGCAAGGAAAGCCCATAGTGAGGAAATTATTGCAAGAACAATGATACTCATTACTTGCAACCAGTTTCTAAAAGTGCATGAGTTATTATGTGTTGGAACATGGAACAAAATTGGTGATTTTGGTGCATGAGTACTATGTGAAAAGTGCATGAGTCACTGTATTTTGGTGCATGAGTGAGTATACATAAGTGAATTTCTTAATATCTGAATACATATAAAATTTGAAAACACCTAATTAACATATTGAGGACAAGTCGTGATGTTATGTCCCGACCTTTTACAAAGAGTACATAATCTTGTCTTCTTCCTCGAATTTTTGATTCCAACCTCTTGGCCGCTTCTAATGCGCATCTTCCTGAACTTGTTCTTTGCCATTTCATGAGGATGTACATTCACTTGATCCGGTAACGGGCCTACAAATTTCTCAAACTTATAGTTGCTAGCTGATGTTGAGGCAGAAGGATCAACTACTTGTGACCTTGTGAGTGCAGCCTTTTGTTCCTTTAAAATAGCTAAAAAGTCTTTCAATTTGTCCATGTCATCACCAACAATGTCGACACAAGAGTACATTTCTGTCATCACTTCAGCCAACAGCCTCTTCTTTTCATCAATTTGAACACTCGCATCATACACTACACCATCCACTTCAAAAATTGGTTGTAGAATCGCTTGCTTCGTCCAACGAGTGTTGATGAGGGTAGGAGGCAAGACAGTTGCATGAGTATTCTTGAAAGCAAAGAAAATATGTCGGCAAGGAAAGCCCATAGTGAGGAAATTATTGCAAGAACAATGATACTCATTACTTGCAACCAGTTTCTAAAAGTGCATGAGTTATTATGTGTTGGAACATGGAACAAAATTGGTGATTTTGGTGCATGAGTACTATGTGAAAAGTGCATGAGTCACTGTATTTTGGTGCATGAGTGAGTATACATAAGTGAATTTCTTAATATCTGAATACATATAAAATTTGAAAACACCTAATTAACATATTGAGGACAAGTCGTGATGTTATGTCCCGACCTTTTACAAAGAGTACATAATCTTGTCTTCTTCCTCGAATTTTTGATTCCAACCTCTTGGCCGCTTCTAATGCGCATCTTCCTGAACTTGTTCTTTGCCATTTCATGAGGATGTACATTCACTTGATCCGGTAACGGGCCTACAAATTTCTCAAACTTATAGTTGCTAGCTGATGTTGAGGCAGAAGGATCAACTACTTGTGACCTTGTGAGTGCAGCCTTTTGTTCCTTTAAAATAGCTAAAAAGTCTTTCAATTTGTCCATGTCATCACCAACAATGTCGACACAAGAGTACATTTCTGTCATCACTTCAGCCAACAGCCTCTTCTTTTCATCAATTTGAACACTCGCATCATACACTACACCATCCACTTCAAAAATTGGTTGTAGAATCGCTTGCTTCGTCCAACGAGTGTTGATGAGGGTAGGAGGCAAGACAGTTGCATGAGTATTCTTGAAAGCAAAGAAAATATGTCGGCAAGGAAAGCCCATAGTGAGGAAATTATTGCAAGAACAATGATACTCATTACTTGCAACCAGTTTCTAAAAGTGCATGAGTTATTATGTGTTGGAACATGGAACAAAATTGGTGATTTTGGTGCATGAGTACTATGTGAAAAGTGCATGAGTCACTGTATTTTGGTGCATGAGTGAGTATACATAAGTGAATTTCTTAATATCTGAATACATATAAAATTTGAAAACACCTAATTAACATATTGAGGACAAGTCGTGATGTTATGTCCCGACCTTTTACAAAGAGTACATAATCTTGTCTTCTTCCTCGAATTTTTGATTCCAACCTCTTGGCCGCTTCTAATGCGCATCTTCCTGAACTTGTTCTTTGCCATTTCATGAGGATGTACATTCACTTGATCCGGTAACGGGCCTACAAATTTCTCAAACTTATAGTTGCTAGCTGATGTTGAGGCAGAAGGATCAACTACTTGTGACCTTGTGAGTGCAGCCTTTTGTTCCTTTAAAATAGCTAAAAAGTCTTTCAATTTGTCCATGTCATCACCAACAATGTCGACACAAGAGTACATTTCTGTCATCACTTCAGCCAACAGCCTCTTCTTTTCATCAATTTGAACACTCGCATCATACACTACACCATCCACTTCAAAAATTGGTTGTAGAATCGCTTGCTTCGTCCAACGAGTGTTGATGAGGGTAGGAGGCAAGACAGTTGCATGAGTATTCTTGAAAGCAAAGAAAATATGTCGGCAAGGAAAGCCCATAGTGAGGAAATTATTGCAAGAACAATGATACTCATTACTTGCAACCAGTTTCTAAAAGTGCATGAGTTATTATGTGTTGGAACATGGAACAAAATTGGTGATTTTGGTGCATGAGTACTATGTGAAAAGTGCATGAGTCACTGTATTTTGGTGCATGAGTGAGTATACATAAGTGAATTTCTTAATATCTGAATACATATAAAATTTGAAAACACCTAATTAACATATTGAGGACAAGTCGTGATGTTATGTCCCGACCTTTTACAAAGAGTACATAATCTTGTCTTCTTCCTCGAATTTTTGATTCCAACCTCTTGGCCGCTTCTAATGCGCATCTTCCTGAACTTGTTCTTTGCCATTTCATGAGGATGTACATTCACTTGATCCGGTAACGGGCCTACAAATTTCTCAAACTTATAGTTGCTAGCTGATGTTGAGGCAGAAGGATCAACTACTTGTGACCTTGTGAGTGCAGCCTTTTGTTCCTTTAAAATAGCTAAAAAGTCTTTCAATTTGTCCATGTCATCACCAACAATGTCGACACAAGAGTACATTTCTGTCATCACTTCAGCCAACAGCCTCTTCTTTTCATCAATTTGAACACTCGCGTCATACACTACACCATCCACTTCAAAAATTGGTTGTAGAATCGCTTGCTTCGTCCAACGAGTGTTGATGAGGGTAGGAGGCAAGACAGTTGCATGAGTATTCTTGAAAGCAAAGAAAATATGTCGGCAAGGAAAGCCCATAGTGAGGAAATTATTGCAAGAACAATGATACTCATTACTTGCAACCAGTTTCTGAACAACACAGATTCTGCCAAATTCGTCTTCAACCTTAAAGTGATGGATATCAGCATCTTTTTTTAGTTCATCAAGGCTGCAATGATACGTACCACTAACAAACACCTCTTGGACATCATAAAATGCATTGATAGTGTAAATAGCTGCTAGGTTCTTTTCAAACTGGTAAGGCGTCTTCATCCGTGGAGTGCAGGTAGCGGAATCCATATCACACTTCTTCTGATTATGCCGCTGCGATTCAATTGCACTGTTATACTGCATCATGAACACCACTAGGCTTGATTGAGACCCTATGAAATTTCCAAAAAAACTGTTTTGACTCTCAGACCTTGATGTCGTCCTTAGTTGGGACGACATTCTCACATCATGAAAAAATGCAGGGATCCAATAACGCCATAGTTCAAACATTACTCCTAGCCACTCATGCCCTTGGAAACCAAATTCTTCAAGAACCGAGAACCACTCATTTTCAAACTCAATTGGAGTGAGTTCGTCACTCCAAACAATCTTCTTGAACTTCTTTTGGAACGAATCAATGATAGAAGGATTTGTATTTAGAGGGAACTTAACCTTGTTAGCAACCTTCATCATTATATGCCACATGCACAACCGGTGGACAGAATGAGTAAACACTCGTTCAACAGCAGCCTTGACAGATGCAGCTTGATCAGTTATAATGACATGAGGTTCATGGCCCATCGCCTTCTTGAAATTCTCAAATAACCACACATAAGACTCAATGTCTTCATGCAAAAGCAAAGCAGCAGCAAATGTAATAGACCTCTTATGATTGTCCACTCCAGTAAATGGTATGAACACCATATTATATCTGCAATATGGGGTGCAAGAGTTTGAGCATGTTAGTGCATGAGTGAATCAGTAAAGGTGCATGAGTGACTGACTATATGTGCATGAGTTACTAGGTATAGGTGCATGAGTTACTCATTATAAGTGCATGCATTACTCATTATAAGTGCATGAGTTGATGAGTATAGGTGCATGACTTACTCATTATAAGTGCATGAGTTACTCAAGGTACATGGGAAAACCATTTGAAAAACATAAATCAGATTACATAAGTAAATGCATGAAAATAAAATTACCTAATCAATTGGTATGTAGCATCAGCCGACACTACATCACCGAAATAAGAGAAACTCTTCCGATTGATAGGATCACACCAAAACAAACGGCATAGCTGGCCCTCCTTGTTTACGTCATAGTCAAAGTAATATGCATTACAACATTCTTTCTTCTTCAAAAAGTCATTGATGACCATTTGAGCGTCACTGCCTTCCATGTATGAGTTCAAACCCCTCATAAAGTTCTTGAAGTCAACAACAGTGGCGCCTACGTTAGCATATGAACCCACTAGATTCTTGTACACTTTGTAACTCTTAGTGACACCAATATTGGATTTAATACAGTTCATCATAATTTCTTGATGAAATTGAGTCACTTGCCTGTTCCCTTTTGAGAAAACCATATGAGACAACTCCAACATAGCATGTGTATGACCATACTCCAATTTTGTAACACGGTAACCATCATTACCTTCGTACTTGAGCCAACACTTAGCTTCACAGCCACATCTATTAGATATTCTCCTCCTTTTCACAACATCTCCATCTGTCGCGATAGCCTGGTTGAACTCAGAATATGGAGATACAACTTTGTATCCTTCTCTGTTACAACAAAGGTGCTTCCAAATAACAGTCGGCGGTACATCCTTGTTTTTCTTGGTAGAACAAACACGAACAGTAAAACCACATGACGCTGCATAAGCTTCGTAAAAGGTGATAGCGTCATTAAGAGTCGGGAAAAGCTGCCCAAGATACGGCTTCAATGCATCATTGCACTCAAGAATAATATATTCAGCGGTAATGCTTGGGGAAACAAATATAATATTATGCTTCATTTGACGTTCATCTCCTGACAAAAAAAAGAGTGGAATTAATAATAGAGCATGAGTTAATAAGTGCATGACTGACTGGACGAAAGTGCAAGGCCCAATGAATAAAGGTGCATGAAAGAGTGAATAAAGGTGCATGACTGACGAGAAGCAAGTGCATGAAAGAGTAAAATTAATAATAGAGCATGAGCTTATAAGTGCATGATTGACGGGAAGAAAGTGCATGACCCAATGAATAAAGGTGCATAAACCAATGGAGTAAAGTGCATGAGCTTATAAGTGCATGACTGACTGGAAGAATGTGCATGACCCAATGAATAAAGGTACATGAGCAAATGGAGTAAAGTGCATGAAGTAGTTAGTTCTATGCAATAGTCACACAATCAACAATGGTTAGGTTATGTGCATCACTGACTGAGATAAAGTGCATGGAATAAAGAAAAAAGGTGTATGCACCAGTTGACAAAATGCATGAACTAGTAAGAAAGTGCATGAGGCACTGAATTTAGTGAATTTTAAATCTGATTAAATTGCAATACCTAAAATTCAACCAAGCACATACCTAAATCCCAAAAACTGAGAAATTCAACCAAGCACATACCTAAAATTCAACCAAGCACGTACCTAAATCCCAAAACCAGAGAAATTATGTTGAAACGCACATACCTAAATGCCTAAATACCTAAATAACAAACAAATTACAGATCTGTACCTGAATCAGTAGAGGGAGTAACCATGTCGACTAAGAACGATGAGAATAAAACGAAAACAGCAAACACGAAGAAGAGAAAGCACACTGGCGGCAAGACGGAAACGATCGACCGATAGAACGATCGAACGGATTAGTTTGTGGAGAGAACAATTAGTTTTATCACGAAGAAGAACAAATTACCACAAAGAAGAGAGTGAACAAGGAAAAACGAACCAGCGAGCAGCCTCAAATCTGTTTTATCGAGCGAGCGAACAGGGAAAAAATCGAACGAAAAGAGAAAAGAACGAACGGACGGCTGCGATTAGATGGAGAGGGAAAAGAATGAACGGCTGCGATTCATCCTCATTCCTATCCTAATAACCCGTCCTCACGTGATCTTTTTCCCAAATTTTTAGAGATGGGTTGATTTTTTGCCAGATGACACAAAATTCACTTGTAATCCCTTTTTTTGTAGAAATCACTTGTAATTTTTAAAACCTAGGGTGGTGTAGACCCACTTTAATTAAAACTTTATGCTAAATTAGTTTAGTTCCCGTACTTTGTACGAATTTACGAAATAATGAATTTAATATTTTTTTAAAAATTATAAAAATATATCAATTTCTCAAATTAGGGAAATTTTATATTTAAATAATGTATTTTCTTAATCAAATTGATGGCACTTTAAATCATTTTATATAAATTATGATAATATAATGAACTACCTAATAAAAATAATTACTATATTAGTCGATATTTTAAATAATAGATTATTATATGTATTACTCTTTTTGTTTGATAATAAATGTCATTTTTTGTTTGATAAGAAATTAGAAAGTGATTAGTTTTTTTGTGTGATTGATTTGTATCTAAATTAGGAATTTGTATGTGTATTAGAAAGTGATTAGTTCATTTGTGTGATTGATTTGTATCTAAATTAGGAAGGGATTAGTTTAAGTTTATGATACAAATCTTTACTATATAATTTTAGTTTAGAAAAAAAAGTGATATTCTGAAAAAATGGCATATGACTTTTTTCATTATGTGGGTGTCATGTGGCATAATGAAGTGTTGTTTTAGGCCTTTAGTATATATATATATAGTAGGTTACACAATATTATTAATTATATTAAAAAATCAGTGTTCGACACATCTTTCCAAAGTACCCTCTTTTCCATGTTCGCCCTCATACTGTACAATCCCAAATTTCCTTTTTCCCTTTCTCCTTTTTTTCCCAGCACACAACCCTACAAATAATCCCAAAACATCGGCTAAGTAATCTACCACTTCTGTAGGATAAAATGGATATCAATTTCTCTAAAATGATATATCATATAATAAAACACTCATCTATAAGTAAAACAATATTATTTTATATATATCATATATTAATAATAATAATAATAATAATGTTGCGTGAAGAAGGACAAATCTTATACTTTATTAAACTAAACACATTAGAAAAATAGCAATATACTAAGTAAATCTAATAATGATATATTGTTGATCATCAATCTTTTCATTCTATGTTGAAGTTTGTATATGAGGCTCTTGTTGTCACTACCATATTTCTGCGTTTGGGATATTGAATTATAGACGCAAGCTCAAGCACGCCAGCTGAAAATATCATATTGAATTATAACTTTGTGTACAATTTGGGCTAGCTTCGAAATCATATACAACGGAATATATGCATATCAAAGAGAAAAAAAGTTGACATAAAAGATCAAAAAATTACAAATAAACCATATTAGCATAAATTATACGAGAATTGCGAGTGGGGATTTGGAGTTTGTAGAGCTATCAGAGTTGGAGTTTGCAATTGGGACGACTCTCTTTTGAGAATTTCCAAAAGAACGTGATTTATTTGTATATATTTCTGGAAGAAAGCAATTCATTTTTATGTAAATTATGAATTGTGTGAATGATTTCTATCTAAATTATGTGTGTGATTAATTTGTATAGTATATTAGGAAGGAATCAAATATTTGATTTATAATTTTAGGTTAAAAAAAGGTAAAATTATATCTTCTCAATATTTATGGAAGAAAGTAGATTAGGAAAACAACTGTGTGATTGATTTGATATCTTCCTAATCTATATTAGGAAAACAATTTAAAAATTCGATTCACTCCATTTTAAGAAGCCACGGTATTAAACTTCATAAGATCACCAACCAATACTCACTCTATTAGTTATTCTTCTTCTTTGAGACTTCCCTAATCAAAGGTACGATATCAAATATAGATTAGGAATTTGTGTGTTTTATTTTTATCTTAATTTGGAATTGTATGATTTATGATTGATTTGTATGGTAGAATAGAAATGGATCAAATTTTTGATATATAATTTGATATTTAAAAAAAAAAAAAAATTAAGAAAATGACATATGATAATTTCGTTGTAGGAATGTCATGTGAAAATAAATTATAAAATGCCATGTAACATAGAAAATTTTTGTAGTAATAGATATATAGTAGATTGCATGAAATCATTTTAATTTAGGATCGTTGACAAAACCATACATAAACTGAAAATTAATAAAATCACGGTTTTGTTTTCTAGGGACCATCCACAATGTCTCTTTCATGTTTGAATCTTTTTCTTCGGAGTGTTTAGGGACCATCCACATTAATGTCCCTGTCATGACGGTTTATCACAGTTTTTTTAGGTGGATCCTATTTGCACCGGCTGCAGAGTACCAAATTGCACTTGTAGTCCGTGCGGCGGTGGGTGTCGGCGGCGGTGGATGCCGGCGGTGAATGTCGAAGGTGGTCGGCGGTGAATGTCGGAGGTGGCCGACGGTGGATCGATCGAGTCATACAAATTTTCGGGTTGAGTTCGGGTCGGGTTTAAGTCGAGTCGGGTTCTTCTTCGATATTTAAAAAATATTAAATTTTAAAATTATATCGAGTCTTAAAAAATATCGAGTCGGATTCTTAAAATTCACCGAAAAATTGTGACTGAAATCCACCGAAAGTAATTCATTCACGGACGCAACAATAATTCTTATTGAAATCCACCGAATATTCTACCCTAAATCCATCACGGACGCAACCCTAAACCCATCACCGCGAGATCGTCGCCGGCCGCCGGCACCCACCGCCGGCCAGCACTCACTGCCGCGCGGCAATGAGTGTCGTGCGCCACTGGCACGGTGCAAATAGCATCGTGTTAGGGCGCAAGTAGCCATCCCGTTTTTTTATTATTAGGGAAGCATTTAGGAGGCTTTTTTATGGCAAGGTGGGTTGCACTAGGGCATCTAATAGGATGAGATTATAAAAATATGACATGGCTGCATAATCTGGTAAAATTAAATTGTTGTATAATTTTGCAATATAGTCAACCACATTATTAATTCGGTTTTTTCGCCTGGTATCCTTGAAGTAAGGAAAAATTCGTAAGGTGTACCAAAGTTTTACATATTTCGCGCGGTACTCTCGAATTTTTATTTTTTTTTGCCAAATGCTCATTTATTAATTTTTTAATAAAAAAATCCAAAAAAATAAAAAATGAGAAAAAACTTACTCTTTTATTTTTAAACCCCTCTAAAAAATTGACACTCATTGGACTCACCCACCTTCCCGCCTCTTCTCCGCTTGCAGAATCGCCTTCAAAGTCCCCCCAAGGCCACGCCAACACCGGAAATTGCTCATGCTTCATCTTCTCCAGCGAAGGCTCCTTCGACGTCAAAGTAGCTGTTTTAGGCACTGTTTTCATCGCCTGCTCTTGGATCCGGATAAGAGACTCGTTTGCTTAATGGGGCAGATTAAGCTCTCCCCGCCATGGATCCATCACAAGGTAGCTGTTTTAGGCACTGTTTTCACCCTCTTCTGCTTGCTTTGTTTTCTTGTCATAGCCTTTGTAAAATGTTGTCATAGGATCATAAAATTTTCATGTGAAGGAGAAAAGAGCAGATAAAAGAAAGAAGTACCGCAAATGCTATCTGATGGAAAGCTTCAGGGAAAGACGATGAGTCCTGATGACCCTTCAGTTGGTGATGGAGGTTTTTAGCATCAACAACCTACCCCAACAAAACATCTCATTCTCAAACATCATAGCAAACAAAAAATGGACTAGGCTAAGATACCCATCATAAGAAACTTCCAATTAAACCATGGAAAACTTCCAATTTTTTAGAGGGGTTTAAGGTTTTTTCTCTTTTTTTTGGATTTTTTAATTAAAAAATTAACAATCAGCATTTGACGGAAAAAAAAACTCGAAGGTACCGCGCGAAATATGTAAAATTTTGGTACACCTCGCGAATTTTGCCTTACCTCAGGGGTACTAGGCAAAAAAACCGATATTAATTTTTCAAAAAATATGAAAAATACGTCACGAAGAAAAGTGTCGCAAGTCTAGAAGTATATCTGATACGATAGTTTATCACGCTTTAATTTGAGAAGTAAAAGTAAAGTGATAAGTTGTCATTTTCAATCCATTTTTAAGCTAATGGAAATTCATTGAAAAATATAACCCTTTTTGAAACATTTGTAAATAAAACCTAAAAATTGAATGATCATAATAATGTGTAGTTTTCTTTTATACATGAGATTTTGGAATTATAAATTCTCCTAATTTATGGGTAATTTTATATAATTACTTTATCATATTGATTTTATCTTATTTAGGGAAATTTTGTCTGTTACTCTTGAGGTTTTGCATAATTCGCGAAATACCCAGAGATTTGAACATTTTTTTTTATGGAAAGAGAGGCGGCACTCTCGAGCATATATAAGGAAAAACAAACTACTTGGCTACCAGGCGAGGTGTATCAAAACCCCTCACATCGTCCAATAAACAACAACACACCCAATCAGACGGAGAATCTAAAACATGACAGCCTAAAGGAAAATCAAAAGCAAAGGAAGTGAGACGGTCAGCAACCGTGTTTGCCTCTCTGAAGACATGACGGAACCGGACGAACCAGTCCCTACTGAGGAAGCTTTGCGCCCTGGAGACGATGCTAAATAAGGGGTGACAACGATCCATAGGTTTGTTGAGTAACAGAACTGCCAGCTGCGAATCTGTTTCCAAACAAACCCTCTTGTATCCCCTGTCCCAAGCAAATTTGAGACCCGACACGATACCCCATAGTTTAGCCATGGGAACCGAGCACATACCAATATTGTGGGCGAAGCCACCCAACCACAGTCCCTCATGATTCCTACAAACTCCCCCTGCCGCCGCACCACTAATTCTCACGGCGCCATCCGTATTGATTTTTACCCATTGGGGCGGTGGAGCCTCCCATCTCACAGCAACTTCTGAACGGTTGGCCACGACCCCCTGCACTTTCACATGAGTGTCTTTGTAATCCTTCGCTATACCCTGTATGAAGAGCGCTTTGTCCCCATAAAACAAATCCTTGTTAAAGGCCCAGGAGTTCCTCCACTTCCAGAGATTCTAGAGGGCAGTCAATACCCTCCCTAGTGGGCTTGTTATTCATTAAATTCAGGCGCATTCATTGGGCAAAATTGAGCCCGAAGAACTCGTCCCAGCTCATGGGCGGTTGGAGCTGAGCCCACACATGCTTGGCCTGCGTGCAGTCCCTAAGTATATGAATCAGAGTCTCTGATGTCGCAGGGCAATGCGGACAGTCGTCGCTATCGCTCAGGTGTCTTCTCTTCCGTTCATCGTTGGTGAGCACTCTGCCCCTCATCACCAGCCAGGCAAACGTTCTGACCCGCTCTTGAGCATTGATTTTCCAGATTTTTCTGAATATCTGGGCGTCGAGTTCAACCTTGGAGTTATGATTGAGGAGCATATTATAAGCCGACGCGACGCTATAACTGTCATCCGCACTTGGGCCCCAACATAAGGTATCCGGGCTATCCGTATCATCCGACACTGCTGTGGCTGCTAGTTGAAGAAGCACTGTTGAGGGAAGTAAAGGGCTAAGGACCTCCCATCTCCACCCTGACCCAGGAGTCCAGAAATTATTTGAACATTTTCGCACAATACTCCTGAACTATTGTCAAAAGTTTGCTAAATACCCTTCCCCCTTATAACATTTACCAAAACGTTAAATCAATTAAAAATAAATCCTCTCACCCCTTTCCCCCGATATGTTAGAAGGCTGAAGTTTTGTTCTCCCTCAGAGAAGCCATTGGAGAGGAGGCTCGCAACCTTCGAATGCGGAACCTTCGAGCGCGCAACCTTCTCCTCGAGCGGTGGATGGGTCGTCGCGTTGGCTGGGCATTCAAGCGTGCGGTGGGTGGGTCATTCGAGCGCAGCAACGGAGGAGCTCGACCCCGACGTGGGTGGCTGCGAAGCAACGAAGGCAGCTTCAGGTAAGATTCCGCGCTCTTAGGGTTTAAGTTTCAAATTGGGGATGAAATTAGGGTTTAAGATTGAAATTGGGGATAAAATCGACCTTGATCTCGTCAACATCGAGCCAGAGGAAGAACCTTTGGACCTGGATCCCCTTCAATTCGGTGATGGAACCGTATCGGAGTTTGCCGGAGATGGACTTATCGTAGTAAACCAGGTAATCGAACTAGATATAGCAGGGCTTAACGAGCTGAACGGCGAAGGCTCCGTCCTCATCAAGAGTGTAGGATTGTACTGAGGACGGCAAGAGGCCGCTTGGGAGGCCGAATTTTGGGAGGATTTCGTAGACGGTGGGAGAATCCGACGAAGAGGCGAGAGAGAGGAGGGAGGAGACGGAGATGATGAAGAAGAAAGAGATGGTTGTTAGAGATGGATAGGATTTAGCGTAGGCAGCCATGGCGGATTGATGAAATCATGAAGAAGAAAGAGATGGTTGAGGAGGGAGGATTTAGCGTAAGCAGCCATGAAGAAGAAAGAGGGGAGAGAGAGTTTAATTATTATTTTTTAAAATTAATTTAACGTTTTGATAACGATTGTAAGAGGAAAGGATATTTGACAATAGTTCAGAATTACCATTCGAAAATATTTAAACTTAATTATGCAAAATCTAGAGAGTAGCAGCTGAAATTTCAAGTCTTATTTATTAATTACAACCTTTTAGGTGGTATAGGATTTCACTCGTTTATGTGAGAGGAGACAGTCTATTTAGCAAAAGCCAAATGTGCGATCTTGTCCAGGTGCGGTCAACCAATAAAAAGAATTCCAAGTCCTTTTTTTTATTAATTCTTTGTATTTGTTTGATTCTTTAGATTGGGCCTTGTATATACAAGAACAAAAATCTCCATGTTAGAGGCTATCCACAAACAAATTAAAATGGGGGTTCCTTTTGCATCTATGTCATTGCCCATCCTACCCTCCAAATTCACCTCCACACTCTTTCTCATCATCCTTTTTGGCCTTCTGGAGCGCGTTCGCCTTGGGTTTCTTGAGCTCTTGATTCATGTCGATGATGAGGATCGTTTCAAGGCGTCTCTAGCTAACGCCATCTATGAAACCTTGCGTATGATCCGCTACAAGATTTTGTTCCATGGGCGAGAAGAAGAAGATGTACAAGAGATGACCACATGTTGCATTTGTTTGTGTCGTGTAGAGAGGAGTCGAGATCTTACAAGGGAGCTTTCGAGTTGTCGCCATGTCTTCCACAAGGGATGCATTGATCGATGGCTTCAAACGGGTCAGACCATTTGCCCTCTATGTAGAGCAGCTGCAAGGTAGAAGTGGTCGATCATAATAATTAGAAGCTTCATTGATATATGGAGATTTTCTTCTTGTCCATCTCGTTTGTACTCGCCAAATTTCACATGATATATTCGAGATCTCCATTGACATGCTTGTCAATGTCATCAGATCTATATTACACTTGTTTGAGGTTTAAATCTACACATAAGTAAGGTTTTAATGTAAAGATGCATTGTCTAACATACTTGTGTTTCATGTTCTCTATATACGACTTAATTATAATCATACAATATAGTCCTACATGCATTAGAATTAACAAGTGATCAAAAGTATTGTCTATATTGGATTTTGGGCTATACGTGGCAATGTGGCATGTTATGTAGAAAAGAGATATCTTATAAATTAAAGACAATTGCTCCAAAATAAATTTACAAATGTACTAAAGAGATGTCCAAAGTTTGAGATCCAACTGTACAGAAACAATGAGTTTTTTTGAAATTTCATTCCAAAACCATGTCAGTACTCAGTAGCAAAAGTAACCCGGCCAAGTCTTTGATCAAACGTTTAGTAAAAACAATTTCATTATCGGATTCTTGATTACTGCAATCGGTTGGCTATATTTTAGTTTTATTTGGCCAATAAATATAGTGTTCCAAGAATCCAGGGTCATGTCTTTGATCAAACGTTTGGTAAAAACACGTCATCAAAACCGAGTTTTTTCAAAGTACAGTTGCTGACGTTTTCACATATAGTACAAGGAGTGATCAACACGTACTGTATCAACAAATCAGATTGATACAACTAATGCAAATTGATTCACTTGCTTCTTGAATATATTAGATACAGCCTATAAATGTAGACTGTATCTCAACGTGAAACCCAGTAATGCATCTTGCAGAGGTCAACTCAAATTAGAGCAATTCATGTATTTTCTTTATTTAATTTTGGAGCATTAGAAAAATGCATCACTTCAATGGCAGCCCCAAGGGGTCACAAAAATTGTGCTCGCGGTTGACAGGTTGGAGTGTGCCGCCTTTCTTCGTTGTTGGATATTCTTGTGTTAGTCGATGTGTCTCGATAGATACTTGATTATTTATTTATTTTAAAAAAAGGATAAAACAATGTTATTTTATCATATTTCAAAGCTACAAATATCGGGTGAGTTAAAAAAATATGGCTAAAATGACATTAGTTTATAAATAGTTCACATTACATTGATGAATTTATCACCTATATATAATTTGTATATCTAGTAGACATAATTGAAATTTGTGCACATTATTAGACCCATGAACTATACAAAATCTATAATAAAATCTTATAAAATATCTTAGTAATATAGGGGTAAGGGGAGGACCCCCTTTGTCCGCATATGCATCACCCATCTCACCCTCCACATGATCTTCTGGAGCGCATCCATGTCTGGTTTCTCTCTTCTCTCGGGTTCTTGATCCGTCGTGTTCATGTCAATGGTAAGGATAGTTTTGTCAACCAACACCATCAACGAAACGACATTTTGTTCCATGGCCAAGAACAAGAACAACAGGGTATCTTATAGGAGAGCTATCTGAGTTGTCGCCATGTCTTCCACAAAGGCTGCATTGATCTATGGATTCAAACGGGCCGGATCAATTGCCCTGCGTGTAGAGCAGCTGCATTGTTTTATGGAGGTTTTCTTCTTGATTCCCTCGTTCGTACTCCAAAGGCTAAATTGTTTGAATTTTCTGACCATTAATTGTCAAATTCACTGATCAAGTTCAGTCAAAACTCCACCGGATCCACGTATAACATACTTCGCTTGAAATTCTTACTCCAATCTTCTATTAGTCGTCGATTAGTTAGTTTCGGGTAGTCGGAAGTAAAGACAAACAAGGTTTATAACAACTATCCGTCTCCTGTAGAGTTAGTCTAAATCATCATCTTTTGAAATTCCTAAAACACATTATGTCCTCTTAACAAGCAATAAAACCTTGGTAAGAAGAAGCCATCCAAAACTGGGTTTTTTCAAGTAAAATTCCTGTTGTTTTCGCAGCGCAGTAGTTTATCACGTAAGAGTGTACGTTATCTAGGAAGCTCAAGTTAGGTAACACAGATAGTACAACCCTGTTTATCAACGAATCAGATGCAAAGTAAAGATTTAAACAAGACCATGAACCCTGTGCAGCAAAATGTCATTCACTCCGGATATACTAAGATAAGAATTAAGTTTCATGACGTGGGTGCCTCAGTACCAGTACCAGGTCCAGATTTTGTGTTCAACAGAGGCTGCAGAGCCTTGACAACAATGCTCATGTTTGGTCGGAAATCAGCTTCGTATTGCACGCACAATGCAGCCACAGCTGCCATCTATGTTGTAAATAAACAATAATTCTGATCAAAATCACGCTTCTTTCTGCATTATTCATCTAATGTAAATAGGGTTGGCTATGTAGTTATGCTTACCTTTGCAACAGCCTTGGGAGGATACTCTGCATTTAGTCTTGGATCCACACACTGCTTCACCTTATCTTCACTGAGTCTAGGCGTTGCCTGGCACGGGCAATTTCAGAGTTACATCAGTGAAAAACCAAGAAGAAAGTCGTATGTTCTGAAGAAAAAAAACATGGAGAAGAATTTGCGTACCCAAGTCACGAGACTTTGTTGTCCACGAGGCAAGGTATGATCAACAGGTTTGCGTCCAGTGAGGAGCTCTAACAGCACAACCCCGAAACTATATACATCACTCTTTGCACTCAGCTGTCCAGTCATTGCATACCTGTTTCCCCCATGATCACAACATTGAACATTTCAGATAAATAAAAGCAATTGAGTAACCTCATTGGTAGTAGTTTCAACTGTAGTAGACAACTAGAACTGCAACTTGCAACAACCGAATCAAAACAATGTTAGTCAGTAGTGTAACCAAGTCCACAACACTCACTCTGGTGCATGATAGCCAAAAGTTCCCAGAACACGGGTTGAATGAAGACGTGCTGCCATATCAGGTGCTTGATTGGACAAATCAAAATCGCCGATCTTAGCCACATCATCATCAAACAGCAGCAAGTTGCTGGACTTAATATCACGATGAATTATACGAGGATCTGCCTTCTCGTGCAGATACTCAAGTCCCTTTGCAGCCCCTACTGCAATTTTAACACGTTGTGACCAAGACAAAACAGGTCCAGGCTGTGCACCTTTAACACCTTTTCTCCCTGGAAAGCACATAAAACAGAAAGATCAAGATACTACCACTAACATGCAATTCGATAGTGAACACTGTGGCCACCACTATGTTAGGCACTACTATCACAAATGCACCCTCACAGGAGTTCAAATTTATCAAGCTCCCTATTAGTCAACATGTAGTCAGACATACCATGAAGAATATCGTGAAGAGACCCGTTAGATGCAAACTCATAAGCAAGCATACGGACATTTCCGTCCACACAGTATCCAAGCAATTCAACAAAGTTTTCATGCTTCATACGTGAAACCATGGACACCTGTAATAGAAAGAGATCAGCTCCTCAATATTCCTAAATAAGTGGGAAAGTTTTAATTTAACATATTAAACTTCAGAACTGAACCTGAGCTAGAAATTCATCATCAGGTTGTTTGCTGGCATCCAACTTCTTAATAGCTGCAGCACGGCCATTTTTCAGAACTCCATAGTATACTCTTCCGTATGAGCCCTCTCCTATCAACGCATTTGTTCCGAAGTCATCTGTAACTTCCTTGAGCTCATCGATAGAAATGGGTGGGATAGCAATGGGCTGCACTTTAACAGCTTGAGCTTTGCTAGGTGTATTTACTGGAGGAAAATGACTCCTGTCTCTTCCTGAATAAGGAAATAAAATTACAAGTAAAAATAAATGCAAGGTTTTAGTCTTAAAAAAAATTCATTAAGCCTTCGGGCCCATGGGCCTAGATACAAACGTAAACTCAACATAAAACTACTCATGAAGCAGTATGGGCACCCCTCAAAGGTATATATGTAGGGGAAGTGGAAAAGGAATATCCCAGAAATTATGAGAGGGAAAAAAAACCAATTCTCTTGCATCACATACACAAGTGCTCTCCAAAGTCTAAATTGTGCACAACATTCACCCATAGCACGAGTCTTTCCTACTTGAGTTACCTTGCTATTCGAACATGGGAGCAGTTTAGTTCTGAACGGTACATGCAATCTAACATTCTAACTTAAAACAATTTACCTGGTACAGGTTTCATCACATAAGGGCCTCCATTCTCAGCAGCTTTGTATCCATTGCCTCCTCCAAAACAGCCAAAGCAAGCCATCTTTACTTTCTTGACTATTATAAACATAAGAATCCATAAGAATAGAGAAAATAAGCCAAAAATCAGTAGATTAAGAAGGAAGACTATTAACTACCAGGTGCAAGTTTAGCAGGAGAATATAACTGATTTGGCCTTGAAACACAACCAGAGGAAAATAGTGAAAAAGCATACTTGAGCATCCACTAGCTTCTCAATTACTATTCCAAACTTAACAGATAGTCTCAAACAAAATGAAGGCAAACTGTACTTCTGTTCTCTTCATTCCCAAGCCATCTTATACTTCAATTCAATTCCTTTCTTTTCTATACATTTCATTCCCATTCATTCCTCAAAAAGGGGTGATACAGCAAAAAAAGCTCTTTACAAACAGGAAGTCTATAGGCATTTTTCTTCATAGATACAGGAAGCATCCTTTTCAATAGCACACAGAAATGTCAATCACCAAAGAACAGATACAGGAAGAACGCTTTCTAATTGCAGTGCTGAGGATTTACATAATATTATAAGGGCGCTAAAAAAAGAGAGAAGAGTAACTATTTCATAATGGAACAATCATTGTGACTTGAAAAGCTAGACAAGAACCCGTCCCATCCAGGACTTAGTAGCCTTGGACAGGATTGTAAACTTGACCAAACTATATTCATTGGTAATACCAACAACTTGAAACTTGACAAGAATAAGTATAACCTACAACAACTAAGGCATCATGCAGACCAATAATTGAGCTATTTAGTAATGGAAGGAGGTCCATATGAACTACAGTGCCACTTTAGGTAGTGAGGAAAGGGACAGTATGTTTATATCCTCCCATTTTTGGTATAGGCTACATCTTTCGGGAGTTAGATTTTCATTTAGTATCAAACTGTTATATTAAAATTAGACTTACTATTAGATTTTCATTTAGTATCAAACTGTTATATTAAAATTAGACTTACTAAAAACTTGTTCTCCAAGAGCATCGTAGCCAAGTTTAATGATGCATCTTCCTCTTTACTTCCCCAGTTCCCCTGGTATTTACTTACTTATAATTAACTTCTCAAAGGTAGCAAATAACCCATATTATTTAACATATGCTGCATTCTCTCTCCTTCAATAAATTTCTGCATAATGAAGCATCATGATGGTAAATGTTTCAAAAGACCAGTCTTATTGGTCCAAATACAGCTTGCTGGAGGCTAGAAAAATTGTCATTACTGAGGCCGGCACACAGCTGTGGTTTCTGTCATCTTCTTTCAGGAGTCTAATTTGCGCTAAAAAACTTGACATTTTTATAAACATCGGTTCCATTCCCTCATATGCACCTAAATTAACAAGGTTTTCCGAATTCTGCTCATTTTTTACACATAGAAAAAACAAATTTATATTGGCATGCTGCAAAATCTTCCAAAATTCTAGAGGGGATAAAAACACCATAACATAATGCATAATCAGGTTGTAAATCTACTACGAACCTTTGATTTTGGAACATCAAACAAAAAAGAATATCAAATCAAAAACACGCATTCCCAAAAACACAATCATGAAACTTTGTTACTTCATATTCCCATTGAACAATGAACGAGAGCCATGAAATTCAAAACCCCTAAAATTCCAACAAAACATTCAACATATAAGGAACAAAAAAAAGGGGAAAGAAAGGGCAAGAAATTCACGGTTGCGTTTATACCTTTAGGCTTCTGAGAAACAGGAATTCGGAGAAGAAATTGCAAAAGGAGCGATAATCAACACGTGACAACGCAGTGATCTTAACTCTCTTGCCGCCAAAAATGGGAATTCGCGAAAGAGGTAATTAACAGAAATTCTGAGACAGGAGATCCCGTCTACGATCCAATAAGGACGATAATCCTAACTAGGAGCCTCAATCGAGCCAAAAACCAGATGAATCCAAGCCTAGAAATCAGATACGAAGGTAGAAGATCTGATTCGAAGGATTTGGAAGCATAAAGAGAAGAGAGAGCTTGGAGATTGGGAAATTGTTTCTAGATTTTGATTAATCGAGGCCAAGGGCCATACGGGATTACATATAGGGGAATTTGGGATTATAAGTGAACCACTATTTTAAACAACTAATTAAGTGAACCGGGTTCGTAATTCCAGTAACAAATTCCACCAAATCACGAAAAACAGAAATCTTGAACTGTAAACGGAGAAAAACTGCGAGGTATTAGAATTTTGATTGGGGAGAGCGTACAAAGAAGAGATCAATAAAATTGCCTACGAGATCGGACAAATACAGAATTCTTAGATCTTGGCAGAAAAGGGTTAATGGTACAAGGAAAGCGATCAAGGAAACAGAGAGGCAAAGCAAAAAAATCTATTAACTTGGTCAAATTGCAAAACAGATACAGTTACACCCTTCCCATTTTCTTCGTTGATAATTATTTTTTCCATCAAAAACATTTTTTTTTCCAAGAGAAAATTATGTAAGTAAGAAACCGATTTGTTTATATATAAAATAACATATTCCAATTTTCACATCTTATGTTTTCAATTTCTCATAGAAACTATAATTGGGAATTAAAAGTGATTTTAGAAGATAAAATTAATAAATACAAGTTGGAATAAAAAATGACCCATTAAATACCTTAGGGTTTGTTTGTTAGACACCATTTTTAACTTATAAAGGTCTTTTTTTAAATAAGTGATTTCACAACTTTGGAGAATGTGCTAAAATAAAATAAAATATCTTTCTTCCTCCTCTCACATATATTTCTCATTGAAAAATGTGCTAAAATGAAAAATGTCATTATTTGATTTAAATAATTTTTGCACCAAACACTATTATCACACATAAACTAGTTATAACTTAAAAAGGCCTTATAATTGCAATGCCCAAATATACCCTTATTCATCACAATATCACGTGTTAAATCCAGTTTTTTTTTAAACATATTAAATAATAGAGGGATTTACAGAAAATCACCCCTTAAATAGGCCTATTTGCCCACAATCATCCGTTATACACGTAATTACTTGAGTTCACCCTTTAAATGCATTCCGTTAACAAATAACCACCCCTCGTCCCAATCCGTCAATTTTGGCTGTTATCACATGCGAATTTACCAAATTACCCTCAAATTTGAACTTTGAAGCCGGTTTTGTGATTTTTTTTGGGTTTGGTTTAGGTGGGTTTATTTTTTCGGGTTTGGTTCGAAAAAAATCCCAAATTTGCAAAAACCCTAAATATGAGAAATCTCCCATTGAATCAAAATCAAGCATGAATTCATATCTGCCACAAGTGTCTCGGCTACTAGAGCAGTTGCCTCGTCGCCACCGCGAGCTTCGTCGCCACCGCCTTTGAGTAGAACGGACAGCCGCGAGCAATGAACTTCCTCCACCAGCCTCGAGCGGATCTTCTGCGCGAGCAAGGAGGAGCATTGCCTCCCTCTCTGTATTCTGTAGGTGTGGAACTCGTCGATTTGGGGGCGGAGTGAGTCCAATTCGTCTTGGCTCAACCCTGGCGGCGGCTTGAGATGGTGTGTCGTCGTCGATAGAACTTCGGATTGCGCTTGCTCTGGATCGATTTCGAGGTGAGGCGCCGCCATTGGAGGTGGCTCTGCTTTATTATCATCCGCCATTATCTTGAGTTGGAATAGCTTGGAGAGAGACTGGAGAAGAGAAAGGGAAAGATAAAGCTCACGGTGTCGCCACCGTGAGCTTCGTCGCCACCGCGAGCTTCGTCACCACCGCGAGCTTCGTCGCCACCGCCTTTGAGTAGAACGAACAGCCGCGAGCAATGAACTTTCTCCACCAGCCTCGAGCAGCGAACGACCTCCACCAGCGAACCTCCTCAGACCGGCACCGCCATTGGAGGTGCTTCTGCTTTCTCCAGCAGTCTTCGAGCAGCCCTGCGAACCTCGTTCTCCCTCCTAAACCAAACCCAAATTTGCTCTAGTAGCCGGTTTCGGGTTTGGATTTTTTTCGAACCAAACCTGAAAAAATAAACCCACCTAAACGAAACCCAAAAAAAATCACAAAAACGGCTTCAAAGTTCAAATTTGAGGGTAATTTGGTAAATTTGCATGGGATAACAGCCAAAATTGACGGATTGGGACGGGGGTGGTTATTTGTTAACGGAATGCATTTAAAAGGTGGACTCAAGTAATTACGTGTATAACGGGTGGTTGTGGGCAAATAGGCCTATTTAAGGGGTGGTTTTCTGCAAATCCCTCTAAATAATAACTTCTCTTTAAAACCACCAAGTTGAATACTCCCTCCGATCAAAAATAAGTGTCGTTTTAGCCTTGGACACAATCTACTATATAATTACTAAATGCAAAGCCCTACTGATCCACATGGCACTCCAAGAATGCACCATTTCGTTTTTGCCACGTGGCACTATATTAGCAATTTGGACACGTGTCAATCAATCCGTAATTTTCGAATCACTGATTTTTTTCCTTAAATCGAAGATATGCCAGTATATTTATATAATTAATAACATGAATATTTATCAGATATAGTTTCCCTAAACGTGAATATATTTTTTTTGGTAAAAGAGAGGCAGCACTCTCAAGCATGGATAAATGCAAGACTACTTGGCCACCAGGCGGGGTGTAGCAAAACCCGAAACATCGTTTGAAATATGAAAAGTCACCCGATCGGGTGGGGAATCTAAAACATGAAATCCTAAGGGGAAATCAAAAGCGAGAGACGCGAGTCGGTCAGTCACCGAATTCGCTTCTCTAAAGATATGACAGAATTGGCAGAGCCAGTCCCTATGGAGGAAGCCTTGCGCCATTGAGACGAGGCTAAACAAGGGGTGAAAACGCTCCATAGGTTTGCGAAGAAACAAGACTGCAAGTTGCGAGTCTGTTTCAAGGCAAACCCTCCTGTATCCCTTGTCCCAAGCAAGTTTGAGACCCGATATAATGCCCCAGAGTTCAGCCTCAATGACTGAGCGCAGCCCAATATTTTGAACAAAGCCTCCAAGCCAAGCACCATGCACATTCCTACAGACCCCACCGGCAGTAGCTCGACCGTTGATAACCGCTCCATCCGTGTTAATTTTGACCCACAGCTTAGGGGGAGGCTTCCAGTGCACTCTAATCTCAATTTTGTCAGTGCAGACCGTAGACTCAATCTTGCTCATAGCCTCCATGATAAGAAATTAAGAAGTAGACCTTGAAATCCTTTCGAAAGAAAGGTAGTGGTTTTTATCCTGGATTGCTAGTTGGCAATCAAAGGTTTCCACTATAAGGAACTCGTTCATTTGTATTTGATTGTTTATTTCCGCTGTGAAGGGAACTGGGAATTTGTATTCTTAGTTTCTTAGTTATTTATCTAACGATCACGATCCTACAATTGGTATCAGTGCATGGAAAGCCATATCAAGACCAACGACTACCAATGCTGGAGGATAGTCGAAAATGGAGATGGCTATGTCGATCTCACCCAGAAGGAAGAAGACCGGAAACCTGAGCACTATGTCATTATGGAAAAGAATGCCAAGGCCAGACAGTTCATTCTCAATAGACTGGACAGAGAAGACATGGACAAAGTCATAGGCATCAAGACGGCGAAGGAAATATGGAAGGCACTCAAGGATATGCATGAAGGAAGTGACGAACTGAAGCAAAGCAGAAAGTTTGCTTTGGAAGGAGAATACCACACCTTCAAAATGATGGAAACTGAAACCATCTCAGAATATTACTCTCGGTTCAACTGGATGATTGGAAAGCTAACAGCGGCTGGAGTCGACCTCGATGAAGTCTCCAAGTCACTGGTGGTTATCAATGGACTCAACTCTAAGTTCACCCTCATCAAGGGAATCATGAAGAATACTCCAGGCATCCAATCTCTTCCCTTGACTCAGGTCATAGGGAAACTGGAGGTTAAAGAAGGAGAACACATCAAAGCCAATGTCGACAAGAAACTGGAGAAGGGAATTGCCCTCAAGATCTCCAAAGCCTTCTCAAGACTTGAGATGGAGCAGGAGAACTCGGACCTAGAAGAAGAGGAGGACGAACTTACAGCTCTCTTCACAAAGAATATCAAAAAATTCTTCGTGAAGGGAAGGTTCCAAAAGGGAAGTTCCTCTCACAATGGACCAAGGAGAGATCTCAAAGAAGTCTCCTGTTATGAGTGCAAAGAAAAGGGACACTACGCTAAGAACTGTCCCAACAAGGAAGACTCCAAAGAAGATGAAAGACCTCAGAGGAAGAAGGCTCGTGTGGCCTCATGGGGAGAAGAATCAGATGAGGAACTGGATCTGAGTGGTTTCTCTGGAGGAAGATGTTTCATGGCAAAAGGAGATTCAAGCGACTCAGAAGACCTTGAGGTAACTTCTGACGACTTCCTAAAAACTCTAGTTGATTGTGATAAGAAACAACTTCTAAAGATCATAAAGAAACTAGGAAAAGAAACCAGTTCCCTTCAACAAAAACTTGATGATTGTGAAGATGAAATTGCTTGCTTGACTGTTGAGAATTCTGTGTGGATTAAGAAACTTGATGAAACTGAGAAAGACTTAGCTGAAACCCATTCCAAACTCATTGATATTAGAAATGTGCATGCTAGTCACCTTAAAATCTATAAATCTTGTGATGAGACTAGTACAGACTCTGTTAAAGTTCCTATGTATGATAACCTACCTGGAAATGATATGCTTCAATCTATAATTGATAGGTTAGACATTCTCATTGACTCTATAAATGAAAAAATGATCAATCAAACTGTCTTTGTGAGACAACGTCATGGAATTGGATATATTGATAACAAGGCCAATGATGATGCTGAAGATAAAAAGGCTAGACGTGAACTTGTTGAGATGAATGAGAACCTCAGTACTGCTCTTGCCACTTCTCAAGATAGGAATCAATTCCTATTAGAGAAGATCATGGTTCTTGAGAACAAGGCTGAGGTTGCCAAGCGTCTCAAAGAAAGTTCTCAAAGTCCAATTAGGGAACCTAAGGGAAAGGAGAAAGTATCCCCTGAGGACAAGTGGTTCACTAACTCCTTTGCTCACAAAAGGTATGTGGACATGGCTCATGGTAAGGTTAGAAACAATGTCAATTTCAACAAAAGAAAAATTGAGAAACCGTTTAGGCCAGGAAAGGGAAAATATGGTCATGTTGTTTACAATCGTTTGTGTTACTATTGTGGAAAGAATGGTCATTACAACACTGAGTGTCCTAAAAGAAGGAACTATGATAATGAGAAAAGAGCTTACTACTGTGAAAGGAACCAGTTCCCTTGTAGCTCACAGACTCACAATGATAATTCACATGCTAATCCCCCCAGTAAAGTCAAGCTTCACTGGGTTCAGAAATCTTAGTTTCCTTGTGTGCAGAAAGAAGAGAGGCAACCTCAACTATGGTACATTGACAGTGGTTGCTCATGCCATATGACCGGAAGAAGAAATCAAATGACCTATCTTCAACCTATCCAAGGAGGGAACATCTCTTTTGGAGACAAAAGCAAAGGGAAAATCTGTGGAATAGGAACTGTGAATCTCAATGACCACATTAAGGTAAACAAAGTCCACTTTGTTGATAATCTTGCTTTTGATCTAATTAGTGTGTTATAGTTGTGCGATCAAGAAGACAATGAAGTTAGATTCAAATCAAATGAATGCACTGTCCTTGACTCCTCGGGACAAATTATCCTAAAAGGTAAGAGGCTCAACAATGTGTATGTTGTTGACTCATCCTTCGTTCCCAAGGAGAAACTCTGTCTCTCAACTGTGAATGATCAAACGGACTTGTGGCATCAACGTCTTGGTCATGCTAGCACCAAATTGATTCAAAAGCTACACTCAAAGGAGCTAGTCAGAGGCCTTCCAAAGCTAAGTGGCAAATCTGAGGAACCATGCTCAGACTGTGTAAGAGGGAAACAAGCTCGGAGTTCCTTCAAATCCAAGAATGTGGTAAGTTCCTCAAGGCCTCTTGAACTCATTCACATGGACCTTTGTGGACCTATGAGAGTTCAAAGCCTAGGAGGAAACAGGTACATCTTTGTTCTCGTAGATGGTTTCTCTCGTTTTACTTGGACAATATTCATAAAATCTAAAAGTGAAGTCATTGGATGTTTTAAGGATTTGGTTCCCATGTTAGAAAAGTCTCTCGACTGTTCCATTAATTCTATCCGTTCTGACCATGGTACCGAGTTCGAAAATGGAGAATTTCTAAACTTTTGCAGTGAGCACGGCATTGATCACAACTTATCTGCACCATACACTCCTCAACAAAATGGAGTAGTGGAAAGGAAGAACAGAACCTTAGAAGACATAGCTCGAACTATGCTCATCTCGAGTGGTCTCTCTCAATCATTCTGGGCTGAGGCAATCAACATAGCCTGCTACATCATCAATCGAGCTATGCTTCGCCCAATCACAGAGAAGACACCCTATGAACTTCTAAGAGGAAGGGTTCCCAACATTTCACATCTTAGGGTGTTCGGATGTAAGTGCTTTATGCACAACAATGGAAAGGATAATCTTGGCAAATTTGACCCAAGGAGTGATGAAGGGATCTTCATTGGATATGCATCAAGTAGCAAGGCTTACAAGATCTTCAACAAAAGGACCAAAAAGGTAGAAAAAAGTGTTCATGTTATTTTTAATGAAAAATCACTTGGTAGAAATGTGCAGAACACCATCAGTTCCTTTGAAGATCCATTTCCCAAACCTCCTCAAGAAGATCCAGATGAAGACATCACACCACCCAGTTCCTTCCCTGCTGCACAAAATCCCTCACTTGTTTCTCCACCAGTTCCCATGGATAATCAACAACAATCCATTTCTGGGAACCATGAACATGAAGACAACACCTGTTGAGACATCAATGATTCATCTTCTCACATGATCTTTAATGGAGAAGGTGATCCCAACCAAGAAGTTGAAGCTGAATGCTCAAATCAAAATGTCTCCACATCAAATGTTCTAGCTCCCAATAGAGAAAGAAGAACCATCAAACCTCCAGTCAGGTTCGAACATCTAACCTTCTTTGCCTTCAATGCCTTCTTGTCTGTTGTGGAACCAAAGAATATAGGTGACGCACTGAAGGATGTAGACTGTATCCAAGCCATGCAAGAAGAACTTCATCAGTTTGAAAGGAATAAAGTGTGGCATCTAGTTCCCCGCCCCAAGGATAAGCATATCATAGGAACTAGATGGGTCTTCAGAAACAAGCTCGATGATTCAGGAGCTGTAATTAGGAACAAAGCAAGGCTTGTTGCTCAGGGATACAATCAACAAGAAGGAATCGACTATGATGAAACATATGCTCCAGTGGCAAGGATTGAAGCAATAAGGCTGTTGATTGCCTTCGCATCACACAAGGGTTTCAAACTATTCCAAATGGATGTAAAGACCGCCTTCCTCAATGGCATTCTTCAAGAGGAAGTCTATGTCAAGCAACCACCTGGATTTGAAGACATTGATCATCCAGACCATGTATATTTCCTAGACAAAGCCTTGTATGGTCTCAAGCAAGCCCCTAGAGCTTGGTATGATCGTCTTGCCCAGTTCCTACTCTCCAATGGTTACAGGTGTGGCATCATTGACAAGACTCTCTTCATTCTAGAAGAAGAAGGTAACATCTTAGTGGTTCAAATCTATGTTGATGGTATCATTTTTGGTTCCACTAACCTGTCCCTTGTAGATAAGTTCAAAGACTTGATGAGCAGTGAATTTGAAATGAGTCTAATATGGGAACTCACCTTCTTCCTCGGATTGCAAATATCCCAAAAGAAAGATGGCATACAAATTCACCAACAAAAGTATGTCAGGGAACTGTTGAAAAAGTTCAAAATGGAGTCCTGCAAGCCTCTCTTCACTCCCATCTCTACCATCGCCCATTTGGACAAAGATCACTCAAGTCCTCTTGTGGAAGAAAAGCTCTATAGAGGTATGATAGGTTCTCTCATGTATCTAACAGATAGTCGTCCAGACATTGTGTTTGCTGTTTGCTTGTGTGCTAGGTTTCAATCATGTCCAAGAGAAACACACTTAGCTACTGTGAAAAGGATATTCTGATATCTCAAGGGAACTGACTCGCTCTGCATTTGGTACCCCAAAGAGTGTCTCTTTGAGCTGATGGGTTTCACTAATGCTGATTATGCTGGATACCTGGTGGATAGGAAGAGTACTTCTGGAATGACACAGTTTTTAGGCCCTTGCATTGTGTCATGGGGCTCAAAGAAATAAATCTCAGTCTCTCTCTCCACCACATAATCTGAATACATTGCAGCCGCCTCTTGCTGTTCCCAACTCTTATGGCTAAAGCAACAACTCGCGGATTTCGGTATGTCTTATGGTCCTCTTACCATTCTTTGTGATAACACCAGTGCTATAAACATTTCTAACAATCATGTGCATCATACTAGGACCAAACACATAGATATAAGGCATCATTTCCTTAGAGATCATGTTGAGAAAGGGAACATCATTATGAAATTTTATAGAACTGAAGATCAGGTTGCAGACATATTCACCAAAGCCTTGAATAGAGTTCCTTTCGAGAACCTTAGATTAGAACTGTGAATGATTCATATAAACTAGCAGTTCCTTTAGTTTAAAGTTCCTCTTCAGTTCCCTTGATTGACTAGTTCAGATCTTTTTACTTGTCTTTGTCTTGGAATCTTCGTGTTATTTCTCTTGCGTTAGACCCTCATATCCATAATGGTTACTCAAAAGGCTTTGACAAATTTTTCTAGTTCTTCTCCTTGGATGTTCCTTTTTATTAAAATTCAATCATTGTCCAAGTTTCTTTGTTGGCCCAAAAGTCACAATCTGATCATATTCTAACCCAACAATACAAGCCGAAATGATGATTGTGTACTATGACCCTCCCTTGCCTCATTGCACAATCTAATTCCCTATGATCCTCTTCTTAACCCTCTCTGGGAATTAGTGTGTGATGCAATAAATGGCCTTCCCCGATTTATTTTATGGGAACGTACTTTCAGGTCCTATGTCTTAAAACCCCACATCAAAGGTTCCCATATATCCCTCTAGCACACTGAAAAAATCGTCAGAAAGGAACTAGGTCAGGCTGATCTTCAAACGGCTAGCAAGAATCTCGCTCTTCCCAAGACAGTATTTATGGCAAATCTCACAGCGTCAGAGACGTCTTCTCAGCCTTGAACAGTTGCCATTTTTGAGCATTTGATCTTTGAATTTGTGACCGTTGCAAAGGCGAAAAAGCTGCAAGAAAATTAGCCGTTTCAATTCTTCAGAGTTCTCGGAAATCTCTCCAACGACTTGATTCTCATCGGCTCCACAATTTGCTCAAGGGTTATTTAGGGCCTCCTGTTTGATTGAGCCGAGCACTCTGTTTTCTCTCGATTTCTCTCAATCTCTTATTCACCTTTTTCTCTCAAAACACAAAGCTCCTCCAATGGCCAACAAAAACCTCCCCTCACCATCACCACAGTAAGAAAACTCAAAACCAACGATCACCAGGCCGCTCCCTCTGAAACACAAGCTGATCCGCCTAAGGAAAATGCCAGTTCCCAAGCCTCCCCAAGCTCTCTACCACCGCTCTACCCCACTCAAGACTCCTCTGCGATCCTAACTTCTCTGGGTCGTATTGAAAAAGCTATCACAGACGGTTCCCATGCTATATCAGTTACCCTCCATGATCAAGTAAATGAACTGGGGAAAACTAGAGCTGCTGTTTCCAGTCTGGTGAAGGTGCTTCAGAAAACCTGGGAGGATGCAACTGGAGCAAATCAGGCCACATGCCAAGATGAAGGAACTGACGACAAGAAGGATGATGAAGAGGAGGCCACTGACATGCCATAGGAACGTCTTTCCTAGTTCCCAGCGCTATGACGCCACAGTGTGCTAGTAGTTCCTTAGGATCCTACTCCCCTCTCATATCCTCTCTTTTGTCTATCTCCAAGTTTATTTGTGATCTTTTGTGACTTTTTCTACAATGTGTCTGGACAATGTATTAAGCTTTAATGACTAATGAACTTCTTTGGCTACGTTTCTAATGTATTTTTTGTCTCTGCCTTAAGTTTCTCTTATGGTTTCTGTCATGGGTTTAGCGCAAGTGTTTATTTCCCTTTGATATCCGTTCCTTGATAAGTTAATTGATATTTTCGATGATTTCAAAAGGGGGAAGATTGGATAGGAACCTTGAACTTTTGGAAACTACTGGACTCATAGGAACTCTGAACTCGTTCTATTTCTAAGGGGGAACTTGAATAACTTTGTTCATTTGCTTAGGGAGAATTTGCAACTATTGAATGTTCTCTCATTATTTTATAACGGAAGAATTATGTACACTACAATTTTTTTCTGGGTATACTACAGTTTGAAACGCAGAAATCTTGCTTAAGCAAGATTTCTGCGTTTCAAGGCAAATTGTACCCAAAAAAGGCGTTTCTGAATAAATTTGAAACGCAGGTATTTTGCTTAAGCAAAATACCTGCGTTTCAAATTTTTTTAAAAAAAAACGGAAACGCAGGATCACTGCTTAAGCAGTGATCCTGCGTTTCAACCAATTTTTTTTTTTTTTAAAAAGCTGAAACGCAGGAATCCTGCTTAAGCAGGATTCCTGCGTTTCACTAAAAAAAAAATTCTTCAAAATTGTACTTTTTTTCCATAATCATGTAGAGAATTTCAATACGAGTCCGTACATATAAAATTCGTCCAAAACGGACATCGTTTGCCCCTCCAAAAGCTCAAAAAACTAAGTCTTCCTACCCTTTTTTGTACAATTTGGTGTCGAGTATATAGGGCACTGTAGTGGATTTTTTGGTATTTTCGACATTTTTCTACTATAATTTTGTATAAGATTTTAATACGAGTATATAACTATACGTTAGAACCATAATATATACTTATAGTATATAACTATACAATATAACAATAGTAAATAACTATACGATATAACAATAGCATATAGCTATAGTATATAACAATACGATATAACTATAGTATGAAACTATATGATATAACCATAGAATATAACTATTCGTTAGAACCATAATATATAATTATAATATATAACCATAGTATATAACTATACGATATAAATTTGTATATAACCATAGAACGTTAGAACCATAATATATAATTATAGTATATAATTATACGATATAACCATGGTATATAACTATAGTATATAAATGAACGATATAGCAATAGTATATAAATAACTATACGATATAACCATAGTATATAGTTATATATTATGATTATATCCTATAGTTATATACTGTTGTTATATCTTATAGTTATATCAAATTTGGTTATATCGTATCGTTATATCCTATAATTATATATATTGGTTATATCTTATAGTTATATCCTTAAGTTATAGACTATGGTTATATCATATAGTTATATACTATGGTTATATCTTATAAGTATATCCAATTTGGTTATAGCTATAGTATATAACTATACGATATAACCATGGTATATAAATGAATGATATAGCAATAGTATATATATATATAACTATACGATATAACCATAGTATACAGTTATATATTATGATTATATCTTATATTTATATCCAATTTGGTTATATCTTATGGTTATATCTTATAGTTATATACTGTGATTATATCGTATAGTTATATCCAACTTGGTTATATCGTATCGTTATATCCTATAATTATATATATTGGTTATATCTTATAGTTATATCCAATTTGATTATATCATATTGTTATATAATATAATTATATATTATGATTATATCTTATAGTTATATCCAATTTTGTTATATCTTATGGTTATATCCTATAGTTATATATTGTGATTATATCTTATAGTTATATCCAATTTGGTTATATCGTATCTTTATATCCTATAATTATATATATTGATTATATTTTATAGTTATATCCTTCAGTTGTATACTATGGTTATATTTATAGGTATATCCAATTTGGTTATAGCTATAATATATCACTATACAATATAACTATGGTATATAACTATAGTATATAAATGAACGATATAGTAATAGTATATATATAACTATATCATATAACCATAGTATATAGTTATATATTATGATTATATCTTATAGTTATATCCAATTTGGTTATATCTTATGGTTATATCCTATGGTTATATCCTTTAGTTAGATACTATGATTATATCTTATAGTTATATACTATGGTTATATATTATAGTTATATCCTTTAGTTATATATTATGGTTATATCCTATAGTTATATACTATGGTTATATCTTATAGTTACATCCACAATATATAACGAGAGGATATAACCAAATTGGATATAACTATAAGATATAATCATAATATATAACTATATAATATAGATATATCGTATAGTTATATATATATACTATTGCTATGTCGTTCATTTATATAATATAGTTATATACCATTGTTATATCGTATAGTTATATACTATAGCTATGACCAAATTGGATATACCTAAAAGATATAACTATAGTATATAACTATAGGATATAACCATAATATATAACTAAAGGATATAACCATAAGATATAACCAAATTAGATATAACTATAAGATATAATCATAGTATATAACTATAGGATATAACCATAAAATATAACCAAATTGGATATACATATAAGATATAACCATAGTATATAACTATAGGATATAACCATAGTATATAACTAAAGGTTATGACTATAAGATATAACGAACGATATAACCAAATTTGATATAATTATAAGATATAACCACATTATATAACTATAGGATATAACCATAAGATATAACCAAATTGGATATAACTATAAGATATAATCATAATATATAACTGTATACTATGGTTTTATCGTATAGTTATATATATATATTATTGCTATATCGTTCATTTATATACCATGGTTATATCGTATAGTTATATACTATAACTATATATTATGGTTATAACGTACTATGGTTATATAAAATTTTATATCATATAGTTATATACTGTAGTTATATACCTATTGTTATATCGTATAGTTATATACTATAATTATATATTATGGTTCTAACGAATAGTTCAATACTATGGTTATATCGTATAGTTTCATAATATAGTTATATACTATTGTTATATCATATTGTTATATACTATAGCTATATGCTATTGTTATATCGTATGGTTATTTACTATTATTATATTATATAGTTATATATTATAATTATAAATTATGGTTATAACGTATAATTATATACTCGTATTAAAATCTTATACAAAATTATAGTAGAAAAATACCGAAAATACCAAAAATTTCTACTACAATGTCCTATATGCTGGGCACCAAATTGTTAAAAAAAAAATGGGTAAAGATTTCATTTTTTGGGATTTTGAAAGGGCAAACGATGTCCGTTTTGGACGAATTTTATATGTACGAACTCGTATTGAAATTCTCTACATGATTATGGGAAAAAAATGTAATTTTGAAGAAATATTTTTTTTAGTGAAACGCAAGTTCCTTGCTTAAGCAAGGATCCTGCTTAAGCAAAGATCCTGCTTTTCTTTGTACTAAGACAATTTTATTTTTTTTTGTAAAAGTGAAACGCAAAATCTTTGCTTAAGCAAAGATTTTGTGTTTCACTTTTTAAATTTTTTTTTTTGAAACGCAAGTATTTTGCTTAAGCAAAATACCTGCGTTTCATCCTAGTATAAAAACGTAATTCTGAGTATAATTTACCCTGAAACGCAAAAATATTGCTTAAGCAATATTTTTGCGTTTCAAAATGTAGTGTAAGAAGAAAAAAATTGTAGTGTACATAGAAATTGCCTTTTATAAAGTTGTAAATCTCTTAGCTCAATTGTTCTCATGAATTTCATGTCCTTATTATGTTGCCAGGTTCCTTATATTTGTCATCATCAAAAAGGGGGAAATTGTTAGGAAGCGGAACTCTGGAACTTCGGTTCCCCTGAGAGTTCATTTCCTCAGTTTCTCTACTTTTGACGATGACAAATATTTTGATACTAATGTTTTATCTCAAAGATGTGTTTAGAGGAACCACAAGACAGTTGTTGGAACCATGGAAGCCAAACAAGATAAAGAAACCAAACAAGCAAGCCAAAGGAACCCAGGTGTGCCCATAAATGCAACACGCGACTTTGCTTTTCCTGAGAAATTTGGGAACACCGAACCTCGGACAAAAGATGGTGAAAGCGACTTGAGCGAAGCTTCCAAAAGTCTGTCATCATCCAGAGCAAAACTCCAAGATGCCTAGAATGTCGAACCTCGGACAAAGGCTGTTGAAAGCGACCTATCATAAAGTTGTCACCATCTAGAGGACAATTCCCAAGTGTCCAGATTGTTGAACCTCGGACGAAAGGAGTTGGACAACGACTTGGCAGACTTGGCTAAAGCAGTTGACCAACCAAAGTGGATTCTGAGCTGCCTAGGTTGTTGGTATATGTCAAAGACAGCGTGAATAAAGGATTACCACACATCCTAGGACAAGCTTGATCTGTGGGAACCAAGAGAAGATCCAACCTCGAAGAATCCACTATATAAGGAAGATAAGCTCTGCTATTATCTTTAAGCACAAAAACAAGAATCATACTCCATAGCAAACATCAAAGTGTGAACTCTCAAACAAGATCATCAACGCAAACTGAGATCAGAAGGAACCAGTCAAGGAATCCGAGAACTGAGTGCTAGTTCTTGTGACTGTAAGTGAGTTAGTTCCTTGGTGCTAAGGATTGCTTCTTGGATTGATTATAATTTGTGTTAAGTTATCTAGGATTGTCTAACTGTGTGTAAGGCAAAGAAATTGTGTGTTTGTTCCTAGGATAATCTGTAACCAAAGAGATAAGAAATCAAGAAGTAGACCTTGAAATCCTTTCGAAAGAAAGGTAGTGGTTTTTATCCTGGATTGCTAGTTGGCAATCAAAGGTTTCCACTATAAGGAACTCGTTCATTTGTATTTGATTGTTTATTTCCGCTACGAAGGGAACTGAGAATTGGCATTCTTAGTTCCTTAGTTATTTATCTAACGATCACGATCCTACAATAACCACGCAGCTCGACAATCATGTCATATAAGGAAGAATTTATTTAACTACAATATTAAACATACAGTTTTGAATCATCGCATGCTCATGTCATAGTCAGACACTTCATACCCGTTCAAGTTTCAACGAAGATAACTTATCTTGAGTGTCTGTTTTGCTATGACGATAAACAATAGCCAGAGCCAATCTCTTACAAATGTCGGTTTGTATCTTCCTCGCCCTGTTTTCACTCATGGTCAGTTTTACGTTGTATTACTCACGGTCAGTTTTATGTTGCATCATCAAGAGTTACTAGCAATAAAGGTTTGGAGATTTTGATATGGGACAAAAAAAGATCTAATACTACTACCAATGTAGTATACAACGAAATTTTTCATAATTTGTAGCAATTTTGAACATCTTACGAGATTTTATGTTTAGGGTTTTATTTTTATCTATTAGATAAACATTTTGATTATGCTTTATCGTTTTAGTAGTATAGATGTTAGGAATGTGACTATCCACGTTTCAAACTACTTAGCCAATTTTACTATTAATAAAGTTATGGAGAGTTTCGTATTTCTTTCGATAATGTATTTTGTTAATCTCTTCAATATTTTATATTCAATTAGTCCTTTTTTAAATTAGCATTCATCTACTTTTATAATAGTCATTACTTACATATTTCTATATCAATTAAATATATAATTTTTATATACTATTTTTTTTAAATGTAAGAAAAAATAAACAAATCCCGTGCCTATACTAATATTTAAGAAAAGTATTAAGTATACCTAGAATCTTACATTTTTTCTCAATCTTCCCTCCTAATAAATAATCACTATACTCTTTAGCCAATGAATGGAGAGTTCAAAACAAAAAAAGTCAACAAAAACAAATTTCAACAATAATTCTTATAACTCACTCTTAATTAATTGCCTAGAAATCTTAAAACGACATATAAAATAGATCAAAATTCAAGTGCTAAAACGACAGTTAATTAAAATCAGAGGGAGTATATGCTAAGATATTTTTGAACATCAATTCATTTAATCATAGTCAATATGATCATTTAAGGCATATCTATAAGATAATGAGAAATGGTGTTCCAATTGAATACATGACAGCTAAAAAGCAAACAATCCCCTAACCAATGAATAGAAAGCGCTGCTAATTAAACAAGATAGACGGAGAATGAAACAAAGAATACTGAACTAGTACACAAACTTAAAACCGTTATTCCAACACTTGATTTCAACATCCATCTCCATCTTAAAGCAGACTGTAAAAATCAAACTGAGAACACCAACAAGAAAGAAAAGAAAAAACGCATCTTCCACAAAGTTACATAAAGAAGCCTATTGCTTCAGCAACATGGGCCAGCAATCTCAAGCTTGGGGCTTCTCCCATTTAAGTGGCTTGACAACCTCCCAGGTGAAGTCTGCATCATCCCTACCAAAGTGACCATAAGCAGCTGTCTTCAAGAACCTATTTCCACCCCTCTTCAGATCAAGATTGATAGCAATCATCCCAGGCCTGAAGTCAAAGTTCTCCTTCACAATCTGGAGGATCTCCTTGTCAGGGATCTTCCCAGTCCCGTACGTGTCTACGAACACAGAGAGCGGCTCAGGGACACCAATGGCATACGAGACCTGCACAATGCACCTCCTAGCAAGCCCGCTTGCAACGATGCTCTTTGCAGCCTGCCTAACAATGTAAGCTCCACTCCTGTCCACCTTGGTCGGGTCTTTCCCTGAGAAAGCACCGCCACCGTGGGCCCCCCAGCCTCCATAGGTGTCGATGATGATCTTGCGTCCGGTGAGTCCAGCGTCTCCGTGGGGCCCACCGATCACGAAACGCCCTGACGGGTTGAGGTGAAAGATGGTCTTCTCGTCGAGGTACTTCTCGGGGACGACGGGCTTGATCACGTGCTCTTTAAGGTCAGCAGCAATCTCGTCGTTTGTGACCGTCTCGTCATGCTGTGTGGAGATGAGGACGGTGTGGACACGAACCGGGACCATTGCACCGTTCTCGTTCTGGTACTCAACAGTGACCTGGGTCTTCCCATCAGGCCTTAGCCATGGGCAGGTTCCATTCTTTCTAACATCAGTGAGACGGGCACCGAGCTTGGTTGCAAGAACATGGCTAAGGGGCATAAGCTCAGGGGTCTCATCAGTTGCATACCCGAACATGTGACCTTGGTCACCAGCACCAATCTCCTCAGGGCGCTTGGTAAGGTGGCCATGGACACCTTGAGCAATGTCGGGACTTTGTTGCTCGATGTTGACCAAGACCTTGCACTTGTCAGCGTCAAGACCCACATCATCAGAAGTGAACCCAATGGCACGACAGGTGTCACGGACGATCTTCTCGTAGTCTACATTCGCCTTGGTGGTGATCTCACCAAAGACCATGACCATGTTGGTCTTGGTGCATGTTTCACAGGCGACTTTGCTCTCGGGGTCCTGGGCAAGGCATGCATCAAGCACCGCGTCAGAGATCTGGTCACAGAGCTTGTCGGGGTGTCCTTCGTTCACGGACTCGGAGGTAAACAGGAAGGTCTCCAATGCCATTCTCTCAAGCTGCAGACAAGAAGAAAATTATATACCATGGTTATGAAATAAATCATTGTATAAACACCTTGCTAGCATGATTCCAAAGACTACATTGCATTCTTAACATTTCCTAAATCTTATCTTGAACGAAAAAACATTATTCACTAAATTACTCTGACCCTTCTACTATGGTTTCGAGCAAGCACGCGTAAATAGCCATATGTAATTTGTCCTTAATTGTTCTCAATCAAAGATGGGAATTACAGAGTATGATAACACTGAAGAACATAAACGTGAGCTATTTAGTGCAGGATTGAAGCATACTAAGGTAAAATATGGTTAAGGGATGGATTGCAACCAAAATCATCATTTGATTCCAAATATATCAACCCAGATTGAAACGTAATTCTTTAAATTCCTTAGCATTCAATTTGAAACTCTTAACAAATTGTCCTCACTCCAACACCAAGATTGCACAGGGAGATAACAGTGAAGCATGCATAGTTGGTTTTACTACAGCTTTTAAGTGTGTATTATCTACCGTTTGGTTGAAGGGTGGGATTAAACCAAAACACAAACCACCTAAATCAGAATCCAGTTCAAACTTTCATACCTACAAAATCCAATCCTTCATTTCAAACCCGTTCCCAGATGTCAACCAAACAACACCTTACAGTGCAGAGAATTAGCGTAAAGGCAGCATAAATTTCACAAGAGCTTGTAGAATGCAAAGATAACCACAGTTAATGAATGCAGCAAGAAGAGATCCACCTAAAATGCACTAATAAATAACCAAACTCTAACAAAATTCCAAATCGCTAGAACAGTAAAGTGAGATCCTCGTATTCCCCGTGGAGATCAATAAATAAACTTGCCAGATCTGAGTGAAAAACAAGAGAACCGTACTCAAAATCAGCAGGATTAGCAAATTCTAGATCCAATTCCCATTTCCCAGGAGTAAGCAGATCCGTAACACAACAGACGACGAATCCAACAATAGAAGACAACAAAGATTTGGAAACGTGAAATTGAGATAGAAAACAAAAAATAACAAATAATTTTCGTTATTGCTGGTTTGAAATGCGAATTTTTACCTTTGGGGGAAAAGAGAAGAGCAGATCTGGAGTGAAGAAGCACAATGGAGACCTCCGACAAATGAAGAAAGGAGATAGGGCACCCAAGCGAGGCTAGCGAGTTGTGAAGAATGCCAAATCCTCTGTATTTATAGGCAAGATCTAGTATTGGGGCCTACAAGCTCGTCTTTGTTTACTGGCTACCGGACTCGCTGGTCATGAATCATCACTCGCGATCACATCAAGGGTTTGGTGGAAGACATGTAATCTATTTTTCTTTATGTAGTAATCTAACAAATCCCACAATCGTTGATATTTTATAAATTCCCAATAGGTAGTGGGAAGCTTATGTATTAATGTCGGATTGGAGTTGATAGTAAGATCAATCCCAAAACTATATAGAAATAATTGATGAAATAAGAAATAAATTGAGTAAACAACAATTTACAAACATCGTAACAATTTGGTGGAGTTTATGGTTCGTTAGAAATATTAAAACTTTTTTTTTCAAATATTGATAAAAGTAATCCTATTACTAACATTGTTGATTATAAAAAAAAATGATCTCCGCGTGAAAAAAAACTAAATATTTTGACTCAAACGTCTTACACAACACACCAGGTAATGGAAGAGATGAGATTTCAAAAAGGAAAAAATCAAAAAAAAAGACAATATGGACGAAACTCAGTCTCAATGTCATCAAGATTAATGTGGATGGATCAACTAAAGTTAATGGAAACTCAACTTTTGGAATAATCATGAGGAATGATAAGGGAGAAAATATATGTATACATGCGGGAAAATGCGGGAAATCCACGGCATTGAGAAGTGAAACATTGGCCTTTAGAAATGCGCTACAGAAGGCTAAAGAACTAAAACTAGAAAACATCGAAATTGAATCCGACAATCTGACAATTGTTAATGTTCTTAAAGGTATATGGGTTTGTCCTTGGGATATTGAAATTCTTATTTCGGATATCCTTTTGCTGTTAAAATCTTTTTCGACAGTCCAGATTCGTCACGTCTTTCGTGAAGCGAACTCGGTGGCTGACCATATTGCTAAATTGAGCCACGACTCTTCATTGCCAGACATCATCAACAATCATGAACTTCGTGCTCTCATCCGTATGGATGACTTGGGTAGAGTTTTAAGATCTTCTTGAAATTCATCCAAATTCTTACCTAGATCCCCCCAAAAAAAAACTATATATTTTTCTAATCAATATATTAGTCCCAAAGTCGAATTTATGAAAATATATAATTTAGACATTGATCAGGTGAGAATGATTATTATTGTATAAAATGATAATAATGCACATACAAGCAAAAACTTACGCATATACATGTACACTTATGCACTTTTAAAACTCATGCACATATAAGCAAATTTTTATGTACTTTTCGGATGTGCACAAATTTACACTCACACAGTCAAAAATTTACGCACATGCAAGTAAAATATTGTGCACATTCTAAAAGCATATAATTTTTTGCTTATATCTGCATGAGTTTTAAAGTGCATAATTTCTTGTTTGTATGTGCATCATTTTTCCTTTTACACGGTAATAATCATTTTCACCCGATCAAACTCCATTTATTAAACACCATTTCTTATTTATTCTCTTTTTTCACCGTTCAACAAGATATTCATAAGCTATTCTCTGAATTATTTTTAAATATTTTCTATATCCTCAAGTTTCTTTATCTTGCTTGATGAATAGTACTTTAATGATTTACTAATTATATTTTATGTAACTCTATTGTTTAATTTGTTGATTATAAGGCAAATGATGGATTTAAGTCTAAAACTTAACTTCCTTAACTAAAATAATGATAAACCCTTATACATCATATAGGTTTGTTGTCTTGTTGAGGGGTGTATCCGTGTATGTGTGTTAGAAGTGAAATAGCTTTTGCATATGCAAGTATATAATTTTGTTAATTTCGTAAATACATTTATAAACCATAAATTATTGTAGACATATTTAATGAGTATAAGCACAAGCACAAGCATACACTAGTGAAAAAAATCCTTATAGAAGCGGGCCTTTGGACACTTATTGAGGCGAATATCGTTCGCTTCAACTAAGGAGGCTGCAACAAGTAGGGACACTTTTTGAGGCGGGTATTTTACGCCTCTAAAAGGACCTTATTGAGGCGGGCCTCCGAAGCCCGCCTCAACAAGTCCCTCACTTTGGCGCCAAAATGAGGGACTTGTTGAGACGGGCTTCGGAGGCCCGCCTCAATAAGTAAACACTTGTTGAGGCGGGTCTCTATAGGCCCGCCTCAACAAGTCGCGCTGACTCGGCCGAGTCAGCGTCTATGTACTTATAGAGGCGGACATACAAGTCTGCCTCTATAAGTCCCTTCTTTTGCGCTTCTTTTGGATGTTTTTTGAATTTATGATGCACCATACACACATTGCAGAATAGGTTCCTGATTTTATTCACAGAATAAAAACAAGTTTACATGACAAGTAAAAACAAGTTCAATCCGAGTACAGTCAGGTTCTCAACAACAGTTTACATGACAAGTAAAAACAAGTTCAATCCGATAATAAATACTTCGATGTAAAATACTGTGCCCATTGCTCACGAACAACATCCATTTCTTCATAAGTATACGATGTCTTCCTCTTAAGATATAGCTTCATAAAAAACACAGAAATTATTGACAAAAAACACAAATACTATCAATATATAGTTAGTTAAGTTACATACCTTGATACTCTCAACGTCTTACGTTTTCCTATTAATTTCTCGCACTTCCCACCTTGATACTCTAAACGTCTTAGGTTCCTGATTTTTTTCGCAGCGTACATATCAACGAAAAAGCATATGAGTACATATCACAAAAAAAAATCCAAGGAAGACAATTTATAATGCAATTAAATCTACTTGTCAATAAATTACCTCATCTTATTCATTTATGATTTGTAACCCATATTCCTTCCCTATGATATGTACGGATATGATTAGTATTATTTGTATCTTTCTCCTCCGGTAATGGTTGAACAACAGTTGATAACAAGGGTGTGTCATCATACTCATCATACTCATCTTCATCCACAACATCATCAATACCCAAAATATGTCTTTTGCCTTGGGCAACTGCACGCCATCTAGGATCAACATTGTCTACCACATAAAAAATATGCTTAGCTTGTGATGCTAGGATGAATGGCTCGTCACTATCACTTAATCGGTCAAAGTTTACCAATGTCAAACCCGGATAAATTTCATCTTGCTTCACCCCGTTAGGGTTGTTGACCCACTTGCACCGGAAAACAGGGATTGTAAAATTGTTATAATCAAGCTCCCATATTTCTTCGATAACACCATAATACGATTGTGTCGCATCAACCGGTCTTTTGTCCTTAGCTCTCGCATAGACCCTAGATGATGTAACTACCTTCACTCCACTATTCTGCACCACACTCTTTTCATCTTGTCTTCTAGTGTAGAATGTGAACCCATTGATATCATACCCTTCGTAAGACCGAACACATAGTCGAGGACCTCGAGATAACCACTTGACCATATCAGAAACGTCATGTTCTTTCCTTGGTTCCTCAGCTACTTCCTTCTTAAACCAATCAACAAATGTGCGATTATGTTCCCGCATCAAAGCTCTTTCATTCAATTTAGCATTATTGTGTTGTAATTCAAGGCAATGCTTTTCTATGTAAGGATTGACCTCTGTAAGATGCTGTAACACACAAAGATGTGCCTTAATCTTCCTTTCAGATGGAGGAGATATCACATTTTTACCAATTACTCCCTCTCCTTCAAGCCTCCCTACATGACGAGATTTTGGAAGACCTATTGGATGAAGCCTTGACAAAAACTCAGCTACGTATTGAGATATCTCTTCATGAAGGACTCCACGAATGATACTACCCTCTGGATTCGCCCGATTCTTTGCTTTGTCCTTTAAACTGCCAAAAAATCTCTCAAAAGGATACATCCATCTTAAGAACACCGGACCACATAACTTGATTTCTCGAACCAAATGAACAATTAAGTGCACCATTATGTCAAAGAAAGACGGCGGAAAGTACATTTCAAATCGACACAAAGTTTCAACAATATCATCATGGAGAGCATCCAATATTTCCGGATCAATAACCTTAGCACATATGGAACTGAAAAACATGCAAAGTTTTGTTATAACATGTCTCACGTGTTTCGGCAATATCCCACGAAGTGCGATCGGCAAGAAAACATTAATCAATACATGACAATCATGAGACTTCATACCAATCAACCGAAGGTCCGAAAGAGAAACTAGACGTTTTACATTTGACGAATATCCCGATGGAACCTTAATGCCATGTAAGCACTCACAAAACACCTTTTTCTCCTTTCTTGACATTGTGTAACACGCCGGAGGCAGAAAAGTCTTTTTACAATCCGGTTTTACCACGGGCCACAAATCTGGTCGAATATTCCTCTCTTTCATATCAAAACGAACTTTCTGATTGTCTTTCGTCTTTCCGGGTATATTTAGCAAAGTCCCAATTATAGCATCACAAACATTTTTTTCAATGTGCATCACATCGAGACAATGCCTTACCGACAAATCTTTCCAATAAGGAAGATCCCATAGTATAGACACTTTCTTCCATAAAACACCATTTTTAGAGACGGACTTGAAGCCCTTGTCGTATTTGGTGTCAACATTTTTAATCCGTTCATAAACCTGTGATCTTGTCAAAGGTGTACGAGCTACTCCTTCATCGGTGTACCCATTGAACTCCTTCTTCTTTTTACGGTAAGGGTGATATCGACTAAGGAACTTCCGGTACTCTAGATACACATTTTTCCTGTAATTTTTCAAGTAGGCGGGTTTCATGTCTTCTTCACATATAGGGCATGCTTGTTCTCCTTTGGTTTTGTACCCAGACAAGTTTCCATATGCCGGGAAATCATTTATGGTACAAAAAACCATAGCTCGCAAGGTAAAGTTTGAGTTGGTGTATGCATTGAACATTGGAACACCTTCATTCCACAGTAATTTCAAATCATCAACAAGTGGAGCCAGATACACATCTATGTCATTCCCAGGTTGCTTAGGCCCGGAGATGAGGAGTGATAACATGATATACTTGCGCTTCATACACAACCATGGAGGAAGATTATAAATCGCTAGAAGAACCGGCCATGTGCTATGTTGACTGCTTAGAGTGCCATACGGATTCACACCATCTGTACATAAAGCAAGTCTCAGATTCCTAACCTCCTCACCAAATTCAGAATATTTCTTATCAATATTTCTCCATTGAGTAGAATCAGCAGGATGTCTAAGGAGTCCATCTTTCTTCCTCCCTTCCGCATGCCACCTCCGACTTTTTGCTTCCTTCTTTATCGAAAACAAACGCTGAAACCTATGTATTATCAGAAGATACCACATAACCTTAGCTGATGGGCCCCTCTTAGCCGAATTTACCCCTTTACGCTTGTAACGAGATGCACCGCACTTTGGACACTCATCCAAATTTTCATGTTCGTTTCTGTAAAGCATACAATCATTTGGGCAAGCATCTATCTTGACGGCCTCTAAGCCTAAGGGACACATCAATTTCCTGGCATAATAAGTAGAGATAGGCATCTCATTGCCTTCTGGTAAAAATTCACCTAACCATTCCAATAAGGTGTTGAAACTTCCATCAGTCCAACCAGAAGCACATTTCAAGTTGTAAAGTATTGACACACCCTCTAACTTGCTAAATTTTGTACACCCGGGATACAAGGGAGTCTCTGCAGCCTTTGATACATGTTCGAACATCTGAGGTCGTTCGTTCAAGTGATCTCTCACCCCATCCATCATCCCATTTATTTCATCATCTTCTTGGTCATCATCATCATCCATCTCATTATTCTCAGCAATATCATCATCACTATCATCAGTGTCTACCCGAACATCAAACTCATTGACACTAGAACTTGGACGATCAGGTATTTTCTCACCATGCCAACACCAAATATGGTAATCTTGTTTGAAACCACGACGAAATAAATGATCCTCAATCTCATCAATATCATCTAACCGCCTTATATTCTTACAATCACGACATGGACAATAGATTTTTTCGGCTTTCGTACTCCGTTGGTGTGCTAAAGCACATCTAATGAACTCCTCAACCCCACTCAAGTATTGTGTCATAGTATGGTCACCGTACATCCAAGGACGACTCATTTCTAGTAATACATGCAAAATAACATGCAAGGAAGATTAAATACTCATTTCTAGTAACTATCCCGCCAAGGGCCTAAATTATGAATTCTATCCCGCCAAGGGCCTAAGGAATTAGGGTAGAAATCTGAAATAATACCTGACTTGGATTCGAGTGCGTTGAAGGGAGCTCGTTTTGGTGAAACCTCGAGTGCGTTGTTGATACTTGTTGAAGGTAGTATTAGAGGGAGCTCGGCGAAGGGAGATGAAGTCGGAGCTCGGGAAGACGGAGCTCGGCGAAGACGGAGGAGATCGATGAAGTCGGGAAGACGGAGGAGATCGATGAAGTCGGGAAGACGGAGGAGATCGATGAAGTAGGGAAGACGGAGGAGATCGATGAAGTCGGAGCTCGGGATGAACGAATTGAAGAGGAGGATACGAAGAGGAAAATGAAGGCGCTCGCAGTTGTTTTTTTTTAATTAGGGTTGAGCTTATAGAGGCGGGCCTAACACGCCCGCCTCTATAAGTATTACGACTCGGCCGAGTAATGGTCTAATAGAGGCGGGCCTTACATGCCCGCCTCTATTGGACATACTTTTTGAGGCGGGCTTTAAGAGGCCCGCCTCAACAAGCTTTAATTGAGGCGGGCTACTTGGCCCGCCTCAATTAGTTAGCATTAGATGCGGGCCTTACCCTGGCCCACCTCTAATACTTTAGCGGGAAATGTTTTTTCGGATACTTGTTGAGGCGTATATTAATTTGCCCGCCTCAAAAGATGTTTTTGAGGCGTATAAATTAATTATCCGCCTCAAAAACCAAAAAAAGTGATTGCCTAAGTCGTTGTTGAGGCGTTTTGAACTATGTACGCCTCTAAAAGGGAGCAGCAAAAAGTGTTTTTTCCACTAGTGACAATAAGTGACTTTCACTTCAAGAATTCTAAAAACATTTCAATGTCACTTTACCGTTTTATGTTACATACTCTGTATCAATGTATATGGGATATATTAAATGAAATATGTTGCTTATTAAATTCTACTACATATAATCTATCTATATATATTAAAGCAAAGGAATTTACAGTCACCACAATACTTATGGCCCCACAAATCCTACGTGTCATTTTCTTATTAATCCACTTTTTTACATTAACATTATATTTCAATTTAAATCACAATATCTAATCACAACTAACTTCAAATATTTAAAAAATTAAATCACAATATCCAATCACAACTAACTTCAAATATATAAAAACTATATACAATTTTTTATAAAATTTGATTTCTACAAACTACATATACAATAAGCTTGTAATATATGTCAAAATAATATATGATAAATTTCCTACTAAACTTATATATAAAATACATCTTATATTCTTTATGTAATTAGTAATATTATTTTCACGAGTTTGCATATATAATTTGACATATATAAATTTATGGGCTAAAAATATCATACAATATATACAATTTTCAACTCATGATTTTAAGGGGATATGAGATCAAACGAACGGAATTCATTCAAAAGATTATTAAATATATATGACTTCGGTAATTTATTGTTCAAAAGATTTGTAAATCTGATTTTTTTTTATATAGACTAAGGGAGTAAAGATAGATGATAAGGATTCATATTTAAAAATGAAAATTATAAATTATGTTAAACATATATGTAAAAGAATTTCAATTAAAATCTATATATATTAAAGCAAAGGAATTTACAGCCACCACAATGCTTCTGGTCCCACAAATCCTATGTGTCATTTTCTTATTAATCCACTTTTTTACATTAACATTATATTTCAATTTAAATCACAATATCTAATCACAACTAACTTCAAATATTTAAAAAGTTAAATCACAATATCCAATCACAACTAACTTCAAATATATAAAAACTATATACAATTTTTTTATAAAATTTGATTTCTACAAACTACATATACAATTAGCTTGTAATATATGTTAAAATAATATATGATAAATTTCCTACTAAACTTATATATAAAATACATCTTATATTCTTTATGTAATTAGTAATATTATTTTCATGAGTTTGTATATATAATTTGACATACATAAATTTATGGGTTAAAATCATACAATATATATAATTTTCAACTCATGATTTTAAGGGGATATGAGATCAAACGAACGGAATTCATTCAACAGATTATTAAATATATATGACTTCGGTAATTTATTGTTCAAAAGATTTGTAAATCTGATTTTTTTATATAGACTAAGGGAGTAAAGATAGATGATAAGGATTCATATTTAAAAATTAAAATTATAAATTCTGTTAAACATATATGTAACAGAATTTCAATTAAAATTTCTATAGAATTTGTTCAAGTTCGATTGTTATCAAAACAACTGTATCTTTATATCAAAATCGTTGAATTATTTGTTTAAACAGCTCAGATTTGTTAGTTATGAGAATCTAAATTAATAATGAGTTCATAATCATTAAACTATAAAAATAATTATACAACTCTCCTTTTAAATAGAATTTTTATACATCTCTCTTTGTGCTGTTGTAGGTGGATAATGACACACTATTCATATTATATAATTATTTAATAAAGTATATTAAAATAATATAAATGAAATAGTGGGGTCCGTTGAGCTCGAATTCACGTTGTGGTCGGGTCCGAGTCGAGTTCATGTCTTTTTGATTCAGGTCCTTCTTGACCCAGTGAATTTTGGATCTGATCTCTATCCAAAAAAATCTCATCCGGTCGGATTTTCAAGTCAGCCAATTTAAGACATGTCTAATGTTTATTATAAATTTAATAATAAAATAATAATCCAATCCCGTGCTTGGCACGGGCACTGAACTAGTTTGATATTAAAGAAAACGGTTTTTCTAGTGTGTGCCCATGGACACATGCTAACAAACTTAAATAGAAAATTTATCTTCAAAATATTTTCTAATAGAGAATTGATAAATCCTTAGCAAACAAGATTAAACTAATGACTAATCAAATAATTACCAAAAAAAGAGTTTTTAGAGTGTGTCCATAGACACACTAGAAAAAACCTAAAGAAAATGAAGTAAGAAAATTGGTAAAGCAATTGTCAAATTGCTAGGTTTAAATAAGGGTCGAATTCAACAGTTGATGATTGATTGTTTTTTTGGTAGAAATCCACTAATGGAGAGGAATGCAATCTTGCATATATCATTTTTCCTTTGCTGCTACAGGTGTTGCATTTGTGAATTTGGATGTCACGATCATGGAAAGTCTTTCAAAGAGGGAATTGTGCAATTGGTGAGGGTAGGTGAGACTGATTTTTTTTAATTAAATTAGTGAGTATTGTAATTATCATTGGTTAAATAAAAGCTCACAAGATTAATTTTAGGTTTTGTTTAACCGGAAAAGGCAGGTTGCTTACCTACCACCGCCTGCCTGTTACCAGTTATGCTGGAGCTCTAACTCTAATGTAGTCTTGAATTTAGTGTCCAACCATATGCTATATTTGGTGTACGTCTATTAGCCAGCTTTTCTTTTGCATTTGATTGGAAACATGTGAATGTGACGTCACTTTTCATTTTGATTTGTCATTTCCGATTTTTACACAAAATATTATAAACTTATTAAATGCGTTTTGGAAATTAGATGGAGAAAAAAAGCAATATAATTAATTTTAATACAAATTTTATAATTTATATATAATAAATTATCTTAAAATTTTATAACGATAAATATTTATGAAAAATATAAAGGCTAAAATTACAACGAAAAGTTAACAGAGGTATATTATCGTATTTTTCCGCACTTGAAATATCATGTTAATTACTTGGTTATAATTATATAGAAAATTATACGGAGTAATTAATTGGTAATAATGATAGCTCAAGGTTAATCAGGTTTATATAAAAAATTATAATTACAAATTGAATTTTCTTAATATACAAGTATGCATATATTTATTGACTGTTAGATGAAACTATGTTAACCTGATAAGTTTTGTGACAATTTTAGACATGTTGCTTTGGACTTTATCAAATTCCAAGTTATAACTTGATAGTTGGCTTTTGGTCAAAATTGGTATGTTTGGAGGCAGAACCTATTTGCACCACTGCAGGGTGATATTTGGGCCCTGCAGTGGGTGCTGCGCGGCGCCCGCTGCCGCGTGGCGGTTGTCCCCGTGCGTGGTCCGATCAGTGGAAAAGTGAGTTTAATGTCCGTTAAATTATACGTAAACTGAGTCCGACGGATCGGGTTTGAATCGATCGAGTCGTACAAATTTTCGGGTTGAGTTCGGGTCGGGTTTAGGTCGAGTCGGGTTCTTCTTCGATATTTAAAAATATTGAATTTTAAAATTATATCGAGTCTTAAAAAATATCGAGTCAGGTTCGGGTCGAGTCGGGTTCTTAAAATTCACCGAAAAAATTGTGATTGAAATCCACCGAAAGTAATTCGTTCACGAACGCAACAATAATTCTGATTGAAATCCACCGAATATTCTACCCTAAACCCATCACCGACGTCCATTAACGGCGAGATCGTCCATCACCGGAGAGATCGAACTCCCGGTACCACCACCGCGCGGCGGCACCAGATCAAACTCCCTCCGCGCGGCGCCCAGGGCACCGTCGCCGGCCTACGGTGGATTCCGCCTCCTCCGCGGCAGTGTGTACCGCGCGGTGCTCATTGTCGCGCGGCAGTGAGTGCCATTTGCACCGTGTTAGGGCGCAAATAGCCTTACCGTTGAATTAAACCGAGTCAAGTTTTTGACATGACTTTTTAGATTGACCAAAAATCCACTTAAATGTGAAACTCTTTGGATTAATTGATTTGGGTCGTGTAAGTAGAATGTACATGTACAAATAAGCCCAATATATAAGTTTAATGATTTACCAATTTAGCTAAAAATCACTTGGCAATAATCCATCTTAAAATCAATTGACAATATGAGAAGTGTCTCACTAACTTTAATATGTATTGATATTCACTCAATTTCAATGAGTGATGGACTTTTACATTATAACTAGTGTAGAACCCGTATCTCGTACGGGTAAATATAATTTGAGAAAATAAAAAAAAATCTTTATGATTGAATTAAATTAATGTTATATCGAAGTATTTTTTAGAAAAATATAGTTCTCGCTCGATCATTGGAAATGATATGTAGGAATTTATGTAGACTCAATTAGAGAATAGTTAATATAGATATATTATAATGATTATTAATATAAAAATCTCGATAATATTATTCTCGATTTATACGTGGCATTAATAATAGATGGTCTTTTAAACAATTTAAACAGATTTCAAACAAATAATTAATGTGTGGTTCATTGACAAAAACTATTAGATTAGTAATTATATCTTTTGAATAAGAAAGCCAAAAATATTCATAATATGTATAACTCATGTTTGGATTATAATAGAAAAATTTTTAAATAAAAAATAATATTGACAAAATCGTGAACATGATCAATATTAAGTATTATAACAAATTCTTTATTTTTTATGTTTTTCATTAGTTTGATATTTGAATAATTCATAATCAAAATTTCAAATCTTAGCTACTATATTATACCTTCAAACTAAGTTTTGGTTAAACATGGATAAAATAAAGTAAGGTGAAGATGTTAAAATTATAAAAAATAAAATTATATATGTATAATTAATGAATAAGGCCAATGTAAATTTATAAAAAAAAAATTTATATTAAAATAAAATTTATGTTTTTCAAGAAAATATATGTAGCTAAACAATGAGGATCCGAAATTGTTGTTACACTTTCAATGATACTTGTAAAAATCACAATATAAAACAATTATTTCTTAATATTTACGAAAATAATAATATACGTAAGGTTACGAAACCAATATTTATCATAGCAAGCTACTTTATGATATAAAATATTATGTTGTAGATATTTCATTTGCATATGGAAAAGAACTAAAGAAGTGACATCAACCTAATAAACATGATATTATCTCGTATGTATTTATTATAATGAATATTAAAAATAATTATTGAAAAATAAGGTGGAACTCAATATTTGAATATATTTATTTCAATGATTATTAAAAAAGTATTTTTCATTTTAATTACTCAAAAAAGATAAAATAAAAGGCAAGCTCAATTTAAAATTCCATGCATATATTCACAATGGATAATATATTTGACCCTTATATTAAGTTAAAATATTTATATAACAATTTTATCGTAGAATATAAATGTGAAAATTAATATCCAAATAAAAGAACATATTTATATTAGATCAAAGGTACTGTTCATACAAAAAATTGAGTTATTTGATGAAATTTTGAAGATTTTTATATTATAAATTTATTTAGTTTAAGAAAAAAGTAAAGTAAAAATATGATTAATCGCAAAATAACATGTAAGCAAAGTTGATCCATGATTGTTTTGGTGTCTCGAAGGGGGATATAAGATCAAACGAAGGGAAAAAAATAATTTTGATATTTTAACTTTTTGTTAAAATAAATATATGAAATAATTCAGCAAAATATATATATATAAAATATTACAAATCAGCCAGATAAATCACATTTTTTTTAGTTTTTTCTAATTACGTAATGGACCCGTCTAAAGTTTTAAGATTTTGATTTTAATTTATATCCTTACTTATAGAAAACGATAACTGAAAAATTATTTGAATAATTAATTAATCAGTAGTGGCTGATTTATGTAGGTGTAAAGTGATCTCAAATTCAAATACTTTTAAAATTTGTATACGTACTACATTTAATTTACTTTTGATAATATGTATAATCATATGAAATTGAAAGTTTGATACAACAAAGATTTAGCTAGATTTTTTAGTTGAAACTTTTTGTTTGATTTAACAAAATTTTCTTGGTAATTTATAATTGATATTTCACGGTTTGTTAGTGAATATTTTCTTGGTGATTAACAAACTCAATTTAATTTTTAAAAACTGAAAATTACATTTTGCAAAATGATAAGTAATAAGCCCATAGAACCATTGTAAAATCGGAAAATGGAGACCATGTATTTTTTATAGAAAATTATAATCAAATAAAAATTGTTAAATGAGAACGTACAATATACATTCGTTAAAAATCTGATGTGATATCATTGTTGTTGAAATTGAAAGGTTTAGAAGAAAATCTCAAGATTATATAAATTAATTTTGTTAAGATACATTAGTCTGGAATTTCACTAAATTGTTAATAAAATATGTATGTGTAATAATATAATATAGTGGATTGAATTATAAAAGCACATGTACTGTGAGTTGGAAATTGTATATATTGTATGATTTTGGCCCATAAATTTATATATATCATACTATATATGCAAAGTCATAAAAATAATATTACTAATTACATAAATGAATATAAGATGTATTTTATATATAAGTTTAGTAGGAATTTTATCATATATTAGTTTGACAGATATAAGCTTATTTTTTGCAATTTGTAGAGATCAAAATTTGTAAAAAAATGTATAAGCATTCAACAAAGTTGTATATAGTTTTTATATATTTGAAGTTAGGTGTGATTAGATATTGTGGTTTAAATTGGAATATAATGTTAAGAAGAAAAAAAAGTGCATTAATAACAAAATGACATGTAGGATTTGTGGGGCCAAAAGCATTTTGGTGGCTCGAAATTCAATAGCTTTAATATATATAGATGGACCATAAAATTTATTCGGGTCATTTTACTCTAAATGGGCCATAAATTTGTATGTGTACTAATATAATATAGTAGGCTTGATTATAAAAGCACATGTACTATGAGTTGGAAATTGTATATATTGTATGATTTTGGCCCATAAATTTATATAGGTCAAATTATATATGCAAACGCATGAAATTAATATTACTAATTACATAAATGAATATTAGATGTATTTTATATATAAGTTTAGTAAGAAATCTATCATATATTATAAGCTTATTGTTTGTGTAATTTGTAGAAATTAAATTTTATAAAAAAGTTGTATATAGTTTTTATATATTTGAAGTTAGTTGTGATTAGATATTGTGATTTAAAATTTTAAATATTTAAAGTTAGTTGTGATTAGATATTGTGATTTAAATTAAATAGAATTATTAATATAAAAATAAATTGGATTAACCACAAATTGACACATAAGATTTGTGGGGCCATAATCAATACGATGGCTTCAAATTCCTTTGCTTTAATATATATATAGATATGTTCGTACAAGTACAACGGACATGACCTAGTTGACACATGGACAAACGAGTATGGCAGCATATCAATTTCTTTATATTCAAGCCCAATCAGTATAAGAAACGGACCCATAACTGAACCTGTATGTGAAAGTTCATAGGTCGATATCTCGGGTCGTGCACATGCACATACAAAACCAGTATATAAGTTCAGTGAGATTTCATCATAAACCAATTAACAATAAAATGATCACCTTATATATATATATTAAAACATTAATATCTACACAATTTCATTGTGAGATCAACTTTTACATTTCAACATTAAACATAAGTACTTGACAAAATCAAGCAATACAAATGGCATAATAGTTCATACAATTAAATACAGTACTACAATTATTGTCTAATCAACCTCGTCTTTTTTTTTTCCAATATGAATCACATCTCTTACTCTAAAAAATTGCACACGATTTTTATAGGCGAAAAAACCGCACACGTTTTTTTTTTTTACTTCGCACTCCTCCTTGGGCGGCACATCTGGCTGCCCAGAAAACCCTTCCCAAAAACCGGTTTGCCTCTGGGCGGCACTAGGTGTAGCCCAAGCAAACCTGATTTTTTATAACCCGGTTTGGCCCTGGGCGGCACGTATTGCCGCCCATTTTTTTTCGGGGGAGAACCCGGTTTAGGAGTTTATTTATTTTATAATAAAAAATTTTGGTTGTTTGGAAACCGGGTTAAACCTGGGCGGCACTTGGTGTCGCCTAGAGAACCCTCCAAAATTCAAACATGGGCGGCACATACTGCCGCCCAGACTTATCCCCCCAAAAAATCCCAGCTCGGCGGTATTTAGGGCCGCCGAGGGGTCGTCTTCTTCGAGCAACGAAAAAACCAAATCCGAGAGAAAAAAAAAAGGATTCCGGCGAGTATTCCTTTGAAGACATATGGGCGGAGGTAGACTTGATGGACCATCAGATGGCGGCGGCGGGAGTTCTCGGCGGCGACGGCGGCGATCCACTAGTGTTGACAGAGGAATCGACGGCGGCGACGACGGCGGAATCGACGGCGGCGCTGAATTTCTGTTTTATTGGCGGCAGCGGCATGAGAGGCGACGCGGCGGAAGAGGGAGGCGAGGCGGGGGAAATGGGAGGCGACGCGGTGGAGGAGGTGGCGCCCATGACCGGAGAAGAAGGGGCTGGGCTGCACGTGGAGCCGCCCATGACCGGGGAAGCTGGGCTGCACGTGGAGCCGCCCATGACCGGGGAAGAAGAAGTGCTCTCTGGGCTGCACGACCTGCCGCCCAGGACCGAGGAGGTTGCCGACGACCATTTGGGCGAGGAGGGGGATATCGGGGCGGACAATGCCTTCGACGTGGCGTGCGCAGTTGCGATGGAGGCGATGTTAGATTTGGGGGAAAATCCCGTTCGTCAAAAGCGGAAATATGAACGGAGGCTTACTGAAAAGGTATGGTGTTTGTAATTTTTAATTTGTTAAATCTAATTTATTTAATTAAATTATTACTGTAATTGTAGATTTATAAACTTAGTTTTTATTGTATTTAATCATTCTTAAAAATGACTATAGGTAATAGGCTCAATTATACTGTGAAATAATATTAAATATATTATCGTAATGAAAAATTTAATATATTGATTTTGTTTGTAAGAAAACAATTTTCTATATATGTAACTAGGTTGTATTGGGAAAATAAATATAGTTATATTTCTTATGGAAAAATAGGAAGTATTGGATAAGATCGCACGGTCGGATCGAGACAGTCGCCCTACTACTGCATCTGCTCGCAAGAGGAGGGTTGTCGGTGTATCGTAGGACACGGAGGTGCTGCTTAGTGAGGACGATAGTGAGGACGATGTTGGTCCCGCCCGCTCAGATGAGGACGTGGTTATGGAGGACCCACCTCAGGACGACTTTACTACCGGTCCTTCTACTATCCCTCAGGATCTGGAGTTGATTATCGACCCACCAGAGGAACAGTCACATCCTCATGAGGACTCGCCTCAGCAACAGCCACCTCAGGAGGACTCACCTCAGCAACAGCCATCTCCGACTGAGCCACATCAGCAGACTCCATCTCAGCATGCCCCACCTCCACCTGAGCCATCTCAGCAGGCCCCGTCTCCGCCTGAGCCAGCCACGCATGCCCCACCTCCGCCTGAGCCAGCTGAGCAGTTTCCTTCTTTGTTGAGGAACTTTGATACGCACATTGCGGAGCTGATATGGAGGAAGGTGTCGTTGGACCCACTAGAGGACGTTGTTAGGACTTTGAGGGTTCAGACACGCCCTATGCAGTTTGTATTTTGGAGGGATCGTATTCCCATAGGGGTCCCTGAGGAGGCTTCCTGGTTTTGGATTGCGCAGCAGACGGGGTTGAGCGGTTTACTTGATTTGCAGTTCGGCAATGCTGATCACATCCTCATTTCAGCGTTCGTTGAGAGATGGCATCCAGAGACGAACACCTTCCACTTTCCCTGGGGCGAGATAGGTCCTACTCTACATGACGTTCTGATGATTTTAGGGTTGCCGATCGAGGGATTTGAGGTGACGTCACCATGGACCGGTCAGGATAGTGAGCTGGCGGAGTGTGAGGCCTTGTTCGACTATCTGTTTGGGATAGATCCGGAGGACAACTTTGATGAGGATGATGCTGACATGGTCCATGACCTTAGGAAGGGTTGGGTCAAGCAATTCCAGCTTGGGAGGCATGTGATGAGGATGATTGAGGAGGGTGTCTACCCAGAGGATATAGCAGTCGGTTTCTTATGGCACGCCATGTCGGCTAGCATCTTCGTTGACAAGTCAACGAACGAGCTGAAGACCACATTGCTACCTCTTTTTGTGGACTGGGAGCGTGTCGTTCATACTGCTTGGGGTACCGGGGTTTTGGCTCTCCTTTTTAGGAACCTCAGAGAGGCTTCTCGACGCGGAGCTGCACAGTTCTCCGGCTGCGCACGTCTTTTAGAGGTAGACCTTTATTATAGTTAAATTATAATTTAAATCATTAATATATATTATTGAATTGTTTATAACTATTGGCTGTCTTCCTCCGTACGCAGGTTTGGATTTGGACGTACTTTGTATACTTCCCGGGCAACCCTAACCTCAATGAAGGTGCGGACGACGACCTCCGACGCAGTGGACGATACTCCATTGGCAGGACCCCTCTCCGGTCCCCCCGTGACCAGTCACACTACAGACGGATTCTGGACGAGTATAGGCCAGAGGATGTACGTATTCTTATTCAATTTTAATATAATGTAAGATAGCTTAATGAATTAATTTATGTTTTTTCTTTTTGGGTTAATTGCAGATACGGTGGATGCCGTATGAGGGTCTTGATTTTTGAGGTGCTCACAGGGCCTCTACTTATCGAGGGACTATTCGTTTTCTCGGTGTAGAGGAGTCGTACATGCCAGATCGGCTTACACGCCAGTTCAGTTATCGACAGAGCAGGCCGATGGATATCATAGAGCCTCTAGTTATAGTGCGTCCTCATGATTTTAGGGGGACGAGGCGATACCAGTTGTACTTTGACCCGCGTTGGCAGAGATGGGACCAGCGTGAGCATCATCTTTTCCCCCACATCTTGACGAGTCCTCCTACCACGATGGCTTGGGATGTCCACGACGCGTACCTGGACTGGTATCTACAGGTGTCGCATCCTTACGTGAGTCCGAGTGCGCCAGTCCAGCCTCGTATCAGTAGAGGACCACCTTCGGCTATCAACTTGCAAAGGGTATGTTTTTTGTCCCACTTGCCCATCTTTTTAATTATTTTATGAAAGTCTATGTTTTTAAAATGTTTGTTTTCATTTACAGCGTGTGGCGATGAGCAAGGCCCGTCTTCTGGAGCTTATAGATGCAGGTGGTTTAGGGTGTTTGGAACACTTTCAACATATATATGACATCCTTTTCGGTGACGACATTCCTGTAGCTCCACCGCTTGTACGGGCTTCACAGATGCCTTCCTATGCATATAGTGCAGACTCTACTATATTTGATAGAGCCGAATCATCTAGGATGGCGGAAGAGCGTGCAGCATCTCAGCATGCATCAGCTCGGCAGACAGCGTCTCAACCGACACCGATGGTTCCTCCAGTTTGGGCACCGGGCGTGGATTCGGGTGTAGGTGTGTCCTTGACTAGTGATTCTCCACATTTAGCTGAGTCCTTGGATAGTGAGACGGAGAGTTTGTAGAATATTTATTTCTAGTTTGACTTCTGTGTTTATTGGTTTTTTTAGATTGACGTTCCGTTAATTCTAGTTTGACTTCTTGGTTTATTGTTTTTTTTTAGATATTTGTTCAGCCATTTCTACTTTGGCTTCTTTGTTTATTGTTTTTTTTAGATTTTCATCCGTTATGGATGGCATACACATTCTAAAAAACACATACACACTGCAACGAGGTCGGGTGGCAGAGTACGGGTAGTAAAAGACCTTTCTCACAGTAGGCCACTCATCTCTAGCAATTAACTTCATGAACTCCAAGGCTCTAACCCAACGGTAATGATGATGATTCGGACGAAGATGTCATTATTTGTTGTAGTGTTTGATTTCCTACAAATATCATGAATCTATTAACATAAGTTCTTCTTATATAGTAAAAAAGCTTTCTGGGCGGCTCATAGTGCCGTCCAAAGGGCCCAGAAATCTCACAAGTACCCTACTGGGCTGCACTGTGTGCCACCCAAGTGAACCCTCTTGGACTGCACTGTGTGCCGCCCACAACGGTCATATTTTGCCTGTAATAAATCCTTATAAATACACAACGAAAACATCTCCAAATCCACACAATTCCCACTCCTCACTTCTCATAAACTTTTCTTGTGTTCTATTTAGGGTAATGGCGCCTTTGGTTCTCAAAGTTTACGAAAATGGGCGAATCACCTACAATCGAATGATACGCCAACGAAGTGGGATGGACATGTTTTTCCATGGCTACGAAGGTGGCGAGGTCCGCACGTTGCGGATGGGGGATGTCTCGCCTGGAGAGGGGGGGTTGTCATTAGGTTACTTGTTCATGACGTTATTTTACCATCCAAACGGGGTTCGCCCTGGTCGGATTTTTTTACTTTCCACCGGGTGTGGATCCTCCACGACTCCGTGAGGTGGTACACGAGGATCAGGTATCTAAAATTATAGCTCTTTACAGACCTAGTGTTCCAGTCACCCTTTACACAAAGTCTGTACACCCGAGACGTCATATCCCCGGTCTTTTAGAAGATCCAGAATCTGAGGTGGACAACGACAGCTCTGATGATGGCGGGGAGACCGATTCTGATAAAGATTATGATGGCGGAGAGAACGAATCTGATGAGGAATAGATAGCTTTTTATGATTCATGTTCAACTAGTGTAGGCTTTAATGTTTACGTGTACGTGGATTTGCTAAGTATTTCCAAGTAATATTATTGTCTCGTATTGCATTTTCCCGAATCAAAAACAATTCAAAAAAATCAAATGATTATAAACACAGATTCCGGATCAATCTCAATCAAACTTTCCCACAAAAAGAAATACAATATCATATATAAAGTCGATTACAATCCAAAAAACCTAGGTAAGTATGTCAGGTCGCCCTTGAAATGCTCGCTCCTCTACATAATTCTTGAACCTATCCTTAAAGCTCTCATGACTATCCCATCCATCAACACTTGGATCCTTGTAAATGCGCCAAGTCTTGGAGGCGGTGGAATGGGACAATGATCATTAACAAGCCAAATCTGTAAACATAAACAGTACAGTTATAAAAATTTATGAAAGAATAAGTAAATACGAGAGAGTAGGACTCCACGTACCGGTACGTAATGGTCTCTCCTGCCTACGTGTGCTATCGCATAAACCTTTGTCGGAGGCTCAACACCCGGGGGGGGGGGGGCACAATGGAAGACATGTGTGCGGTCCGAACCATGATAACACAACAACAACCACTTGGTGTTCCGTGGCAAACGCCAAACCAATAATAGGCATTATACACCAGAAGTTCGTCGTGCACGGTGAAGCAATATAATTCAATCTCCTAACAAATGCTTCCACCGTCAACGCTTCCTCCCCAAGCACCGCTACGTAGTTGGCTCCATGTGTCTGGACGTGCTTCGAAAGCTCTAACCCGACGAACACTTCCTGAGAATTTATTCTCGTCAATCTTCATCGTCTTAGCATATGCCTTCACATTACGGTCTACATGGACCTGGCACAATAGATGACGAACCTTCGGAAACACCAATTTGGCAGCCTTGATCAGTCCTAGCTCTCGATCAGACATGATGCATACGAGACTTTTCCCCCCGTACAACCACTTCAATCGTCTCAGTGCTCATGCATAGTGGTTTGTCGTCTCCCTTTCCATGAACACAAGAGCAATGCAATATGTGTAGTTGGTGCAAGTAAATCCAACAATCTGGAACAGAGGCATACCGTACCTATAAATGCAACACAAAAAATACTTTAAACCCGCTGGAAAATACCATTATCTACACATAATACAAAAACGAGTAAGGTTTACCTATTGGTTTTGTAGGTCGAATCCATGATGACGACATTAGGGAACATGCACAACAAATGTCGAGCGTCTGGATGAGAAATAAACAAGCACGCCAAAACCTCCTTCCCATCTTCCCTCGTCTTAGTACCAGTGTCCAACAAATAGCCTTTCTCATTCAAAAACTCCAATGACCATTGTGTCACATTCAGATTGCCTAGGGATTTCCACCTCTCCTTAGCCCTAACAGTGTACACCTGCCTCCTCGAAATCGTTGAACCCGTATATTCATTCCTAAGCTGTGTAGAAATAACCTTGGATCTTGCACCCGCCGCAGTATCAATCATCACTTTCCTACGCTGCTCCTTCGTAAGTCGGGAAGCAAATGCATGTCCGATTAAGGTGGTCGAAAGCATATGGTTACGGCATCCACTAACAACCGATATGGTCCACCCAGGATCTCTAATAGCATTTCCTTCCCTAAAAGTACCATGCAACAAAAAAGGACAATCCTTCTTCTTTGACCTAGCTTTATTCACTCGTATCGGGCTGATCTTTTTACCATCGACTAACTTTTTTTTTCTTGCCGGACCTAGGTAACCCGGATCTCTCACAATGAAATATAATCTTTTTAGGCTTTGATGATTTAGTAGTGATCACCATAAAAAGACTAAAACCGACCTTTTGCACCCAATCTCTCAATCCTTCCATACTCGGAAATATCTCATTAGTAGTAAAATGGGATGAGAAGTCGATTGCTACAAATTCATCATCACTAGAATCACCCTATTTATATACAAAAATTAGTACATTAGAGACTAATTAATAATTAAATTTATACAAACTAATATCAAAAAGTTATAGATTATTTCAAAACAGTCTAACATTTCAAAGACTAAGTACATTTAAGATCTAATCATTTTATACAATAAAAATTAAAATATTACGTACCTTGAAGTACTCAGGAGAAATCGGCGACTGAAAATCACCCTCATCATCTAGAGATGTGTGCGCGCTCGAAGACGAGTCCGACAACCCCCTCCAACCAGGATCGCTTGACGACGACATTTTTTAAGAAAAATCGGGTATGAAGTTTTGGGTTCCAACCATTACTATTACATCTCCAATATATATAGCCGGCCACATGACCGTTGGGAGTGAAACAGAGTATTTCTGGGCGGCCCTATGTGCAGCCCAAATTGACCGTTGTCAATCGTACACTCCCTGGGGTGCACATAGTGCCGCCCAAAAGTACTCCGGTTTTCGTGAACCGGTTCACTGGGCGGCACATAATGCCGCCCATAAACCCTTCTCCCCCTACAAACCCGATCACTGAACCGTTTCTTTGGGCGGCACATGTTGCCGTCGACTAAACCGGTTCAGTGAAACCGGTTTTTAAAAAATACATTTTAAATAATTTTTTTAAATAAAATAAAAGTTGAACCCATCCTGGGCTGTACTACGTGCCGTCCAGGAAACTCGGATTTTCTGAACGGCAAGATGTGCCGCCCAAGGAGGAGTGCGAAGTAAAAAAAACTGGAGTGTACGTTTTTTAGCCGTTTTTGTATCACCTAGTGATTTTTGCCAAGAAGCCTGACATCGAACATGCGAAATTCTTGGTTAGGTTGAAAGTCTTCTAATATTTTTTTTAGTTACTCAGAAGACACCAAGCTCAATAAACATGGTTGAATTGGCAGTTGGAAACGCACTTGTTTTTTATTATTATTAATGTCTAAAAAGGACGAAAAAAGTAGGTGAAAGTAGGTGGATAATTTTGGCAGCCATGGATTCTTCTGATATGACGTTATATACTAGCTAGCTAGTTTGGACTTTGGAGGTTGGTGAGTCAATATATTGGAGGAGCCCCTTATTGTATCATGAAAAAAAACATTTTTTTTTATACCAAAAGATTTCAAGTATTCAGGACAACCAAATCTGGAAAACTTGAGAGACCGAAAAATCGACATCGAAACACCCGACAAGATCAAGCAATCAATAGGAACAACAACAACAAACAAAAAACAACAACAAAACAAAATAAAAAACAACAGACACAACAAAAGTTTCAAGAACACAAACACAACCGAACAAGCAAAATCAATAAGGCTTAATCTACGAGATAGGCTTCAAACATGGGTTGGATAACACCAACAAGACGTTGAAGTAGTCGGAAAGCAGAAACAAGACATATTCTGGAGGCACTTCGTCGGAATAAACCACCATGAATCACACGATCACTATCTTGATCTCAAACCGGAAAAACAATCTCCAGTCAAATCTAAAGGGAAACCTGCATCAACAATGTGTGTAACACAAAGGTAACTAGGAAACATTTTTTCAATACATGGATCGACGTCTGCTCGGAGGGCGCAATAAACACTGAGGTGGGTCGAGGTCTGCTCAGAGGTCACCGGAGGGCTCGGTGCTGAGCGAGGCTCGGTGCATATCGAGGGCTCGGTGCTAAACGGGTGGGGAGGATTCGGTGCTGAGCGAGGTTCGGTGCAAATCGTCGGAGGTCAAACATTTTCTAGGTTTTAGGTTTATCGTTCTCTCTCTCTTCTGTCTTAATTTTTTAGATTGTTAACATATTCGTCCTTGCCGGAGACGTAGCCGGTGGGACTGGCGATTACGTGGACGCAGGTTCCCGACAAGGAAGAAAAGGTGGGGCGTTTCTTCGGCGGCTGGGCCTGTTGCCCGTCGGTGATGTTAGGGGTTGGAAATTCGTCGCCTTGGTTTCGTTTTCCGAGTGGTGAGTTCTGCGGCGGCGCAGGTGCTGACGGCGGTGGCTCCATCGGCGACTGCAGAGACGCTTCCGTTGGCGTCTGGGTATCGAAATTTGGCTGTGGAGGAGGGCTCCTCGCCGGAGCAGCACGAGATGCTGGGCGGTCAGCGGATCTTCCTCCAGAGCTTCGGCGAGGCATGGTTGTTAGATGGTGGTGGGGTGGTGGTTGTGGGGTACTTGGGAATACAGGGCGGCTATTTCAAAGGAGAGATGTCTTTTAGGGTTTTCGTTTCTTTCTTTCGGGAGCGTTTTTCATTTTTTCTGTTTGTATTTTTTTGAGAATATGAAAAAGAACATTAAATACAAGAGCGTCAATATATCTATTACATATATATAAGTATTTAACATATGGTATCTCTTTGATTATAAAACGGAGAAGAAAGAATTAATCATTATGGTCACTCATATACATTACGTACCTAGAGAAGGACCTCGATCTTAATACATATAAAAAACACCTAAATAATGACCAAATTGTCAAATTGTCAAATTGATCGAATAAATAAGGAATAAAAATTGAGTTTTTGGCGATAGATTAATATTCAGAACAAATTGGTGGACATGTTAAGACATATCACATAATAAAAAGCTGACGACTCTGACAATGAAAACGCTCTCAAGCTCCTGACCCCCTTCCCCACCAAATGAAATCCTCCGCAACCCAAAGTTCCCAAAATTTTCTTAGATTTGGATCTTGCAAAGCTTCTTATAAGCCTTTTTTAACCCTCCTCTTAATTCTTTGACTTTGTTCTCCAAATTGATGCTCTTGTTGGCATATTCAAGCCTTGAAAGTGTTCATCTCTTTCCATTTAAAATCAAAATCAAAGATTGCATAGTACGATGGGCCTTAAATTTGATGGTGTTGTTGAGACCGTCGATACCTTGGGAGGTGGATTGGGTGGGGCCTTTTGGAGATCCGGTGGGGGTTTGTCTCTTCCGCTTTCTCAGGCGGCTTCTATCGGTTTCACATCCCTAAAACCAAGTTTTATCTTAATGATCTATTTTATTACGAAGCATTTTTTACACTCTTACCTTTATCTAGATATGCCTTTATATATGATGGTTGTTGTGAATTAATTTCTAACAATCTCCTGAATTTGATCTGCTTATCCGACTTGTTGGTATGTGTTGTGGCGCTGGTTGTGAAAATAGGTTTCATGACTCTGTTTTTGATTCCTACAATCCATTCTATGTATGGTTGGATGAAACCCTGCATAGAGATTTTTTTTACTCCTTGATTGGTTATTCTTCTGATTTGAAACCCTGAACAAGAACAATATTGCTATAATACTTATGAAAAACTAGACAGAATCCTTGTACAATATCAAATACTACAATGATATCCTGAACTTTACACTAAGAATCATGCTTTTACAACTTCGGACCACTGCCCGATTTCGATTGAACTTGCCACACCAGACCACTTCAAAAATCAACCCTTCAAATTTGAAAAAGTTTGGATGTCCAGGAACGACTTCAGAAATGTGGTTAAACAATCCTGGAGATCAAGCTTTCATGGATCCAGAATGTACGACCTCACCAGGAAAACACTAATTCTGAAATAACTAGCAAAACAGTGGAATAGGAACACATTTGGAAACCTTTTCACACAACTAAACAAAATTGAAGAGGAACTCACAAAAATACAAAAAATCATAGCTCTTAATGCCGACAGAACCCTGTCCATTAAGCAAACCAGACTTATCGCAAAAAAAGAAAGTCTTCTCAACTTCCAAAAGATCTTTTGGAACCAAAGAGCGAAAACTAAACATATCAAATTTAATGACACAAACGCCAGTTATTTCCATAAAATTGCCACTGGTAAGAGAAATAGGAAAATCATCAAACAAATCCGAACAAATGAAGGTACTATGATAACTGGTGAGGAAAATATTAGAAAAGAAATACGCAATGACTTTATCAAGCGCTTTAAAACTGCACCGATCAATCAGAATCTTCTCCACGAACATCTTTAACTCATTCAAACTGAAATTACCCATGAGGACAACCAATAACTCACCCAACCAGTAACAAATGAAGAAATCAAGAAAGCCATATTTGCCATCGGCCAGGATAAATCTCCTGGACCTGATGGCATGATAACTGAATTTTACCAAAAATACTGGGACATTGTTGGCCCTTCTGTCATCCAAGCAGTGAAAAGTTTTTTCCTCTCCGGGAAACTCTTGAAACAAATCAATCATACCTTCATAACATTAATAGCCAAATGTGACAATCCAAGCTCGACCAATCATTACAGACCTATTAGCTTATGCTCGACTATCTACAAAATAATCTCAAAAATACTAACAGAACGACTGAAGAACAAAATGAGCAAAATTACTCACCTCCTTCAAGGAGCCTTTATATCAAACAGATCGATTCAAGACAATATCTTAATAGCCCATGAAATTTTCCCTTCCTTTAAATCTAAAAAAGGCGCTGAAGGATACCTTGCGATCAAACTTGACATGGAAAAAGCATACGATAGAATTGAATGGAACTTCATCTTTGAGGTCATGCGAAAATTTGGATTTTGCCTAACCTTTATCAACTGGATCAAAGAATGTATGACCACTGTATCTTTCTCGGTTCTCGTGAACAACGGACCTACTGAAATCTTTGTACCTGAGTGCGGACTGAGACAAGGTGACCCCCTCTCACCCTTTCTCTTTATCTTGGGTGTTGAAATACTTGCTAGGAAATTGCAAAGAGCTACAGATCGACCAAAAAACCCACTAGGGTTTCAAATCTCTAAAAATGGAACAAGTATACCCTTCCTGGCCTTTACAGACGATATTATAATCTTCTCCAAAGCAAAGCATGAAAACTGCAAGGAAATCAAAAAAATCATCGATAATTATTGTCAAATCTCAGGACAATGTGTGAACTTCCATAAATCAGCCTTCCAAGTAACAAATAAAGTTTCGACCACTCGAAAACAACAAATTCAAGGTATCCTCACGATCACCAACATGGTCTCGCTGGATAAATACCTTGGATGCTCGATCATTAATGGAAGGGTCAATTCAAATACCTTTGCAGAAATGATCACTAAATCTAGAACATAATTAACTAAATGAAAAGCGAACTTTTTATCTCAAGCAGGAAGAACAACTCTAATAAGATCCAACCTTGTTACTAAACCAAACTTCATCATGTAAAGCTTCATTATTCCAAACTCTGCATATAATGAACTAGACAGAATCAATAGAACTTTTTTTTGGAATAAAGACTCATCCTATAAACCCCTGATCGGATGGGACAAAGTATGCCAACCCCTTTCAAAAGGGGGCCTTGGCATTCGAAAAACAAAAGATATGAACCATGCTCTCCAGTACAAACTACTCTGGAAAATCTTAGCTGAGCCTGACAACTGTTGGGTAAGAATAATCAATGAAAAATACCTTAAAAACATACACCTCCTATCTTATGAATACAGTAAAAATGGCTCTTGGCAATGGTCCAAGATGACGAGCATCAAAAAAGAATTCCAACAAGGACTTATTTGGCAAATTGGTGATGGAAAAACAATCAAGTTTTGGACAGATAAATGGGCACTAAACGAACCTCTCTACAACATCATCAATCCCGTGTTAGGAACAAACTTAGACTGCAGAGTCCATGAATTCCTCGACCAAAATATGAACTGGAACAAAATAAAACTCCAACAAATACTTCCAAATGATATGGTGGACATGATTGTGAGTATCCCAATCCCCGTAAACGACATTACTGATAGGATGTACTGGGAACCAAGCAGAAATGGATGGTTTTCTACGAAATCAGCCATGGAACTCATTAACAAAAATAAACATGTCTCAGCTTACGATTTCTCCCGGATCTGGAAAATGAACACATATCCCAAAGTCAAAATTTTTTTATGGAAAATCTTAAAAAATGGACTACCAACAAAACCAAGGCTATAAGAAAAAGGAGTGTCCATCCCCCCAGGTTGCATATCCTGCACCCACCCTCTGGAGGATACAATTCATTTCCTATTTCACTGCGAACATACTTTAAAGACAATCTCAACAATTAATATAACAACTAGCCTCTACATGAGAACAATCGACCCCACTAACAAGCACATTGGACAAATCATTGATGAAATTAAACTCAAACTCTCCCCCATAGAGCTGACAGAGCTATCTGTGACCTGGTGGGGCATCTGGTTCTCGAGAAACCAAAGAACTTTCTCAAATGACAACCCCGATAGGGATATCATTAAATATATTCCTAAATATATTCAAAATCTCATCTCAGCTTGGAATAAAACACGCAGATGGAACCCAGACTGCACCTTCGAACAATGCCCCACAATGAGAAACACCGAAAATCTAAATGGAAAAAACCACCTGATAAATTTACTAAAATTAATATTGATGGATCCACCAAACCTAATGGTATGTCTACCATTGGCCTCATTTGTAGAAATAACATGGGAAAAACGATCTTCATCCATGCAGAAAAATGTGGCATATCAACTCCCCTCATCACTGAAACCCTTGCTCTCAGAAATGCGCTTTTTAAAGCAAAAGAAAAAAAATTCGACCAATTGCAAATAGAAACTGATAACCTTACTATTGTAAATGTTATTAATAAAATCTGGCATTGTCCATGGGAAATCGAGATTCTTATCTCTGATATCCTATGTTTATTAAAATCCTTCCAGACAGTGCAGATTTCCCATATCTTTCGAGAATTGAACTCGGTGGCCGATCACATTGCTAAACTTGGTCACAACCTTTCTCTGAACGATATCATGAACAACTCAGAGCTTCATGCTCTCATCCGCAAGGATGCTATAGACTGAGTGTTAAGGTTCCCTTAACACTAGTCTAATTCTTACCTTATCAAAAAAAAAAAACAATATTGCTATTTTTGGACTACTAGATCCAAAACAAACAGACCCGAAAATATTTATCAATGATTTGTTTCCATATTCCTTCATCTTCTTATGAATATGTTATCAAACTTCTATCCACAAGCTTTGATTAGAAGACCAAGTCGAGAAATGAAAAAACAAAAACTTTTCGAGAATCATCCTTTACTGATGTGAAGTTGTTTGTAGGTTTGGTTCGAGCTTGTTGTTTTGAGTTAGAGATCGAAAACACGGTCGTGTGATCCATGTTGGCTTCTAGAGACAAAGCGTCACCCAGGTGCTTCGTTGCACTTCTAGTGTGTGTCTTGTTGATCTGTTTCGCGACTGTTGCAACGTCGTGTTAGTTTTTTCCAACCCGTGATTGCACCTTTCTCGTCCTTTTGCCTACTCCTTTAGCTTTCCTTTCGTTTTTGTTTGTTTCTTAGTGACTTTTTGTTATAATTTGTGTTCCCATGTCAGTTGTTTTGACTGTCGATTCTTTCGGCCTCTTGAGGATCCAGGTCATGTTTAACTTGGAACTTCGAATTCTTACTTTATAAAAAAAAGACATATCACATAATACGTAAAAACTGATCGATTTGCCAATTTGAAATAAAAAGTAGTTTATGGCTATATATCTACTACTACAATTAAAACAAAACACTTCCTCACCCCCAAATTTTAACCACGTGTCACCCCCTTTTCAGCCTTTTCACTTTTAATTTTGTTTTTCCAGTGCCATCCAATAAAACCATCCACGTCATATAATCCATTTCCTTTCTTATTTTCTTTACTCATTTTCTTCCCCACTTTCTATGATCTACAAATCTGAAAACCGTCCATACGGTGCTCTTCTAGAAGTTTCGTCCTCTGATCCCCTTCGGCGACACAACTTCTTTTTGTTGTTGTTTTTCTTCCCTTGAAAATTTCTCATCTCCCATCCCTGCTTCAGTCGATGATTTGTGGTTTCGTTGTTTTGTCTTTGCTCAACCATCCTCTCTTCCTCCTCCCAATTTATCAACCTTTCCAAGCTCAAAACCCTGATCAAGAACTTCGCCTCCAAGCAAGAGCCTTTGAATTTGAATCTTTCCTCGGTCGGATGCTTCCCCGGTGGTAGAAGCAACGTGTTGTTCCTCTCCCCCACGTTGGTTGAGGCTTTTGGTGTTCTCAGGGAAATGAAGTTGCCTATTGCTGGTGTTACAGGAATATGGGTGTTGGACCCGGATTAGTTTTAGGAGGTTTATCACTTTACCCGTTTTGTCCCGATCTAGTCTATTATATGTTGAACCCGGTCATACTTGAACCCAAACTCTTTCCCTGAACTCTGATATATATGTAATCGTTTATGGCTTTGCCTTTTAATCAAATACAAACCAATTTCCTAAATCTCTCAAACTCTCTATCAATCTTCATGTTTCCAGATTCCTTCGAATCGATCCTTCTCCATTCGTGATCAATCTCTAGGCCTGGTTTCCCCTTCTTCGAGCTCGCGGTGAGTTTCTAGTTGGGAGTATTCTAGTTTGTGGTTCACAGACAGATTTCCTATCTCATTGGTATCAGAGCAATACGACCTTGCGACCGGAATCCATGGACAACACCAGCCGATTGATGATTGAGATGGATCAGGAGGTTGAGGTGGCGAAGCTCATGGCAACAAAACTCGCTGAAGAACAGTCTCGTTACTGCGACAGACAGAGACTCCATTACCAGAATATGAAGAAACTTGTGAAGAAGATGAAGGAGATTCTGCTTCGTGTGACAATGAATCAACGAGATCCACATCCTTTGAATGCTTCTAGTCAAGGAGACACATCTGAGGCGGTGGGAAATCAAACTTTTATGACTCCTGAACCACCACCTTCGGATCTCGTTAGATCTGGTGCTCTTTTCACCAATATGCCACAACATTTGACGTCAAATTTAGGGAACCTGAACGTCCAAGCATTTGGAACCCCATGGTGGATCTCAGACTTCTCGACCATGTCTGTGTTGGATTTATGGAGCCTGGCGAGTAAAGGTTTGCACGACAAGCAGAGAAGGTAACTGAGGGCTGTCGCCGGGTCGCGGTGAAGTGGACGCCCCGCGTCAGACGCCGATTCTCCTGAGAGGATTAACTGAGAGTTACCGCCGGGTCGCGGTAGGATTGGCGCCCCGCGGTGGGGGTCACCGCCCCGCGGTGGGAGTCACCGCCCCGCGGTGGGGGCTGCTGCCCCGCGGTGGGCGCTGGGCCAGTTATCACGTGTTGTGTTTTAAGGCCCATTAGGTTAATCCGTGTCTTGCTATTTAAACCCTAGTTGATCAATTGTAATCTAATGTTGTCATTATCACATTCAAAAGAGAAAAAGTATCCTGGCTTGGTAGTGCCCCCAGACGTAGTCAATTCTTGACGAACTGGGTTAACAATTCTTGTGTTCTTTTGTCTGTTTTCTTGTCGTTACTACGTTCGAATCCTAACAACTGGTATCAGAGCGAGGTTCAGGAGGTAACGATGGGAAGCGGAAAATCACCAGTGGAGAAGTTCGATGGCACGGATTTCGGATTCTGGAAGATGCAGATCGAGGATTACCTATATGGTAAAGATTTGTATTTGCCGCTGGGTGAGAAGCCGAAAGACGTGAAGGAAGACGAGTGGAAGTTGCTGGATAGGAAAGCGATGAGCGTGGTCCGCCTATCGCTGTCCATGAACGTGGCACATCACACGGTCAAGGCAGAGACGACGAAGGGGATGCTGGAAATTCTTTTCGCGATGTATGAGAAACCTTCTGCGGTGAACAAGGTTCACCTGATGCGCTGGTTGTTCAATCTGCAGATGACGGAGAGTACATCGGTCACCAACCACTTGAACGAGTTCAACATGACGATCGCCCAACTGAGTTCAGTTGAGATTGATTTCGACGATGAGGTACAAGCCCTAATCTTGCTATCTTCTTTACCAGAGAGTTGGAGCGGGACAGTTACTGCTGTTAGTGCTTCGGCGGGGAAGGCAAAGATCAAGTTTGATGAAGTGAGAGATCTGATTATCAGCGAAGAAATTCGCAGGAAGGCGTCAGGTTCTACTTCTGGATCAGCCTTGAATACGGATAGCAGGGGGAGGTCAGACTCTAGGAAGTCGAATCGTGGCAGATCAAAGTCTAAAGGGAAGGATAAGCCCAAGGACAAGAGCAAGATCAAGTGTTGGAATTGTGATGAAAACGGTCATTACAAGAGTGAATGTAAATCACCGTTGAAGAACAAGTCAGCAAATTCAGCCAGTGAAGATATTGCTGACGCGTTGACTGTGAGCGATTCAATGACAGGAACCACTGCAGATGCATCTATTCTGAGCGCGAGCAGTCCATTGGAGTCTTGGGTGTTAGACTCTGGAGCCTCATTTCATTCTTGCAACAGTGCTGATATATTGGATCGCTACACCTCTAGAGATTTTGGAAAGGTCTATCTTGCTGATGATGAGGCCTTGAAAATCGTAGGGAAGGGTGATGTCAGGATCAAGGCACCGAACGGATCTGTGTTGCAGTTGCATGGAGTGAGGCACATTCCTGGCTTGAAGAGAAACCTGCTTTCTATTGGCCAGTTGGATGACGAGGGTTATGAAGTAACCTTCGGCTATAACGGCTGGAAGATAACCAAGGGAGCTATGGTGGTAGCTCGTGGAAAGAAGGAGGGGACGCTGTACACGACGAGCAACGTCCGTGATAGCATTGCTGTTGCAGGAGTGAACTGTGATGTAGATTTATGGCGCTGTCGTCTGGGCCACATGAGTCAGAAAGGGATGCAGGTGCTATGCTCGAAGGGCATGCTGCCAAGTCTTAAGTCCGTTGAGATCGGGCTGTGTGAGGACTATGTGCTCGGGAAGCAGAAAAGAGTGAGCTTTGCGAGAGGAGGCAGAACCTTGAAGAAGCAGAAGTTGGAGTTGATCCACAGCGACTTGTAGGGACCAGCACCTGTGACATCTCTGGGTGGAGCGTCATACTACATGACCTTCATTGACGATGCTATAAGAAAGGTATGGGTCTATTTTCTGAAGCAGAAATCTGATGCGTTTGATTCCTTCAGAAAGTGGAAGGCTCTAGTAGAGAATGAGACAGGTCTTAAGGTGAAGTGCTTGAGATCTGATAATGGTGGGGAGTATGAGCTTCGCGAGTTCAAGGACTTTTGTGCTGAGAATGGAATTCGCATGGAGAAGACCTTGAAAGGAACCCCTCAGGAGAACGGCGTCGCTGAGCGTATGAACAGGACCCTGAATGAACGTGCTAGGAGCATGAGGCTGAAGTGTGGGCTTCCAAAGATGTTCTGGGTGGATGCAGTAAACACTACTGCATTCTTGATCAACCGAGGGCCATCAACTCCCTTGGAGAATGGGATACCAGAGGAAGCTTGGAGTGGCAAAGAGGTAAATTTGTCTTTCCTTCGGATATTTGGGTGTGTCTCATATGTTCATATTGCTCCTGTTGAGAGAAGCAAGCTGGATGCAAAGTCTGTCAAGTGCACGTTTATTGGATATGGCGGTGATGATTTCGGATACCGGTTCTGGGATGAGCAGAACAAGAAGGTTATTCGCAGTCGAGATGTTGTGTTCAATGAGCAGGTGATGTACAAGGATAGTCTGGGTGCATCAGAAACAGCTAGTTCTGAACCTGATGTTGTGGAGTTAGATATCTCAAACTCGGGTGGGAGCAAGGCGGTTCGAAATGACCAGGAGGCCGTAATTGAGGAGGAGCCGAGTATCCCAATGATTCCACTGCGGAGGTCCACCAGAGAGCGTGGATCGCCTGATAGGTATTCGCCTTCAAACTACTATTTGTTGCTGATAGATGGTGGAGGGCCAAAGTGTTATGCAGAGGCATCTCGTGGAGAAGATGTGAGCAAGTGGAAGCTCGCCATGGATGATGAGATGGATTCGTTGATGACCAATGGAACCTGGGAGCTAGTTGAGCTTCCGGCAGACAAGAAGGCTTTGCATAACAAGTGGGTCTATAGGATCAAGGAGGAGGCGAATGGAAGCAAGCGTTACAAGGCAAGGCTGGTTGTGAAGGGATTTCAGCAGAAATACGGTATTGACTATACTGACGTTTTTACTCCTGTTGTGAAACTAACTACTATACGTCTAGTGTTGAGTATGGTGGCTGCAGAGAACCTAGAGTTGCAGCAGATGGATGTAAAAACGGCCTTTCTTCATGGAGATTTAGATGAAGATATCTACATGAGGGCTATGTGTCAAAGGGGAACGCTGAGCTTGTGTGCAAGTTGAACAAGAGCTTGTATGGTCTGAAACAAGCACCGAGGCAGTGGTACAAGAAGTTTGATGGATTCATGCACGAGATTGAGTTCGTGAGGAGTGAAGCTGACCATTGTTGCTACTTCAAGAAGTTTGACAAAGGCTATATCATATTGTTGTTGTATGTCGATGATATGCTGATAGCAGGCTCAAGTGCTCGAGAAGTGAGCAAGTTGAAGGAGCAGTTGTCCGAGCGGTTTGCTATGAAGGACCTTGGAGAGGCTAAGCAGATTTTGGGCATGCGGATTGATCGAGACAGGAAGGCTGGGAAGTTGTATTTGTCGCAAACTGAGTATATCAAGAAGGTCTTGAAGAGATTCAGTATGCAGGATGCAAAGGCAGCCAAAGTCCCTTTGGGTAGCCATTTCAAGCTATCTAATAGGGACTCAACTAAGAGCGAAGAAGAGCGTGCGCAGATGCAAAGGACTCCTTATGCTTCAGCGATTTGCAGTTTGATGTATGCAATGGTGTGTACAAGGCCGGACATCGCACATGCAGTGGGAGTGGTTAGTCGCTTCATGGGGAACCCAGGGAAGGAGCATTGGGAAGCTGTGAAATGGATCTTGAGATACTTGAGAGGTACCGCAGAGCAAGCCTTGTGTTTTGAAGGCAAAGAAGTCGTGCTAGCAGGGTATGTGGATGCAGACTTGGCATCAAGTGACCTCGATAAGAGAAGGAGTACAACCGGGTATGTCTTTACATTGGGTGGTACTGCGGTCTCTTGGGCTTCTAAGCTGCAGAAAGTTGTGGCTTTGTCTACTGCAGAAGCTGAGTATGTTGCAGTGACTGAGGCTAGCAAAGAGATGGTATGGTTGCAGAATTTCTTGCGTGAATTGGGGAAGGAGCAAGGGGACAGCATTCTACACAGTGATAGTCAGAGTGCCATCCACTTGGCGAAGAACCCAGTGTTTCACTCAAGGACTAAGCACATAGAGTTGAAGTATCACTACATACGGCATCTCTTGGAAAGAAAGGTCTTGCAGTTGATGAAGATTCGTGGAACTGAGAATCCTGCAGACATGCTAACTAAGGTTGTGACCTTAGATAAGTTGAAGCTTTGTATGGCTTCAACTGGCCTTGGTAACTGAGTTAAAGGCCTGGCACTACTACCAGCTATGGGTTGAAGAGGAGAAAGATTATGATTGGAGTCAGTCTCTAGGTGGGAGATTGTTGGGTTTATGGAGCCTGACGAGTAAAGGTTTGCACGGCAAGCAGAGAAGGCAACTGAGGGCTGTCGCCGGGTCGCGGTGAAGTGGACGCCCCGCGTCAGACGCCGATTCTCCTGAGAGGATTAACTGAGAGTTACCGCCGGGTCGCGGTAGGATTGGCGCCCCGCGGTGGGGGTCACCGCCCCGCGGTGGGAGTCACTGCCCCGCGGTGGGGGCTGCTGCCCCGCGGTGGGCACTGGGCCAGTTATCACGTGTTGTGTTTTAAGGCCCATTAGGTTAATCCGTGTCTTACTATTTAAACCCTAGTTGATCAATTGTAATCTAATGTTGTCATTATCACATTCAAAAGAGAAAAAGTATCCTGGCTTGGTAGTGCCCCCAGACGTAGTCAATTCTTGACGAACTGGGTTAATAATTCTTGTGTTCTTTTGTCTGTTTTCTTGTCGTTACTACGTTCGAATCCTAACAGTCTGACGAGGTAAGAGATCGAACGATCCTTGTGAAAATTAATTCTCAATTGCATTCCTGGAATGATCTAGAGATTGGGTATCTCTTTTCTGAAATTGGAATGGTTGAGGAAGTGAAATACCTACCAGCGGAAAGCGGATTTCATTCTCAAGTTCGATTTCAAACCATATACGATAGTGATTGGGCTTCCCATTACTACAACGGTAGGTTCGTTCATCAGGGCTGTTGTGAAATAGAAATCCATCATCCAGAAGATGTTATTAGCTGGAATAATCAGAGAATAGCTGAAGTTGCCTATGGCATCCGTGAAACTCTTGTAATGATGAATATGGCCTGTTTGGTTAAGGAGAGGTTGATAAAAGGAGAAGTGTTGAACCAAACTAATGAATCAACTCAAATGCAGGCAAGGAAGGAGCCAAATGTTGTAAAGGAGACCTTAGATTCTACTGCCCACCAAGTGCTCGAAGAAATGCCAAGGCCATTTGTCAGTGATGAATTGATATTTCTGGATGAAATAGAAAAGATAAATGATGAGTTATTAGATGAACTGGACTCGGAAGCTCCACCAATTGGCTCAGTTGATGAACTATATGGTGTGAAGGTTATCGAGGATGACAAACTAAGGAATGCAATACCTACAATTCATGCACTCAAGTTACCAACTGAATTATCTGAACAAGCTAGAATGATGAATGGTGTTGTAAATGCAATATGCTTTGACCCTGGAGGAAATGATTTAACACATGGTGATCTTGCTATTAGCCTGCCAAATGGGAATTACGAAAGCAAGGCTGATGAAGAAGAAGAGTCGGTTCAGATTGCAAGGAATGAGAAAGCTGCTGTAAAGGAAATTTCCCATCTGATTGCATACCAGGTGTTTGATAAAATTCCTGATTCACAAGACTGTCATCCACACAAGTTGTCAGATGAAAGTAAGGTGTTTAGTGATGATTATCAGAATCAAGCTGAGTTGAAACCTCTTCCAACACCGGGAGCTGTATGGTTAGGAAATGGAGTTGAAAAGAAGGTGAAGAACTCAATCATGTCGTCAATTACAAACCCGCAGAAGTCGGAGCTCCACTCAAATTATAGCATCTCAGGAGGGGCATTGGTCTTTCTATGTGAGTTGCTTAATTTCGATATTGCCAAGGATAGTAATTTGAGCTTAACTGTGGAATTGACTGTTATGACAAATGCTTTAGTTGGGTTGGCATCTGAAGAAATTTTCCTGAGTGCTTATGGTTTGTTAATTGAGAATGTTGCTTGTCTAGACGCCTTCTATTTTGACCCAGGAGGAGGTATATACGTGACAGATGCATATACTGTGATGACAGTAGATGATGCCCAGTTATCTGTTGACACAAAAAGGAGAGTTTGATGTTTGACCTTGGAGGGGATGAGTTTATATTTGGTATCCAGATTGCTCAGAATGTGTGCAGTAAACTGATTCCTTTTGCTCCTGGAGGAATAAGGCTGAAATCTATGACAGTCATTAGTTATTCAATAGATAAGATAGTTATGATCGACATGGGGTCATGCAATGCTGATGATTTGAGGGCCCTGGTCAAGGTGGATAAGCTTGATGATGGACAACTGTTTAGGACATTGCAGAGAGAAGCATATATTGCTGCTGTTCACACCACTGAAGTTATTAAATGTGAATTGTACAAATCGTTTGACCTGAAAGAGGGGCAGATTTTAGGAAATTTGATTGCAAAATCAACTTGTGTCAAGTATTGGAATGGCGTTCAAGGTACACCACTAGTTATTCGGTTCAGCTACAAGGTGTCCTTCGGTGTCACTCATTTAATTCAAGAGTTGATTTCTGTTGGAGTGGTTACTGTTGCAGCAGCACATGATCATCATGAAGGCAAAGTTTTGATACTTGTTTTCGACCCGGGCGGCGAACATGTACAACTCATGAGTCTAGTTGCAATGTTGGTCTTTGAAAGTTATATCCTTGAGGACAAGGATCTTTGATCAGCTCTACTTTATAGTGCTTATCTAAGAGTTGTTACCGGTGTTTTGGGTGCCATTTGTATGGATTTAGAGCACAACTGTGGAGTATGGAGTTGAGGAGAAGAAGTGTGGATTTGATGGTCTAGAGAAGCTTAAACGAAGATATCGAGAAGACGAGGAGTAGACCACCTGAGGAGACCAAGGAAGATGAAGAAGAAGCCACACAAAGGGGAGAAAAGGGAGGAGCCGTGACCGCGGATGAGAGCGGGAAATGATCGCGGCTAATTCGAGAAGGCGGAGCAGAAAAGTCTATTTTCCGCGACCGCGGAAAATATTCCGTGACCGCGGAAAATCCCATCAGCGCCAGAGGTCGAGAGCAAAGTTTTAATTTCCGCGACCGCGGAATTCTTTCCACGATCGCGGAATGGCACGGCAGCGGCCCCGAGTGGTTTTCGTCCGAAGTTTTCTATTTTATTTTATTTCCTATTTATTTTATTTCTTTATTCCGTTTAGGTTATTTTGTTTCCTTTTAGATTATGTTTGTGATCTTTGGTTTTAGGTTTGATTTAAAACCTAGTTCCAATAGCCTCCATTCATCATCTAGATCATCACGTTTTAGCATTCAGCAGTTTTCCCTTTGAAGTTTATTTGTTTCCAAGAACTATGAGGAGCTAAGCACCCTTCGCTTAGTCCGGCGATTGAAGCCTTCAATTGATATACGGTTATGAGATTCTAATTCTATTTCTTTTCCTTTGAATGTATTGATTCTCTTGTGCTTCATCTCATTGATTATTATTGATTTCGCTTGTTGGACGCAACTAGTTGTTATTGGTAATTGTTTATTGCTAGGGTTTGGTAATTGCTGTTTGAGTTACCTAATTCATGTGTAGCAACTGCAATACTCTAAGAACTGTTTGAGACTAGTTTATTGTAGGGAGAATTAATTGCATGCAATAGTATGACTGTTTGCTACTCTTGCATGTATCTATCAAAATTCTTGTGCTCATTGCTGCTATTGAATTGACGCATGAGGTTTTCATAGTTATTTAATAGTTAGTATTCTCAAGGTCTGTTTGTCATGTTTATAACTCACGGAAAGGAATAAGAACATTCATAGGAAGGAATTAGAGAGAATCTAGGATCAACCAATCAAATGAATGGTGGATATTTGTTTGGCTAAGTGTTTTTCCCTATTTGATTACAAACTCTTTGCTTTTGTTTCCCTTGTTTACTTGTTTGACAACCAATCAACCAAAACCCCCCTTGTTACCTTTGACATACAATTGTACACTTAGAAAGATTACTTCCTCCCTGTGGGATTCGACCCTTACTTGCCTATTCTACTAGTTTAGGTTTGTTTAGGATTATTTTGATTAAGCGATACGACTTTAGCCTCTATCAAATTGGCGTCGTTGCCGGGGAGGCAAGTTTTGATTTTTCTTTGTGTGCGTTTGTGTGCTTGTTACTATTGTGTGGACCTATCTTATGGTCCACACCCGTGCTACTGACCCCCCACTTTTGGCTTTGAATTCAGAAATTGAGAGAACGCTCTCCCAGAGCCGCAGAGTAAACATATCTTTAGTCTTTGACAACACAACTTTTGAGATGGCTGACGAGCAACAGACGTTGAGGCAGCTGACTGCTCCCAACCTGCAACAGCAACCGCTGGTTGTGCACTTCCCTGAGCTTGCTGATGGAGTCAATTTCGAGCTTAAGTCGGGGTTGATCCACTTACTCCCCCACTTCCATGGGATGAGTGGTGAAGACCCTAACAAGCACCTGTCGGAGTTCCATGCAGTCTGCACGAGCATGAAGCCGAAGGGAGTTACTGAAGACCAGATCAAGCTAAGGACCTTTCCTTTTTCCTTGAAGGATGTGGCCAATGACTGGTTCTATTACCTTACTCCAGGGAGCATAGATACATGGGCCAAGATGAAGAAGGCCTTCCTGGAGAAGTACTTCCCAGCGACAAAGCTGAACAACATGAAGAGGAGTATTAGCAACATCGAGCAGCAGGCTAATGAGTCGTTGTACGAGTACTACGAGCGCTTCAAGAGGCTGATTTCCAGTTGCCCCTATCATGGCTACTCCGACCAGGACCTCGTACTTTATTTGTACGGAGGTTTACTTGATGACGAGCGTCGGATTGTGAACGCTACCTGTGGAGGAAACATCATGAATAAGACTCTAGACCAGGCCTATGAAGTCTTCTTTGAGCTATCTGAGGGCTCAAGACAGTTCAGCAAGAGGGCAGGCGCCCAATCCGTGAGAGCTGCAGAATCTCAGCCTAACTCCAATCTACTTGCTGAGATGGCTGAGATGATGAGGCGGTGCATGATGAAGGGTGGCTAGCAACAGGTCAAATCATATGGGATATGCCAAGACACGATGCATCCAACTGATGCATGTCCCACGCTGCAGGAGCCCACTGCTGAGGTGAACGCAATTTGAGGTTATGGGCCTCAAAGGCCAAGATATAACCCGTACTCAAACACCTACAATCCAGGGTGGAGAGACCACCCCAATTTGAGGTACGAGAACCAGCAGAACACTCATCATGGCTAGGAGAACCAAGACTACCAACAGAGACCGCCACCGTTTCTTCCCCGCCCGCAATAGTACCAGCAGCCTGGGGGTCAACAACCATTTTGAGCTCCTTATGACCAACGACCCCAAGGCCAGAGTTCTAGCACCCCTATGTCCAGTGAGGACAAGATCAATGTCCTTGTCCAGGGCATGCAAGCCATGATTACCAATGTGAACACACTGGCGAACGTTGTAGCCCAAAATCAGCAAGAGACAAAGTCCAGTATTCAGAACCCGGAGAAACAAATGGGGCAGATCTCTATAGATGTGAGTAGATTGGAAGCTCGGGAGTCGGGAAAACTACCCTCTCAAACGGTAGTCAATCCGAAGGAAAATGTGTGTGCCATGACGCTAAGGAGCGGGGCTGAGGTGGAAGCCAGGCGAGTACGCGAGAAAGACGTCCACGACCGCAGAGACGAGAGCCGCGACCGCGGCGTGACTACTGAGGAGAAGGACGAAATCGGCGCAAATCCGCGACGCGGCAGGAAATCCGCGACTGCGGAAAAAGCGTAGACGAACAGGAGCAACAAGTCGAGCATTTTCCGCGACCGCGGCATGAAAGCCGCGACCGCGGAAAAAGCGTGGAAGATAGCGACCAGGTCGAACAATTTCCACGACCACCAATCCGCGCCCGCGGAAATGCTCCAGAAGCATCCTCTCGTCTTCACGATCCCTATGACGACTACGTGCGCCCCTATTTCCCTCTGCTCGGATAAGAAAAGCCTCCCGTACCCTTCCCTGAAGCTCTGACAAACACGAGGAGGCCAGCCAATGACAAGGAATTGTTTGAGACGTTTAGCAATTGCGAGGTAAATATTCCTTTACTCAAGCTGGTCAATAGTATCCCTCGCTGCGCTAAATTCTTGAAGGAGCTCTGCACGCTTAAGAGGAAGAGGGTTGTGAAGGAGAAGAAAAAGGTGTTGGTTAGTGAGAATGTGTCCGCTATGCTGCAAAAGCGGATACCTAAGAAGGCAAGTGATCCAGGGATGTTCACGATTCCATGCAAGATTGGGGGCACCTTGTTTGACAAGGCATTACTTGATTTAGGTTCCTCTATAAATGTGTTGCCCCTCTCACTATACGAGTCTCTGGAGGTAGGGCCATTAGAGAAGACAGGGATCGTTATCCAGCTGGCGGATAACTCCTACGTCTACCCCAAAGGAGTGGTGCAGGACGTGCTAGTCGAGGTGGACAAGTTGGTGTTCCCTGCAGACTTCTTCGTGATGGACACATGGCAGGACAAGGATGCAACGCCTGTGATGTTAAGGAGGCCATTTATGAACACGGCCGAGAAAAAGATCGACGTGAGCAACGGTTCTCTCACAATGGAATTCGACGGGGAGAGGGTCGGATTCAACATTGATGATTCCAAGAGACACCCTCCAGATAGGAACCCCGAGTGCTCAAGGGAGGTGAGCGAACCAAGTTGAGGTGGATGAGTAGTATGTCGAGCCACGACAATAACTAAGGCGTTGTCCGGGAGGCAACCCGAGGTATGTATTTCTTTCCTTGTCTTTTCAATTCATGTTTTTATTTGCATTTGTGTTAGTGTGCTTTTGTTTTTGTTTTGTTTGTAAACTAACTTGCAGGGAGGAGGCCCGAATCATATTAAAGACGGTGTTAACCGCACCAATGTAAGTCCTCCTATTGCCCTGCACCAAACAAAAAAACAAAAACAAAACAAAAAAAAAACAAAAAAAAAATTGAAAAAAAAAAGTTCTACCGAAGGCCAGCTGTCCGAGTTCCCCATGGAGAGATGGTGCGCATCATGTTGCCACGGAGGAGACATTAGCCCCACATTTTTTTTGGCAACGATGATGGCCCTACATTCGACAGCTGAGGAGGAGGAACACCAGGGCCCACACCACGATTACATCTGGGCCCATTTTTGTGTTCATTGAAGGCTGTGCAGCCCCGACATCCTTGCTATCCCACTACTCACCACAGTGGTTCACTTTGGTTGCACGGTAGAGTTGAATTGAAGACGCCCGCCAACACCAGAGACATAAGCTTTATTGAGTTATACCGCCAGCAACAACGTACGTGTCCAAGCCAGCTCGGTGACGTTTGTGAGTTATTTTTTGCCCTTTCCTGTGCTTCTATTCTTTTTGTCATTCATTACATTGAGGACAATGCAATGTTTAAGCATGGGGGAAGATTCTATACTTGCTATGTCGTTGAGGAGAAAAATAAAGAAAATGAAAAAAGCCAAAAAATTAATAAACGGCAAAAGAAAAATCATGGGATAAGTCGAAAATCCGAAAGGGCGGCTTAGGTAATAAGCAGGTGGCTTGGACCAACATTAGGTTGGGGTAATAATTGGTCAAGAGTGATGTGAGTATATGTGAGCCCATCTATTGAAAATGAAATGAGTGGCTTGGTGAAAACCCGAAAGGGCACCTTGGCAAAATGAGTGAAAAGAATAAGAGTGATTATTAGGAATCATCATTTTACCTGGCGTGGTGACATAAGAAGAGGTGATATAAGGAGGTTTCGGGTAGGTCACTCTGGAGCGATAAAAAGATAGATGGAGGCTAGGATTAGATTTTTATCCACTCTATGGTGTTCGGGATAAGCTTGGGGGAAGTACTCTGCTTTCCTTTAAGCTTGGGTGTGTGTGATTTGCTTGGTGATGTGTTGTGTTGTATGTTGTTTTGAGCTTATTGTGTTGGTGCCTTGGAGATTCATGTTAGGTGCAAGTCTTAGAGGAGATTATTTTTCTATGCTTCCTGAGACCTTAGAGATTTGATTAGAGGAGTAGGTTTCTTTTAGCTTGCTCGAGGACGAGCAAGGTTTAAGCATGAGGGAGTTTGATCAGCTCTACTTTGTAGTACTTATCTAGGAGTTGTTACCGGTGTTTTGGGTGCTATTTGTATGGATTTAGAGCACAACTGTGGAGTATGGAGTTGAGGAGAAGAAGTGTGGATTTGGTGATCTGGAGAAGCTTAAACGAAGATATCCAGAAGACGAGGAGTAGACCACCTGAGGAGACCAAGGAAGATGAAGAAGAAGCCACACAAAGAGAGAAAAGGGAGGAGCCGCGACAAGAGCCGCGACCGCGGATGAGAGCGGGAAATGATCGCGGCTAATTCGAGAAGGCGGAGCAGAAAAGTCTATTTTCCGCGACTGCGGAAAATATTCCGCGACCGCGGAAAATCCCATCAGCGCCAGAGGTCGAGAGCAAAGTTTTATATTCCGCGACCGCGGAATTCTTTCCGCGATCGCGGAATGGCACGGCAGCGGCCCCGAGTGGTTTTCGTCCGAAGTTTTCTATTTTATTTTATTTCTTTATTTCGTTTAGGTTATTTTGTTTCCTTTTAGATTATGTTTGTGATCTTTGGTTTTAGGTTTTATTTAAAACCTAGTTCCAATAGACTCCATTCATCATCTAGATCATCACGTTTTAGCATTCGACAATTTTCACCTTGAAGTTTATTTGTTTCCAAGAACTATGAGGAGCTAAGCACCCTTTGCTTAGTCCGACGATTGAAGCCTTCAATTGATATACGGTTGTGAGATTCTAATTCTATTTCTTTTCCTTTGAATGTATTGATTCTCTTGTGCTTCATCTCATTGATTATTATTGATTTCGCTTGTTAGACGCAACTAGTTATTATTGGTAATTGTCTATTGCTAGGGTTTGGTAATTACTGTTTGAGTTACCTAATTCATGTGTAGCAACTGCAATACTCTAAGAACTGTTTGAGACTAGTTTATTGTAGGGAGATTTAATTGCATGCAGTAGTATGACTGTTTGCTACTCTTGCATGTATCTATCGAAATTCCTGTGCTCATTGCTGCTATTGAATTGACGCGTGAGGTTTTCATAGTTATTTAATAGTTAGTATTCTCAGGGTCTGTTTGTCCTGTTTATAACTCACGGAAAGGAATAAGAACATTCATAGGAATGAATTAGAGAGGATCTAGGATCAACCAATCAAATGAATGGTGGATATTTGTTTGGCTGAGTGTTTTTCCCTATTTGATTACAAACTCTTTGCTTTTGTTTCCCTTGTTTACTTGTTTGACAACCAAAACCCCCCTTGTTACCTTTGACATACAATTGTGCACTTAGAAAGATTACTTCCTCCCTGTGGGATTCGACCATTACTTGCCTATTCTACTAGTTTAGGTTTGTTTAGGATTATTTTGATTAGGCGATACGACTTTAGCCTCTATCAAATTGGCGCCGTTGCCGTGGAGACGAGTTTTGATTTTTCTTTGTGTGCGTTTGTGTGCTTGTTACTATTGTGTGGACCTATCTTATGGTCCACACCCGTGCTACTGACCCCCCACTTTTGGCTTTGAATTCAGAAATTAGGAGAAAGCTCTCCTAGAGCCGCAGAGTAAACAGATCTTTAGTGTTTGACAACCCAACTTTTGAGATGGCTGACGAGCAACAGACGTTTAGGCAGCTGACTGCCCCCAACCTGCAACAGCAACCGCTGGCTGTACACTTCCCTGAGCTTGCTGATGGAGTCAATTTCGAGCTTAAGTCGGGGTTGATCCACTTACTCCCCCACTTCCATGGGATGAGTGGTGAAGACCCTAACAAGCACCTGTCGGAGTTCCATGCAGTCTGCACGAGCATGAAGCCGAAGGGAGTTACTGAAGACCAGATCAAGCTAAGGACCTTTCCTTTTTCCTTGAAGGATACGGCCAATGACTGGTTCTATTACCTTACTCCAGGGAGCATAGATACATGGGCCAAGATGAAGAAGGCCTTCCTGGAGAAGTACTTCCCAGCGACAAAGCTGAACAACATGAAGAGGAGTATTAGCAACATCGAGCAGCAGGCTAATGAGTCGCTGTATGAGTACTACGAGCGCTTCAAGAGGCTGATTTCCAGTTGCCCCTATCATGGCTACTCCGACCAGGACCTCGTACTTTATTTGTACGGAGGTTTACTTGATGACGAGCGTCGGATTGTGAACGCTACCTGTGGAGGAAACATCCTGACTTAGACTCCAGACCAGGCCTAGGAAGTCTTCTTTGAGCTATCTGAGGGCTCAAGACAGTTCAGCAAGAGGGCAGACGCCCAATCCGTGAGAGCTGCAGAATCTCAGCCTAACTCCACTCTACTTGCTGAGATGGCTGAGATGATGAGGCGGTGCATGATGAAGGGTGGCTAGCAGCAAGTCAAATCATGTGGGATATGCCAAGACACGATGCATCCAACTGATGCATGTCCCATGCTGCAGGAGCCCGCTGCTGAGGTGAACGCAATTTGAGGTTATGGGCCTCAAAGGCCAAGATATAACCCGTACTCAAACACCTACAATCCAGGGTGGAGAGACCACCCCAATTTGAGGTACGAGAACCAGCATAACACTCATCATGGCTAGGAGATCCAAGACTACCAACAGAGACCGCCACAGTTTCTTCCCCGCCCGCAACAGTACCAGCAGCCTGGGGGTCAACAACCATTTCGAGCTCCTTATGACCAACGACCCCAAGGCCTGAGTTCCAGCACCCCTATGTCCAGTGAGGACAAGATCAATGTCCTTGTCCAGGGCATGCAATCCATGATTACCAATGTGAACACACTGGCGAACGTTGTAGCCCAAAATCAGCAAAGGACAAAGTCCAGTATTCAGAACCCGGAGAAAAAAATGGGGCAGATCTCTATAGCTGTGAGCAGATTGGAAGCTCGGGAGTCGGGAAAACTACCCTCTCAAACGGTAGTCAACCCGAAGGAAAATGTGTGTGCCATGACGCTAAGGAGCGGGGCTGAGGTGGAAGCCAAGCGAGCATGCGAGAAAGACGTCCGCGATCGCGGAGACGAGAGCCGCGACCGCGGCATGACTACTGAGGAGAAGGATGAAATTGGCGCAAATCCGCGACCGCGGCAGGAAATCTGCGACCGCGGAAAAAGCGCAGACGAAGAGGAGCAACAAGTCGAGCATTTTCCGCGACCGCGGCATGAAAGCCGCGACCGCGGAAAAAGCATGGAAGACAGCGACCAGGTCAAACAATTTCCGCGACCGCGGCCACCAATCCGCACCCGCGGAAATGCTCCAGAAGCATCCTCTCGTCTTCACGATCCCTATGACGACTACGTGCGCCCGTATTCCCCTCCGCTCGGATCAGAAAAGCCTCCCGTACCCTTCCCTGAAGCTCTGGCAGACACGAGCAGGCCAGCCAATGACAAGGAATTGTTTGAGACGTTTAACAATTACGAGGTAAATATTCCTTTACTCAAGCTGGTCAATAGTATCCCTCGCTACGCTAAATTCTTGAAGGAGCTCTGCACGTGATAAGGCGTTGTCGTGACACCTAAACAAAATAATCCTAGCAAACCTAAACAAGTAGTAGAGGCAAGCAAGAGTCGAATCCCACAGGGAGGAAGTAATCAATCTATGTGTTTATAAGCATGCAAGGTAACAAGGGGGTTTTGAGTATCAAACAGAGCAAAGTAAATAGGTTTAGTTGACTTGAGAATATGAATGGGGAAAGTAGTTCCACTAAAAGGAGATCCACAATACAGAGATATAAGTTGATCACTGAAATCTATTCAATCCAAGTTCTTTTATTATCCTTATAGTTGTTCCCACCCTGATCTTAAGTACTATCGATTCTCACAGTTGTCGATAGACTTATTACTATGCCAATGGGAAAGTACCTCCGATTCTCACAGTTGTCGGTATACTTTACCACCAACAAAGCAATAGCAATGCACACAAGGATATAGGATACATGCAAATAGAAGGACACCCTACTACTTAGCATGTAAATGATTCTTACTCACGATTGTACGCTCGGAACCCCTATACGCACAATCGTGTATGCCACTAGATATGCACTCGGAACCCCTATATGCAATCCTAGCAATTGATAAATATTACTCAACCTAGCTGGCCAGACTATGAAGAACAATGATAAATCAATAATCAATATAACCAAGAGAATCAAACCAACACACATAAGAATAAGAACAAGGAATAAAAATCTCACAACCGAATCAACTGTATTGCTTCAAACGTCTAGCAGAACAAAGGTGTTTAGCTCTCCATGGGTTGAAACCCTGGAGGCAGAAAGAAAACGAGTCAACTCTCCTATCTAAGACCTGGAAAAGATCTTAAATAGGCTATGGAAAATAAAGTTAACCTAATGCAAAATAACAAAGGAAATAAAATAATAGAAAATAAGGAAATCCGAAATAGCAAAAATAAGGAAATAAAGTCTTCTGGCCGCGAGGCGCTACGTGCCCACCGCGGGGCGTCAGTCTTCTCTGAGATCCACCGCCGGGTCGCGGTGGTTATTGGCGCGGGGCGGTGAGTTCCACCGCGGGCGGCGGTGCCTTTTTCAGCTTCTGCGATACTTTAGTAAAAACGTCATAACTTTTGATTCCCAACTCGGATTGCGCTCATATTTTGAGGAGTTGCAGTAGACTTCAAGATCTAACTCCTCGAATTGGAATCACTTCATTTGGACATCTTAGTAGAGAGAACGAACCATTTGAATTCAGCACATTGTTCTTTTACTCCTCAATACACTTCAAACCTCTATAAATTCCATGATTTCTTCACTTCTCCACTCTAACTCCATAATCCACGATTGTGCTCTAAATCCATCCAAATGGCGCCTCAAACCTGGTAATAACCCCCAGATATGCACTACAAAATAACACCTATCAAATCCCCCATGCTTAAACCTTGCTCGTCCTCGAGTAAGCTAAAGTCAACCTACTCCTCCAATCAATCCCCAAGGTTTCAGGAAGCATAGAAAACTCAACATCCAAGAATCATACCAAACAATAAACTCCAGGCAACCATACAAAATAAGTCCAGCACAATAAACTACAACATCCAATCAAAAATCTCAACACCCCACACAATCAAGCCAAAAGGAAAGCAGAGTACTTCCCCCAATCTTATCCCAAACACCATAGAGTGAATATAATCTAATCCTATCTCCCATCTATCTTCTTATCCCTCCAGAATGACCTACCCGAATCCTCCTTATAACTCCTCTTCTTATGACACCACGCCAGGAAAAATGAGGATTCCTAAAATCACTCTTCTTCTTTTTCGCTCATTTTGCCAAGACGCCCTTTTGGGTTTTCACCAAGCCACTCATTTCATTTTCCAATAGATGTACTCACATAAGCTCACGTCACTCTTGACCAATTATTACCCCAGCCTAATGCTGGTCCAAGTCACCTGCTTATTACCTAGGCCGCCCTTTCGGGTTTTCGACCTATCCCAGGATTTTCAAATGTATGCCTTTTTTCAAATTTTTGGCTTTTTCTCTTTATATTCATTTTTCTCCTCAACGACGTAGCAAGTATAGAACTCTCCCCCATGCTTAAACATTGCATTGTCTTCAATGTAATGAAAGACAAAAGAATAGAAGCATAGGGAAAAGCAAAAAATAACTCACAACCGTCGCCAAGCTGCTTGGACATTGTAGGTGATGCTGGCGGTCTTCTTCAATAAATGCCCAGGTCTCTGGTGTTGGGCGGGTGTCTTTATCAACTCTATAATCTTCTCCTACCGTACAACCAAAAGAAAACCACTTTGGTGAATAGTGGTATAGCAAAGATGTCGGGGTTGCACGGCCTTCTAGGAACACATGGTGGAGCCCAGATGTAAACATGGTGGGGGCTCTAGTGTTCCTCCTCTCCAGCTGCCTATTATAGGGCCATCATCGTTGTCAAATAATGTATAGGGTAAGTGTATCCTCTTTGACAACATGATGTGCACCGTCTCCATAGGGAACTCTGGACAGCTGGCCTTCGGTACCTTTTTTTTTCAATTTTTTTTTCATTTTTTTTTTCTAATTCCGTTTTAAGTTTTTTTTTTGTTCGGATTTTTTTTTTTGTGCCCCCGTTTAAGGTTTTTTCGGGGGGTGACTTAGTGCAGGGAAGGAAGAGACTTACAAGTGTTTACTTATTGAGGCGGGCCTCCGAAGCCCGCCTCAACAAGTCCCTCATTTTGGCGCCAAAGTGAGGGACTTGTTGAGGCGGGCTTCAGAGGCCCGCCTCAATAAGGTCCTTTTAGAGGCGTAAAATACCCGCCTCAAAAAGTGTCCCTACTTGTTGCAGCCCCCTCAGTTGAAGTGAACGGTGTTCGCCTCAATAAGTGTCCAAAGGCCCGCCTCTATAAGGGTTTTTTCCACTAGTGATGGTGGTAAACACCTTCTTCAATAGGCATGAGTTTCTTCCCTGCAGGTTAGTTGGAAACAAAAACCAAAACAAAAACAAAGCAAAAACACACAAAACTAATACAAGAAATAAAGAAAGAAAAACATACATCGGGTTGCCTCCCGGACAGCGCCTTAGTTATTGTCATGGCTTGACATACTACTCCATTTTCCTCAACTCGGGTTGCTCATAACAACTGAGCTCCTGAGGTCCATATCAGGGGGATGCCTCTTTGTATACTCCCTATTGAGCCTTTCTCCCATGCTTATGCACTTCTTTGTGGGTGGACCGTTGTGCATACCCATGAACGCACTGGCCATCTTCAGAAATGGCCTACCCAACATCCCAGGGCCTGCATGCCTATCTTGCCCCGTATCCAGCATATAAAAATCAGCCACTTGTATCAAGGCTTCCTTCTTGTGCTTCCCCTTCGGTTTCTTTTTTATCAAACCCATCACCTTTAACATTTCCTTGCAGCGAGGGGTGCTGTCTGCCAGATGGACCAAAGGGGTGGTTGCCTTGCAACTACTGAAGGTGTCAAATAAGCCTTTGTCGCTCCCCACCTTTTGGGTGTCCTTCAGAGCCTCAGGGGAGGGTGTAACGGGTTTCAGCGCGACGAGCGGGAAGGAGTTGAGACACACAAACTCATCATAGGTAGCCTCCAGAGGATCGGGGACTGTCGGGGCATTTTTGAGAGAAACGGGTGTCTCAGGAGTATTTCCGTGATCGCGGTACTCCTCCTCATCGTCGCTCCACTCCTCCTCAAATTTCAAAAAATATTCTTCCTCAGTCAACACCTTGCGATCCAAAATATCATCTGGAAGTCCTAACTCCTCATCAGTATCAACGCAGACTTCATCAGCAGAATAGGAATTTTGGACGTCGGGTTGCGCTGATCTCACCGTGGGCCGCGGCGAAATCTCGCTAGGAGGCACTCCGTCCACCGCGGGGCGGTGGTCATCGCCGCGGGGCGGTGGATGTGAGGGAGGATTACTGAGGCTCACCGCCGGGTCGCGGTCAGTGTCGCCGCGGGAGGGTGAAATAACTGGGGCTTCACGCCGGGTCGCGGTGAGAGGTGACGCGGGGCGGTGGGTGATTTTCTCCATCTCATATTCGTCCTCCTCTTCATCACTAGGAGGAACGTTTTCCCTCGGGTTTACTACCGTTTGAGATGGTAGATTTCCCTCAATCCTTGCATCGATCCGTATAATTGACTCCACCATCTGGTCCACCTGCCCTTTCATATTCTTGATGCTTGACTCAATAGTATGCACATGAGTGGTGAAATGTTGAGTCAAGGTCCTGAGCATCTCTTCAGTTGACATAGCGGAACTTGGATTGGACACTGGTGGGCTATGCTCATAGGCCGGATAGTACTGGTGCGGAGTATCCTGCTGATAGAATGGTTGTGGCTCCGGATAGAACTCCTGGTAGTCAAGGCCATATGGAGAGTATTGATGGCCCCCATAACTCGAATTGGGGTGATCTCTCCACCCTGGAGTGTATGTGTAGGAGTATGGGTCATATCGCGGCTCTCCCCAGAAATCCATATCTGTAACAAAAATCAAAAAGGGAAAGCAAAAATCAGTAGCACGGGTGTGGACCGTAAGATAGGTCCACACCAAAGTAACACGCACACAAACAAACACACAGAAAAATCAAATCTTGCCTCCCCGACAACGACGCCAATTTGATAAGGCGTTGTCGTGACACCTAAACAAAATAATCCTAACAAACCTAAACAAGTAGTAGAGACAAGCAAGGGTCGAATCCCACATGGAGGAAGTAATCAATCTATGTGTTTATAAGCATGCAAGGTAATAAGGGGGTTTTGAGTATCAAACAGAGCAAAGTAAACAGGTTTAGTTGACTTGAGAATATGAATGGGGAAAGTAGTTACACAAGAACGAGATCCACAATACAGAGATATAAGTTGATCACTAAAATCTATTCAATCCAAGTTCTTTTATTATCCTTATAGTTGTTCCCACCCTGATCTTAAGTACTATCGATTCTCACAATTGTCGATATACTTATTACTATGCCAATGGGAAAGTACCTCTGATTCTCACAGTTGTCGGTATACTTTACCACCAACAAAGCAATAGCAATGCACACAAGGATATAGGATACATGCAAATAGAAGGACACCCTACTACTTAGCATGTCAATGATTCTCACTCACGATTGTACGCTCGGAACCCCTATACGCACAATCGTGTATGCCACTAGATATGCACTCGGAACCCCTATATGCAATCCTAGCAATTGATAAATATTACTCAACCTAGCTGGCCAGACTATGAAGAACAATGATAAATCAATAATCAATATAACCAAGAGAATCAAACCAACACACATAAGAATAAAACAAGGAATAGAAATCTCACAACCGAATCAACTGTATTGCTTCAAACGTCTAGCAGAACAAAGGTGTTTAGCTCTCCATGGGTTGAAACCCTGGAGGCAGAAAGAAAATGAGTCAACTCTCCTATCTAAGACCTGGAAAAGATCTTAAATAGGCTATGAAAAATAAAGTTAACCTAATGCAAAATAACAAAGGAAATAAAATAATAGAAAATAAGGAAATCCGAAATAGCAAAAATAAGAAAATAAAGTCTTCTGGCCGCGAGGCGCTACGTGCCCACCGTGGGGCGTCAGTCTTCTCTGAGATCCACCGCCGGGTCGCGGTGGTTATTGGCGCGGGGCGGTGAGTTCCACCGCGGGGCGGCGGTGCCTTTTTCAGCTTCTGCGACACTTTAGTAAAAATGCCATAACTTTTGATTCTCAACTCGGATTGAGCTCATATTTTGAGGAGTTTCAGTAAACTTCAAGATCTAACTCCTAGAATTGGAATCACTGCATTTGGACATCTGAGTAGAGAGAACGAGCCATTTGAATTCAGTACATTGTTCTTCTACTCTTCAATACACTTCAAACCTCTATAAATTCCATGATTTCTTCACTTCTCCACTCTAACTCCATAATCCACGATTGTGCTCTAAATTCATCCAAATGGTGCCTCAAACCTGGTAATAACCCCCAGATATGCACTACAAAATAGCACCTATCAGCACACTTAAGAGGAAGAGGGCTATGAAGGAGAAGAAAAATGTGTTGGTTAGTGAGAATGTGTTCGCTATGCTGCAAAAGCGGATACCTAAGAAGGCAAGTGATCCAGGGATGTTCACGATTCCATGCAAGATTGGGGCACCTTGTTCGACAAGGCATTACTTGATTTAGGTTCCTCTATAAATGTGTTGCCCCTTTCACTATACGAGTCTCTGGAGGTAGGGCCATTAGAGAAGACAGGGATCGTTATCCAGCTGGCGGATAACTCCTACGTCTACCCCAAAGGAGTGGTGTAGGACGTGCTAGTCGAGGTGGACAAGTTGGTGTTCCCTACAGACTTCTTCGTGATGGACACAGGGCAGGACAAGGATGCAACGCCTATGATGTTAGGGAGGCCATTTATGAACACGGCCGAGACAAAAATCGACGTGAGCAACGGTTCGCTCACAATGGAATTCGACGGGGAGAGGGTCGGATTCAACATTGATGATTCCAAGAGACACCCTCCAGATAGGAACCCCGAGTGCTCAAGGGAGGTGAGCGAACCAAGTTGAGGTGGATGAGTATTATGTCGAGCCATGACAATAACTAAGGCGTTGTCCGGGAGGCAACCCGAGGTATGTATTTCTTTCCTTGTCTTTTCAATTCATGTTTTTATTTGCATTTGTGTTAGTGTGCTTTTGTTTTTGTTTTGTTTGTAAACTAACCTATAGGGAGGAGGCCTGAATCATATTGAAGATGGTGTTAACCGCACCAATGTAAGTCCTCCTATTGCCCTGCACCAAACAAAAAAACAAAAACAAAAAAGTTCTACCGAAGGCCAGCTGTCCGAGTTCCCCATGGAGAGATGGTGCGCATCATGTTGCCACGGAGGAGACATTAGCCCCACATTTTTTTTGGCAACGATGATGGCCCTACATTCGACAGCTGAGGAGGAGGAACACCAGGGCCCACACCATGATTACATCTGGGCCCATTTTTGTGTTCATTGAAGGCCGTGCAGCCCCGACATCCTTGCTATCCCACTACTCACCACAGTGGTTCACTTTGGTTGCACGGTAGAGTTGAGTTGAAGACGCCCGCCAACACCAGAGACATAAGCTTTATTGAGTTATACCGCCAGCAACAACGTACGTGTCCAAGCCAGCTCGACGACGTTTGTGAGTTATTTTTTGCCCTTCCCTGTGCTTCTATTCTTTTTGTCATTCATTACATTGAGGACAATGCAATGTTTAAGCATGGGGGAGGATTCTATACTTGCTATGTTGTTGAGGAGAAAAATAAAGAAAATGAAAAAAGCCAAAAAATTAATAAAAGGCAAAAGAAAAATCCTGGGATAAGTCGAAAACCCGAAAGGACGGCTTAGGTAATAAGCAGGTGGCTTGGACCAACATTAGGTTGAGGTAATAATTGGTCAAGAGTGATGTGAGTATATGTGAGCCCATCTATTGAAAAATGAAATGAGTGGCTTGGTGAAAACCTGAAAGGGCGCCTTGGCAAAATGAGTGAAAAAAAGAAGAGTGATTATTAGGAATCATCATTTTACCTGGCGTGGTGACATAAGAAGAGGTGATATAAGGAGGTTTCGGGTAGGTCACTCTGGAGCGATAAGAAGATAGATGGAGGCTAGGATTAGATTTGTATCCACTCTATGGTGTTCGGGATAAGCTTGGGGGAAGTACTCTGCTTTCCTTTAAGCTTGGGTGTGTGTGATTTGCTTGGTGAGGTGTTGTGTTGTATGTTGTGTTGAGCTTATTGTGTTGGTGCCTTGGAGATTCATGTTAGGTGCAAGTCTTAGAGGAGATGATTTTTCTATGCTTCCTGAGACCTTAGAGGTTTGATTAGAGGAGTAGGTTTCTTTTAGCTTACTCGAGGATGAGCAAGGTTAAAGCATGGGGGAGTTTGATCAGCTTTACTTTGTAGTGCTTATCTAGGAGTTGTTACCGGTGTTTTGGGTGCCATTTGTATGGATTTAGAGCACAACTGTGGAGTATGGAGTTGAGGAGAAGAAGTGTGGATTTGGTGGTCTGGAGAAGCTTAAACGAAGATATCCAGAAGACGAGGAGTAGACCACCTGAGGAGACCAAGGAAGATGAAGAAGAAGCCACACAAAGGAGAGAAAAGGGAGGAGCCGCGACCGCGGATGAGAGCGGGAAATGATCGCGGCTAATTCGAGAAGGCGGAGCAGAAAAGTCTATTTTCCGCGACTGCGGAAAATATTCCGCGACCGCGGAAAATCCCATCAACGCCAGAGGTCGAGAGCAAAGTTTTAATTTTCGCGACCGCAGAATTCTTTCTGCGATCGCGGAATGGCACGGCAGCGGCCCCGAGTGGTTTTCGTCCGAAGTTTTCTATTTTATTTTATTTCTTTATTCCGTTTAGGTTATTTTGTTTCCTTTTAGATTATGTTTGTGATCTTTGGTTTTAGGTTTGATTTAAAACCTAGTTCCAATAGCCTCTATTCATCATCTAGATCATCACGTTTTAGCATTCAGTAGTTTTCCCTTTGAAGTTTATTTGTTTCCAAGAACTATGAGGAGCTAAGCACCCTTTGCTTAGTCCGACGATTGAAGCCTTCAATTGATATACGGTTGTGAGATTCTAATTCTATTTCTTTTCCTTTGAATGTATTGATTCTCTTGTGCTTCATCTCATTGATTATTATTGATTTCGCTTGTTGGACGCAACTAGTTGTTATTGGTAATTGTCTATTGCTAGGGTTTGGTAATTACTGTTTGAGTTACCTAATTCATGTGTAGCAATTACAATACTCTAAGAACTGTTTGGGACTAGTTTATTGTAAGGAGAATTAATTGCATGCAATAGTATGACTGTTTGCTACTCTTGCATGTATCTATCAAAATTATTGTGCTCATTGCTGCTATTGAATTGATGCATGAGGTTTTCATAGTTATTTAATAGTTAGTATTCTCAAGGTCTGTTTGTCTTGTTTATAACTCACGGAAAGGAATAAGAACATTCATAGGAAGGAATTAGAGAGAATCTAGGATCAATCAATCAAATGAATGGTGGATATTTGTTTGGCTAAGTGTTTTTCCCTATTTGATTACAAACTCTTTGCTTTTGTTTCCCTTGTTTACTTGTTTGACAACCAATCAACCAAAACCCCCCTTGTTACCTTTGACATACAATTGTGCACTTAGAAAGATTACTTCTTCCCTGTGGGATTCGACCCTTACTTGCCTATTCTACTAGTTTAGGTTTGTTTAGGATTATTTTGATTAGGCGATACGACTTTAGCCTCTATCAATCTTCTCAACAAGGGAGAATTGTTACAGGAATATGGGTGTTGGACCCGGATTAGTTTTAGGAGGTTTATCACCTTACCCGGTTTGTCCCGGTCTAGTCTATTATATGTTGAACCCGGTTCATACTTGAACCCAAACCCTTTCCCTGAACTCTGATATATATATGTATTGGATCATATGCGGAGCACTCTTCCCGTGCGGACGTGCGGAGCATGTACTTTAGGGCCTTATTTGTGCACTTTAATGTCTTATTTAATGCACTTTTTCAAAAAAAAAATATTCTTTTACAAATTGTTTTCCAAGCATTTTTCAAAATTTTTGCAAAAGTGCACAAATAAGGCTCTAAAGTGCACAAATAAGGCCCTATAGTGCATGTCCGCACGTCCGCACGGGAAGAGTGCTCCGCACCGGAACCGCACTCATATAATCGTTTATGGCTTTGCCTTTTAATCAAATACAAACCAATTTCCTAAATCTCTCAAACTCTCTCTATCAATCTTCATGTTTCCAGATTCCTTCGGATTGATCCTTCTCCATTCGTGATCAATCTCTAGGCCTGGTTTCCCCTTCTTCGAGCTCGCGGTGAGTTTCTAGTTGGGTGTATTCTAGTTGGTGGGTCACAGACAGATTTCCTATCTCAGTTGGATCTTCCATTTGTATGTTTTTGCAGCTTACCTTTGTGAATCGATCAATAAATTTTAGGGTTTTTTTTAGATTGTCCTTATTTTGATTATCAATTGCTCAATTTTGGGATTTTTGCCCACATTTTTCCTTATTTTGAATGTAATTTCTCAATTTTAGGGCTTTTTTTAGATTGTCGTTATTTTGATTATCAATTTCTCATTTTTGGGATTTTTTTCTTCCAGATCTTTCCTTATTTTGATTGTCATTTTTCAATTTTAGGGCTTTTCTGACTTGTCCTTAGATTCATCCCTACTCATGCGTTTTTAGTTTGGGGATAGGGTGAAATTTAGATTTTTCAGAATGTTCGATTGATTTTCTGCTTTGTCGAGTAAGAACCTTTATGGGTCATCTCTTATTTGAATGAATCATGTCTTAGGTTTTCATGTTATTTTGAAACTTTTGTGTCTGTTGATGTTTAACAGACATTCAAATTAGGTATAAGCAATGTTTGTTAACTGTAAAAATGGTGTGTTTCTTTCTAGAATTTGCTAAGCTTGAGGCTTTTGTTCTACATCATCCGATCTTTTTATTCTTTGTTCTGGTAATCTTATTTTAATTTTCAGTTCTCTTCAAGAGCGAAGAAGCAAGAGGTAAATAAGGAGATTGGGCTTGGTAGGATGACAGTTTCTATTAATGGTATTCTGAGGTGCCTCTTTATTGCTTAGATCTTGTCTTGTGGGTGTTTTAGATATGGATTTGTGTTTGAAATTATTGTTTGCTTCTTTGTTATGCAGATTGTTGTAAACGCTGAGATGATAGAGTATTGTGATATTTTTGAAGAATTTGGTTATGATTATTGGAGTATTCATTTACTTCTGCAAATGAAATTGACTGAGTTTTATTTGGGTGTACATTTAATCAAGTTAGTAAGTTAAATGTATTGTTTGTCTCGACTATATATAAAGGTACGTAACAATATCTTTTTTTAGCATAAGGTAAAAGTCAAACCTTCTTGACTCTATGGATTAATTTGATAGTCCTGGTGATCAGAGTCAGAAGCATTGAAAGATGTATCAAGGTATAGCAGGCAAGAGCTTGAAGTTGCATGTAGAGTTCTTAGTAACATCATAGGATCTTCACCAGATAGAATGGTTTACAAAGGAACATAAAAAAAGATCGGAGATTGCTGTAATATCCTTCTACATCAAAGAAGAACAATGTTTTGGCTATCATGAGCTTCATTTTCATCGAGAGGTAATCCCACTCTTTTTGAGATACGTCATTTCTTCTCTTGAGACAAGTTATCAAAGGAGATTTCAATATATTTGGGATTCTTTGGTTTCATGTTGCACACTTGGCTAGATTAAATCACGAGAACACTGGAAAGTTGTTGGGCTAATGTAGGGAGACTTCTCTATTTACAAGGATGTTGATTTTTTAATATGCATCCTATGGCACTCTCTCTAAGCACCTGCATTGTAAGTTAGATCTAACTTTCTAAAGCACTCTTTAATTCAACAATGTCAATTACTAAGCTCCAAACCTCATTATTTGTTTTGAACTACCATTAGGTAACGCTTACTACATTTTCATCTCTTTTGTTACCAACCAGAATTTTTAATTCAACATATATAGTTTTTTATTGTTTTATATCCTCTTTTTGAAAGCCTTTCTCAATGAATAACAATGTGTTATGAGTGAACTAGCTTTGTTGGAGACCAAATTCCACCCGTAAACGACGTAATCTTCTTTAACCCATAGATTAATGGGTGAAATTTGTATATAGGTGCTCGATTTTCTTTCTTTTGTCATATCTTACAAGTTTTCGTAATCTCAAAATAGACATTTTTTAAATTTTTTTCCAAGACCTCATAAAAGGGTTCAGTTTTAACTTAAGTATAAGGCTGAAAGATTTGCTAATGTGTTTGTGCAAGAGTACATGTGACTGGGAATATAACACACTAAAGAAGAGGAAGGAAGCAACTACCGTCCCCAAGATTCGCATCCTTCAATTTCAGATGTCATGTGTTGTTGATTTGAACTTTCAAACTTTCAAATTGTTTGTGTTTGCTATTATCTTGTAATTATTTTTCATTTGTGCTTTTGGGTTTTAGTTACATCTGTTGATTTGATCTTGCAAATAAACTTACAATTGTAGTTGTTTCCCTGAATATACTTGATTACCATCTTAATTAATCCATGATTTATATACAAATGATAGCAATTATCTTTACCTCCTCATACCAAATTCAAATGTAAGTTCCCATTTTTAGAGCTTTTGATCTTTGTTTTCTTGCTTTAGTTACTTGTCTTAGATAACCACTTCCTTAGTCTTAGTATGCTAGATCTTGTAAGCACTGGCTTAATTGATATTACTCTGCCTTGTAGTTTCTAATCGGTTTGATCTCAAAGATGTTGTTTCTCAGGTTGCAATGACCCGTCCTATGGTTGTAACAAACTGCAATATTGACATTAAGAACCTGATATCCGATCAGAATAGAAGCATTGCAGCTAGGAATGACAATCTCACCCGTATCCGATGGATACCCGACTCGAAAAGTCGGGTGAAACCCTGAATAATGTTGGATGATGGACGGATGCGGATGAAGGTCTTTCACCCATCACCCAACATGATACATCCGAAATATATATATATATATATATAATTGTGTATCCTTAGTATAAAATTCACAAATATTTAAACTTTACTTTGTCGGTATTGTTCTCATTTTTCATTCAAATGTTGCTTATTTATTAAAAGAATTCTTTTATAACCTATTTATTCCATATTACTTCTAATATTAACAAGAATTTTTGTACTACATGTCTTAAAATACATAAAATGGATATTATATTAAATCGTTATTTTTAATCATCCATGAATGACCCGACCCACTTGATTCACCCAACGGATGACGGATGGGTGCACCCAAAAAGATTAACGGACGGGTGATGGATAGAGCACTTCCATCCATCCCCCAACCCATTGACATCCCTAATTTGCAGCCCTTGATACTACCACTTTGTTGATACTGGTAATGAATCAAGCATGGACCGTCACATGAAAAAAATCACAATCTTCATGTTTGACATTGCAAATGAGTTTAAGATTGTAGTGGTTGAAGCCAAAAAAATTTGTGTCCAAAGTTCCCCCTAAAGTGTAGATCATTGTAAGTGTTTTAAATTTCTATCTACAAAAGCTAATTCTCATTCAAGAGGTGTTGTTGGTTGTGTTTTCTCATCCAACTGAATAGTAATTTATCATGCTTGTGTATTTTGTTTTAAAAATGAATTTCTTGACTAATATCCTTAAGGATTATGCCCGCTTGAGGAATATGATTGCTTGTAGAATGTTAGTCCTTACATTATAGTGTTGGGTTTATGGTTAAGTTTATCTAGCTGCCTAAAATGTTCAATTTTTATCCAATGATGATGATATATAAGAGAGATCAATAATTTTGATATTCAGGGATACTCTTGGAAATTCCCTTTCGGCGGAATACCGTATGTCGTTGTATCTGAGGCACACATTCAAATCTAATCTCATTATGTTTAATCCTCGCGACAACAGTCGATGGTGGGGCGATTTGGCTTGTGTCGTATACATTCAACTTTGTGGAATTGAGCTTGCATTCTTCATTCTTGCTGGCGTTAATGCTTCCACTATGTTGTTTACTTTTTCTCTCATGTTTTTTGAACAAATGTAGATGTTGCAACTCACTATAATATGAGGCTTCAACATAATGCCTCATCTTCTGATGCACACCAGATTCAAGAATTTGCAAATTGGATAATGCAAGTTGGTGATGGTGTTCTTGGGAACTAAATGACGGTGAACGTATATTGAAATTCCACCTGATTTCCTAATTACTAACGTAGATAAGGTTGATTATATTTCATCTATTGTGAATGCTATATATCATGCCATTCTCCAAAACTTATCAAGTCATGAGTATTTTGGAGAGAGGGGAATTTTAGCACCAACACATGACATTGTTGATGAAGTCAATGAGTATATGATGCTCTAGTTCGAGGCGAAAAAAAGGAATATTATAGTATGGACAATATTTGCAAGACTGATGATAGTTATGCTATTAATGATTTTTTATGCACGTCCGACTATTTGCACAACATCAAATGTTTGGGTCTTCCAAATCATCTCTTGAAACTAAAGTTTGGTGCTCCAGTGATGTTATTGCGGAATATAGATCAATCATTTAGTCTATGTAATGATACCAAATTGATAGTTACTCAGCTTGGGACGAGAATCATTAAAGGGATCATAATTTCAGGTAGCAACATTGGTGAGAAAGTTGTCATTTCAAGAATGCTTTTGAGTCCTTCAAATTCCACATTTTCATTCAAGTTCCAAAGGAGACGATTTCCAACCATGATTTACTTTGCCATGACCGTAAATAAAAATCAAGGACAGTCTTTATCTAACGTTGGTTTATTTCTTCGAGGGCATGTCTTTCCCCATGATCAATATTTTATGTTGTCATATCTCGAGGCACTGACGAAAAAGGCCTAAAGATATTGATTTTGGACAAGAACAATGTAGCGATATCACATACGGTTAATGTTGTGTACAAAAAAATCTTGCAAAAAGTTGGATGACCATGATTTGCAACGTAAATAAATCACTTTGTTCTTCATTATTTATTTGTCTTACTATGTTGTTTTATTTATTTATTATATTCTTCCTACATACTTGTATATTAATTACCTAATGAGGACCTAATTTATGTTGCTTGAGTGTATGAAAGACTAATACATGTTTAAAAATTGTGGTGATTGTTAGTAGTTAAACACGATCTTATGATATGCATGTTTAATTTTGTACGCCCATAAAAATGTCTGTAAAAAATGTTTCTAAATAGGTTTTTACCTCATTATTTCATAACTTATTCAACATGTTTAATTACTAAAGAAATAAACTTGTATATTAAAATGTATTAATCTACTATTATCTAGAATTTTAGACCATTTTTTAGCTTTTTTTTTATAAATATATATATTGGTAATGTATGTAATTAATAACAAAGTAATTTTGTAACAAATTGTACATCATACTTTATTGGCGTATGTATGCATACATTCGTATCATAGCTCTACTAAACATAGCAACTTGACAACACATTCCACATTTGTGTTAAAATACTTAACCTGGTAGCAATTTCTACCTCTTATAAATACAAGCATCGATAACATAACTTATGTTCAACACTTATTTTTTGTTACATTTTACACCATGTTTTGATAGATGTAAACACGTATATATCGTCTCATAATTTTTGTAAAACTATAATTTTTACAAATATTTACAACATATTTTAAAAGTGTACACATATACATGTAAAAATTATATGTAACTTTATCGTTATTGAAAAATAAAATTTAAAAATAAAACTCAAGTCTCCCATGCCTTAGACACGGGAACGCACACTAGTTGGTATTCAAAACACAACGTACGTTGCATTGGTGATCAGAAATAATGAAAAGACATAAATTGATGTCGAAACGTACACTGAAGTTTTGTTTTGCTCAAACAACACCTTAAATTACACTTGAAAATTGAATTAACACTAGTTTTCACCCAAAAATAGTTGTTTTAAAAATAGGTGCATAAGTGTATTCTATATGTTCTCATGTTTCATAATTCCAACCTTTAATAGATAATTTGAGTGAAAAAAAAACCCTATTTTTCATTAGCCTAAACTCTTTTTTTTTATTACAGAAAAATCGATTTAAATTAAGTATTTGTCATGTTCTGGGTCGGATCATATCCTTAGCAAAGAAAAATCATAGTTGGTAGGTTAAATTAGAGAAAGAGAAGGAAATTCAGAAAGAGAAGTACTAGAGGGATATAAGATAGGAAAAGAAATAAAGAAAAGAGTGAAGGGAAAGTAAAGGAATTTGTTTATTATTTTCATGATAATCCTTTCTACCACTACAATATAGATATTTATATAAATTCTCTAATATCCATACATCACATACACATTTATGACAATACCCACCCCTTATAAAGCCTTGTCCTCAAGACTTATTGAAACAAAAGTGTACACAACTATTAGAATTGATAGGCAATTAACACCAAGTTTTCAAAAGCAACAGGATGTATGAGGTACATCTCCTCATAAGTAGCACACTAAATTGCAACACTACTATTAGCACAGTGTAGTTTCAACACATTTTTAATTCATCCTAAGCAACCATAACCCTAGAAAAGACTCTACCTATTCGATTGGCAATCTCCATCTGAGTATCCAACTAATCTCATCAAGGTTTTACTTCATACCTTCATTGTTGACCGCATTGACTTTCTCGTGAAATACTCGATCAAAATCTTGTAAATTGAACGAAATTTTTAACGATTGTCGATACTCTTCAATCTGGCAATGAAATCCGGCTCTGAATTAAGGTAAATATCTATCTACTTCAATTTTTCCTCTGAGTTTGTCATCTTCATTTGGTCCGCCATGGCTGGATTTGAGAACTTTGATCAATTTAGGGTAAAATTTGGGCAAGCTCAATCAAAAATTTGAGCCCGACAAATCAACAGAAGAAGCAAGTCTCCACCTGGATCAAAAACTAAGATCACTAAGGTCTCGACCCATTTTATATCTAATGGAAACTCATTTATTTTCCATGGATAAAAAACAAAGGAGCTACAAGAATCGATCAATCCGTAGGAATTCCCAAACATACTCATCAATTCAATGGAACCATCAACATTAGCCATTTCTTTCATTAACATTTTCTCAAACACCTAGGCATTCTCCAATGGTTGATTGGTCACCATAAATGCATTTCTTTGAACCCACACTATCATTAACAGTCGGGAAGTGCAAAACAAGGTTCCTAATTTCCAAGCTATTATCGAACACATTAAAATTCCACCTATTCCTTGGTTTATGTCCATTCAAGTCAAGAAGTTCAAGTTTAGAAAATGTGTTATTACCTCCTTTAAATTCTGAGTCTTTTCTTCTGTGGAGGAAGACAACACCTCGTGGTCTTGCCTTCAAAATCCGACTTCAAGATTCAAGTGAAATATGACATTAGAGAGTGATGGTGTCGATGTTACCTTCTTTTGTGAGGATTCGACTAGCTGTTGATAGACCTCGAGTGGCTGATGCAAATCCTTCGTGACTTGTTGCACGATGGTCATGTCCTCAAACTAGTTCATCTCCGGAAATCTGAATTCGTGGAATAACTTATGTCTTCATTGTCGCGACTTGATTCCATTGAAGAAATTCAAGAAGTGATCCCAAGAATCCTTGATATGCTCTACTCTAATTGAATCCCAAACTCAAATTGACTTCAAGATTGGTTAGAGCATGATCTCGCTACTTCGAATTTTCCAAATTCCTCACTGTCTCGGTCACTTTCGCCTTTGATTGGCCGAAATTTTGTAATTTGATCGATATCTGTTGAAAACATTCCCGAAGCTCTTGAAATTGGAAATGCATTTCGTCCCTAAATTACAGTATGAAAATCTCAATGCCCTTAAGTTGTTTCTCGAAAGTCGCAATTTTTGTCAATCAATTTGGGTCATAATTGGGATCTGTAAATCAGAAGAAATTGGGCGCAAGATCTCCACTCTGATACCAATTTGTCATGTTCTAACTATGATCAAGACATGAGGTAATTATTGAAATGGAGGAATTGAATGGCAGAATTTGGGAGGAGAAGGTACGTAAAAGAGAAATAGAGAAAGAGAAACATATGAGGGAGAGAAGATATAAGAGAGAGAGAGAGAGAAAAACTATGGGATTGGGAAAGATTTGATTGTTATTTTTATTGATATGTCACTAGTAAAATCATATCTGATCCTATAATACCCATACATGACAATATTTTTTACATCGGGATCAAAGTTATCATACGTACTTACTAATCTGATGGTCGAAACTTTTGTTATATCAATCTATCTTTATTTTTTGGAAAAGAAGGTAACTTATATAAGACCGAGATATAACCTTTTGCGGAAACTCACTAGTCATACACAACATTCAACCATTTTGTGGCGCCATCCGAGCAACAAGATGAGCCATCATGTAATCATCCCTATTTACATGGCTAACATCAAAAGAGATATAAGCTACCCAAATTTGATAAGCAAGATACTTCGGTTACATGACTTGTCTTGGCTCTGGTATGCCTTTAATTTGGGATGAGTTGGGCAAATGACCCATGTACAACGTTTTTTTTTTTAAGAAACTAACCCCCTAGAAAATTAACCCCCTCTCTCTCCCCCTAAACCCTACACCCTAAATTCTAAACCCTAAATCCCAAAAGATAATATTTTAGAGAGAGAAAAAACAAAGAAGAGGGAGAGAAAAATAATAATAAAATAAGCTAGTAGGGATAGAAAAAATACATAAAAACTAGTAGGGGATAGTTTTGTTAATTTAAAACTCTTAAAGGACCAATGGGCCCAAAACCCTCTTTAATTTGTTGTACTGAAAAAAGAAGAGGAAAAAACAACGATCCTTAGGATTTTTGACCCTTAAGGGGGGGTCAAATAACAAGTTTGGACTCCTAATTAAATAAATTAGTTCCTTGATCCCCTAAGCCTTTAAAAACCCCTAAACCCTAAAAAAACACTTCCACCCCCTTTGGGCCATATGTATAGTAATAAGGGGTCATATTTGCAATTTTGAAAAAAATGGACCTAAACTTGCTATTTTTTCCCTTAAGAGACACTTCGCACCCAATTTTCTAAAAAATCAAGACCATAATGTATTCAGATCCATAAACATCCACGAATCCTAGTGAGACTGGGCCGAGCCCATTGGGCTGAGGCCCATTTTCTTGTACTCCAGTCAATTTCAGGCTGTTAGAAAGAGAACAACCATAAAACCCCAGCGCATACAGTGTACACCCTCTAATGGCCGAAATCCTTTGAATCAAACTCGAGCTAATCGATACCGAACAAGAGAGAGAGGCGAAGATGCAGATCTTCATGAAAATCTTAACGAGGAAGACGATAACTCTTGAGGTCGAGTCCTCCGACACAATCGACAATGTGAAGGCGAAGATCCAGGACAAGGAAGGAATCTCGCCGACCAGCAGCGATTGATCTTCGTCGGAAAGCAGCTGGAGGACGAACGAACGCTCGCCGATTTCAACATCTAGAAGGAATCGACGCTTCACCTGGTGCTCCGCCTCCGTGGTGGCGCGAAGAAGAGGAAGAAGAAGAAGACCTACACCAAGCCGAAGAAGATCAAGCACAAGAAGAAGAAGGTCAACCTCGTTGTGTTGCAGTTCTACAAGGTGGATGATTTTGGAAAGGTCCAGACTCTGATGGCGATTGATTTCCCCTCATTTATAATTATTGAGTTTTTTAGGTCTTCAAGTATTACGCTATTTTTAGTTGCATTTGTGACTAGTTTAATTGACAAGTTCCGGTTAATTTTCAATTGCAGTAAATTTGTTCAATCTACCTTGATTTTGTTCGTTTGATTCTTCTGCAATCCTTTTGTTCGATGACCATTTGGTACTTAGCGCGTAAATTTATGAGGTGATTGACACGTAAGGATGATCAAAATTGGAGAAATTCGAATAATTTCCAACTCTTAGGGTGAATTCGATTTTTTTTCTCCAAATTAAGCACTTTATATAAAGTTAAGAATAAAATTATTCTTAAAATAGGTTTGGAACATAACTTATTCTGAAAATAGGTTCGATGGTGAACGTTTGGGGTAAGTCGTTAATTTGGCCGGACAACGACTTATTTATAAAAAGTCGTCTTCAAGAATTGCGACTTAGGCCGAAGCTAGGTCGTTAATTAAAAAAATAAAAAAAGTTATGAGTCGCTGCATAATGCAACGACTAATACCTTTTTTTAATTAACAATTTTATTTAATAAATAAAATAATATTAAAAAGTAATGAGTCGCTGTTTCAAACAGCGACTCATTACTTTTTTATTTTTTCAACTTACTAGTTTAATGTCACATGAGAAATAAAATTAAGAAAAAATAAAAAAGATATAAGTCGCTATTTCAAACAATGACTTATATTTTTTTAATGTTAATTTATTTATTAAATTAAACCGATAATTAAAAAAATAAATAAAAGGTATTAGTCGCTGCATCATGCAGCGACTCATGACTTTTTTTATTTTTTTTTAATTAACGACCTAGCTTCGGCCTAAGTCGTGGTTCTTGAAGACGACTTTTTATAAATAAGTCGCTGCCCAAAAATAGCGACTTATCCCAAACCTTCGCCATCTAGCCTATTTTCAGAATAAGTTCTGTTCCAAGCCTATTTTAAGAATAACTTTATATAAAACGCCTAGTTTGGAAAAAAAATCGGTGAATTCTTTCAATTCATACTTGCGATTGTTCACAATAAGTCTATGCGGCGGCTAAATACATGTTCTTTTTATACAGTGTATGGTACGTATTTTAAACACAAGTACGTGCATTAGAGGCACGTATAAAAAAGACGTGGCCGTGTGAGATATTTATCCATCGGATAACCGAAAAGAGACACCATAGGCACGTCCACGTAAATACAATACGTGTCTGTGCACGTGCACGTACGTAGTGTACGTGGCACGCCCACGTACATTCTGTACGTGCCTCCCTGATCGAAGAATATGAGTTACCAACATATCTCCCATCAATCCTATCCTCCTCCTCCAGAAGCGGGTAATCATGTCGGCGCGCCTCTCCTTATAATTAATTCTTACAAATAATATACTACTAGTTTTTTTCCCTTCAACCTTGCAATTTCAATTCGATGATATACGAATTAATTACTAGTTTATTTATATATGTAGCTGTATGGTTAATTAATATATGGATGTATCAGCAGGTGGCTATAACCCAAACCCACCAATAGCTGCAGGGTTCCTCACAGACCCACCAGCGCCGCCGCCTCCACAGCCAGGCCCAGGGGGTTATAACTACCGGCCCGGTCCACCGCAGCCGCAGACTTATGGCTCCTACGATTACCCCTATGACACCCGCCGCTCTCCACCGTTGCCAAGTTAATTTGGGCCATCCGATTCCCACCACCGTGGATCGAGCCGCGCTCCAGCTCGAGGAGCCCCAATTGCGCCCCGCCCAGCAGTCGCTCGAGCCCGACCCGCCCCAGCCGTCCGTGCCCGCGACCGGACCGCCCACGCCCACGTCGTCCGTGCCCGCGACAGGACCGCCCATGGCCACCGTCTGCGTGTCCTCCTCGCCCACGCCGCCCGGACCCTCTCCACAACGCTCGCCCACGCCGCCATCCGCCTGTGATGCCATGAAGGAGGCGGTGAAGATGAGAAGAAAGGAGGAAGATGGAGGTGAAATGAGAAGAAAGGAGAAAGATGGAGAAAATTCAGAAATGGCGGCTGTGAAAGGAAGAAGATGAAGGAGGCGGTAATTTGAGATTGATTTAACCTAGGACAGTAAAAAAAAAAAATTAATAAAAAAACAAATCTGACACGTGCAACGTATACATGTCAGATTTTAAAAATAAAAATAAAAATAAAAGATATGACACGTAAAGCATATACGTGCCACTGTCAGCTTTTTTTTATTCAGATATTTGATTATCCCTTACTAATATAAAATTTATATATGCTTTGTTACAATCATATTTACGTGTCTTTTTACTATATATTTATAAAATGTATATAGGAGCTTACTAGGTCGAACAATGGTAAATTACTAAACTGCTAGTAATTAGTACTATCTGGATCTCTGATTGTGTCAGATATCTGCAATTGTTTTGTTGTAAAGGCAAATAAGATTTGAACCATTTTTGCTCATCCATCCATACAAGAACGTTAAGTTTTTGGTTAGAAAAAATAAAACTTGACATCCAAGATTGAGACAAAGTTTAATCTTTACAATTGCAAATAGTACTGGTGGGAATTGAGAATTTCCCCTGGCACAGTGTATTGGTTTAGTGAACCATGAGTTCTTATCAAACGTGCTTTTACTTCAGAGGAAATAAGAAGAAAACGTTTTAAACATGGTAGCTTATGGAGCTAAAGTCAAAGACGACAAACTCTACATTTGGTGTACGGTGGAGCTGGCGTCATCGAACATGCAACATGAATGACATATTTGGAGTCGGCACATCCTTTGAAAATATAGTCTTTTCAAAGCACCCCTCCTAAAATTAAGTTTTTGTATATATTGATATTGTTGTTCAAATATGTCTTTCGTTTTTCATATGTTGATTAAAATAGCCAATTTCTTTTTACACTATAAAAATTGTCTTCGTACACTACACTTTAAAACGCATAAATTTTACTTAAGCTATATATCCGTGTTTGAGTCTAAATTATACCCAGAAACTGAGTTTTTGTATTAGAACGAAACGCACGTATTTTGCTTAAGCAAAATACCTGCGTTTCAGTTTTTTTTTTTGAAAGCAAAACGCAGGATCCTTGCTTAAGCAAGGATCTTGCGTTTTACTTTTTTTTCTTTCAAAATTGCACTTTTTTCCCCATAATCATGTAGAGAATTTCAATACGAGTCCGTATCAAAAAAAGTTGTCGGCGACCTCTCGACTCCCTCTCCCAGAACTCGGTTGCCGGCGACCTCTCGAACTCCCTCTCTGGTGACCTCCCGAACTCCCTCTCCCCCCGCCTCTTCCGCCTCGATCTCTCCTTCAACAACCTCTCCGGCCACATTCCCCCCGCCGTCAACCGCCTCCCCCACCTCCTCACCCTCCCAAACCTACAGATCCCTCTCCCAAACCCCGCCGTCAATCGCAACTCGCCTTCTCCGGCCCGATTTTCGACCTAAATCTCCCAAACCTACAGGATTTCAACTCGTCGGCCAGATCCCTCTCCCACAACTCGCTCTCCGGCGACCTCCCGAACTCCTTCTCCCCCCGCCTCTTCCGCCTCGATCTCGTCGGCTAGATCCCTCAATTTCCGACCTAGATCTCTTCCGCCTCGATCTCTCCCACAACTCGCTCTTCGCCTCTTCTGCCTTGATCCCCCCGCCGTCAACCGCCTCCCCCACCTCCGACCTAAGGCGGCCCGATTTCCGCCTCCCCCACCTATAGGCGGCCCTAAATCTCCGGCCCGATTTCCGACCTAAGGCGGCCCGATTTTCGCCTCCCCCACCTACAGGATTTTAAAGAAAGAAAATAAAAGGTAAACTAAAATTGCATTTTATCTTTTCTTTTAAGGGTCAAAATTATGGTATTTTACCATTTTACCCTTATTTGGGTACAAAAATGGATATTGCATTAATATCTAAAAAAAGAAGTATACTTTTGCAATTTGGGTGGTAAAAGTGGTATATTTACTAACAATTTTTCATGGTTATATACTATAGTTATATCATTTAGTTATATACTATGGTTATATCTTATAGTTATATCCAATTTGGTTATATCTTATGGTTATATCCTATAGTTATATCCTATGATTATATCCTATAGTTATATCCTATGGTTATATCCTTTAGTTATATACTATGGTTATATCCTATAGTTATATATTATGGTTATATCGTATAGTTATATCCAGTTTGATTATGTAACACCCCCAAATTTTCTCTTGAAAGTATTACTGCCAGTGACCTCGGATTCCTCATCCCGAAGTCACCCCAGGCTTTTCCAATTGATATAAATCATCAAACAACAATTATGATACAAAATATCATAACCTTCGATTAAAACCATAGTCGCGGAATTTCAACACAATTCCAAATACGACAAAATACATTAGAAATACAGCGGAAGTCTTTATAATACAGAGTAGTCTTAATACAAGACCTTTTTAACACAGCGGAAGTCTTTGAAATAACAACAGGGTCTTGATCGCCATGATCACCCGCCAAGGATCCTTAACCTGGATAAAACTCTTTAAAACACCATTTGCCTTCATAGTCGTTCTAGACTTTTTGGACATGCAACCTATCTGATGTGCCGAATTGAACGGATGACACCAGCCAACAAAGCAGATAACAAATGCGGTTGGTTAGTCTAAATGAATAGACCATGCAAGGGAACAAAGTAGAGTGGTTCGAAGTAGTCGTATTAGGTTCGACTCGTCGTCTCTCGAATAACAGTCGAGTACGATAGTCAACCACCATACTACTACTAGAATATATTAAAAGGCATGATCAAGAGGAGATTCTGGAAGACCGAGTCTTACAGCAATAAATCCCAAAAGAAGACTCCAACTGAAATGAGCCTTATAGGAAAATTATGATGAATGTTTGGGAACATTAATACACACAAACATTAAAAACAAGTAGGTGTTTCGGTTCATAACCGACCTCACCGCTTAACGCGAATTCAGATTAGAAAGAGAACTTTACTCTAACCCAAGTCAAGACGAGTTCTCCTAACTGCACTACTCTTAGCTGCACTACTCTTAGCTGCACTAATCTTAGCTGCACTAATATTAGCTGCACTACTCTTAGCTGTAATACTCTCCCAAGAGTATACTAAAATATATGCATCACCGCACTTAACTTATTCACAACGCACTTAACTTAAAATAGGAGAACACACATTTCTCATTTCCTTAAATGAGAAATCCCGAGCTCACACATTACTTATTATAATCAGATATTAACCTTAATAACATCGAATCTTACAACCTCAATTTCGTTAAAGATACTTCCCACAATTCCATTACTCATTCTCATCGAATTTGGCCCTTATGCCAAATTCTAACTTAAATCCTTTAAAATTCAAGAACAATCACAATATCTTGTTCCTACGTTCCTCGAAACGTATCTCATGAGATATTACTCTTAATTCCTTAAGATATCATTCTGAAAATGATTCACCTACTATAATGCTTATAACACAAGCTCACTTATAAGAGATAACTCTTAATCTCTTAGAACATTAACTCCACACATTTATCCTTAATCACTTCATCATCTCACAACCTTATCTCCATACTACACATCATGTAATAATTCTTACTGAATTCTTATTACCTTAGGATCATCAACATATCCTATCCTTAAACTGTGACCTTTCTATTTAAGTGGTCACCTCTTAACACAATAACTTTACAACTTAATCTTCTTCAAAGAGTTGCACCTTAAGCCTTATAGATGACATACTCACAAGATGTCCATCCTTAACAGTTCCCAAGAGTCATAACTCTTCATCCTCTGGAAATTTCACTTATCGAGTCCAACGACTCGTACTGTCTTTAAACGACTTATTTCTATCTTAAATCCTTATATTCCGTACACCATCGACTATCCATCCAGGACTTAATCGCATTATTTCCTTATATTATTTCAAACGAATCTCAATTAGATCTCCCCAGATACCTATGATTTCGTACACTTGGCTTTCCCAAAAGCTTTAACCATTGGTCCTACATGGGTCATACTTTACGTATGATCCTGACCATTCTAACTACGGATTTCACAGTCTTACTCAAGACCACAATAGGGAAAACGAGATCCTGAAGAATTATTCCCTTAATCAATTATTCCTTCATAACACTTTATCCACACTAATCCTTACAACATGATTACGAGCAGCTACAAAGCTTTAAACCTTAGGGTGACAATTATGTTCACCCAAATTAATACAACTACCAAAGCTTATTAATTATGTGCTTAACCACACTTATCTTATTAAATTACAACACACACACACACACACACACACACACACACACACACACACACACACACACACACACACACACACACACACACACACACACACACACACACACACACACACACACACACACACACACACACACACACACACACACACACATTATAAGCTTTTAAATATATGTTCCGCCAAGCAGGACATATATCGAAGGAATGAACCTCGCAGTGTCCAAGCCTCCATATCTATTGAAGGAATGAACCTCGCAGAGTCCAAGCCTCTATATCTATCGAAGGAATGAACCTCGTAGAGTCCAAGCCTCTATATCTATCGAAGGAATGAACCTCGCAGAGTCCAAGCCTCTATATCTATCGAAGGAATGAACCTCGCAGAGTCCAAGCCTCTACATCCGTAGGGTCTTGATCACCCTTATCACCAAGTTATAAGGAAACGAATGGACCTCGCGGAGTCCAGGCGTTCCTACTAATACTCGTGCTAACTAACAGTTCCACACAGTAATATTTCATATTAAAGCCTTCCAGGCAATCAACTTAAACACAGGTATAATAGAAACGACTAATCCTTACCTGAACTTAGCTTTCCTACGAATACTCGTGTTAACTAACAGTTTAACACAGTAATTATTCACATCAAAGCCAACATGGCCAACATCATAAACATATATTTATACTAGCGTTGTTCTAGCAGATATACAATCTAGTATAATATCATCTCTTAACCAATTATTAACAAAGTTGTTCCCAACGAACAATAAATTAGTAAATCATCCCAAATTAATTAACAACTAAACAATTGATAATTAATTGAAATATGGAATGATAAGCAAGAGCGAACCGCCACTTGCCTGGAGTAGATTCGGCGATGAATCTAAACGAGACGACTACTGATGATATCCTTTCCGAGGATATGGCCTAAGCTTCAGATAACTCCAACGCTCGATCGATCTCGGGTTGAATCTGGACTAGAATGGAACTTGGGCTTCTTGGCCCAATAACAAATTAAACAAGGAGGGGGGCCCACCTTGCTTCTTCTTCCTCACAACAATCAGCACAACAACATCACAACAACAACAACAACACAGCAACACGAAGAACAACAACACGCAGCACAAACCAGAGGAGCTCGGCTGGGCTTCGGCTGGGAAGGTTCGACGATGTTGCCGGGGATGGAGCTAGGCGGAAGGAGGAGCACCATCAATCGGCTAGCCGCAGCTCAACTACGGAGCACCACACCAGGCTCGTCGGCGGGAGAAGCTCGAAACAGAGGAGCAACAGGGGTCTCGCCGGGGGTCTTTGACTTCGATGACAACGCCGGTGAGCAGGCGGCGGCAGGGAGGAGCTCGACGACACCGACTGCGACTCGCACAGGAGCTCGGCGGAGCGGCGGGGCGCAGAGGTGAAACAAGGGGCGTCATCTTCGTCTCCGGCGGGGCTTCGAACAGAGAAGACGACGACAAGGAGGAGCTGGCGACGACCGATGGTGGAGCTTGGGAGGCTCGGACGAGCTGAGCTTCACCGGTGGGAGGCGAGATGAAGCGGGAACGAGAGGGATGAAACAGAGGAGGCGGTGCACAGGGGAGACGAGAGGGAGATATGAGATGGGTATCTTCTACCCTTCATCCCCACCACCTTATATGGCCCAAGGAGGGGGCAAAGGTCCGACAACTCCCTCTGCAGGGGACCGACCATGCACAAGTTGGGAAGCCAAGTGGGAAGATGCAGAGATAAGAATTGAACGTGGAGGGATAAGTTTGCACAGATAAGATTGGGTATGGGTTTTAAACCCCGGAAATTATATGTTTGTATCCAAACAAATATTCTAAGTCCCGAAAAATACATTGAATGTATTTTATACCACTCAGGGAATTATTTCGGAGATCATGGATATTACTGAAAATCCAAACTCCACAGAAAGAGAAATAATTATCGAATGAAGAATGGGAAAAATTACCCAAATACCCTTACTAAAAATTGAGGGATATTACAGGTTATATCTTATGGGTATATCCTATAATTATATACTATGGTTATATCGTATAGTTATATCCAATTTGGTTATATCATATCGTTATATCCTATAGTTATATACTTTGGTTATATCATATAGTTATATACTATGGTTATATATATTATAGTTATATCCTTTAGTTATATACTATGGTTATATCCTATAGTTATATACTATGGTTATATCTTATAGTTATATCTTATGGTTATATCCTATAGTTATATACTATGGTTATATATATTATAGTTATATCATTTAGTTATATACTATGGTTATATCCTATAGTTATATACTATGGTTATATCTTATAGTTATATCCAATTTGGTTATATCTTATGGTTATATCCTATAGTTATATACTATGGTTATATATATTATAGTTATATCCTTTAGTTATATACTATGGTTATATCCTATAGTTATATACTATGGTTATATCTTATAGTTATATCCAATTTGGTTATATCTTATGGTTATATCATATAGTTATATACTATGGTTATATTTTATAGTTATATCCAATTTGGTTATATCTTATGGGTATATCCTATAGTTATATACTATGGTTATATCTTATAGTTATATCCAATTTAATTATATCATATCGTTATATCATATAATTATATATTATGTTTATATCTTATAGTTATATCCAATTTGGTTATATCCTATAGTTATATACTATGGTTATATCTTATAGTTATATCCAATTTGGTTATATCTTATGGTTATATCCTATAGTTATATATACTATGGTTATATCGTATAGTTATATACTATAGCTATATACTATTGTTATATACTATAGCTATATACTATTGTTATATCGTATAGTTATATACTATTGTTATATCGTATTATTATATACTATAGATATATACTATTGTTATATCGTATAGTTATATACTATAGCTATATACTATTGTTATATCGTATAGTTATATACTATTGTTATATCCTATAGTTATATACTATGGTTATATCGTATAGTATATACTATAATTATATATTATAGTTCTAACGAATAGTTATATACTATGGTTATATCGTATAGTTATATACTATAGCTATATACTATTGTTATATCGTATAATTATATACTATGGTTATATCGTATAGTTATATACTATTGTTATATTGTATAGTTATATATATACTATTGCTATATCGTTCATTTATATACTATAGTTATATACCATGGTTATATCGTATAGTTATATACTATAATTATTTATTATGGTTCTAACGTACTATGGTTATATACAAATTTTATATCGTATAGTTATATAGTATTGTTATATCGTATAGTTATATATACTATGGTTATATACTATAATTATATATTATGGTTCTAACGAATAGTTATATACTATGGTTATATCATATAGTTTCATACTATAGTTATATACTATTGTTATATCGTATTGTTATATACTATAGTTATATGCTATTGTTATATCGTATAGTTATATACTATTGTTATATTGTATAGTTATATACTATTGCTATATACTATAGTTATATACTATAATTATATATTATGGTTCTAACGTATAGTTTTATACTCGTATTAAAATCTTATACAAAATTATAGTAAAAAAATGCCGAAAATACCAAAAAATTTCACTACAATGCGCTATATGCTGGGCACCAAATTGTAAAAAAAAAAAGGGTAGGAAGACTTCGTTTTTTGGGCTTTTGGAGGGGCAAACGATGTTCGTTTTGGACAAATTTTATATGTGCGGACTCGTATTGAAATTCTCTACATGATTATGGAAAAAAAGTGCAATTTTGAAAAGAAAAAAAAATTAGTGAAACGCAAGATCCTTGCTTAAGCAAGGATCCTGCGTTTCGCTTTCAATTTTTTTTTTGAAACGCAGGTATTTGGCTTAAGCAAAATACATGTGTTTCGTTCTAGTACAAAAACTCAGTTTCTGGGTACAATTTAGACTCAAACGCGAGTATATAGCTTAAGCAAAATTTCTGCGTTTCAAAGTGTAGTGTACAAAGACAATTTTTATAGTGTACAAAGAGCCTTCGTTAAAATAACAACAGTTAGAAATGTATTTAAAAAGGACATTATGTTTCGTAAAATATCCCGTGCAGGACACTAAGGACATTCATAATGGGGGTTTCATAAATAAAATAATGATTTTTTGATGAAACCATGGAGAGAAAGTTTCATTCTATGAAACCCAAAAAGAGAGTTTCAACAAGGTAAGTGGGTCCCTCTTTTCATATAAAGGGTTGAGATTTAATCTTACTCTTATTTTATTATTAAAATAATTTATTTAGATGATGTAGAAAAAATAAAATAATAAAAGAGTAGTTATGAAACCCAAATTGTAAAACCCCCATTGCACAAGGCCTAAATCTACCCTAGTTATAACTTATAACTTCAAAAGAAGACCACTACTCCAATCAATTTTGCTAAGATAGTGCTTTTAGATTCCTTATATATGAGTTGACAGAGGCGGATCTAGGGGGGGGGGGGGGGGGGGCGCCCTCACCTCCGGCGAGAAGCCTACAGGACCGGCGCCGAGCCCCCCCGACGCCATTGAAGAGAAGCTACCTGCAAGCTGTAACAGATCTGAAAAGGGCGAAGAAGATGATCTGATTTTTGTTTGAATTTTTTTTATATATATAAATTGGAAAACGACGTCGTTTCTGTAAAAAATTTAAGCAACAGTGCCTTTTTGTTTATTAAAAAAAGTTAATTTTAAATGAGAAAAGCAGCAAAAGTCAGCAAACTTTTGCTGAAGCTTCCAAGCACGGTCTGCAAGACTGGAACGTCTCTCTCGAACAAACAAAGAAGCAGCCAATATTGAAGAGTTGGGTAGAGATATCTAAGGAGTTGATTCGGCTAAGGCACTTGAGCTTGAGAGGAACTCATCTACTAATTCTTGTATACGGGTATCTTTATGCCGAGTAGATCGATATGATGATCCTCAGTGTACTCGGGAAGATGGAGAGGTTGAGACATGTATTACCTTCTTATTACAATGATGAGATACCTGAAAAGCTGAGGATAAAGCAACCTAAATCAGTTGTGTTTGTGTATCTCTTATAAAAGGCTTGCTCAAGTTGATAAGCAATAGGAGACTTCCACTGAACAATTGGCTTTCGGAGAAAGAGACCTTGATGAATGAAGATCATTAGCAAAACCCCATGCTTGTTCTTTCACTATCCTCCCATGTGTGTTGCCTGTCACTGTAATTCTGTCTTCGCTCGGGGCGGATCTACACGACTACACGGGGGCGGCAGCCCTGCTTACCCCGGCAAATCGTTCAATATTAGGTTAAGCTTCCCTTTAAATTTTCAATTTCATTATGTATAAATAAACAAGAAAAAAGTTACAGATCATGTGTTTAATTCTTCAATTTCTCCCCCAACCTTTATTTTTTCTATTTTTGTTAAATATTTGAGTCTTAATTACCTTACTAAAATCTTTGTGTTTATTAAACATGTTTATTTCTCTTTTGTTTTTCATTTTTTCTTTCATGTTCTAATTTTTATTAAAATGAAAATTGAAAATCTTATATTATTTAAATAATTTTTAAAAATCCTAAAAAATAGAGTATATATTGCATGAATTAATCAAATTTCAAAAGATGAATCTCATACTTTTTTGTAGTGTTAAAATATTAATATAAATATCGATTTATGAAGTGAAAAATATATATGAACTTAAAATCGCCCCCCCTTCGACACATTCCTAGATCCGCCTCTGCGAGTTGAGGAGTATATTGAAATATTTTTTATGGTTTTTTTATTTGTGTTCTTCGCTATAAATAAAACGTCTTCTTTTATTTGAAAATAATATGAAACACCTTTATAAAACACTGATAAATATGAAACCACTAATAAATTATGTTTTCTTTGAAAAAATCATTTATATCCCTTTTTGGTATACATATTAAAATGATTGAGTGGTAATTTTTAATTTATTATTAAATTTTTTTATCATAAAGTTATAGTCTAATTTGAGATAAGGTAAAGTTTAGGAAAAAAATAAGATTAGGGACTAAATTATAAGCTTATTTTTTGCCATGCAATATAACTTTCGGCTGAACTATTTTGTTTAATCAAACATTAATCTATTATTTCAATAAAACGTGTGTTAGTGTATGAAAATGTAGTATCTCTTTCAATATAAAAAATGCAATAGTATATAACATTAAAAATATTGCATCATTTCCCTTTCCTTATGTTTGACAACTTTTCTTGTCCGTCTTCAATTTACTCATATTTTATTGGTAAAAAGAGTTAAATGTACTTATTTTTCCAAAAATATACCCATCATAAAAATAGAGAATCTATATATATTAAAGCAAATGAGTTTAGAGCCACCATATTGATTCTGGTCCCACCATGCTGATGTGTTAATTTATGATTAAATCTCATTAATTTCATTTATAATTATTTATATTTTAGTTTATTTTTCTAATATCCTCACAAAAAAAGTATATCAACAATTTAGCAAAATCTTAAACTAACATATCTCAACAAAATCAATAATATTTCCTAATATCCTCAAGTTGTTGAGGTTTAATTTTTCCATTTATTTTTATCTCTCTATATTTATTATCTATATATATATATATATTAAAGTTATTGCTATATTATTTAATATCTAAATTTAATGACTACATTTTAAAATTTATCAACAATCATTAGCTGATTATTAATGACTAATTACTAGATTTTTGAGCCAGTACAAAATTGCTTAGACAATTAGACTACATTTTAAATTTTCAAACTAAAAAAAAATCACACACTTGATTAAAAAACTAAAAAAAATCAAGACAGTTCATTTTCAATGGAACAAATATGCAACAAGTTAAATATGATTATTGAAAAACTAGATAAATTTTTAATAAACAGACTAAAGATAATATTCCAAACATTTTATATTTGAATATTTGTACTCTTTCAAGCATTAATTATCTATAATATTACATATATATTATCTTTTTATAATTCTTATCATAATTTCTATTTTTTTCTTATTTTTGTGTTAATTAATTTAAAATCTAAAATTTTACAAAATCTTATATAAATTCTAAATAATAATAATAATCATTCTCTACTAAAAAACTTGAATTTATTAACAAACAAATATTTTTTCTAAAATCTGATTGTTTGCTTTGTTTCACTTTTTATCTATCATTATGTACTAGATTACCATATGTGATTTCTAACCAACAAAATATTTGTGTATTAAATATTTGTTCATTTTTCTACAATAAACTAATAATTATTTTATTGTTAAAATTCCAACTATATTTTAAATTTTATATCTAAGCAAACTATTTTATCAGATAAATCACAATTTTGTTTCCTTTTATGCGTGTATGTTTTAACTGATTTTTCAGCATATTATTAATTGTTTTATTATTTTACAGTTTAAAAATAATTTGATTGAAATTTAATTCTATCAAACCCACCTAACTGTGATTATTCATCAGTAAGATACTAATAAATCTTTGTTATTGATTTTGTTAAGTGGTATATTATTGATTCATTAAGTTGACATTTCAATATAGTTACGTATTGCATAATTTTAATCGTAATTATAATATTTTAAATCAAAAGAATATTGATGTTGTATTGTGATGTTTTTGAAATTTTTTCTAGACTTGATTTAGTTATGACAAATTTATTTGTTCTTTTTGCAATTCTAAACTGTTTATGATTTACTTTGTTTCAAAATTGAGTTGTTATAATTTTAAAAATCGACAAAATAATTTCACCATTTTTTTCCATTTTACGATTGATTTGTTTGCATATACATACTTAATTATGTTAATTAGAAAGTGTTTTTTGTTCCTTTTTACACATTGATAGAATATTTAAAAATAATAAAATATAATCTAATTATAATTTATTAGCATGTGATCTTAATCACAACATTTACTAAACATATATTCACAACATTTACTAATCTATATATATATATATTAAAGCAAATGAGTTTAGAGCCACCATATTGATTCTGGTCCCACCATACTGATGTGTTAATTTATGATTAAATCTCATTAATTTCATTTATAATTATTTATATTTTTAGTTTATTTTTCTAATATCCTCACAAAAAAAGTATATCAACAATTTAGCAAAATCTTAAACTAACATATCTCAACAAAATCAATAATATTTCCTAATATCCTCAAGTTGTTGAGGTTTAATTTTTCCATTTATTTTTATCTCTCTATATTTATTATCTATATATATATTAAAGTTATTGCTAGATTATTTAATATCTAAATTTAATGACTACATTTTAAAATTTATCAACAATCATTAGCTGATTATTAATGACTAATTACTAGATTTTTGAGCCAGTACAAAATTGCTTAGACAATTAGACTACATTTTAAATTTTCAAACTAAAAAAAAATCACACACTTGATTAAAAAACTAAAAAAATCAAGACATTTCATTTTCAATGGAACAAATATGCAACAAGTTAAATATGATTATTGAAAAACTAGATAAATTTTCAATAAACAGACTAAAGATAATATTCCAAACATTTCATATTTGAATATTTGTACTCTTTCAAGCATTAATTATCTATAATATTACATATATATTATCTTTTTATAATTCTTATCATAATTTCTATTTTTTTTCTTATTTCTGTGTTAATTAATTTAAAATCTAAAATTTTACAAAATCTTATATAAATTCTAAATAATAATAATAATCATTCTCTACTAAAAAACTTGAATTTATTAACAAACAAATATTTTTTCTAAAATCTGACTGTTTGCTTTGTTTCACTTTTTATCTATCATTATGTACTAGATTACCATATGTGATTTCTAACCAACAAAATATTTGTGTATTAAATATTTGTTCATTTTTCTACAATAAACTAATAATTATTTTATTGTTAAAATTCCAACTATATTTTAAATTTTATATCTAAGCAAACTATTTTATCAGATAAATCACAATTTTGTTTCCTTTTATGCGTGTATGTTTTAACTGATTTTTCAGCATATTATTAATTGTTTTATTATTTTACAGTTTAAAAATAATTTGATTGAAATTTAATTCTATCAAACCCACCTAACTGTGATTATTCATCAGTACAATACTAATAAATCTTTGTTATTGATTTTGTTAAGTGGTATATTATTGATTCATTAAGTTGACATTTCAATATAGTTACGTATTGCATAATTTTAATCGTAATTATAATATTTTAAATCAAAAGAATATTGATGTTGTATTGTGATGTTTTTGAAATTTTTTCTAGACTTGATTTAGTTATGACAAATTTATTTGTTCTTTTTGCAATTCTAAACTGTTTATGATTTACTTTGTTTCAAAATTGAGTTGTTATAATTTTAAAAATCGACAAAATAATTTTACCATTTTTTCCATTTTACGATTGATTCGTTTGCATATACATACTTAATTATGTTAATTAGAAAGTGTTTTTTGTTCCTTTTTACACATTGATAGAATATTTAAAAATAATAAAATATAATCTAATTATAATTTATTAGCATGTGATCTTAATCACAACATTTACTAAACATATATTTACGAATCAGAGTGATTTATAGCTTCTAAACAATAGCAACAAAAATCTAAAAAAATAAATCAATATGAAAATTGAGATTTAATTTTCTTATGGTATCCTATACATATGTATGTTTGCATCACTATGTCCAGCTATACTTAGGAGGGTCAATTTATTCTTCCATTGTTCTCCCTGCATGTTTCCATTTTTTTTTTAGTTTTAGATTTTCTTCACCACTTTATTAATAATTATCTTTATTGAATCCTAATCAATTTCAATTTCTAAACTTTAGTTTAAAAAAGTTCATATAAGTAAAGTCTGAAAAATTTAGTTATAATGTTGTAAATAATCACTCATATTTTATAATTACTTAAAGGTGATTTTGGTTATACATATAAAAATATATATAAATTTTAAACAACCACACGAGTATTAAACTAGTTAATAACTCATATCTACTACAATTAAACTAAAATACCCTCTTTACATTTAATACTTTACAAAAAATAAGAGAACCCTTTCAATCATAAACTTCATCAGATCCCTAGCGTAGTCACCCGGCCCGCATCTTTGGACCATCGCAGCCACGTCAGACAACTGGAGCACCGCAGCCACGCCGCACCATCGGACCACCGCAGCCACGCCCAACACCGCGCCTCCGCCTCGCATAGCCTAGCGCAGCCCATCGCACCTTTGAACCACCACAGTCACGCCTAACACCGCGCCTCATCGGACGACCGCCCTCGCAGGTCTGACTTGCAAACAACCGACGTCGTACTTTCCATAACTGCTACATGAAGGATTATTCTATAGGAAGATCCCTCCACGCCTCTTTGTTTGCCGACTGCTCACCTCCGGCCAACCACACGCTCGCTGATATTGTTGCCGCTGTCAACCACTGCCCGTAAATCTTGTTGTTCGTTGAACGAAGGATATTTGTTTACTTGTTGTTTGATGTTTGTTACTTTAATTTGTTATTAAAGTAGGTAATTATGCATGTATTACGATTAGTTTTTTTGTTTGTTATCGGTGATCTTGTTGTTTGTTTGCTCTTTCTTACTTTGTGTGTTACACGGAATAGTGTAAGCTACTACATAAGCCAATACTTAATTAGTGTAAGCTACTACATTAGCTACACAAAGTAATAACATATAATCTAAAATAATTTAGTGTAACATTTTAGTGTAAACTACTACATAATTTGTTGAAGTTAATACATATTTTCGTGTAAGCTATTATATAATTTTTGTGCAAGATACTACATAATTTCGTGTAGTCTACTAATTTTTTTTGTGTAAGCTACGAACTAATTTTGTGTACACGTATCATATTTTAGTGTAAGCTACTACATGATTTAATACTTAAGTGTAAACTACTAAATAAGCTAACATTTAATTAGTGTAAGCTACATAAACTATACGAAATAATAGCATGTTACATAAGCTACTACATAATTTTCGTGTAAGCTACTACATAATTTCTTGTAATCTAATTCATAATTTTTGTGTAAGATACTACTAAATAATTTGGTGTACATCGTATCATAATCTAGTGTAAGCTACACACGAGCTAATTAATACGGAGTACTTAATTATTAGCTACTACATAAGCTAGACGAAATAATAGCATGTTACATAAAATTATTTTGTGTAATATTTTAGTATAAACTACTATATATTTTCATGTAACTACATAATTTTGTGTACTCTAATTCATAATTTTCGTGTAAGTTACTAAAAAAAATTGTGTACACTATTACATAATTTTAGGGTGCTACTTTGCACACCCCACTAATTTCTTTATACACTCTTATATAGACAATTATACCCTTATTAGATTTAGAAATTATCCTAAATTCACCTTAATTCTCATTTACAAATAAAAAAGGAGTTCTCTTCCCCTTAATCTCTAATGGATATCAAACACCGCCGATCGTTAACCGTATCTCCATTGTCCTCCCTCCTACAACCTTTACTTTTGCTATCTATATACAAACTGCTAGTTTTCAGACATCAATTTTTTAATATAAATGATGCAAATAGTTTAAAGCAATTAAAAACGAATTTATATAGGAAATGAGGTGAAGTGGTACTATATAAGAAATTAGAAGATTGTAAAACAGATGAAGTTGTATTGTATAGGAAATTAAAAGGTTTGAGATTTTGGCATATAAAAGGGTGAACATTTTAACAAAAAGGTAAATCTGTCATATTTCTTGAAATGGAGGTGTATAAAAAAATTGTAGGGATACACCGAGATCGTCCTTAATTTTAATGTAGGCTATTACATAATTTCGTATTGTCTAATTCATAACTTTCGTGTAAGCCTCTAAATAATTTCGTGTACAATGCTACATAATTTTGGTACTGCATAATTTTGTGTAGATTACTAAAGAAATTCATGTAGGCTATTAGATCATTGGCATGTAAAGCTGCTACACGATATTACTAAAAAAAATCAGATCTTCCTACACAATATTACCATATATTTATTTCTACATGCATGAATTCCATGAAATAGCTAGGTACAGTAAAGATTATATCCAGATTTGGAAGAACAAATTTGTGTCCTTCGTAAGTAGATAATCAGTGCGTGGTGGCACCCCAATCAGAGCTGGTGGGGGCGGTATTCTGCTGTCAATTTACAAGGGCTTGGAGCTGCTCCATGCCCGAAACTAAACTGATTGTCTTGAGGCTGTTAATTAAGCTGCTCTCCAATGATCTACCTCTCACTCATCCTGACTATACTCTCCATGCCCGTGGGCTGCGAGATGGGGTCGGCGAGAGGGCCTCCTTCTTCAAGTCCTCCGCCGTCAAGGCCCAGATCGCCACCTTCCTCCACCGCGCCATGGATGCCTGGCCTCACCACTCCCTCATCTTTCTTGATCAGCATGAAGCCAATTAAAAACGTCAGCCCTCTCTCTCTACTTTTTCCCTTTTTTATTTTGCTGCGCGCTCTTCAACTTAATTTTACCAACTACTCCGTATTAGCTTGGTTGGTGTCGCCTTGTTTGCTGTAAAAGTAAGTTCATTACCCTGCTCCACTAACTCAAACCTTTTGGATTAGTGTTTTTAATTATACTAACTTGCTATGAATGATCTAACATTTATTGGATGTACAAAAAGTGCTTGATATGGTTTCGTGGCCGACGGTGCAGACTTGGAGGCGTGGCAACGGAATCGTGTATGAACGGTGGAGATAATATGAACGTGACAGTGGAATGGTGCAACCCAACAATGGGAAGAATACACATAAGTTTTATGTTCTCTATTAGGATAATTTAGTCATTAAAAATAAAAAAAATGGTACATATTTGAAAAGAGATTATGAAAAGGTAATTAGTAGGGAATTCTTCTCTATTTTATTCAAACCAAAAAATACGCCGGGCTAAAGTTTCAATTGGGGCATGTCAAAGGTATGTCTACATATATTAAAAGCTCCATCCACTATTCCCCATCACACAAAGTGTTTATTTTGTTACACCTTTATTTAATTTCTTGTTTTGAGTAAATCTTTCCCGGGAAGCTTTAAAACACCCCACCACCAAACCTGAAACCGCCTACCTGACTTCATTCCTTTCTTCGCAGCTTCAAACTCAGCAAACGCCAATTCCTAGAAATCTCCATTTCAGTATACGCTTATGGTTTTCTTCTTTAGGATTCGTTCTACTTTGCTCCGATCGATCGATTCCCGGCCAGATCTACGCTAACCGCTTCCATTCTGGATCGCAATCTAGGTTGCGGTGACAACGGAGGCGCCGGAGATCGGTCCAAGGGAGCCGCTTCCGCCGCCGATCAACTCACGGAGGAGGAGAAGATGGAGAAGTTCTACGATCTGATCAGAAATTACAAGGAAGCTCGCAATCGCCAGAGGATCGGGATGCAGAGATTGCCGGCGGGAGAGGAGTCCGATTATGACGGCGATGAGGAGCGGAAGAGGAGGAAGAAGAAGTTGAAATTAGGAGATCGGGACCAGCCGATCTGGATTCCGGCGTTCAAATGGGAGGATTTCACGCAGAATGCTCCGCAGAGCTCCGATGTTCTCCGGTGATTCCTCCGGCCTCGAATTCCAGTGAAATCAACAAAGAGAGCAACATGCAAGAAGATGTGAAAGATTCGCCACCGGTAGCGGCTGATGTAGACGGTGGTGGATTAGATCTGAAGCTTAGACTCTGAGCTCGTAATCGATCATTCCTAATCGTCTTTTTTAGGTTTTTATTTAACGATCCCACTATAAGCACTACGTTTTTTTGACGTTTCGCACTACAAATTACTATGCATCGTAGAAGACCAAATTTCTCTACGCGGGTATCTGGCGTACGTCAGATACCTGCGTAGAACTAGAATATAATTGTTGGTTTGAAATTTGCTTCCTACGCAAAGATCTGGCGTACGTCAGATCCTGGCGCAGTTTTTTTTTTTTTTTTTTTTTTTTTTTTTTTTTTTTTTCTGGACGCAACCAAGTGAACAATTAATTTTTTTAAATATGCATTTAACTCTAGTAATATACGTTATCAAGTAATCAAGGTTATATGACAATAAATTCGTTTGTATCATGAGATTTCAATATACTTTTATTCATGTATATTTCTCCACCAATTTGTTTGATATTATCTGTTTGTTATTATTATTCTCGAAAATCACATATAACTATGGTTATATATTATAGTTGGATTGACCACATGTCTCATCCATATTTGGATTTCCGGTCCGTCAGACAGGACCCACATGCAGGAGATCATGTCCCTCTTGTCCCTCCAGTCCCTCCACCTCCCCCGGCTTCCGCAGTCACGGTATGTCATCATTTTCTTATGTTTATTTTGATGTATTTTATTTATGTTTATTTTGATGTATTTTATTTATGTTTATTTTGATGTATTTTTTAATACAGAGCTCACAGCTGGTGGCTGGCGAGATGACGGCTTATCTGGCCCAGTACGACGATACGCCTCCCCGTCTTACAGATCAGATGATCCGTTGGATCGAGTATCTGACGGGTGACGTGACGCCTTCGGCCCCTCCCATGCATTCCACGTGCGTGCCAGAGATTCCGCGACTCGGTTCACGAGGAGGGATCTGGTAGCGGGCGGTAGGCAGATGAGGACTAGTTACGATATGTATATTACCTAAACTGTTACGTATCACATGAAATATTTTGTTCATTTTTATGGTATTTTGTTGATGTTTATAGTATATAAGTATATTCACATGAAATATAAAGAAAAACTATAGTATATAAGCTTATATCATATGAAATATAAAGGAAAACTATAGTACATAAGCTTATATCACATGAAATATAAAGGAAAACTATAGTACATAAGCTTATGTACTATAGTTTTCCTTTATATTTCATGTGAATATACTTATATACTATAGTTTTTCTTTATATTTCATGTGATATAACCTTATGTACTATAGTTTTTCTTTATATTTCATGTGATATAAGCTTATGTACTATAGTTTTCCTTTATATTTCATGCGAATATACTTATATACTATAGTATTCCTTTATATTTCATGTGATATAAGCTTATATACTATAGTTTTCCTTTATATTTCATGTGATATAAGCTTATGTACTATAGTTTTCCTTTATATTTCATGTGATATAAGCTTATGTACTATAGTTTTTCTTTATATTTCATGTGATATAAGCTTATGTACTATAGTTTTCCTGTATATTTCATGTGATATAAGCTTATGTACTATAGTTTTCCTTTATATTTCATGTGAATATACTTATATACTATAGTATTCCTTTATATTTCATATGATATAAGCTTATGTACTATAGTTTTCCTTTATATTTCATGTGATATAAGCTTATGTACTATAGTTTTCCTTTTTATTTCATGTGATATAAGCTTATGTACTATAGTTTTCCTTTATAATTCATGTGATATAAGCTTATGTACTATAGTTTTCCTTTATATTTCATGTGATATAAGCTTATGTACTATAGTTTTCCTTTATATTTCATGTGATATAAGCTTATGTACTATAGTTTTCCTTTATTATTCATGTGATATAAGCTTATGTACTATAGTTTTCCTTTATATTTCATGTGAATATACTTATATACTATAGTTTTCCTTTATATTTTATGTGAATATACTTATAGACTATAGTTTTCCCTTATATTTCATGTGATATAAGCTTATATACTATAGTTTTTCTTTATATTTCATGTGAATATACTTATATACTATAAACAGAGAAGGCAAAGCCGCGATCGTGGCTTAGGAAGAAGTTGTCATGAAGCGGAGAAGGCAAAGCCGCGATCGTGGCCATGGGGGCAGCCATCGCGGCTTAGGAAGAAGTTGTCATGAAGCGGAGAAGGCAAAGCCGCGATCGCAACCATGGGGGCAGCCATCGCGGCTTATTAAGACTTGGCTGAATATCAGGATAGACAAAGCCGCGATTGCGGCCATGGGGGCAGCCATCGCGGCCTATGAAGGAATTCGCTGGACATGGAAGGAAGAGTAAGTCGCGGGCACGGCTATGACTACAGCGATCGCGGCCTTGAAGATCAGAGGCATGCAGGAGGATTTCACACGCGAATTATCTTGTTACTTTATTTTCTTTATTTTTATATTTCGATTATTATTTTTAGCATATTGTTAATTTGTAAAAAAAATACATTAAATTTCTAAAATTTATTTATAATGTAATTTTCATATAAAGAAATTAAATTGCTCTAAGCTTATGTACTATAGTTTTCCTTTATATTTCATGTGAATATACTTATATAATATAGTTTTTCTTATATTTCATGTGATATAAGCTTATGTACTATAGTTTTCCTTTATATTTCATTTGAATATACTAATTATATACTATAGTTTTTCCTTATATTTCATGTGATATAAGCTTATGTACTATAGTTTTCCTTTATATTTCATGTGATATAAGCTTATATACTATAGTTTTTCTTTATATTTCATGTGAATATACTTATATACTATAAACATAAACAAAATACCATAAACATCAACAAAATACCATAAACATGAACAAAATATTTCATGTGATACGTAACAGTTTAGGTAATATACATATCGTAAGTAGTCCTCATCTGCCTATCGCCCGCTACCAGATCCCTCCTCGTGAACCGAGTCGCGGAATCTCTGGCACGCACGTGGAATGCATGGGAGGGCCTAAGGCGTCACGTCACCCATCAGATACTCGATCCAACGGATCATCTGATCTGTAAGATGGGGAGGCATATCGTCGTACTGGGCCAGATAAGCCGTCATCTCGCCGGCTACCAGCTGTGAGCTCTGTATTAAAAAATACATCAAAATAAACATAAATAAAATATATCAAAATAAACATAAGAAAATGATGACATATCGTGACTGCGGAAGCCGGGGGAGGTGGAGGGACTGGAGGGACAAGAGGGACATGATCTCCTGCATGTGGGTCTTGTCTGACGGACCGGAAATCCAAATATGGATGAGACATCAGGTCAATCCAACTATAATATATAACCATAGTTATATGTGATTTTCGAGAATAATAATAACAAACAGATAATATCAAACAAATTGGTGGAGAAATATACATGAATAAAAGTATATTGAAATCTCATGATACAAACGAATTTATTGGCATGTAACCTTGATTACTTGATAACGTCTATTACTAGAGTCAAATGCAGATTTAAAAAAATATATTGTTCACTTGGTTGCGTCCAGAAAAAAAAAATCTCTAGATCCTGGCATAGGAGGCAAATTTCAAAAAACCCCCCAACTCCCTATCTCCAACAATTATATTCTAGCTTACGCAAGTATCTGGCGTAGAGAAATTTGGTCTTTTACGCAGAAATCTGGCGTACGCCAGGTTTCTGCGTAGTGATTTGTAGTGCGAAACGTCAAAAAACGTAGTGCATATAATAGCAGCCTTATTTAATGTTTGTTATAGTATGATTTTTAGGTCAAAAACATGTGCACTTCTTTTAAACAGAGTTCACGATAAAAAAACATGGCGCTTATGCGGTGAATGATTTTCTTGATAATTTGAGTGAATATGCATTTACATAGTTAGCTGAAATGTCGAAACATTGATCTAAGAAGATAAAACAAGATCAAGTACTATGGGTGTCTTTAAATTAGTATTTTCTGATATTATAATATTAAAAATTGATATTATAATACCAAAAACAACATTATAATATCAGATAATGCGTAATCTAAACACAGTCTATATTTTCATTATTTGGGTGTAAATTTGCTAAGTTGTGTGTGACTTTTTTTTTTTTGGAATAGAAACAAGCTTCTATACTGTGCAATAAGTATGTACATGTAATTGTGGTTTTCAGATTTTGATACGAAAAACCCTGTATACTGTTTCAACATTTGATTTGTACATGCATGAATCAGAGATATTCTTTGCTGGTTTTTATGTGAACTGCTCCCAGGCGCAGCCCAAGAATCCCTCGGGAATGGGCCCGTGAAAAGAGGGTCCAATCTAAATGTTTAATAAGTAGAAAAGAAAATTGGGCCCGAAGGGCCCAATTTACTCATGAATATGCCGCGCGGGCCTCTTTTATTTGAAATTGCATGCATGACCCCCTGCCCCGAATGCTCGGCCTTTTATCTCTATTCTCCTATTGAGCAGCAAATCACCCAACTTGCTTTTTTTCCCGTTGAAACTGCTTCGACTCCTTCCCACACGATCGCCCTTTTCTATTCCGTTTCGTCGGAATTTCTCTTCGATTGCTCTCAATCTCCTCTGATACGTTTCCGATTTCGTCCAACTTGGTTCAAGCTAGCTTTCCAGTGTGTTCGATCTTGTCGTAAGTGTAGTTATATGGTTGTTTGTTCTCCATTTTTTTAGGGTTTATGTTGCATCAAATCATGCTTTTATGTGTTTACACTTGATTGTTTTTCATTCTTCTTCATTTTCGTGCTTGTATCAGATATTTCTTTTGAGGATTCATGTGTACATATTCAAATTGTTCTAAACGTGATGTGGACTGTTTCACTTCTCCCCGTCGTTGTTGGTTACAGTTTTGACTGTCCCTATCTATATATGTCAGAATTACAAACTTTTTTCTCCTATTATTCATAGTTTTTTTATTGTCCCCCTCTTCTATTATTCAGTTTTTAACTGTCCCTACATTTTGTTAGTGGCTTTTGTAACTGTCCCCGACTATATATTATATCTCTTCACTGTCCCCATATTGTTGTGAGATTTTCTAACTGTCCTCATATTGTTTTTGTCATTTTATAACTGTCCCCGATTCTATAGTATATGTTTCAAACTGTCCCCATATTGTTGTGTGATTTTCTATATGTTCTCATATTGTTTTTGTCATTTTATAACTGTCCTTGATTTTATAGTATATGTCTTCAATGTCCCCATTTGGTAATTGCTTTTTGTAACAATTATACTCTATGCCTATGCTGTTGGGGTGCTTTTTGTTACTTTCTTTACCTTTTACATGACCTTTATAAATTGTCCCCTTACTGTTGGTACATTATTGTAACTTTTTTGCACCTACTGTTTTATTGATTAAGTCTGAAAGTTCTGTTTGTTTAATTTTTATTATAGGTGATGGATCCATCAGAATCAGAATGTGAGTATGTTTGTGATAGAATGTGACATCGTCCCGATAAGGTTAACGTGTATAACAAGTATTAAGTACTTGCTCATATTGAGGAGTCTCTGCGCATTGAGGATATGCATCGTATCCGCGAAGGTTTGTTTGGTGGTATTATTGTTTGGGGTGATATCTTTAAATTTATGAGCCAATTAGCCCACTTCTTTCTTGTGCACCGGGTTAAGAGTGAAAAAAAAGTTTGAGATGTGGTTTAAAGTAGGAGGCCATGTATGCCGATATGGATTGGCTGAATTTGCAGCAATTACTGGCATGAATTGCGATGATCATACGAAATTTGTGCATCCCAATGCTAGTATGAAAGAGGTACTAGGAGTTGAGCCATGTCAATGGGATCAGCTTTTAAATCTGTTTGATGCTGAACAAGATAGGGATAAGGAGTTTAGGCTAGCACATCTTATTATAGTTGAGATGGTTTTGTTCCCTACACGTCAAGAACATGTTAGATCTGAATTTGTCACACTATTTAATGATTGGGACATGTTTTGTAAGTATTCTTGGGGTAGGGCTGTGTATTGTGCCTCTCATGATGTCTTTATGAGTGTTGCTACTGGGATGATTGGTCGTCCTCTTACTGAAGAAAGGTATAGCTATTCAATGGCTGGTTGCCCACTTCCTTTACAGGTATTATTAAATTCTTTTATGTTGTTATTTTTCGTCCCCTTTTCATGTTTTGTTTTCAAATAGGTAGTTATGCTAATTTTGTTTCTTTTTAATTGTTTTTCTGAAGGTGTGGATTTTGCAGTCATTCCCGCAGTTTCGACATCTTGTTAAATGTGTTGGTATAAGGCCAAGAAATGTTCCATATATGCATTGTTGGTCTAGTATTAAAAAACAGATTTACTTTAAGTTTTCTGAGATGCATAAGTTTTGTGATACTTATCCTTTAGTAAGTCCTTTTCTTAAATGCTATATACATGTGTTATAAACTTTTATGGGCAATCTATAATATGTCCCTCACATATGGGGACAATTTTCTATTTGTCTGCAATATGATGGGGACACTAATGTCTCTAGCTTACTAGGAACACGTAGAATTTGTCCCTACCATTTTGGGGACAGCTTGTAACTTTCCTCATATGATGGAGACAGTTGCATACTGTGTGCACCATCATTGGGACAAGTTGCATACTGTCTCCAAGCTTTCTTTCTGTCAAATGTATCAAACTATGTTATGACATTTCTTTCTTGTATGTTCTTACAGAAAATTCACTATCCACCGTATGAAGAGCATGCGCATTTTCGTCATCTGTTTTTTAAAGATGAAGTGGATGATGAATTGTTCGATTCTTTTTCTGAATCCATGGTTGCTCTTGCACATGAGCGTCAACAGAAAAATGAAGAAGATTCAATATCCTTTGACAACGTTGACAGAGGCGCTGTTTTGTCTCAGTTAAAAGAGGAAAAGGCTGGTGGAAAGAGAAAAGTAGTAAGTTTTTCATCTCCATGTGTTAAAGATTCTAGGAAGCGAAAGTCTGAGGTTGTGAATTCTCCCGCTACACAAAAAGTTCAAGAGAAAAATGATTCTAAGAAGCCTGCTATACAAAAAGTTCATGAGAAAAATGATTTTAAGAAGCCTGCTACAAAGAAAGATTTTGTCAAGCAGATTAGCACAAGGGGTGCTCAGTCTAAGTGTCATTCTTCACCGAGACAGTCTATAAAGAATATACAAACAAGTGGTGCTCAGTCTAAGTGTCGTTCTTCACCGAGACAGTCTATAAAGAATATAGAAACATAAATTCCTCAACCCAAGAAGCATGCTACACCGAAGGTTAAACAAGCCAATCAAGGTGTAGAACAGAGGAATCAAAGTAGAGGTGGTGTTATGTTTTGCCATCAGAATGTGAAGAAACCCAAGGATGTTGGTAAGTCTGTGACTTTGGAGGACAACTCAAGAGCACTTGTTTTGTATGATGAAAATGTTGCCTTGCAAAGGCAGGTTGATCATATATTGAATGAATATTTCCCTGCAAATTTGTCTCATACAGATACAGAGATTGTTTCAGGGAAACCAGATGAAGGTGTAGTTTCAGAAAGCGAAGAAACTGTCAGTGCTTCTTTTGAATTGCCGAGAAGAAAGGACGACGCGAGAAGTTTTGATGGAGCTGGTGTTAATTCCAAAAAAGATGATACCCTAGAACCAGACTGGGCAAATAAACTATTTTCTATTTTGAAGGCTCAAGACTTGAAAATATCTCTGCTTGTGAAGGATGTTGCAGATATTAATAAGACTATGAACTTGAATGTTAATCCAACACATGAAGACTTGCATGCCACTGATCATGATGATGCTTCTTTTCAGCCGTCAAGAGAACATATCTTCAATGAGTTTGATGTTCCATCTACAACAAATTTAAGTACCTTACAAGGCGCAATTGAACTCATTTCTGAGCATGAAAGAAAAATGGATCACGTAAATTCTCACACGTCAATTTTCTTAATCCCTACTTGCTGTGTTACATTTGTGTGGACAATTTTCAAAATATGCCTATATGTTATGACAGTTTAAAAGTTGTTTCCAGATCTACTTGGGATATTATAGTAACTGTCCCCAAGACTCTTGGGAAAGATTTCAAAATGTCCCCATCATTTTAAACACACTCTTTAACTGTCCCCTAAATTTTTTAATAATTGCTACTTCAATTTGTATTATGTTGTGATGTGTTATTAATTTTTTGCTTTTTATTTTTTTAATAGGTGATAAGTAAGGCTATTGATTCTGATGTTGTTGTTGGGGAATCTTCTGAAAATGCAAATATCAATGAACATCCTGATCTGGAAGTTAGAGATGATGTGGATTGCAATTTGAATGCGAAAGGTAATGTAGAAATATGATGTTGTAGTGTTGAAGTTAGAGATGTTGTGGATAACAGTTTGAATGAGGAAGGTAATGTAGAAAAAGGATGTTCTAGCTTTGATGTTGAAGTTATAGATGGTGTGGATGGTAATGTAGAAGGAGGATGTTGCAGCTTTGATGTTGATGTTAGAGATGGTATGGATTGCAGTTTGAATGAGGAAGGAGAAGAAGAGCTATGTTCATTGCAAGCTGAAAAAGTTAATATGGTTGTAGCACTTCCAAGACAAGTTGTTTGTGATACTAAGGATGAAGGTGGTCTAGGTGATGAAGTCAGGACTCAGAATTTTGTTGTTGAAGTTGATGCAAATTTGAAGGATTCAGGTAATCCTAGTTTTGTTGTTATTTTTAAATGTTATTTACATGTATTGTAAACTTTTAATGGACAATGTATAATCTGTCCCTCACATATGGGGAAGTTTCTATCTGTGCCCTCACATATGGGGATAATTTCTATCTGTCCCCAAACATGATGGGGACAGTTTCTATCTGTCTGCACCATCATGGGGACATCTCCCCATATTTATGGGGACAATTTCTAACTGTCCCCAAATATGGTGGGGACAGTTTCTAAATGTTCCCACCATTTTGGGGACAGATAGATGGGTACAGTTTTGTTCTATCTGTCTCCATCATCATGGGGACAGCTTGTAACTGTATGCAAAATGATGGGGACAGTTGTATATTGTTCTAGTTTTGTTATATCAAGAAATGATAAATCTAAACTAGATCAAAATAATGCAGTTGTTGATAATGCCAACACCAATGAACCCGTTCTGAAACAAGGTGATGGTACTTTGGATGTTGAGAGTGGCAATGTCGCAAGGATTGATGAACTACCAAATGTTGGGGGTGACATTGGAAAAACAATAGAAGTTGCTCAAGTTTCTGATGTGAAAGAGGACAATGCAATTGGGGATATTGAATCCATAGTTGAGAGTGTCAATGTCGCAACGATTGATGAACTAACAAATATTGGGGGTGGCAGTGGAAAAACAACAGAAGTTGCTGAAGTTTCTGATGTGGAAGAGGATAATGCAATCAGGGATATTGAATCCATAGTTGAATAAGAAAAGACAGACTTGAACAAGGTTGGTGTAATCTGTGAATCTCAAGGCGAGGGTGGATCGCTTGAAGGTTCACAAGGGTCGGAAGGGGGTTGCCTTGTACGCAAATCCAGTAGACAGGTAACACTTAGCAAAAATTTGCAAACTCCTTTTACTGCTGACAAGAGTAAAAAAATCAGAATTCCTGGAAGGCCAACATATTCATTTTACGATAATGAGGAGCGTATACCTTTCCATGAATGGCTCAAATCTGATAAGTAAGTTTTTATCTTTTTTTGGATTAAAGTATTGAATTGTTTTTCATCGTTTTCTAACAGCTTAGGACTGTCCCTTATCCTACTTGGGGACAGTTGGGTAAGGGAGAGTTTCATTATTTCTTCAAGAGGTGTCCCTAAGTCACTTTTTTTTAGTTATATCTGTAATGTTTTATTCTTATAGAAATCGTGACGCTACTGTGCCTGGTCATGATGGTTCACTTAATACGGATTTTTTCCTTAAACTACAGTACAAGAACAAGTGGATTACTGATGATGTAAGCTTCCTTCTCTGACTAGTCCTTTTTCTATAACTTTCACTGTTTCTGAACCTAATTTGATTTTTATTCATATTTGTTGTAACAACAAATTGGTGAAGTTTTATATTACTTCAGGAAGCGCGTCTTTGAAGAATCAGATGCTTGGAAGAATATAGACATAATGGATTTTGTTTTTTATGGCTATTTCAACCCATCAATCAAAGAAAAGTGTTTAGCTGATGAGAATTATATTCCAGATCGACTTCTTAACTTCATTGATGGAAGCGCTTCTACATTCTACTTGAAGTCATGTTATATCGGTGTTACTAAAGTGTTCACCCACTTTAACTTGAACATGGCGCATTGGATTGATTTAGAAATAGACTTGGTAGAACGTCATGTTACAGTTTGGGATTGCAACATAGATTTGTTCAAAGATGAGAAGTTGTATGCTTTGATACGTCCTTTGTTGTCTATCCTTCCAAGGTTATTAAAGAGGTGTAATAGATTCACACACCTGGGCTCGTTTGAAGGGGATTTTGCTTGGCACATAGTACCTATAGATAATTGTCCTCAAGATCCTCCAAGGTAATTTTCTTTAATTCTTGTATGCAGTATGCACTCAGATTTTAATTCTTGTTTTCTTATTTTGATTCTTGTCTTATTTGTATACAGTGGCAACCGTGGAGTCTACACATTAAAATTTATTGAAGCTCGTGCTTTTGGTGGAAACTTTGACGATCTCGATGATGATCGTATCAAGGCACATAGAGACAAGATGTGCATTGATCTGTTCAATGGGCGATATGTGTTCAAGCCGCTGCCTCCTAACCAGCGTGAACTTTGAACTTTTATGGTGTCTTTGTAATCCTTGCAAGTGACAAACATTTGGTCATGTTGTTGTTTTTATTGGATTTTAATGTAAAGTAGTAGAAGATACTCAGTTTGTGTTTGATGTTTTAAGGACATGATGTATTTGTTTGAAATCTTGTACGAATTTGTTTTACAATTAAAATTTTTCTTATCATCAATATTTTTAACTGCTATTTGTGGACAACTGAAACTTTGCACATATCATACTCATTAAGCTGCATGTTAAGCCTAAGATGCATCTTTGAAGTGTCTTCGTAGGGACAGTTGGAAATTCTCCCCAGATGTTTCTTAGAAGTGTCTTTTTAGGGACAATTATTCAACTATATTATCCCCATATGCTTCTTGGAAGTGTCTTTTTAGGGACAATTATTCAACTATATTGTATATCTAGGGATAATTTGAAATTGTCTCTTTAGGGACAGTTGAAAGTGCGTCTTTATGTATAGTTGTGTCTAAAGTCATTGTTTATGTGTTTTTTAGGGACATTTGTTCAACAATACTTTCTCTCTAGGGACAGTTGAAATCTGTCTCAAACTGTTTCCAGATGCTTTTTGGAAATGCCTCTTTTAGGGACAAGTATTCCCAAATTCATTTTGGAAGTGTCTTTTTTAGGGACAGTTGTTCAACAATACTTTCTCTTTAGGGACAGATTTCAGCTGTCCCCTTATGTTTGTTGAAATTGCTTCTTTAGGGACAGTTGTCCCCAAAGACATTTTTGAAGTTTTTTTTTAGGGACAGTTGTTTAACCATACTTTCCCTTTATTGAAAGTTGGAAATTGTCTCTTTAGGGAAAGTTGGAAAACTGTCCCCAGATGCTTTTTGGAAGTTACCCTTTAGGGACAATTGTTCCCAAATGCATTTTGGAAATGTCCTTTTTTAGGGACAGTTGTTCAATAATACCTTCCCTTTAGGGACAGTTGTCCCCAGATGTCTATTAGAACTGTGTTTTCAGGGACAGTTGTTTAACTACATTATCTATCTAGGGACAATTGGAAATTAACTCTTTTAGGCTCAGTTGAAGGGACAGTTGTCCAAGGAGTCATTTGGGAAGTTTTTTTAAGGTCCAGAATATTACATTTTCTTAACAATAGTGCATTTAAGAACTCATTTTCCAAAACTGATAAAAAAAATATTTAACAATTCTAGAATTAGATTTTAAGTTTCTACAAGATAAAACCCTCACATTTTCTGCAAAACAACAAACTGTTGTACCTGAATTTCATAGAAATAATATTTTTTTGTTGTTAAAAAAAAATTCTACTCCAACTGCATCAACTTGCTGCTTGATGCTTTGTTCCTGCATGTATTCTTGGTATGCTCAGCAGAACCGCAGATGCTGCACTTGCGAGATCTTCTTGATGCTTTTTTGTTGGCAATTCTCCCAAATTCTCATGCAGAAGGTAACCTTCTCTTTCTTGGCCTTCCAGTCTTTCTTGTGACAAGTGGAGGATTACATTCTATGCTGATTACATCATCTGGGACAATATCTTCTGATTGTGTAGGTACTGGGTAGATTGTCTCTCGGTATGCGTTGTACCAAGCTGAAGTATAGTAGTATCTGCTAATGAAATCTGTCATTTTCCATTTTTTATTCTTAATGGCAGCTAATGCATGTACACAAGGAATGTGTTCTACATCAAATACCTTGCAGCTGCACTTTTTGGCTTTTAAATCAACCACTCCATATAATTTACCACCTGTTACTTGAAACTAAACGGAATTCAGTTCTCTCACTTCATACATTTTTGACAGATTGTATCTTTCCTTGAGTATTTTTTGGATAGCTGGTGTTAGTGTCTTCGTGTTCTCCTCTGCCTTCTTCCGTCTCTCGCTAAACCACTTTGATATCAAATTTCTTATGTATTCAAGAAGAGCAACAATCTGGAACGATGTAATAACCCTCAATTTAGTAAGGGTATTTGGGTAATTTTCCCAACCCTCGTTCTGTAAGCGAGACGCGTTTGGTATTTTCGGAATTTCTGTAACTCCTATAATCTCTGTAATAATCTTTTAGACGTTATTAAATACGTTTGAGGTATTATCGGGCCTTAGAGTATTTTTTTTGGGTACTGGCATTTAATTCTAGCTTGAGTCCGCGAGGGAGACCGCGACTAGAGGTCACATACGCGATCGTGGCATTTCCGTGACCGCGGAAGTGTTTCCGCGACCGTGGAAACCTGTTCGTCGTCTTCTTCCAGAAGCTCGCGCGTGTCGCCGGTTTGGATGCCGTCATTACGCCGGGGGAGGCCAATCGCTCCGTCTTCTCGGCGTTGGGCTTCCTTTGCTCTATAAAAGGGAGGTTGAGGCCATGGAAATCTTCATCCACAGCTCCCAATCTCGCTCTCTTTCTCTCGTTCGTGCCCTCGCCAGAATTCGTGCTCGTCGGAGTTTTCACCGGAGTTCTTCATGGTCGTCAGTGGTGCTTTGGAAGCTTGGAGTGGTGGTGAGCCTCGTTCGAAGCCAGGGAGGTCGTCGTCTTCGTCGTAATCAGTGAGCCTCAAACCGATTTAGGGTCGCGACAGGGGGAGATCCGTGACCGCGGCTATGAACACCGCGACCGCGGCTCTGCCTAGAAATCCGCGACGTCGGAAATCCAAACCGCGACCGCGGCTTGCTTTAGCAAGCGCGATCGTGGGTTGGAGGAGCCCGGTCACGGCTTTGACCCTCGTTTCCTTTTGATTCTTTCGTTCGTATATTTTATCCATTCGTATCGAATCTAACTTAGGGTTCCGTCGTGGTTCGTCGTCGTCGTAGGAATCCGTAACCAGATTCCAGTTCCTAGATACCCGGAACCCGACAACTACGTTCGTCTCAATTAAGGCAAGTGGCGGTTCGCTCTTGCTTATCATTCCATATTTTCTTTAGTTATCAATTATTTTTTGTTGTTAATTAAATTGGAATGAAGTGTTGTTTTCGTTTGGGAACAGATTTAATAAAATGATGTGATTAAAATATGATATTATAATAGGTTGTATATATTGCTAGAACAACGCTATTATACATGTTATTACTGTAATAAATTTTGATGTGGATTTAAATGTAACTTAAATGCTAGATTAGCACGAGTATTCGTAGGAACGCTAATGCCTAATGAGGATTAGTCGTTTCTTTATAACTTGGTATTAGTCGGAATAATTCTCTAATACTTTTAAAGGTCATGACCATTGCTTCTTATCCACCCGTTAAGGATAAGAGGTGTTTAAGCACCTTGCTAGTGCCATTGGGTTGGGCGTAATGTCACCCTGTGTTATTCTCGTAGTCACTCGAGATTGTATTAAAAGCTTAACGTGAGTATACGTTTTGTAATTAAATAAGATAAGTGCGGTTATGCACATAATTAATATATCCTCGGGCGAGGAGTACAACGTGGAAACCGTCCGGACTCTTGTTAGAGTAAGTCTTCTTTCCAATCTGGATTCGCGTTACGCGGTGAGGTTGGTCGTGGACCCAAATAACTAAGGTCGTTTTTAAACTTGTGAGTAAACTTAACGTTCCCAAACATTTGTCATACGTTTCCCATAAGACTCAATTCCTTTGGAGTCATCTTTTCAGTGCATGTCTAAAATTTAATCATTCCGTGAAAGTTTCGGGTTATGTATCGTTCCTTCGGTTGTTATTCGAGGGACAATGATAGTAAACGGTTACGATCACTAGAACCATTCTGTTTTCACCCTTGCATAGTCTTTCATTAGACTAACCGACCAGGTTTTATTCCTTGCATGGTTGGCTGGTGTCATCCGTCCTATACGGCACATCAGTGGTTGGTCCCCGAAGTCTTGAAGTAACCAATTGAAGAGAGGCTTGCAGTTGAAGATTTAAGCGTCAGTGTTTTAAGGTTGTTGAGTATTACTTTAATATATTCTTATAACCAAGTCTTGTAATAGGGTTTATTATAAAAGTCTTCCGCTGTAAATTCACTCTGTTGTAAAATCGTCGTTCTCATTTTATGAGAAGTCTGTTAATAAAAGGTTGAGCTTTATTTAAATATGTCTTCCGCTGTTTAAATATTTTGTTATTTAATATACTTATTTAAGCTTAATTGTTCCGATTAAAGCCTAGGGTGACTTTGGACAGTAACGTCTGAGGTCACTGGCGTGTGACACAACCGACATAAGTCAGGGGTGTTACAAATGATCTTGCTTCCCTGAGCACATTGTTGACAGATTCTGCATTATTTGTGGTCAGAATGTTGTATCTTTGCCCTTTGCAATGTGCTCTAGCCCATTTCTCCAATTTTGCAATTTCTAGATACTTTCTTATCTCTGGATTTATGCTGTATATCTTCTGGAAATTATCATCAAAATCTGCTCTTGTGTAACTTTCTGCAGCTTTTGTAAACAATCTGCACACTCCTTTGTCTCTGAATCTTGTTTTCAAATTTTCTTTCAAATGCCTTGTACATACTACATGTTCAGATGAAGAGTACACAAGCTCAACAACTTTGAAAATACTCTGGTGCCAATCAGAGACAATAACCAACTGGTTTGAAGAAAAAATCACCTTAGCCAATTGTTCAAAGAACCATGTCCAGGACTTGTCATTCTCAGAATCTACTACAACATAAGCAAGTGGGTAGATTTGATGGTTCCCATCTTGTGAAGATGCAATCAAAAGATGCCCCCCATACTTTCTGTGTAAGTGTGTTCCATCAACCATGATTACCTACAAAAGATTTCATTCACCATGTAAGTTTCAATCTAGATAAAATCTATTGCGGACACTATGCAATTGTCCACACAGCCTTCTTAGTGTCAATTTGCAATTGTCCCTATTTCATTCAAGATACTGTGAAATTGTTCCTTGATACTCATTAGGGACACCTGCAAACTCTTTCTGGAGTCTCATTAGGGACAGTTGCAAAATGTCCCTACAAACTGTCCCTATTTGCAATGGGGACAGTTAAACTCTTTTTAGAGTTGGAATGTGAAATTGTTCCTAGATAGTCATTAGGGACACTTCCAAACTCTTTATAGGGTCTCATTGGGGACAGTTGCAAACTGTCTCTAAATCCTCTTTTTTGAAAGTTCAACTCTATAACAAAAGTATCATTTTGAATAAATCACACTGCAGATTGATCTTAATTTTGATACCTTTCTCATTACTTGGAAACCTTTGATTGATGCTCCAATTGCGATGAATACATATTTGAAACGGTGCTGGTCTTCAGTTTTTAAGCATGTGTATGTATCGTTGTTTATTTGCTTGATACTGTGACAGTATATAGGAAGCATCTCATAATTTGCTTCAGGTGTCCCTCTTATGAGATTGTGTGCCCATTCATGTGCCCTCCAAGATGTCCAATAGCTTATATCCTGAAAAAACTCAATTCTCATGTCATTGCGAATCATATTAGGCGTCGGCCCCTTTGATATATTTATAAACCTACATTGAAGGCAAGATATCTGTTAAACAAAAAATATTTCTGAGACTATAGAATATATTGTTATTTGGTTGGACATTTACCTTGTCTTCATTGTCTCTCCAACCATTTTGAAGGAGAGTTTAATGGTGTTTTCACATCTGAAGTCAAAAGAGCAAGTATGTTCTTGAACAAATATTCGCACTTCAAAGAATTCAGTACCCTGCAATACTGCAGCCCTTAATCTCCACTTGCATTCAGCATCCAGACATACAATCTTATATAGTTAAGGATTTGATTTCTTTACTTTAAATCCAAAGTTGTCACGCATTGCCATATGTTTCACAGCATCTGTAAGCTCTCTTTTTGTCCCAAAAATTTGTCCCACTGTAATGAAGTCTGTATTGACTGGATTCTGTGTTGTCTCATTTTGCTCAGAGATTGATCCAGTTTCAAGATTGCTTGTCTCTGTACAACAAACACTGCCACTGTATTGTTCCAAATGGTAACTAGATTGAAGAGAAGCTATACTATTCTGCATAGTATCATGATTGTCGTTGCTTCCACGAGTGTTTCTAGTTGATGACACATATAAAGGCAAACTCCATGAAACTTCAGGGTCCTCATTGATCTCAAAGAAGCTTATGAAATCCTCCTCTGTATCGACCAAGTACGCTTCTCTGAATTTCTGGAATGGATTCAAATGACTAATTCTCAATTCATCAAGTGAAGAATTGATGTTTAATCTTTCCTTTATCATTTCCTTTAGTTCTTGGAACTTTATACTCTCATTACACACAATTGCCTTGGAAAGTACATTCCCAATGTATGTGCTAATTCCATCTTTTATCTTTCATTCTCCTCCATAGCACACAGTAATAATCTTCATGTTTATCTACACAATGAAGATGTTATAAACAATTTTTCATTTTATTTTAACATACCATTCCTTTTGGGGACAGTTGCAATATGTCCCTTAGAACCAGAATCTGGTTGTGACAGTTGCAAACTGCAAATGTCCCAATCTTCTTCGGGGACAATTGTAATATGTCCCTCCAAACCAGAATCTGGTTGGGACAGTTGCAAACTATAACTGTCCCAATCTGTTTTGGGGACAGTTGCAATATGTCCCTCAGAATCAGAATCTTTCTTGGGATAGCTGCATATCATTTTAATACTAATTTGTCCCAATCTGCTCTGTGGACAGTTTAGTATTGTCCGAGACAGTTGCAAAATGTTCCCAGATCTTTCATGGAGACATTTTCAAATTTTCTTCAACAAGGATACAGTTGTACATCACTCATCATACATAGAGTACACATCATTTTAATATTATAAATATTTTTTTTTCTCATAGCATTCTCTTGGGGACATTTGCTATTTGTCTCTCAGCAATGGAATCTAGTTGAGAGAGTTTCAAACTGTCCCAAGCAGCTTCGATTGTTTTTCGCAATTCGACATTTGGAAACTTTTAATTGTTGTTTCTAATCAACTGAATATCTCGTCCATACTATTTTTTGGACGTATATAAACTATATTGAAGTATCAAAATCACTTGTAATACATACCTCTTTTCAATTGCAAATTCCACAGTCTTCGCCCAAACAGCTTCGATTCTCTGTGTCGATTACTTCTGATTTGTTTTTTGCTCTTTATTTTGTCGAATTGCTTCTAATTCTGTGTCGAATCTATGCAGTTTGTCGAATTAATTCTGTGTTGAATTGCTCTTTCTTGCGGAAGAAACAAACTCGTTCGGATTTGTTGCACGCATGTTGTTATTTTAATGACCTAGGGGGTCATGCGACTGCTACTCATAATTTGGACCCTAAATTTGCTATTCAAGCCCTCTTAACGGGTCATTTATCCTAAGCATGGGTAAATAGAATCATGCTTAAAAACTTCAAATTCAAAGTAGCTCGACTTGTTTTATTGTAATTGTGATGTTTTACATAGCAAGGTTCATTTAAAAAATAAACATAAATAGAAAGGTTCAAAGCTCGTCGAAAACTCTAAATAAAAATGATATTTTTCATGTGTCTATAAACACATGTTAACATTTAAAATTTTGTAACACATTTAATCTAACTAGCTATTTGTTGTTTTGGTCAATTACAATTTTACTTATTTTGAGATTCTTACTATATGGTCTATTAATTTGGGATCATACTTTTGCAACTTAAATATTGGAAACTTAAAGGATAAAATTTTATAGGTAAAATCATAAAACATATAAAATTTGATATGGATAGAGAGGGAAATATTCATGTGAGGAGCTAGCTTAGAGTGAAAAGTGAGGAGTGTTGTGGGACGTTGGATGGGGAAGATCGAACGGTGGAGATGGGACACATTTGTTGGAGATGGGGCTCGTGGATATAGTGCACCTATTGTGTGATTTTACTTTACTACATTGGTGTTCTTCGTTTTGTGCTTTGTGGAAGCTTGTTTGGAATTTTTATAAAAAAACAATGATTTTTATACCACTTTTTTGTGTTAGAGTTAGGTTTTGTCAATCTTTATTTGTGGAAGAATTGTTTTAGTGGAAAATGTGTGATTGGGAGATCTGTCATAACCTTGGTGTATTGCAACAGAGCTAGGCTTGTGATATCTTATTTTCTCTTTCATTTGTTTTTGTATGATTTTGTTGATGATATGTCATTGCGAAATTGGAGTTATGCTCGTTCTTTTGTTTGAATGATGTTTTTGAAGTGTATTGTAGATTTGTAGTTGAACAATTATGAATTACGCTTGCACAATAAGAGTTGTATTGACTTAAAGTGTATCATGAATCATGATTTTGAAGTTGAATTCGAGTCTATTGTAGTTGACCAATTAAGCGTTGTGTTTGATCAAGGTGTTAATAAAGTTGAACAAAGTTGTGTTGTTAAACATTATGCCTTCACACGTCGTTTTTTAGGTGGTAGTAGTTCATCAAGTGGTAATCCTTAGACCTTTAATCGGGGTTAATGATGTTGTATTGGTGAAAACAGAAAAGCAAATTTGTTATAAATGATATCTGGTTTGAGGTTTATTGTTATATCGATTTGATGAGCAATGATTTTGTGAAGCTAAAAGAATTCCTAGCTTTGATTAAGGAGCATAGATCTTCCTTTAATTTGCGCTTTGAACATATGTAAGTTTTACATCAAGCAAGACTACATCAAACAAGGTCACATTGAGCAAATCAAAGCTTTTGAGTCTTTTGTGTGTACAAGAGTTGCTACCAATATTCCTACCTTGCCCCCACAACAAGCAAAAAAAAATAAGGGAAGTGATTGTCGTTTTAAGTCCGGGAGGGAGACTGCTTGATGAGAATCAAGCCTCCTAGACAAGGCTTTTCTTCCCAAGAAGCTAGATCGTGACCAAGCAAGGGATTCTTCCTTCTCTCTTTGAAGGTGTCTTGAAGGTAGGAGCAAGGAAGGAACCGTTGGGAACCTAGGGGAAGCAAGGGATAGCCGGTTGTGAGACTCCTTGGCTGGCCGTGGCTTCCAATGAACCAAGGGGAGCCTCTAGGAGAGGCTCCTTGGCTTGTTTGTCTTGGAAAGAACTCAATGAGCTAGATTGATGGATGAACTCGTGAGGATTGGGAGAAAGAGAAGATATTTGAATGCTTTGGGGTTGATAGAAGTAAGTAGAGGCCTTGGGGAGATATTCCTCTAACCCAAGAGAAATATTCCACTTCTATAATCTTCAACCTAGTTAAAATGAACTACAAAAAGGGCTTAAATAGTCATGGCATTTAAGCCAACAAGGAAAGCCTCTAATGGGCCTTAGTGAGTTGAAACCCATATGCAAATGACTCTTCACTCTCACTAAGGCAAGACTAAAACCATGAAACTAAATAACCTAAAATAGAAAGGGGATAAAAGCCTTAGAGGCTTGGATATAGGCGTGCGCATGAATGCCTTGGAATCAAAGCATGGTCGATGCTTGAGTGTCGTGGCATTGATGCGTCGGCGCCTTGGTGGTCAAGGCCTTGGCTCCTCCATGTTGAGGCATAAGAGTAGGCGCGACCCTTGGCATCCATCATCGGGACTCATCACTCTCCCCTTCTTAGCGTCAAAGCGTCCTCGCTTCGAGGGTGTTGGAAGTCCGGGAGGTGGAGGAAGTGTGGTGGCGCGTCTCCCCTTCTTAAAGGTGAATGTGGAGTGAGGGAGACCGCCACTAACACAAAGAAGCACGAGCATACGAGATCCGTCGGGTGACTCATTGGGCACAACAAGATGGAAGGCCGCATGGGCAAGCATGGTAGCCGGAGGAATGTACCTACAACAAAGCAACTCAACAAGAAACCGTGAGATCACCCGACGGCTCCGGGTGGGACTATGGCCGCTCCTAGGCACGGGTCCAAGGGGGGAATGAGGCATCAAGTGAGCAACACTAGTGGAGCCGAGTGTGTGAGGGATTCCATTAAGTGGCCAAAAGGAGAAAGCGAGGATGAGAGGCTCAACCGGGGCAAGTAGTGGCATGTGGAAAGCTATAAGGAAAGTGGAATCCCTCTCCTTCTTAAAAGGTTGCCTATCGGTTATGAGGGCCAAATCAAAGATCTCCCAAAATGTGGGGAAAATGAGTGAGTGCATGCGAGAATCTTTGAGAAGGGCCCTAGAAGGTGTCGACAAGGCAACTACATACAATTGGGGTTCAAAGGGAGTAGGGTGGTAGGGCCAAGTCAGCCAAGGTGGAGTCCCCAAAGTGGCTTGGTATGAGGTAACCCTTAAAGGCCAATAGGTATCATGAAAAATCTCATCCAAGGGGTGCCTATGAGTGGCTTTAGGCATAATCCTCAAGGGGTCATGATCAACATGAAAAGTCTCATCCACGGGGTGCCTATGAAGGGCTCTAGGCATAATCCTCAAGGGGCCATGATCAACATGAAAAACCTGATGCAAGGGTTGCCTAGGGAAGGTGCTATGCATGTCTTGTATGTGGGCTAAGAGAGAGTAGTCCTTATACTCAAAAGAATTCGTAGATACCACGGGAAAGTGAATGACTCCAAGGACAACTCTAAAGCAAGGAGCATGCAACAACACAACATATGATTCTTCAAAAAAAAAAATCAGAATAATAAGGCACCTTTGTGCCACCAAGAAAAATGAGGGATGTGAGAACACAAGGTCCAAATTCTATATGAATAACAAGAATGCATGTACAAGTTATGCCACTACCCTTCGTAAGCCTAAGTAGATGCCTCATGATACAACAATTTAGACAATGATCATACTTAAACATAGAGAGAATGACATGCATGAAGTGAGACCTCTTGGACATAAATTGAGACATGGAACTATAATGCAAACAAGAAAACATAGTCCTAGATGCAAAATAACTTGTCAATATGCAAAGTGCTCTATCCAAGGATGTAACAAGAAACTCATGCAATGTGCCACTCAAGGACATACAAGAGGAAAGAGAGAAGGGGACCTCAACTTGGGTGGGAGGCGCCGAGGGTAACAATGGCGCCGACCAGGGTGGTGACAAGGCACAAGCCTCCTTCGGTGGGGTAACCATGGGGCACCGACCTCCATGGGGAGCCGCCAATAGGCGACAAGGGACCGCTTGCGGCGATGTGCGGCGGCCAACCAAGGTGCGGTTGATCCAAGGGCACGGTCAGCTGAGTGAACGTCAAGGCATCGCCCTCCTTGGTGGTCAGGCAAGGGCGCGACACCAAGGAGGAGGTGGGGGTCGCTCTGAGGGTGAGCTCGCCAGGCGGCGGTGAAGAACCGAAGGCCGCGAAGTGGGTCTTGGCAGCCCGTGTATCCTCGGTTGCGGTGGCGGTCTGCCGGTCACTAGGCACATCCTCGGTGTGGGCCAGCGGACGCCGGCCTAGTGGCGGCCGAGCGTCAAGAACCTCGCTTGGCTCCTCACGTGCCGAGGCCGCAAGGTGGCAGTCAGCCGGGGCGCGCAAGGTGGCGCCGGGAAGGAGGGGCATCATGGGGAGTGGCGCCAAGGCCGGAGTAGGCGGCGGGGAAGTGGTGGGGATGATGGCCAAGGTGGGCCCCACGACGGTCATCCGGTGACCGTTGGCCTCCGCCGCTATTGTCTCCTCGGCGGCCATGACCTTCTCCTCTCGGCGTCGTTCGGCCTCGGCGAGGACCTCGTTATGGGCGGCCATCCGGGCGTCGATGGCCTTGATATGCTCCCTCTCTCAGCGGAGGGCGGTGCGCAAGGCCTTGGCGGTGGCCTCAGCGTGGCGGGCGGCAGCTTCCTTGGCGCGACCCTCTTCGACTAGTCTAGGCGCAAAGGACTCGTGGGGTATCGTGGGTGTGAAGCTGGCCAAGAGGCGCCGACCGTGGTGGGGATGATGAGCATGGCCTTCGGCGCGGCGGTTGGCGCGAGAAGGTGGCAGCCGGCTCGGGTCGCGGCGGTCGAGCGGGCGCCGGGGCTAGCCTTGGGCGCGATCATATCCTCCGTGGCTCACATCCGCCCAAGCCTCCTCTTCAAAGGTGTCGAGATACGCTCCATAGGGGTGGGGATGCGGCATCCAATCCGGGTCACGACGGTCTAGCGGGCGTCGGGGTTGGCCTTGGGTGCGATCATATCCTCGATGGCTCACATCCACCCAAGCCTCCTCTTCAAAGGTCTCGAGATACTCTCCATAGGGGTGGGAAGGCGGCAGCCAATCCGGGTCACGGTGGTCTAGTGGGCGCCGGGGCTGGCCTTGGGCGCGATCATATCCTCGGTGACTCAAATTCGCCCAAGCCTCCTCGTTAAAGGTGTCGAGGTACTCACCATATGGGTCTTCCTCATCATAGTGTTGACTGAACTCATAAGCAGCTACGTGCCTATGGACGGCGCATGGATAAGGACCCACATACAAGGACGTGGGATCACGAGCGTGGCATCATGGGCGTCGGCCTGGCAGCGACTGAGTGGGATAAGGCCAATATGGCTCGGCCATGGGGACTCACCTAGCACAAGCAATAGGCAAACCAAGTAAAGAGTCTCAAGCAAACAAAGCAAGACATAATAAGAGTTTATGAAAACCTTAGGCCTAAAACAAACAAGTGTAAGCAATAAGGCAAGCAAATAAATGTTCTAGGCGACCAAGGCAATCACACTAATAATGAAAGAGCAAGCTAGGCCTAGGCAATCAAGCTAAAGCAAACAATGGAGGCTCAAGTAGGGGAACAAGGTCGATGGAGAATGTGACTTGCCAACTTGATTAGAACTTAGTCACTTTCCATCCTTCCAATTTGTGTGACTTAGGCGATTTAGGAAAACCCAACCTTTAAACTTAGAATGATGAGTGTGGGGAAGGGAGGGAGTGGGCTGCCATGTGGGTCACGGAAGAGGAGAAGTGAAGTGACAAAAGAAGAGGAGAAGATGGGGAGGTAGGCTTAGTGGCCCAAGTTGCCAAGTGAGGTGGGAAAGCCCACGAAATGGATTACTTTTGTTGTTGCCCAACCGAATTGATGAACTAATGCAATGCTTATTTTATTTTATTTTTGAAGTGGGCCTTTGCCTTTTTCTTGGGCTTCTTTTCTTTCCTTTGGTTTTTTTCTTTTTGTGTTTGATGTGGAGGCCTAATGTAATGTAATGGCCTTGAGCTGAATGGGAGAGAGGGCCCACAAAATTTTTGGGGCTGCAAAGAGGTGGCAATAAGGGGGAAAAGAGAGGGCAATGTCCACTTTGAGTGTGGGACAAAGCCTTAGAAAAGAGAAAGAGAGTTTGTTTGTTTGCCACTTATAATTCACCCTTTTTTGTAGCCCACAATGGGAAGCTTACTAGCTCTCTACCCCAAACAAATCAGCCAAGAGTCAAATATGACATTTACCCAAATAACCTAAGACAACCAAAAATGCAAAGAAGAAAGCACCTTTGACCCTTGCCCAAAATAACCAAGTCATATGCAACACTTAAGAATTCAAAAGGGAGCTAGCAAGGGGACATGGGCACATGGTCGGCCATGGGGGAAGGTGATGGTGGTGGTGGGGTAGTGGTGGGCGGTTGTAAGGTGGCAGGGGCGGTGGCGCGGTGGTCGGAGGTGGTGGTGGGCGGTGGCAAGAATTTTTTTGTGGTTTTTGAGGGCGGGTTTGGGAGGGGTAAACAAGGCACTAAAATAAACACACATCCATCATGCAAACAACAACAAAAAATCATACAAACAAGGGAAAAACTGAGCATGAAAACCGAAAACAACAACATCATGGAAACAAGAAACAATTCATGCTAACAAGAGAAAAAATGAGCATAAACACATGGTCACCATGGAAGAAAGAAGAGAACTCATGCAAAGTAAATAATAAGCATAAAAACTGAATTCTAAAGAGAAGAAAAGGGGCTTAGCTTGGTCTTTGGCTCTTGATACCAATTGATGAGAATCAAGCCTCCTAGACAAGGCTTTTCTTCCCAAGAAGCTAGATCGTTACCAAGCAAGGGATTCTTCCTTCTCTCTTTGAGTTGAACGTCTCCTTAGGGCTCTTGAAGGTGTCTTGAAGGTGGGAGCAAGGAAGGAACCGTGGGGAACCTAGGGGAAGCAAGGGGTGGCCGGCCGTGAGACTCCTTGGTTGGTCGTGACTTCCAATGAACCAAGGGGAGCTCTAGGAGAGGCAACTTAGATTGTTTGTCTTGGAAAGAACTCAATGAGCTAGATTGATGGATGAACTCGTGAGGATTGAGAGGAAGAGAAGATATTTGAATGCTTTGGGGTTGATAGAAGTAAGTGGAGGCCTTGGGGAGGTATTCCTCTAACCCAAGAGAAATATTTCACTTCTATAATCTTCAACCTAGTTACAATGAACTACAAAAGGGGCTTAAATAGTCATGCCATTTCAGCCAACAAGGAAAGCCTCTAATGGGCATTAGTGAGTTGAAGCCCATATGCAAATGACTCTTCATTCTCACTAAGGCAAGACTATAACCATGAAACTAAATAACCAAAAATAGAAAGGGGATAAAAGCCTTAGAGGCTTGGATATAGGCGTGCGCATGAATGCCTTGGAATTGAAGCATGGTCGATGCTTGAGTGTCGTGGCATTGATGCGTCGGCGCTTTGGTGGTCAAGGCCTTGGCTCCTCCATGTTAAGGCATAAGAGTAGGCGCGACCCTTGACATCCATCACCGAGACTCATTAGCTATTGCCAAAGCAAAAAAGGCAACGAGGATGTGCGGGGCTAGCAAGCAATATGTTGATCACAATGTACAGAGAAGAAGTGTTTGGAGTTGAACAAAAGGCACCTTTTTGTTGAACAAACATGTTTTATTGTTGAACAACAACCTTGAACAATGTGTGGTTATACTTGAACAATATGTGTACATATTTGAACAATCACGCTTCACACCTAGTATTTCGAACAATATTCAGTTTATTATTTGTGGTTTTAGTTCAACTGTGTTTGGCATGACTTTTTTATTTTAATTATATTGTTAAACATTTTGACATGTTTTTTTGAACAAAAATAGTTTATAATTGAACAAATTATGTTGAGAATACATATGCTTCTCATTTGGCACTTGTAAAGCGATTGAAACTGTGCAACAAAGTTGTTTTTGCACTACAATTCCAAAGGTAACTATATAGAAACTGGTTTTTCTAGTGTGTGCCTATGGGCACATGCTAAGACTTTAAATTTGGAAATTATTTCTAAATTAGTGGGTAAAAAAATATGATTGTGTGCACATGGGCACACATTAGAAAAATCGTTTTCTAATGTGTGCCCTATTTCTAAAGTAGAAGGGATAAACCCCTATAAATTATTTCTAAAGTAGAAGGGGTAAACTCTTAGAAAAAATAGTTAAATTAGTGGCTAAAAAATATAATTGCTAAATATGAATTTTTTATTGTGTACCCATGTGCACACATTAGAAAAAACATGTAGAAAAATATGAGTCTTTTAAAGTTGTTTTTTCATGACATCTTCAAAGCTAACAATCAAGGTACTTTGACTTTTATGACCTTTTCCAATACACCTTTTCTGAGTTCGTTGAGTTAAAATGCAATGACTACGACAATGTATTTTGTTCTCAACAGTATTATGTTATTTTTATTCCCTTTCTTGATGCCACAATCCCAACCATCGGACCCATCTCCCATGTAAGCTTCCACATGGCACATTAGATACACGCCAGAGTCGACCTTTTTTTGTCATCTCTCCATGTCATTTTAAGAACTTAGATTGACACGATACCTACTTCTATAGTTGCCATTTCATGGCCCCTCAATGTCAAGTATTCTCCATACATTTTTCTCAGTAATTAAATTAACATTAGTTGTAAGGACATTCAAGTACAAATATAAAAACTTGAACATTCAAGTAAAAGAGTTGAAAAATTACCAAGTATGAATATCAAGTGATAAACTTGAACAATTATAGATATTGAAAATTGGAGTAACAATGTACAAAAGTGTCTATAAAGTTGAACACTTAGTAATAATCTAAACATTCAAGTGATAAATTTGAACAAAAGTTAAACTTGAACAACATAGTAAACAACTTGAACAATATTGAACAAGCAAATAATCACAAATTTGAGAGAGATATAGTAGCTATATACGTAATGTCGTTCTTCGTTTTTATAAAATCGTAGAATCGCAAAATCGAGTAAGCAATAGAACCAAAATAAAACCTTTAGTTTTGAATGCGTAACTGGAGAAAAAAGAAGCTATTTTGGACATTTGATTATGCAAACAATATCAAAATCTAGAGAGAAATTGAAACAAACAAGTGCTATGTTCAAATGTAAGTTACTATCAATAATTTTTGAATTTTAGGTTAAATCAACTTTACTTGTTGTCTCTTTCGTGTTTATTGAAGTTGAAGCTTGCTTGAATTTAAGAAGAACGACGATTTAATGTGTTTTTTGCGGATTCGAGATTGAAAACCAAAATGATTGATTTATTGAGAGTGCGCGAGAGAGCGTAGGGGTAGAAGCGTCTTTTTCATAAGTTGGTCGTTTTTGTTTTGAACATAAGTGTATTTGAATGTGTTGATCAATTGACGCGGTCAAGTACTTAAATTGTATGCAATATACACGCGTCATTCAGTCATTAATCGTTCTCATCCGACGTTTCATATACCTCTTTTTTTATCGTAAAATACCAGTTTACTGAAATCCGACTCTAAATAAAAATTAAAGTTAATTATTAGGTGATTTTTTTATATAACAATCAAGAATTCATCAAATCTATTAGTAGAGCTTTTGTCAAACTGAACATGACCGTCTATCATTACATTAGACACTTTTATCGTTAGACATTCAAATTAGTGTAAATTAGCATAATTTGAATATATATAGTAAACGAATCTGGTGAGAACTGTTCTTAAAACGAGAACTTCTTTTAAAATGCGAACTAGTCTTATGAACCAAATTGTACGAATTGTGCACCAAAGTCTGTTGAAAAGTGCACCAAAATATGTGAAGTTGTGCACCGGAATTTTATTGAGTAATGGACTTGTTTTTTTCTAAGTACAATAGCAATGCACAATATTTGTGCACCAAGTTGTACGTGTTTGTGCACTAAAGTCTGTTGAAAAGTGCACCATAATATGTTGAATTGTGCACCCATTTTTATTTAGTAGTGCACTTGTATTTTTTTAAAATACAATAGAGTGCACAAACACATGAACCTTCTCAGTGCACAAACACATGAACTGTGATGCACAATTACTTGTAACGTGGTGCACATTAATTTATGACATGGTGCACTTGTATTTTATTTAAGTGTACACTTGTATTTTATTTAAATAGTGCACAATTATTTCCAACATGATGCACATGTATTCATAACATGGCGCACAAGTAAGTGCACTGACTAATCAACGTCGGTCAACAACAATCAACGGTGGTTAATGCCGGAACTCCGTGGGTCAATGAGGGAGACCAGTTGTGCACCCAAATATGCGTACTTGAGATTGCTAGTGCATTGTGCACTTTCTCGTTCTTGTGCATCTTGTTGCACAGACTTGTGCACCAATTCGCATTTTAAGAAAGTTCTCATTTTAGCAAAAATGTTCTCACAAAATCCGCATCCTATATATATATGACAATGAAAACAACGTATGTGTTATTTGCATAATGGCACTAAAGTGAAAATAATCAGATCCAAAAAATAAAATAAAGTGAATTTGTTTGTTGTCAAGCTAAGCTATATTTTTTTTGGTTCTAAAGCTAAGCTATATCTTATAGAATACTAATTAAAGATGCAATGTGCTCCCTGATCCTTGGAATTGTTTACCAATTAAAGTTTGTGGTCATATATTAATTAGTTTCGTTGCTTTCTTTTGGCTTCTAAGAAAATCATGCAATAAGAGGGGATTATTCCTCTAATAAACCCTTGCAACCATGTCTTCATTTACAATTTATATTAGTTAACCGATTCGAGTTAGTATTTTAAGTCGTTTAGTTTTTTGTACATAAAAGGATTCATGATGTATATTAAAAAGCAAACTTAAATTCCTCCCTAATCATTCATATCAATCCATATACGTCTTGTCGAATATAACGAAATTCTAGTGTGAATAAAGTGACCGTCCATTGGCAATTTGGCATATTTGGTTTGATATATTGCTATTTTTTTTATTAAATTAAATAAAGATATATATGAATCTAATTCCACGTTTCTTTTTTCTTCTTCTGCCCACGTCCTCGCAGCATATTGAGTTCTGATCATATGTTACCGTTCCATGCAATAATGCAAATGCCTCATATATGACGAAAAATCCTTACGTCACCACCCATGACGTCATATTCTTCTCCCTTCCTGAAACACCTCATCAACCTTGAATTTGTTCGGAGTAGTATTTTCCAAAGATAGAGTGATAATACTGATGAAAAAAAATCTTTATCCACCAATGTAAATGAGGTGACTCTTTCCCAAATGCTCCATTTTACCTAGAGATGGCACGGTTTTGGAACCGGAATCTCCGGTTCCAAAACCGGAAAAATGAAAACCAGAACCAGAACCGAATTAATCTGAAACCGGAGGTTTCGGTTCCGTCTGGTTCCGGTTTCGGTTCCGGTTTTATCCGATTCCGGTTTCGGTTCCAGAACCGGAAAAATACACTTTTTTATATATAAGAAGAAAAAAAAACATTTTTTTGTAAAAAAATATAAAAGACATATTTTTTTAAAATAATGATAAAGTGAACGTTTCTTTAAACTTAAAACATATATATTTTAAGACTTAAACTTAAATTTAACTTAATTTGACTTATAAAATAAATTGATAGGAAATATATATATATATATATATATATATATATATATATATATATATATATATATATATATATATAACATGAGAACCAGAAGTTTATCCTCCGGTTCGGAACCACAACTTTTAAAAAAATAATTAAAATAAAATGCTTAAATCCTTAAAAAAAAAAATTAAAATCATAACACCTAACCACGACTTTCTAAAATAAGGTGTTTAACTTATGCCTCAAAGGCATAGAAAAATCCATTCATTAATTAGTCAATCTTAAGAGATACTCTAACTCTGTAAGTGTATATATAATATGGTATGGAATTGGTATATAATGAATTGTAAAATCAGAAAAGCAAAAATTAAAGATAACCACATGAAGCAGGCCAGCCGGCCAGGTAATAAAGCGGAATTCTTTTATTTTTTCTGGTAGATAAAGCGGGATTCTCTTTTTTTTTTTGGGTAGAAAAAAAACGGGATTCTCTTGTGATGGTAAACAAAACATTAAAATCCTCCTATAAATAGTACGTTTGTACCAGACCCATCTTCTAATATATGCACGCCAAAAATTAATTAAGATTATTAAGGCCATGAGAGGTAAGGCGCAGCTGCAGCATGCCGGAACCAAGAAAGGCGCGTGGAGCCCCGACGAAGACGCCAAGCTTCGCGAGGTCGTCTGGGTGTACGGCCATGGACGCTGGAACTCTCTTGCTCAAGCTGCTGGTATATCTATCTTATTGCAAATTATATATTTCACATCATCCAATATGTCACACTTTTTTGTTACTCTACTTGTAAAAGCTATGCTTACCATCGGATTTCTGTAAATTTTTATATAGTTTAATTTGTAGTTGATTTCAGCAATGACCATATATCTTTAAAAATATCATTAGTATAGTAATTAAGTACTACACAAATCTAGCTTCACTTTCGGTTTGATTTAATCTATTTGACAAGATTCTTGCATATATTTCAGGGTTACAACGAACGGGAAAGAGTTGCAGGTTAAGATGGCTGAATTACTTGCGCCCGAATGTTCGACATGGAGGATTCAATCTCGACGAACAACTTTTCATACTCCAACTCCACTTATGTTGGGGCAATAGGTACATATAACTCATCGATCATCGCTATACATTATTCATTGACTGATATGTTTATTCACAAATAACGTGACATGTCCATAGTATAACTCATCAAATTTGTTTCCGGGGAAAAAACTTAGGTGGGCAAAGATAGCGGAACAACTGCCTGGAAGAACCGACAACGACATAAAGAACTATTGGAGGACTCGGATCCTAAAACATGCTAAGCATCTCAACTGCGACGTTAACAGCCCGCAGTTCAAGCACGCCGTTGGCGACGTTTGGATCCCAACACTAGTGGAGCGGATCACGTCCGGATCCGGATCCGAATCCGGATTGTACATGGGCCACGCCCATCTACCCTTAAATTCCCCTCGAGATGTTAGTGGGCCGGATGCTACTGAAAAGCCCATGCCCGGGTGTGGAGCAGTAAGGTTGTCAGAGGATGTTATTGGGCCAGTGGGCCTAAATCAAGCCCAAAATAGCCCATTTGGCATGGGAAATGGACCGGATTTTGACCCGTTTGTTTTTGAATCAAGCAGTCCTTTATGGACTCCGTGTGAGTTGGAGTTTGAAATGGAGCTACGGCAGTGAAGAGGACTAGCACGAATCTTAAGGCCTAGCATAGTTTTATTCTATATAGATGCGTATACAAAGGTGAGCGATCATGGTCATATACTACAAATAAGGCTTGCACAGAATGTACTTGTAGTTGTATTATATTATTGCTAAAACTCTCTTTCCTTGAAGCCGACCCTTCTAGCAATATAATAGAAATGCACATGAAACCCCCCATCAATACAAATTAACTACTATGTTTAATTTGGCACATCCGTATAAGGTTTTATTTTCGATCACCTTGTTAGCATGTTTTCCTTAAAATCACACGCATCAAAATTCATATTCAACAAACACTCAATATCCCATGGACACTGTCAGATTTGATTAAGAACATCCACATTACCATTGTTAATGTTCTTAATCAAAACTGGCAGTGTCTATGAGATATTGAAATATTAATTTCTGATATCCTGTGTGTTTTACAACTATTTTTTTCAGTGCAGATTTTTCATGTCTTCCGAGAAACAAACGTGGTGGCCAACTTCATCGCTAAGACGGTCCAGCAGAGTTCCTTGGAAGATTTTCGAGATTGTCTAGAATTTGTAATTCTCATCCGTAAGGATGCTATAGACTGAGAAACCGGCTCTTCTGTGGTTTCCAGTCTAATTTTTACCTAATCAAAAAAAAATATTCAACAAACACTTATTTTTCGGTATGAGGTCAAAGGCCACAAGATGTAGTCAATCTGTTGGAGCCTTAACGTTCTCTCTGGTTTTGATGATGATCAACACCATTAGGTTTTATGGTTTTTGTTATTCCTATGAGTTTCAGGTTTTATGAAAGAATTAGGAAACAATAAAAATCATGTGAAGAAGAGAAAGCATAGGAGTGCAACAGAACGTTGTGGAAACAATCAACTGTTACGCGGAAGCAAATTAGAAACATGAAGCGCGCGTATATTTCATATAAGGAAACTTTTATACATGGAAACATCATATGAGGACCAATGCGTGAAAGCAGGAATTGCCAGTTGTTACCAGGATAAGACCGCTACACAAGGAAACAATATTTGAAGATTTAGTTGAAGAGAGAAGTGAGATCTAGCGTGTCTTAGGAATGTTTTTATATGGAAACTATGTGTTTATGAGCTGGAAAGAAAATCTTACACGATTACCTTGTATGACGATTGATAGATATTTTAGGTATTTAGTAAGGAGATCTTATCCAGCACTATAAATAGATGAGTTTATCTTAAGGAAAGGCATATCAGCTACAACAACCGAATCATATAACCAAGGAGCTACTGCAAGTTGAGATCGAAGATTCAAAGGCAAGGTACGAACTAGTGTTGTGAGTGCTTGCTTAGAGTCTTGTTGTGTTCTAGTGTCATTGTGAGTTGATTACACTCAAAGTCTAGAAACCTAGGATCTGTGTGAGAATAGGTAGAGAGAAGACTTGTGAGATTGTACAACTTATTAATAATACAAGTATACAAGGTTTGAAATCCTCCTAGGATAAAACCTAGAGGTAGAGATTTTTCTCTTTTCAACTAGTTGGTTAATAGAGTTTCCTCTATAAGGAACTGTCTTGATTGTTACTCTTGAATCTATATTATTTTCGCTGCCCAGGGAACAGTAACATCGTTCTTGTCTAACACACTACGATTCAACACAATCCATTCGAATCGAAGACTAAAACATGCGAGCGGTGCATGTTCGTGGACAGCCCAAGGCAATTTTGCGTCGAAAACGACTTTCTTGCTATATAGATTGCCCTCAAATATAAATGCAACGGTGTTTCTAGTGTGTGTTTATGAGCACATGCTAACAAGTTAAAATATGTAAATATCTTTAAACTATTTCCTAAAAGGAAATGAGTAAACCCTTAACAAAAAAATAAACTCATGACTAAAAAAATTATTACTAAAAATAGAGTTCTTAGATTGTGCCCATAGGCACACACTAGAAAAAACATAAATGCAATCACCATCATCAATATCGTCCACATTTATTTGTGGGAAGTCAATTGTGAATTTCATATTGAAAATGTGAAGAATCCAACCCTAATATAAATAAGTACATAAATAGACTTTTCCTTTTATTGTCAATTGATTTTAAGATAAAATTTCATTAGGCTTATGTGCTGGGCTTGACGGTTGGGCCCGTAACGATACCCTCTCAACACCATTAGTAGATCAACACACTAAACCTGCACTTTAACTTGGATTGCTAGATTAGGGTGTGAATGGTATGCCATTGCTGTAGAAAATGTATACCAATGCAAAATCATGGCATGATTTAAGTTCGATATACACTAAGGGCCTATTTGGTTTGAATTTATGGAAATGGCCGGTACGGAAATGAAATGAATTTAGTCCGCTTTAATGTCATTATTCATTGATCACAATGTAAGTCTTGACTTAGGGCTCCTTATTTTCCATACAAGTATGGACATGTGACTCACTATGATGTAGTTATTCATTTTCCCAATACTAAGGTGAATTTTAAAATAATGAAAATCATTCTCTTCCTCCTTCTCTTGGCACACAAATTTTAGATTCTAAGTCAAGATGAAAATTTTAATCAATATATCATGCATGTTAAAGTTGAGGCGGAAAATAATCAATGTATCATACATTTTAGAGGCCTGCGGAGGCGGAAAATAATCGAGGGCCCTAAAAACGTATAAGTTTTCTCGTCGTATACTAGTATGACTTTTGAACATTAAATAAGGTCTTAAGTAACTTATATGTATTATTTTGACCATATATAGAAAGTAAACACACCCTAATCTTATCATCTTGTGCTCTTTTTTTTTTGTCAACTATCATCTTGTGCTCTTAAACTACGAACAAATATCTCATTTTTCGCATAAATGGTCATGCAATGTGGCATAAGTGGTGACAAAGATTCTCCCCTCGAAATGTTGATCTATCTAGAAGTATACAAAGTACAACAACTTTTTTATTAGAAGATTTAAACTACTTAAGTGGTGATAAAAGAAATGGAAAGTCAGGGGTGATTTTTCTTAATAAATGAAAATAAAATGTGATTTTTATATATAAAAGAGCTTCAATAAGGGGTAGTTTTTCTGTAAAACAAATGTAGATTATTTTCTGAAAATGAGAAAAAATATTGAAATGATTTTCTATAAAATTGGATAACAATAATAATTTCACGAAAATACTACGCTAAAAATGTTTTATGTAAGTTGTCCAAAAAAAATGCATATACGATCAGCAAACACAAAATTTCAAATGTAGGGTATCTGGGTATGGGCCCTAAAACAAAATATATATTTATGAGAAACAATTGAAAAAAAAGCATTAGTTGGTCGACCAAAATAATCCAACATCATTGTGCCGAACTCTTTTTTTTGGTCAACTTAAAATGGTAGTAAGTGTTTTATCACTCTGAGGCTGAGCTGTGGGCAAAGAATGGCCTCTTCTCAAGGGGTTTCTTTTGCGAGCGAGGAGAGTCGAACTTGCGTTCTCTTTCTCCCTGTCCGAGGTCTAGCCCGTTTTTAACCACTAGACCAAACCCCATTGGGTATTGTGCCGAACTCTTTCTACTCTTTTATTTTTTATTTTGCTGGATTTGTACTGATATATATTGCATTGGGCAATTTGGGCCTATCTGTAGTTTGGTTGTTATTAATATAGACTTGATAAATTTTGTAGACTTTTTAACTCTACATCTTCCTCTATATATAAATATGGTCGGGTTGGGCTCTATTGGACGGTAGACCCTGGGCACTCACCCATGTTGGCCTTGCTTCTGAGCCGAGCCTGACTACATTCATTTTCTGTCCGTTATCGTTTTTATAAGTACAAACCAAACAATGGCTATATATATATGAAACACGATGAGGGAGGTTCCCGAACAAGGCTTATAATGGGGACATGCAGACCTCTTTTAAGCCGTTGGATGGAACTAATGAAGGGTCCAGATTGCGAGCTCAAAACACTGTGTGTAGAGGCGCGCATGCTATTATTTTTTCGGTGGTAATTTTTGTAATTTATGAGAAAACTGGCCCAAATTTACGGCCATACCCCCGTCTTCTTTCCATACTCAATCCGAATTCAGAGAACTCAGTTCCCTCCAGCCTCTACCACGAACACAAATCCATGGCGGAAAGTTGAGGCGGAAAATAATCAATGTATCATACATTTTAGAGGCCTGCGGAGGCGGAAAATAATCGAGGGCCCTAAAAACGTATAAGTTTTCTCGTCGTATACTAGTATGACTTTTGAACATTAAATAAGGTCTTAAGTAACTTATATGTATTATTTTGACCATACATAGAAAGTAAACACACCCTAATCTTATCATATTGTGCTCTTTTTTTTTTGTCAACTATCATCTTGTGCTCTTAAACTACGAACAAATATCTCATTTTTCGCATAAATGGTCATGCAATGTGGCATAAGTGGTGACAAAGATTCTCCCCTCGAAATGTTGATCTATCTAGAAGTATATAAAGTAGAACAACTTTTTTATTAGAATATTTAAACTACTTAAGTGGTGATAAAAGAAATGGAAAGTCAGGGGTGATTTTTCTTAATAACTGAAAATAAAATGTGATTTTTATATATAAAAGAGCTTCAATAAGGGGTAGTTTTTCTGTAAAATAAATGTAGATTATTTTCTGAAAATGAGAAAAAATATTGAAATGATTTTCTATAAAATTGGATAACAATAATAATTTCACGAAAATACTACGCTAAAAATGTTTTATGTAAGTTGTCCAAAAAAAATGCATATACGATCAGCAAACACAAAATTTCAAATGTAGGGTATCTGGGTATGGGCCCTAAAATAAAATAGGCCGATAAACCGCGCACGCCGATTTTTTTCGTCTCGCACTCTCCTCTGGGCGGCACTTAGAGCCGTCCAGAAAACCCTTCCAAAAAACCGGTTTGCACCTGGGCGGCATTAGGTGCAGCCCATGCAAACCGGTTTTTTTATAACCCGATTTGGACCTGGGCGGCACATATTGCCGTCCAGTGTTTTTGATTTTGTAGAACCCGATTTTGAAATTTAATTTATTTATTTTAAAAATTAAAAAATGATTTTCTGGAAACCGGGTTAAAATTCGGCGGCACTGAAAGCCGCCGAGTCTAAACCCAAAAATCTGGGCGGCAAAACATGCCGCCCAATGGCGAATTTGAAATTGAAACTTGGGCGGCAACTATTGCCGCCCATGTGCAAACCGCCCAAAAATTGAAACTTCGGCGTTATTAAATGCCGCCCAGGGTCGTCTTCTCCGAGAGCGATTTGCAGAGTTCGAGAGCGAAAATGGATCCCGACGGCGATTATTCGGTTGATGACATATGGGAGTTCTTGGCGGAGGAAGAACTGAGGGACCATCAGATGGCGGCGGCGGGAGTTCTTGGCGGAGACGGCGGCGATGTACTAGAATCGACGGCAGATTCGACGGTGGCGGCGGCGGGGGGCAATCTCTGTTTCACGGGGGGCAGCGACGAGGCGGCGGAGGAGGCGGCGGAAGCGAGGCTGGGGGAGAGGGGTGGCGACGCGGCGGAGGAAGCGAGGCTGGCGGAGGAAGGAGGCGAAGCGAGGCTGGGCGAGGCCGAGGAGGGAGGCGAGGCTGGGTTGCACTACGTGCCGCCCACTATGGGGGAATCTGGGCTGCACGTGGTGCCGCCCAGGACCGAGGGCGAGGAGGGCGATATCGGGGCTTTTTTGGGCGAGGGGGGCGACATCGCGGCGGAGAATGCCTTCGACGTCGCGTGCGCGGTTGCTCAGCAGGCTATGTTAGACTTGGGCGAAATTCTCGTTCGCCAAAAGAGAAAATATGAACGGAGGCCAACTGAAAAGGTATGATGTTTTTTAAATTTGTAATCGTTAAATCTAATTTATTTAATTAAATTGTTACTGCACTTGTAGATTTATATACTTGGATTTTAGATTATTTAATCATTATCTTATAAAAAATAGTATATGTAATAGGCTCAATTATACTGTTAAATAATATTAAATATATCATTGTAATAAAAAATTTAATATATTGATTTTGTTTGTAAGAAAACAATATTTGGGCATATGTAAATATGTTATAGTGGGTAAAATGAATATAGTTATATTTGTAAATTTATTTTTTATTGTATTTAATCATTATAAAAAATAGTATAGGTAATAAGCTCAATTATACTGTAATATTAAATATGTCATTGTAATGCAAATTTTAATATATTGATTTGATTTTGTTTGTAAGAAAACAATTTTCTATATTTTTTATGGAAAAATAGGAAGTTTTGGGTAAGATCGCACGGTCCGATCGAGATAGTCGCCCTACTACTGCATCTGCTCGCAAGAGGAGGGTTGGCGGTGTATCGCATGGCCATATTGAGGCCGATAGTGAGGGCACTAGTGAGGACGATGTTGGTCCCGTCCGCTCAGATGAGGACGTGATTATGGAGGACCCACCTCAGCAGTCACATCAGGAGGACCCATATCTTGATGACTCACCTCAGCAGCGGCTACCTCTGGAGGAGTCACATGAGCAGCATGCCCCATCTCCACGTGAGGCATCTCAACAGGCCCCGTCTCAGCCTGAGCCAGCCACACAGGCCCTATCTCCGATTGAGCCACATCAGGAGACTCAGTATGGCCCATCTCCATCTCAGCATGCCCCATCTCCACATCATGAGCCATCTCAGCAGGCCCCGTCTCAGTCTGAGCTAGCCACACAGGCCCCATCTCCGCATGAGCCAGCTGAGCAGCTTCCTTCTTTGTTGAGGAACTTTGATACGCACATTGCAGAGCTGATATGGAGGAAGGCGTCGTTGGACCCACCCGAGGACGTTGTTAGGAGTTTGAGGGTCCAGACACGCCCTACGCAGTTTGCATTTTGGAGGGATCGTATTCCTAGAGGGGTCCCTGTGGAGGGGTCCTGGTTTTGGATTGCGCAGCAGACGGGGTTGACCGGTTTACTTGATTTGCAATTCGGCAATGCTGATCACAGCCTCATTTCAACATTCGTTGAGATATGGCATCCAGAGACGAACACCTTCCACTTTCCCTGGGGCGAGATAACTCCTACTCTACATGACGTGCTGATGATTTTAGGGCTGCCGATCGAGGGATTTGAGGTGACGTCACCATGGACCGGTCATGATAGCGAGCTGGCGGAGTGTGAGGCTTTGTTCGGCTATTTATTTGGGATAGATTCGGACTACAACTTTGATGAGGATGATGCTGACATGGTCCGCGACCTTAGGAAGGGTTGGGTCAAGCAATTCCAGCTTGGGAGGCATGTGATGAGGATGATTGAGGAGGGTGCCTACCCAGAGGATATAGCAGTCGGTTTCTTATGGCACGCCATATCGGCTAGCATCTTCGTTGACAAGTCAACGAATGAGCTGAAGACAACACTACTACCTCTTTTTGTGGACTGGGAGCGTGTCGTTCATACTGCTTGGGGTACTGGGGTTCTGGCTCTCCTTTATAGGAACCTCGAAGAGGGTTCTCGGCGCGGAGCTGCACAGTTCGCTGGCTGTGCACGTCTTTTGGAGGTAGGCCTTTAATATAGTTAACTTATAATTTAAATTATTAATATACATTATTGAATTGTTTTTAATAATGGTTGTCTTTCTCTGTACGCAGGTTTGGATTTGGACGTACTTCGTATACTTCCCAGGCAACCCTAACCTCAAGGAAGGTGCGGACGACGACCTCCGATGCGCTGGACGATACTGCATTGGCCGGACACCTCTCCGGTCCCTCCGTGACCAGTCACACTACAGACGAATTCTGGACGAGTATAGGCCAGAAGATGTACGTATTCTTTTTCAATTTTAATTTACAATAAGATAGCTTAATGAATTAATTTATGTTCCATCGTTTAGATGAGTCATCGGATAGTGAGACGGAGAGTTTGTAGTATGACTTTTGGCTTTATTGGTTGTTTTTAGCAATTTGTAGTATGACTTTTGACTTTTGTGTTTGTTCGATTTCACATTGGGATTGACATTCCAGTAATTTCTAGTATGACTTTTGGCTTTATTGGTTGTATTTAGATATTTATTCCGTCGTTTCTAATTTGACTTTTGGCTTTATTGGTTGTTTTTAGATATTTGTTCCGTCGTTTCTAGTTTGAGTTCTTTGTTTATTGGTTTTTTGGATTTTCGTCCGTTATTTCAAAAAAACACATGCATATTCTTAAAATACATAAACATACTAAAAACACATACAAATTCTAAAAACACATATACATTCACTGATGGCTTACACACTATAAAAAATACATACACACTGGAACAAATGACATACACAACTCTTGCCTTGTGGCCATTATCATCTTGACCGAATCAAGAGCCCAGGGATGAACCTCCTAGGACCACGGCGTTCATGCTGATATGCTCCTTCTCCTAGCTGCATCACAGAAAAACTTGAAATCCTACAAATACCAAAATTTGAAGATCCCATGTTTTTATTTGTGCTGCAGCGAGGAAAAAAGAGCAGATCAGCATGTACGCCATGGCCCAAGGAGGTTCGTCCTAGGACGCTTGACTCGCATATAAATGACATCGCCTAGTTGCGTTTGAAGAAATTAGGATAGTCTCTGGTAAAAGTTCGCGGCATATCATATCTCTGCTTTGATAAAATGGCTTGCTCCCTACAAAGTTTGATAGTACATAAACAACATTACACAAAAGATACGACATCAATGCAGTATATGATGTACATCATTATATAGATTGCGGTTATACCTACGCATCTTATCCAGATCTTGTAAAAGTTCTTGATTTTGCTTAACAAGATCTTGATTCTCCTTAACAAGATCTTGTTTTTCCCGCCACTGTTGTCGAATAACCGCGTGTGCTCTATCCTCGTACATAGGATCAATATACTTCCTGTATGAACACTGCATTTTTGGGCATCCCCAATACCTCCTTCCGTAGTTCCACTGTAAATCCCAAGTACGGACAACGGCTTTCAAATTACACTCGCATAGCCGATGTGGGGGGTTTGTTGATGATTCAGAGGAAGATGCCATTATTTGTTGTAGTGTTTGGTTTCCTACGAATGTCATGAATCTATCAACAAAAGTTCTCCTTATATATAGTAAAAAAGCTGGCTAGGCGGCTCACAATGCCGCCCAAAGGGTCCAGAATCTCACAAGTACCCTTCTGGGCGGCACACAGTACACTGGGCTGCACTGTGTGCCGCCCAATGAACCCTACTGGGCTGCACTGTGTGCCGCCCACAACGGTCACATTTTACCCTATTTTACCCTATTAATACGCACCCGCCCACAACTAGTGTACGCTTTAATGTTTTCGTGAACGTGTTTTTGTTAATGATTAGTAATATTGTTGTCGCGTATCGCATTTTCCAGATTTTTTTCAATTCGAAAAAACAAATGATTCAAAACACAATATACGATCAGTCTCAATCAAACTTTCACACAAAAGGAAATACAATATCATATATAAAGTCGATTACAATCCAAAAAACCTAGGTAAGTATGTCAGGTCGCCCATGATATGCTCGCTCCTCTACATAATTCTTGAACCTATCCTTAAAGCGCTCATGACTATCCCATCCATCAACACTTGGATCCTTGTAAATGCGCCACTGTCTTGGAGGCGGTGGAATGGGACAATGGTCATTAACAAGCCAAATCTGTACACGTAAACAATACAGTTATAAAAAAAAATTATGAAAGAATAAGTAAATACGAGAGAGTATGACTCCACGTACCGGTACGTAATGGTCTCTCCTGCCTACATGTGCTATCGCATAAACCTTTGTCGGAGGCTCGGCACCCGGGGGGCCCCACAATGGAAGACATGTGTGCGGTCCGAACCATGATAAGACAACAACAGCCACTTGGTGTTCCGTGGCAAACGCCAACCCAGTAATAGGCATTACACACCAGAAGTTTGCCGTGCACGGTGAAGGAATATAATTCAATTTCCTAACAAATTCTTCCAACGTCAACGCTTCCTCCGCAAACATCGCTACGTAGTTGGCTCCATGTGCCTGGACGTGCTTCGAAAGCCCTAACCGGACATCAATGTACTCGTCTTCTTGGCGACATAGCAAAACGGCAAGAGAACGGAACCCACAATGACCATCACCTTTGACATTTTGAACTCTAGAAATGTAGGCGAGCATGAAATGATCAATATTCTCGTGTCCCCAGTTGAAGCCGAGATACTTGACCGGCTTGTTTGAAGCCGACTTGGACTTGCTTGAAGCAGATTTCGGCTTTGCGGGTTTAGTGGCACTCCCCTTTGCTGTTGAAACTCCACTGTGAGGTCGTCCGCTAGAAGGGCATCCTTTCGATCCCTTTGATCCCACAGACGATTTCACATTGGTCGTCTCTTTCTCTGCAAGCTCATCCTCCTCATCCACTCCCAGCTCCTCACCCTCCATCTTCATCTTCTGCTTCTCCTTCATCTTTTTCATTTTTGCATCCACATGCTCGTCCCAACCCATTTTCCTCTTGGTACCGGTCTTTCTCGCATTCATCCTAGGCCTCCCCTTCTTGGTCTCACCAAGTGGCGGGTCTTGAATATCGCACGATGTAGGGTCCTTTGACTCACCCCACTTTTCCACCATCTTCTTCAAATCAAATCCCTCAACTGTCCCACATAAGTACTCTTCAACGAAGTCATCCACCGTGACATTGTCCGCTATCAGTGAAACACCATCATCGACATCAAGATCCTTAGCATCCACCCCTTCCCATTGGATCTGCTTCCAGAAAATATCAACCTCTTCAGGCACTAACGGGTAACCCGTCTCCACGTAGACCTTAATTGTGTGTGGGCAAGGCAGCCCTAGTGTGGACCTCCACCAAAAATCATCACATTTGTTCCCAATTTTTCCCTCCTTTGCTAACACAGCTTGGGCATACAACATTCTCAGGCATTTTTCAGAGCACTTTTCAAGGATGCGCTTGAAGAACACCTTAACCCACTCAGGGCCATTCACTATCTTCATGGGAAAGGCAGTGCAGTTCTTGGTCATCTCAAATCGGATCTTCCGATGCTGATCAACAAACATGTTGTCGATGTGCTGCACAATTGTGTCGAACCCTCCGACGGATGTCTCAATCATGTCCTTAAGCATAGAATGCTGACCCTCAACCCTGACAATAATATATTCGTATACAATTAACTAAATAAATTTTATAACCCAATTTGATTGCAAATGTTTGTATGAAAGTTACCTGTTTGATGTTCTTGTGGCAAAATGGAGAACATCATCACACCATGCCGCAACCAGCTTCTTCTTATGCTCATTAAACCAAGTTTGCTCCACATATCTCACCAAGCCTTCACTCCATATCTCCTTAAAGTGAGCAAGCCTCTCTCTGTACTTCTCCTTTGTGTGAAACCTCATCACCCGACGAACACTTCCCGAGAATTTCTTCTCGTCAATCTTCATCGTCTTAGCATATGCCTTCACATTACAGTCTACATGGACCTGACACAAGTGATGACGAACCTTCGGAAACACCAGTTTGGCAGCCTTGATCAGTCCTAGCTCTCGATCAAACATGATGCATACGGGATTTTTCTCCCCGTACAACCACTTCAATCGTCTCAGCGCCCATGCATAGTGGTTTGTCGTCTCCCTTTCCATGAACACAAGAGCAATGCAATATGTGTAGTTGGTGCAAGTAAACCCAACAATCTGGAATAGAGGCATACCGTACCTATAAATACAACACAAAAAATACTTTAAACACGCAGAAAATACCATTATCTACACATAATACAAAAAAGAGTAAGGTTTACCTGTTGGTTTTGTATGTCGAATCCATGATGACGACATTAGGGAACATGCACAACAAATGTCGAGCATCTGGATGAGAAATAAACAAGCACGCCAAAACCTCCTTCCCATCTTCGCTCGTCTTAGTAGCAGTGTCCAACAAATAGCCTTTCTCATTTAAATATCCCAATGACCATTGTGTCACATTCAGATTTCCCAGGGATTTCAACCTCTCCTTAGCCCTAACAGTGTACACCTGCTTCCTCGAAATCGTTGAACCCGTATATTCATTCCTAATCTGTGTAGAAATAACCTTGGGTCTTGCATCCGCCGCAGTATCAATCATCACTTTCCTACGCTGCTCCTTCGTAAGTCGGGAAGCATATGCATGACCGGTCAAGGTGCTCGAAAGCATATGGTTATGGGATCCACTAACAACCGATATGGTCCACCAGGATCTCTAATAGCATTTCCTTCCCTAAAAGTACCATGCAGCAAAAAGGGACAACCCTTCTTTTTTGACCTAGTTTTATTCACTCGTATTGGGCTGACCTTTTTACCATCGACTAACACTTTCTTCTTGCCGGACCTAGGTAACCCGAATATCTCACAATGAAATATAATATTTTTAGGCTTTGATGATTTAGTAGTGATCACCATAAAAAGACTAAAACCGACCCTTTGCACCCAATCTCTCAATCCTTCCTTACTAGGAAATATCTCAGTAGTAGTAAAATGGGATGAGAAGTCGATTGCTACAAATTCATCATCACTAGAATCACCCTATTTATATACAAAAATTATTACATTAGAGACTAATTAATAATTAAATTTCTACAAACTAATATCAAAAAATTAAACATATTTCAAAACAGTTCAAAGACTAAGTACATTTAAGATCTAATTATTTTATACAATAAAAAATACAATATTACATACCTTGAAGTACTCGGGAGAAATTGGCGCCTGCAAATCACCCTCATCATCTACAGATGTGTGCACGCTCGAAGACGACTCCGACAACCCCCTCCATCCAGAATCGCTTGACGACGACATTTTTTTATGAAAAGGAGTTTCAAGATTTTGATACAATACAATACCACCATCCCCAATATATATTGCCGGCTACACCTGTCCTGGGCGGCCCTATGTGCAACCCACATTTACCGTTGGGAGTGAAACGTATACTCCTTGGGCTGCACCTAGTGCCGTCCAGGACTCTCTTTTTAAAGTAAACTGGGCGGCACGTCTTGCCGCCCATGAACCCTGTCCCCCCAAAAAACCTGATTCACTGAACCAGTTTCTTGGGCGGCACTTGTTGCAGCCCACAACCCCGGTTTCAATGAATCGGTTTTTTAAAACACATTTTAATTTATTTTTAAAAATAAACCCAAAACTGAACCCATCATGGGCGGCAATTCGTGCCGCCCAAGGAACTCGGGTTTTCTGGGCGGCAATCATTGCCGCCCATAGGGGAGTGCGAGGCGAAAAAAAAAGGCGTGCGCGGTTTTTCGCCGAACAAAATATATATTTATGAGAAACAATTGAAAAAAAAGCATTAGTTGGTCGACCAAAAAAATCCAACGCCATTGTGCCGAACTCTTTTTTTGCTCAGCTTAAAATGGTAGTAAGTGTTCTACCACTCCGAGGCTGAGCTGCAGGCAAGGAATGGCCTCTCCCCAAGGGGTTTCTTTTGCGAGCGAGGAGGGTCGAACTTGCGTTCTCTTTCTCCCTGTCCGAGGTCTAGCCCGTTTTTAACCACTAGACCAAACCCCATTGGGTATTATGCCGAACTCTTTCTACTCTTTTATTTTTTATTTTGCTGGATTTGTACTGATATATATTGCATTGGGCAATTTGGGCCTATCTGTAGTTTGGTTGTTATTAATATAGACTTGATAAATTTTGTAGACTTTTTAACTCTACATCTTCCTCTATATATAAATATGGTCGGGTTGGGCTCTATTGGACGGTAGACCCTGGGCACTCACCCATGTTGGCCTTGCCTCTGAGCCGAGCCTGACTACATTCATTTTCTGTCCGTTATCGTTTTTATAAGTACAAACCAAACAATGGCTATATATATATGAAACACGATGAGGGAGGTTCCCGAACAAGGCTTATAATGGGGACATGCAGACCTCTTTTAAGCCGTTGGATGGAACTAATGAAGGGCCCAGATTGCGAGCTCAAAACGCTGTGTGTAGAGGCGCGCATGCTATTATTTTTTCGGTGGTAATTTCTGTAATTTATGAGAAAACTGGCCCAAATTTACGGCCATACCCCCGTCTTCTTTCCATACTCAATCCGAATTCAGAGAACTCAGTTCCCTCCAGCCTCTACCACGAACACAAATCCATAGCTTCTCCGCCTGCATCTTCTAATATTTTTGATATTTTTTATTGTATTTTGTATATTATTAATTGAAAACAAATAATATTAATATTATTTATGGTGGTTTAACATATAAATATACACTAATTTAATTTCTTTACATTAAAATGAAATTATGGATATTTAAAAGTATAAAAATGTACTAACTAAGATTATTTATGTTGTTCCATTGTAACCCTCCTTTCGTTAATTTGCTTCAGTTTGTTGTATTAATATATATGTTTATCCTTAATTTTCTTCAAGTCTATTATTCGCTCTTCATTTTCATTTAAATAACAATAATATAACAAAATACGTGAAATAAAATAAATTTAATAAATTTATATTTTTTATTTATATTAAATATTTAATATAAATAATATATTAAATATTAAATATAAAGATATATTGGTAATTTGATATAAATTAAAGAGTATAATTATAATTTAATATACTCCAATAAACCCCTCTAATAAACCCCCAGTAAAATTAAAAAAATGAGTGAGGCTTATTGGAGAGGCTTATTGTCAATAAGCCTCTCCAATAAGCCCCCTATTAATGATGCTTTTACAAGCACAGTCGACCGACCACTCCTCGTCTCCTCACAAGTTACGTGTACCAGCCACTCCTACAATCTCTGATGACGTTCGCTTACATCCAAAGGCGATTCCACCGGAGGAATGGAATTAAAAAATTCCGGTGACGAGAGGACTGAGGAAGATGCCGAATTGCACAGAGGCGTTGAATCCGAGGCTTATTTTTTGTGTTGTTTTGTTGTGTCTTAATTGCATCTTACTGATGGAGGTAAATTACATAAAATGTTGGTGAATTTGCAATTGATTATAGGCTGTTGTTGCCCCTTTCCAAATTTGGGGATTTACATGAATTTTAAGAGGTTCACCATTAATCACTTTGTTAGCGGAGAAGAATGCCATCGTTAGCAGGATACTGATGGAGGTAACAATATGAAAACTAGTAAGGATTAAATTTTAAAACTAGAGGTTCACAAATTTTTAAAATTTAAGGTTCAAACACTTTATATTAGAGCTTCATACACTCTATATTAAGGGTTCACAAACTTTAAATTAAAGGTTCACACACTTTATATTAGAGGTTCACACACTTTATATTAAGTGTTCACAAACTTTAAATAAGAGGTTCACACACTCTATATTAGATGTTCATAAACCCTATACAAGAGGTTCATAAACATTATACAAGAGGTTCATAAATCCTATTCTAGAGGTTCATAATCCATATACAAGAGTTTCATAAATCCAAACAAGAGGTTCATATACACTATTCTAGAGTTTCATAAACCCTATACGCGAGGTTCATAAACTCTTATATAAGAGGTTCATAAACACTATACACGAGGTTCATAAACCCTATTCTAGAGGTTCATAAACCCTATTTTAGAGGTTCATAAACCATATACACGAGCAGAGGCGGAACTGAGGGGGGGGGGGGGGGGAGGGGGGGGGGGGGGGGGGGGCTCGTGCCCCCTCTTTACCTTTAGTGTTGAGTATATATTTTTATTGTAGTATTCATATTCTGTAAAAGGGAGTTAGCTCAGTGGTCTTGTCTCTGTTGTTTGGTCTATGGGTTTCGTGTTCGAACCTCAAGCCCAACATCTTTAATTTTCTTTACCTACTTCGTAGCTTCACTTTTATCCCTTACGTTTTTTGCTATCAATCTATCATCATTACTTCTCTTATGAAATATTAAGCTGGTGTGTAGATATATAATTTGTTATTAAATATACAATAATTAAGTATATCATTAATTAGTACATTATAATAATATATATTAATTATAATGTTTTATTATTATTGGTTGACATTAAAATAGTTTGTTTCTTAACAAAGATGTACTGGTCTCTATCAAAATCCCTATTTACAAATAAGTATCAATTTATAAAAATCAATGTGAAATATATATTATGGATAATGCCTCATCTACATGTAACAATACCCTCTAAATTATTAGCATGATTAGTTTTAGTATGCTTTTGAAAAGTTAAATATCGGACTATATCTATATCTAAAAAAATATAATAAATCTTGTAAATATATATAAGATAACTTTAATGTGTTATGTTAAAGACTATATATGATTACATAGTTCATATTCTTTTATTAATGATGATTATATCCAATCGAACATCCTAAACTCTCCCGATCCGTCCCACGTAATGTGCCCCGGCCCCCCTTTTAAATTTTCCTGGTTCCGCCACTGTACACGAGGTTCATAAACACTATACACGAGGTTCATAAACACGATTCTAGATGTTCATAAATCCTATTTTAGAGGTTCATAAACCCTATTTTAGAGGTTCATAAACCCTATACATTCATAAATCCTATTCTAGAGGTTTACAAATATTCGTGCAATGCACTAAAAATACATAGGTCCATACATTTTGTACAGTAGGTTCACAAACTTTGAACTAGAGGTTCATAAACTTTATACTAGAGGTACACAAACATTGAACTAGAGGTTCACAAACTAACTTTATACTAAGATTCACAAACCTTATGCTAGTGGTTAACAAACTTATACGTAGGTTGACAATGCGTTATTAAAATGGACTAATGTACCTAGGTTCATACTCATACATATTATGCGAGAGGTTCATAAATTTTAAAATTCATGAATCTAAATAGGTTCATGCATATTATACTAGAGGTTAACAAAATTATACATAGACCCTATTCTAGAGGTTCATAAACCCTATTCTAGAGGTTCATAAACCCTATTCTATAGGTTCATAAACCATATTCTAGAGGTTCATAAACCCTATTCTATAGGTTCATAAACCCTAAATGGAGGTTCATAAACCATATTTTAGAGGTTCATAAACCTTAAACGGAGGTGCATAAACTCTAAACGAAGGTTCATAAACCATATTCTAGAGGTTTATAAACCATATTCTAAAGGCTCATGAACCCTAAACGGAGGTTCATAAACCCTATTCTAGAGGTTTATAAACCTTTAGTGTATTACGTATGAACCTTTAGTATATTAGGTATGAACCTCACACAGATATCTAAAAAATAAACTCATGATCCTGGATTTTTTTAGTGTGAACCTTTCTTATATTATGTATGAACCTTTAGTGTAATACGTATGAACCTTTAGTGACATAGCTAGCTAAAACATGAACTCGAGATCTTGGATTTTTTTAATGTGAAACTTTTTTTTATATCATGTATGAACCTTTAGTTTATTATGTATGAACCTTTCTTTTTAATACTGGGTCACCTTTCCTTTAGTTGTTTTGGTCGTCATGGGACGTAAAGGTCGTTGCTCAACTAATGTGATTGAAAACGAGAACCCATCAGGCTAATCTAGTTAGTGTACACAATGCACTCAAGAAAATAACCTTACAAAAAAATGAGCATTGTAAATGCTATAAATAAACGACGGGACCATATAGGTCACTGGGATACAAGATACAAAAGTTTCTGTTAGCTAGCAAGTACAACACAAAGCACTGTAGATGCATTGACACATTGTAATAGTAATAAGTTTCTGGTTGCCTCCAAGCTCATTTTTAAAGGAAGCGGGACTTGCGAGAGGGATGTCCATCTTTTTGAAGTCGATCTATTTCTCCATCTTCCATGACAAAGTCATCTCAAAGAACTAATGTCTACTGGTTAATTTTGTTTGAGAAGCCCAAAGGGTTTTTGTGAAATGTCAATCATCGACTCAAACCCAAAATTCTCAATTTCTCTTTGAAATTCATCCCAAAAATTTCTTTTACAAAACCCTAAATTCCAATTTCAGTTTAAAGAATGTATTGTGGTATTGAAGGCTTGGAAGCTCCCTCTTTGATAGTTCATTAATTATGTGGCAACCGCATCATCAATTTGAAATCAGAAACATATGTCGGGTTAGCATCTTAACACCCTACTCAAAGTTTGGTTATTTTTTACCTTTTAAAAAGTTAAGTTATTTTTTTACCACTCATCCAAAGGTTGAGTTATTTAAAATATTTTTTTCCAATAAAAAATGTCAGATCATATGCATCATGTTGGTTTTATTTCCATTGAAAATAACTAGGTGGGCGGAAATAGCGCAACAACTACCTGGAAGAAGCGATAATGACATATAGAACTATTGGAGGACTCATATTCTTAAATATGCTAAGCATCTCAACTGCGACGTTAACAGCATGCAGTTCAAGCACGCCATTCAAGATGTTTGGATCCCAACACTAGTCAAGCGAATCACGTCAGGATCTGGATCAAACATTGGGCAAACTCATATTCCCATGAGATCTCCTCAGAATGTTAGTGGGCCAAGTCCAAACGATCCTTCCATTGAGAAGCCCAACATTGAAAGTGGATTTGTGGGCTCGTGTGAGGATCATAATGGCCCTGTGGGCATTTTTCAAGACCAAAATATTAGGTCGTTGGTGTTTGATTCCACCCCATCTCTATGGAGTACAAATGATTTTGATTTTGATTTTGATTTTGATTTTGATTTGAAAGCTTGTAACTATGCAAGAAGTATCAACTATGGTGGTGAAGAAGACATGTTCAACTGGCAAGAACATATTTATAATGTAGTCTGATGAGTATATTTATAACTGTTAAACAAGGGATTTGAGTACTGTTTCTTGAGGTCTTGGTATACATAGCTATTCGACACATATTCGCATGTACAAGCTTTATTTCATACATCACAATTTTATCGATGAGCATGAGTGGTATATAGTTATAATAGTTATCAAAACATGACATGTACAATGTGGATATTTCTAGTTGTATCAAAATGTGTATATATACATTCTTGCTACATCTACACTACTCTATTTCGCGCATTGAAGTCACATACATGCACGCTTATATTGAAGGTAATAAGGTAGCTCAAGATTCATGAGCTAGGTATCAAGAGAAGATGACATATTATGGAAAGTGAGAAGCTTTAATTGGATTGAGGATTAATGAACTTCTAACAAAAACAAAGAAAAGAGAGGATTAATAAACTAGCTAGAATTCTTCGAGTTAGGTTTAGTTGAATTTTGGATGTAGGTATCTAGTACATCAAATTATAGTTTTCATGATTACCTACGTAAGTTAGTCATGGGAAACTATTTACGGGAATGGATGTGGATAAATTATACGGTAATTTGTGAATACTATATGAGGCTTGAAGTGTTTGGTTAAGACAAGACAAGAGAAAGGCACGTGACAAGTTATCACATTCTGTTAGAAGTTTGTTAGACAGATTCATTGGAAGTCCTCCCTTTTGTAACAAACTTCTCATCTTGCCCACTCTCTCCCACTCTCTCCCTTCTATGTATAAAACACATTATGTAATGCAAGATTCAATAAGAGTGAGAGTACCATAGTTTTCGCTTCTTCTTTTCTTTCTTTTCTTACACATTCATCAATGGAATCCTCCAAGGATTACATTGCTTTAGTGTGATTGTTTTCTTCATATGGTATCAGAGTAGATGTCCTTGTGTGTCTGCTTACTCAATTTTAATCTTGTTTATCCTTGTTCTTGCATTCTAATGGCGAACAGAGAAGGTAACACTTACAGTGATCCTTTGTTTCTGTCCAATTCGGATCATCTGGGGGCACAACTGGTGTCAACACTCTTTGATGGATCTGATTACATCAATTGGAGTCATGCGGTGAAATTGGCACTAGGAGCAAAATTCAAACTAGGTTTTGTGGATGGAAGCTGCAAGAAACCAGAAGAAGAAGGTGAATTGCTTGCTCGGTAGGCCAAAACAGATTACATGGTGAGGTGTTGGATCACCAATTCAGGTATGTGAGTTCAGCAAAAGAACTTTGGGATGAACTACTTGAGAGGTATGCTCAGTCGAGTGCACCTCTAGTTTTTCAGTTGAAAAGAAGTCTGTCAAATCTTATGTAAGAAAATGCCTCAGTGACAAATTATTATGGAAAATTGAAATTGTTATGGGATGAGATTAAGAGTCTAGATCCTATTCCAGAATGTGAGTGTAATGCTAGGAAATCTTGTTCTTACAAGTTGTCAAAGAGATTGATGGTTGCAGATTCTAAGAAAAAGTTGATGGATTTTCTAATGGGATTGAATGATGGCTTTGAGAATATTAAGAGCCAGATTTTAGGGATGGATCCCTTGCCTACTGTAAACAAAGCCTTTTATCTAGTACAACAGATTGAAAGGCAGAAACAAGTGACTAATGTGTCTACAATGGGGGATTCTGAGATAAGTGCTCTAGCAACAGGAAGACAACAAGGTAGATTGTCAAAGGAGGAGTATAAGCGTATGAAAAGTGAGAGGTTATGTGATTTTTGTAAACAAAATGGGCATCTTATGGATGCTTGCTTCAAATTACATGGATTTCCTAAATGGTACAAATGGTGCAAGACTCAACCAAGTTCAAGCACTCAAGGTCAGAGACCTAGAGCTAATACTGTTGCACAACAAGATAATCCACTTGAATTTGATGAGGTTCAAGAAAGGAATGCTGCTAATGTGTCAACAGACAAAACTGAGCAGGTTAATAGTGCTTTGATTTCTACTATCTGTCAAGAGGTGTTAAAGGCAATGAAGGCAAAGGTCATGCATAGTTCAATGGACTTAACTTTGTAGGTAAAGTACTTAACTCTACTGTTTTACAAGTCAAAGTTGGGAATCTGGATAGTAGTTAGGTTGTGGATATAAGGGCCACAGATCATATGAGTTGCAATGAGTCCTTGTTTGTTAAATTAAAGGCAGTCAATAAGACAGTGCTAGTGGGACTGCCTGATGGATCTTTAGTCAAAGTGAATAAAGTTGGTGATATTCTGTTAACCAAGTATATATTGCTAAGAGATGTGTTATACATTCTTGAATTCAACCAGGTTTGCTTTCTGTTTCAAAGCTTGTGGATCAAGTTAACCTTGAGGTTGTGTTTCATTCTAAAAGGTGTCTTTTTCAAGACACTTTAACTAAGTCAAGCAAGGCTGGAGGACAGAGATTGGGGTATCTACAAGGTGCATACTGAAGAAGGTGTTGCTGGATCATCTTCGTCTAATGAGAAGAGTCTCTACAATAGTATTGATTGTAATAAACCTAGTTCATAACATATGTTGCATTGTTCTAACTTAGTCCAGTTGTCTAGATTGCATTCTAGACTTGGTCATGTTTCTTTGTCAAAACTTAAGCATTTGACTATTGATGGCATTTCTTCTATAAAGGAATTGGATTGTGAGACTTGTGTTTTAGCTAAACATTATAAATTGCTATATGATAGGAGTATTAGTATTGTTGTAGCTCCTTTTGACTTGATTCATGTTGATCTCAGGGGGGCATATAAGAGTTTATATTTGGGTGGTGCAAGATATTTCTTGACAATTGTGGATGATTGTAGTCGAGTCACAATTACTTTCTTGTTGAGTAGTAAGGATCAGTTTTACAGAACACTAGTGGATTTCATAGCTCATGTCAAGAAACAGTTTGGAGTTGTGATTAAGGTGTTAAGGAATGATAATGGAACTGAAGTTGTGCAACTTCAGTCTCAACAATTTTTTGCTCAAAATGGGATGATTCATCAAAGATCAGTACCAGCTAATCCTCAATAGAATGACAAGGTAGAAATAAAACATAGGCATTTGATTGAGACAAAAAGAGCTTTGAGGCAATATGCACATTTACCTATCAAATTTTGGGGTGATTGTGTGTTAGCAGTTACACATCTCATCAACAAAATGCCTAGTTTAGTTTTATAGTGGAAAACACCTTTTGAGGTGTTGATGAAACATAAGCCAAACTATGATAATTTGAGAGTCATAGGGTGTCTTTGTTATGCCTTGCATAAAAGTGGTGATAAATTTGCTTCTAAGGCAAAAAAATGTGCCTTCATTGATTATCCTTATGGTCAGAAAGCTTATAAGCTCTATGATTTGGAAAATCATCAAGTGTTTGTCAGCATGGATGTTATTTTCAAAGCAGACATGTTACCTTTTCATCCTAGTCATTAGGACTCAGTATTTGGAGTTCCTCTAGTTGATGATGATGTGCATCCTTCCTTACCTCTTGTTAATCCAGATGTGGATGACTTAGGATTACCTACAACTATACCACTTCAACAATCTCATGGTTATACACAATATGATCACTATTCTTCTTTGGTTCCTGAGTCAACTACTTCTTAGGGTTCTGTGTCATTACCTCCTTCTTTAGAATTTTCTCTTCACATTGAGAAAGACTTTCCTCCCTTAGTAAGGTCTTAAGAAGCTCCTAGACAATCTACAAGAGCTTGTGTTGCTCCTCTCAAATATCAGGACTTCATTTGACCTACATTGCACTCCAGTGATTCTATTTCACAATCTTTTCCGGTATCTCAATGTAAGTTGACAACTTATTTTATTGCATATAAGGCTTCTTTGGAAAATGCTCTCTCCTTATATGAATTTGTGTCATATGGTCAAGCTACTAAGGATACATTATAGGTGGCAGCTATGCAGCAAGAATTAGAGGCCTTAGAAACTAATCACACTTGAGATTTGGTGAGTGTATAAGATAAAGTTTCGACCAGATGGGTCAGTTGAAAGGTACAAGGACAGGTTAGTTGCCAAAGGTAAAGGGAAAGATTATAAACATACTTTCTTACCAATTGCTAAGTATACTTCAGTCAGAATTTTCATTGCATTGGCTACTGCACATGGTTGGCCTATCCATCAATTAGTCATCAATAATGCCTTTCTTCATGGGTTTCTGGATGAAGAGGTGTATATATCCTTATCACAGAGTTACACTAAAGGTTCTCCAAGGTAGGTATTCCTTCAGAAAAGGTCTCTCTATGGGCTCAAATAGGCCTCTAGACAATGGAACTTTGAATTGACCAAGCTTTTACTATCCCTTGGTTTTATTCAAGGGATAATAAATCTGAGATCAAGGCAACTAAAGATACTCTTCATACAACCTTTACCATCAAAGATCTAGGTGTCATTAGATACTTTCGAGGCATTGAAGTGGCCAGATCTTCTCAAGGCACATTATTGAATAAAAGAAAATACATCTTAGACATTCTTAAAATTCTTACAGACACTAAGATGTTGGATTGTAAATCAATAAAGTTTCCTCTTTAGAGAGTACTTATGCTCTCTATTGATCATGGAGATATACTTGATGATCTTGAAGTGTACATGCGCCTCATTGGGGGATTATTATACTTGAATCAGACAAGGCCTGATTTGTCGCATGCTTCTCAACATTTGAGCCAGTTTGTGAGCTGTCCTAGAACTCTTCACTTAGCTATAGCAATGGATATTGTTAGGTACAATTGATCTTGATCTTTTCTACTCTTCATAGTCTTCACTTCAACTCTCTGCTTATTGTGATGCCGATTGGGGAAGTTGCTTTTTCTCTAGTCGTTCACTTACAAGCTATAGTCGTTCACTTACAAGCTATTGTGTTTTTTTGGGGAAGTTGCTTATACTCAGACTCTGTTGAGCTCTTGGATACTGTCTTTTGTTTCTTGGTCTTCCAAGAAACAAAAGACAGTATCCAAGAGCTCAACAGAGTCTGAGTATAAAGCTATGTCTACAACAACCAGTGAATTGGTATGGAATGTTGGTCTTCTCAAGGATTTGCAGCTTGAAGTTCCTCTTCCCATTACTTTGTTTTGTGACAATAAGGCAGCACAACATATTGCAGCAAACCCAATTTTCATGAGCACACAAAGCAATTTAACATTGACTGCCATTATGTGCGTGATCAAGTACAATTTGGGTTCATTGTTACATCACATGTGAGGAATCATCTTCAACTGGTTGACCTTCTTACAAAGGCTCTCGGAGAACACCAACATCACTTCTTATCCTCCAAGTTAGGACTTGTCTCTCATGATCTTAGTCCTAGGGGGGGGGGGGGGGGGGGGGGGATGTGAATACTATATGACGCTTAAAGTTTTTGGTAAAGATAAGACAAAAGGGAGGCACGTGACATGTCATCACATTTTGTTAGAAGTTTGTTAGACTGATTCACTAGAAGCTCCTCCCTTCTAAAACAAACTTTTTATCTTGCCCACTATCTCCATTCTTTGTATAAAACACATTCTGTAATGCAAGATTCAATCAAAGTGAGAGTAGCACGGTTTCCGTTTCTTCTTTTCTCTCTTTTCTTACACATTCATTAATGGAATCCTACATGGGTTACACATTGCTTCAGAGTGATTGTTTTCTTCATATGATCAGACTAGTACTTTCAATTCGTTAGTCATTTGATGTGATACAAGATACATTTTAGATCGAGATTAAGGGTTTGTTTGGGTTCCAAAATGTAATGTATTTTAATGCTTTAAATTGTATTATTTTACATTTAATGCAAAATAATATAACTTAATGCATTATTTTTGGAATCTAAATAGACCCTAACTGCATGTGATCCCGCTTGAATACAATTTGGTCTGGTTTACTACAAAAATATGAGGTTTATTTTTTCCTTATTAGCATTTCTCCCCTTATAACTAAGTAGTTTCTCAACATATTGCACCAACGGACAATAGCATACACTTTAAGTTACATCACATGCAAGATGCAGAAGTGAATTTACAATTGATTCTAGCAATGTTTAACATTGAGTGGATAATTAATGTGCTTTTCAAGGAATATGAGAATCTATTAGGATAGGTTCATTAGTGACTGTGCGCTCCTGGTTATTAATCATGTTCAAAAGTGTATTCGAACGAAGTTGGACTAAAAATGATCGAGAAATTAGAAAATGGCTTAGAAGGCTCATTTTGAGAAGTTAGAATTTGATAGTGCGTATGTGTGAAGATAAAACAAGTTATCCAGGGGATAAACAACACTAATACAAAATATTGATGGGTTACTCCTCCTATTGTCAATTGATTTTACGATGGAACCCCATGTAACACCCCTGATTTATGTCGGTAGTGCCACACGCCAGTGACCTCAGACTTTAATGTCCAAAGTCACCCTAGGCTTTAATCGAAACAATTATGCTTAAATAAATAATAAACATTAAATAATGAAAGAGTAAACTTTTATATAGAAACTCCATCTTTTATTAAAATTTCTCTCGTAACTTGAGGAGGATAGTTTACAACGATATTGAAATTACAGCTGAAGACTTTTGAGTAAAACCCTAAACATATGACTAGTTTATATACGTATTACAAACATATGACGCTTAAAGTTTTTGGTAAAGATAAGACAAAAGGGAGGCACGTGACATGTCATCACATTTTGTTAGAAGTTTGTTAGACTGATTCACTAGAAGCTCCTCCCTTCTAAAACAAACTTTTTATCTTGCCCACTATCTCCATTCTTTGTATAAAACACATTCTGTAATGCAAGATTCAATCAGAGTGAGAGTAGCACGGTTTCCGTTTCTTCTTTTCTCTCTTTTCTTACACATTCATTAATGGAATCCTACATGGATTACACATTGCTTCAGAGTGATTGTTTTCTTTATATGATCAGACTAGTACTTTCAATTCGTTAGTCATTTGATGTGATACAAGATACATTTTAGATCGAGATTAAGGGTTTGTTTGGGTTCCAAAATATAATGTATTTTAATGCTTTAAATTGTATTATTTTACATTTAATGCAAAATAATATAACTTAATGCATTATTTTTGGAATCTAAACAGACCCTAACTGCATGTGATCCCGCTTGAATACAATTTGGTCTGGTTTACTACAAAAATATAAGGTTTATTTTTTCCTTATTAGCATTTCTCCCCTTATAACTAAGTAGTTTCTCAACATATTGCACCAACGGACAATAGCATACACTTGAAGTTACATCACATGCAAGATGTAGAAGTGAATTTACAATTGATTCTAGCAATGTTTAACATTGAGTGGATAATTAGTGTGCTTTTCAAGGAATATGAGAATCTATCAGGATAGGTTCATTAGTGAATGTGCGCTCCTGGTTATTAATCATGTTCAAAAGTGTATTCGAACGAAGTTGGACTAAAAATGATCGAGAAATTAGAAAATGGCTTAGAAGGCTCATTTTGAGAAGTTAGAATTTGATAGTGCGTATGTGTGAAGATAAAACAAGTTATCCAGGGGATAAACAACACTAATACAAAATATTGATGGGTTACTCCTCCTATTGTCAATTGATTTTACGATGGAACCCCATGTAACACCCCTGATTTATGTCGGTAGTGTCACACGTCAGTGACCTCAGACTTTAATGTCCAAAGTCACCCTAGGCTTTAATCGGAACAATTATGCTTAAATAAATAATAAATATTAAATAATGAAAGAGTAAACTTTTATATAGAAACTCCATCTTTTATTAAAATTTCTCTCGTAACTTGAGGAGGATAGTTTACAACGATATTGAAATTACAGCTGAAGACTTTTGAGTAAAACCCTAAACATATGACTAGTTTATATACGTATTACAACTCTTTAAGAATATTAAGCCAATACCACACATCTTAATATTACTTTAGAATAAAAACATTCAACTACAAGCCTTCGTCTTCGATTAGTTACTTCAAATCGTCAAGGGCCAACCTCTGATGTGCCGTATAGGACGGATGACACCAGCCAACCATGCAAGGAATAGAAACGGTTGGTTAGTCTAATGAAAGACTACACAAGGGTGAAAACAGATTGGTTCTTATAGTCGTATATAATCACTACCCTTGTTTCCCGAATAAAACTCGGTAAACGGTATATGACTATAGACTTCTACTGAAAAGAAAGAAATGAATGCTTAAAGAGAAGACTCCAATGAATTGAGTCTTATGGGAAACTGATGTGACCTTGTCCGGGGAAAGACCACGATTCGCTGTCACGGGATCGATTGAATCCGTAGCAGGGCGTTCAACTCGTCGGAAAAGGGAGAAGGGGTGGCGGACTGTGGTGGAGCGAGCGGCGGAGCAGCGGTGGTGATGGTGGTTGATCGGCGGCGGATTGGTGGTGGAGAAGGAGGCAGCCGTGAAGGTGAGGGGGTGGTGGCTGCCATGGATTAGGGTTTGTGTTTGGTGGGGAGGCAAGAACTAGGGTTAGTTCTTGTCTCGGGTTTGCGGATCGTAACTGGATAGATTGGTAACCGAGTTAACGCGCCAGGATAATTCGACTAGGAACGCGTTAACTTTGTGACGTCAGGGCCCGGGTTTGCAGGAGATTATTCGACTGGAAAACAAGCTCTATTTCGACGTAAGCTGAAACGAAATACAAAAGAGAGTATTTATACTAGAGAGTTGACCTAATGGGCCAGACTCTCTAGTTACTAACTATGGCGGCCCATTTAACATAAATGGAAATCACCCAGAACTAGCAGCTACTAAAAATAGAAATAACTGTAAATAGAAAGTACTTAAGGAAAGAATGTCTCGCAATCGTAAGAACTAGAAATAACAAGTCTCCTAAATCTAGCTCGGGGGTAGATGTAGCTGTAGAGGAGTCTCAAGGTGGATGTCTCATGGCGTCTTCCTCCTCCTCTGTAGCTGACATGGAGGGCAGGGTCACATCAGAAACTTACATGAATATGTTTGGGAACATTATATTATCACACCAAGTTTTAAAAACGTCTCGTTGAATATTTGGGTCCTATACCAACCTCACCGCATAATGCGAATCCAGATTGGAAAGGGGACTTACTTTAGACAAGAGACTGGGCGGGTTCCACATTGTACTTCTCGCCCGAGGTATATTAATTATGTGTCATGCAACACTTATCTTATATAATTTCAAAACGTACATTAACGTTAAAGCTTTTATTATCCACAACCGATCTCACAATGAGATTTAGAATGAGACGGATCTCGAGTTTCGACACTAGCTAAGTGCACCATCACTTATATAAAATAAGGCTAGGTCATGACCAAAAGTATTAGGGCAATTATCCATGCCAAGTTATAAAGAAACAGCTAAACCTCGCAAAGTAAATAACGTTCCTACTAATACTCGTGCTAACTAGCAATTATATCCACACCAATGCACAACAATCCGCACCAGTTATTATCTAGTGCCCTATAATATATATATATATATAAGGGTTATAGCTAGCATATATACAACCTAATAAAAAGGTTCATTTTATACAATATTTTAACACACAAGTTCCCAAACGAGAAATTAAGAATATTTATCCCAATTAATTAAGACAATAGATTAATTGTCAATTAAGGGCATATGAAATAAAATAGCAAGAGCGAACCGCCACTTGCCTTGAATCACGAAGAAGATGAACAACGTTTCAGAGATGGTTGCTTTCGAAAAGCAAATCGGCTCCTTGCTTTATTTTTGTTCTAAATGCAATTCCGAGACGTACTGAAATGATACAAAATGAATAAACTATATTAGATAATTTATTCAATATCACAATTTGAAGTATATCATGTCTTGGTTTCTAATTGAATTTATTTAACTCATTAATAAATCAATTTCAAGGCTTTTTGATAAAATGATTATTTATACGATTAAAAATCAATTAGTAGTATATTCTAAATAATAATATCATAAATAAATAAATAAAAAATAATTATTTATAATCTTAAAATTTTCTAAGTCAAAATATTATCTAAATGAATAGTCATAATTTACACATTCATAATATAAGATAATATTATAAAAATTATAATTAATTTAATTTTAATTTTCATAAAATCAAGTTAATCCTAAAATATTTTTCACTAATATGGATTAATTAATTTAACCAATATTAAGCCAAAAACAAATTAAACAAATGCCCAAAAATCGGATTTGTAATCTTTTGTGATTGATTTGTATTGTAATTGTTTTGTAATCTTTGTAATTGATTTATATTTGAATTAGGAAAAGATTAGTGCTAGATTTAGAATAAATAGTTTAATTTATGTTTAAACTTATTTGTAAAAAAAGAAGAAAAGAAATTGATGTGTGACAGTTTTAACGAGGAGATGTCATGTGACATCATCATGAATTTATTTAGTATATATATTCATTTTTTTTGTCCATCATTTTAAAGAAGCACAAATGACTAAATTCAATCAACGAAGGACATCTTCTAGTGTAATACCCACACCACTATGGGCCGGCCCATCACAGGGCTACAACCCATACACCCCAACCCATCTCTGGTGGCCTACACCAAATTAATGGTGGCCAGTTCCATCAGGTTGTTGGGAGCGCTCGAACACGAGACCTCTCCCCTTTAACAAGCGGCTTAACGCCCACTTGTTACCAATTGCGCTCCACCAGAGATGGGTTGGGGTGTATGGGCTGCAGCCCTGTGATGGGCCGGCCCATAGTGGTGTGGGTATTATATAAAAGTACACTTTATGTTGGTGCCTGACCTTGCCGACAACGGGCCTGACAGACACCCCGGCACTGCCATCCTTAACAGGCCTGCAGGCCGTGTACCCCAACCCTTCCCCCAACTGGGTAGGTTGTTGGTGAGAGTCGAACACGCGACCTCTCCACCCTTTATCAAGCGCCTAAGCACCTTGATACCAATTGCGCTGCAGCGCAATTGATATCAAGGTGCTTAGGCTCTTGGTAAAGGGTGGAGAGGTCGCGTGTTCGACTCTCACCAACAACCTACCCGCTTTGAGGGGAAAGGGTTGGGGTACACGGCCTGCAGGCCTGTTAAGGATGGCAGTGCCGGGGTGTCTGTCAGGCCCGTTGTCGGCAAGGTCAGGCACCAACATAAAGTGTACTTTTTTTGTAACATCCCAGGCCAAGCTACCCCAGCCACCAAGCCGCCCAGCCACCCAACGGTGCCGGCGCCGGTACTGGTGCCGCTTGGATGTCTAAGGGCATGCAGCCCACACACCCAACCCTTCCCCCATTTTAAATGGGTAGGTTGTTGCCGCGGAGGTTCGAACTCCCGACCTTTAGATACAAGGGCAATACCTTACCACTTGTATCACCAATTGTGTTGCAGCGCAATTGGTGATACAAGTGGTAAGGTATTGCCCTTGTATCTAAAGGTCGGGAGTTCGAACCTCCGCGACAACAACCTACCCATTTAAAATGGGGGAAGGGTTGGGTGTGTGGGCTGCATGCCCTTGGACATCCAGGCGGCACCAGTACCGGCGCCGGCACCGTTGGGTGGTTGGGCGGCTTGGTGGCTGGGGTAGCTTGGCCTGGGATGTTACATCTAGAGAATGATGAGATACCTACAAAATTAATGTAATTTTAGGGCTCGTTTGGTTGAATTTGTAAAAACGGTAACAAAAAAAAAACGAATCTAGTCCATTTTAACATCATGATACAAAAATTTGTATCTTGGCTTGGGGCTCTAAAATTTGTGTGCCAAGAGAAGGGAGAAAGTAAATAATTTCATCATTTTAAAACTCACCCTAGTAGCGTGGAAACAAATACCTTCATCATAGGGCCAAAAGAAGTGAGAAATGAAATGATTTTATCATTTTGATCAATGAATAATGACATTAAAATAAACTAAATTCGTTATCTTTCCGTTACCGTTTTCACAATTCAAACCAAACAAATCCTTAATCATTCTTTTCTAAGATCACATTAGTACATGAAAAAATGAAAGTGCCAAAAAAATATATAGCCGGTGAGGATACTCACATAGTACTAAATAAAAACTGTACGTTTGTCAACTACGTAGTTTCCGTAATCTTGAAGAGATTAAGACGACAATCACCTAATCTTAGAGCATAGGCTGCTTTCTTGTACTCGTTCCAAGTGAAGGCCTTGTATTTGTAGTCATAACAAGTTCCTTCTTTTATGGCTAGGGGTGAGATCCGAGCATTCAAAGATGGCGCCGCAAAGTATACCATCGACATCCGCCCCTTCATCGCGTTAGGAACCACAACCCTGTGCTTTACGCTCTCAAACTTCCCATTCGTCATCACCTAACATAATTCATTAACATTATATACATATGTACGTACATGCATAAAATTGTTTATCAAAGATAGAAAACACATTATACACGAAATTCACGTGTAACAAGACGTAATGTACCTGGAGGGTATCCCCGACCATGACATAGAATCCATGGGGATCGGGTGGGACACTGACCCACATGCCCTGGCGCGTGCAAAACTGGAGCCCACCCACATCGTTGGATCTTAGAATAGTCAAGATCTGAGGGTCGGTGTGCTCCCCGAACCCGATGCGATCACCACCGTCGGATGACCCATCATGGAGAGATGGAGGGTAGTGATTGAGTCTGAGAAGGGAATCACATTCGACGTCGCTGATTAGCCTACTGAAGATGCCCTTGTCTAGGGCCCACAACCCCTCAGCCACAAGATCTAGCAGCTCACACGCTAGCTTCATCATTGCTCGTATGTAACCATTTGCGGCATCACTGCCAACATAAGAAAAAAATTGTATTTCAATATAAAGTTTTGGGGTGATTACTTAGTTGGGAAATAAGAAATTATTTTGCATGATCATATGAAAAATTCGAGTCCAGGTCTTCGTAGCGACATGTATGGAGAAATTGATATTGGGAGGGTCTTTTCGAAATAAGGCCATGAAGTACGGATCGAACATAAAGCAACATTGGCCCATCGAATCGGACAAGTCAAAGACAAATCCAAAATAAATATAGGTAAAAGGAAATCGTGCGCACCTAATCATATAATTTATAGTGCGCATATGAGATTGTTTTATACACACGATTTTCATATAGAGATATCTATAGGAAGAACAAGTGAACAACTCAAAATTATTAATATGTGTTGGAACGATGATATTCCCTCTAGTTTTGATGATGATAAACTCAATGACACTTGATGGTTTTTAGTATGACTATGAGTTTCAGAAAACAAATGATTCAAAGGAACGATGAAAACCAAGTGAAGAATCAAAACAGAGAATGCAATGAACAAATAAGCCAACAATGAGAAACAACACGCTTGAACGAAAGAGAAAGAGAGACGCGCATTGTTGATCAGAAAAGGAAAGGGAACAGCGCAAAGGAACGCATGACGCGCGCTGTGAACCCTTGCGCCTGCCACATCTTTCTTTTATGGAAACAAAGATTGAAGGAGTAACTTGGGCCGCAAGAAATAATCTCGTTGAAGATATTCTGGTTATGATAGATTAGTAAAGATTGTATAGGATTATTTTATCTTATTTTCCTTAAGTAAAACTAGGGTAAATTAGATAGAATACCTAGACTATAAAATAGAAAGTTGCAAACTTCATTTGATAAGTTTTTTCACGGCGTTTTTTACAGACAAGAGCATTCGGAAGAAGAAAAGAACTTACAAGGACGAGACTTTGGTGAGTTGAGTACTTGTTAGGGCTTTGATTATCTTAGGTGTTGTTAGGAACGTTATATCTAGAGGTCTAGATATCTAGGAGTAAACTAGATTGAGATAAGACTTGCTTGTTTGTAATTCCAGGATTAATAACACAAGTAGACTTTCGAAATCCTACTAGGGAAATCTAGAGGTAGAAGTTTTTCTTAGTCAACTAGTTGGTTGATTAAGTTTTTCTCTCTAAGAAACTTTATCTCTTATTCTGTTACGATATTCCGCTGTCCAAAAAACAGTTATACATTTTCTTGTACTAACACACTCGATTCTAGAATATGAATTATAAATTGATAGCACACCAAAATACTAAATTATCATCATATATAAACCGAAAGTAGTACGATTTATGTCTGGTTAGGATTGTAGTCATTATGGTGATGTGGACTTCGGAAATGCGACTGAACTCGCTCGTAGCTGCGATCCCGTTGGGGAATCTTGTGCTGTTAAATTGGAAGAACATGTGAGTTGGGTGGTACGATATTTTTACCAAAAATGCCACTTGGCATAAGAGGGTAAGAGAGAAGTGTGAGGTTGCCAGTTGGCCAGGCTTTAATTTGACAACGATGGGTAGAATTGAAAGCAAGTCACGACTGAATTTTCAATCGGAATCCCATGTACTTTTGTGCTTGTCTTTCCATCTTGTGAACCCCCCATCCCAAATTCTATACCCATGTTTTCAAATTGTTAATGCTTACTTGTTGTTATATAAACATTACTAATTGAAATATCTTGGCAACTACTCCATATTTTTGAGTTATAGCTTCAAAACAATCTAATATCTCGCGTTAAAAAAATCAAATATCGAATATTTGGGAGAAAGTTTGTATATTTTCTGTAGTTTTTTAAAATTTGGCATTTTTTGTGTGATATTTCCTAGGTATATATGTTTTCTTACTACAAGTAACTAGATGTGATTATTTAATTTCTTATCCATAAATTTACACTTTGTTTGGTTTCATTTGTCACTCATGATTGCCAATCTATTAAAGAGGTGGGTCCAAATGTGTATGATTCTTAATTTTTTAAAAATTTGGCGTTATTTTTTGTGTGATATTTCCTAGGTATATATGTTTTCTTACTACAAGTAACTAGATGTGATTATTTAATTTCTTATCCATAAATTTACACTTTGTTTGGTTTCATTTGTCACTCATGATTGCCAATCTATTAAAGAGGTGGGTCCAAATGTGTATGATTCTTAGGGTGTAAATGGAGATAATTTTAGACTATTAGATCAAGATGAAATAAGGGCTAAGAGTCTAAGACTAAAGGGGTATAAATGACAAGGTGATATTTTTCGTAATTATCGAGTTTTTTGGGTTTTTTTTCCATAACCCTTTTCTTTATTGTGAACGCAATTTGTTAATGTACCTAGATTCATAAACACTATACTAAATGTTTATAAACTTTATACTAGAGATTCACAAACTTTACACTAAAGGTCTACAAACTAACTTTATACTAAGGTTCACGGACCTTATACTAGAAGTTCGCAAACTTATACTTAGGTTCACGTACAATGCGTTATTAATATGGAGTCTAATGATCTGTTTATTAAATGGGAACCGTTAATAAATTAAGCATGAACCTTTGATGTACAACATATATATGAACCTTTGGTGTACTATTTATGAACCTTTTTGTTTAATACATATGAACCTTCAGTGTACTAATTATGAACCACAAACATAGTTTATAGTAGTTAACCATGTACCTTTTTACATTTTGTATGCATGTTATCAGATGCGAGCCTTTAGTATATTAAGTAAGAACCTTTAGTGAACTGAATATGAACCTTTATCGTGCAATTCATATATACAACTTTGAGCATGTTCATGCTTGAAATTATTTTCATTGGTCTATGGGGTCCATATGTTACATATCAATATTCATGTATAGTCGTCCGAGGTTTATATTTATTCTACAAAAGCTACATCTTATTGTCCATATTGTGTACCATAAAAATAAACTAGAGCTCATAGATTATCATCTAAAGTTCGTATTTAATAACATCATGTGCACCAAAAAAGTTTTATATTTCATATTAAGGAATAAGGATGTTTAAAGACCAATTCATAATTATTGTACACGAAAAATAGATAATAAAAAATTGTAATGAAAATTGTAGTTATTTTTGGACACATGATAGAAAATAAAAATACATACTTAAAGTTATAATTCTTAAATCTTTGTATGTGCTTGGGTAATTAAACCTAAAAAGAAAGAAAAAGAAGAAGTGCTCATTGAGTGTTGAATCCACAACCTCAGGCCCGGCCTTTTGGGTTGTTGGGGTTGGGTAGTGGCCTAGGGCCCCAATTAATAAAGGGTCCATTAATATATAATCCTAATTATAATTCTTATAAAATCTTCTTGGTCTGGTGGTGAATAGGCCTTTTATTTTTTATTTATTAAAATCTGGATTTTCAATATTTCATATGGTCCCGAGTTTGAACAACAATTCTGACTATTTTTTGGGAAATTTTTTTTGGCTAAAATTACAAGAAGACCCACCTTTTAAATATAATTTTTTTTGTAACAACATACAAATTGGAATCTGGGAGGGATAAATATTGTAACATCGCACTTAAGAGAGATAGAAGGCACAATTAACTAACTATAGGAGTACTATACTAGCAACTAAAGGACGTTTGTATAACCAAATCATGCATAATTATCTTTAGTTATCTCTCTTTCATTAGTTTGTTCTTGTTTAGTGTTTAGCTTCCCACACTATTTAAATGATCACTGTAATGACGAGGTTCGATCTCATTTACCATCTTCATTAACCATCAATATTCGATGTTTATTTAATTTATTTTAGTAATCATTTTTTTATACTAATTGTGAATTGAAAATGCATATACTCAATGTTTTTTCATGATTTATAACTCGTGATATTTATTTGATATGAACTAATTGGTATATTTATACATATGTCTCACTAATTTTACCCAATATTTTCTAAATAAAATTTTTAACTTAATTTTTAAAAATTACACTATATTTCCTTATTTGTATTTATAATATGATAGTTCTTACTAATATTAATTAAAAATCTATTTTTTTTCAATTAACCCCAAGTATTTCTATAAGTTAAAATTATATATTAGGATCCTAAATTTTGTTTTGCCCAGGACCTACTAAGTATTAGGACCGCCCTGCACAACCTCCACATTACCCTCAGACACCTCCTACCAGGCTACCACTACCGTTTCCTAATTTAGTAGGAACAAAAATTGTTGTTAAGTGGACTTATTCTATTTAGGTCGCACCGTCCACACAAACGCGCAGCCTAGATCAGTCCGCAATTAACATATTAAATCCCTCCGTATTTAATCCCATCTCATCTATTATATAATACTAAAATAAAATTTCATTAAGATTGCATGACCCGTCCTTATAAAATAATTATTTACAGTTGTATATGGATAGAATTATACACATTTAAAAAATTTAATTGATCGAAGACTATAATTAAGAAACTTTATAATTATAATAGTATGTACAATAAAATGTTATTGTATTATATGGACAAAAATTCAACAAAAGTTTAAATAAAATATTAATAATAATTATACCAATGGACAATTAATTATACACGTAAAGGACTGAAAATGTATTTAATTTTACTTTTTAATGTATGATATTTTATTAAATGATATACCATGTGAAACTCATGTTTCAAAAATTATTGTCTTTCAATTTTAACATATAACACATTATGTTATGAATTTCATTATATATAATATCTTCATGATACAATATATATAATTAATTATATTATTCAATCACTGAAACTTTAGTTCATTATATTTTTTTTTTGTTAAACTCAACAAATAATTAATTATATTATATCTAATCATCAATTATTATATCATATAATTATTAATGTAGAAAATTTGTGTATGTGCATGATACACGAATTAAATTAGTTAAGTATATATATATATGTTAATGTTTATCAACATATTCAAATTATTATTATTTTTTCATAACATATTCAAACTTGTTTTCCAACTTGGATCGAATTAATACGACAACATGATTATATTAGGATAAGCTTTTGTCAAGGTTTCTTCGATCAGTTCTAGTTCAAAATATAAAACATACGCCATGATTTTTTTTCATTTTTTTTTTCATTTTTTTTCTATATTAATACTATACTTCCATCCATGAATGCCATTTCTCATTCACTTTACCGATCGATTAATACAGAAACCATTTAATTGAACAGGTATGATGCTTCTTTTCATATCTAGAAATTGAAAAGGTTTTAAGTATGAAATGACGTACCAAATCATTCATTACATCAACTTGTTTGTATGATTGCCTTATTATGATTCCAGCTAGCGGTTACTCACAGTTAGCACATCGCTTAAAGCCGCCATAACATGAACTAATTTCCGTACATTATTCACGCAAAAGATATTATAATTAATTTCATTTTGAGACTTGCCTAAATGATACTCCCTCTATCCCAAAATATAAGCCCTATTTGATCCGGGCACATCCGCCGAGGCGAGTTTTGTATCGTTAATATCTCTAATTACATAACCCTAAAAATTATAATTTTTTGATATTATTAAAGTACTCGTTGAGACGAATCAAACAAGACCCCACATGACTATGTTTTTTCTTATATATTGAAAGAAATCTTAAACCGAAACTTCAACGGTGAACAGTGATGCGTTCCCAAATGGGGCTTATATTATGGGACGGAGGGAGTATCATTTTTTAGAAAACAAAATTATACTTTCCGAAACTCCAAAAGAACTTAGGAATGAACACAAATCATATATGAAAGCACAAGTCGTTGTATACTGACATCATTACGAAATAATGCTGCATGGTGTCAACACTCACTAGGGTACGAATCCATATAGAATATTTCCATCACTTACTATATACTGCTACTGTATAAGTAATAAAAGCATATATCCTATCAAACGTAACATATATTTTCGATTTTAGGGCATAGGATAGGACCCAAAATTTGAAAAAAGAAACAGTGAATTTTGAGTTTAGAATGTTGGTGATTTTAGTGTCATCAAGAGACCGTTCCCTGTGCCATTTAGTGTGATCGAGATTCATACGGCACTATAAGATCTCACTTAGCTACATCACGGGTTTGGAGGTGTGGAGTACACACTCGTGTAAGCATACTTGAGATTCTGAGAGAGACATTAAAGATATGTGACGTTACCTATTTGGGAACAATGCATCAGAGAGGTTAATTGTGTCTTTAAGACAGATCGGCGTTACGTAAGGTTGAACGAGTGGTCATTCCCTGGAGAGATCAGCCGTTCCCTGGGTGGAAACGTCAAGTTCCCTGAGACATGGTTAAAGTTTCAACACGTGATAAATGTGTTGTAACCGCCTTGGTAACCGTTAGAATAACCGCCTCTTAACTACCTTAAATCAGTTGATAACTGATAGAAGTAGTTGGATATTCTTGGAAACGGTTGGTGGCAGTTGGAACGGTTGATAACCGTTAGTAACCGCTTATAACTGCCGTAATCGTTCCCTGTAGCCGCCCGAAAGCCTATATAAAGGCATTTCGATGATAGTGTTGGTAGATCAGATTAAACACATGAGTTCTCTATCTGAGTTGAAGTCATACTCCATAAATACATGAACATAGTTTAGTTCCCATCAGAAGCCTTGAAGGGAATTAGAGGGTTTGTCTTATCTCACTTCAGATTTTGCGGATTCCCTAAGGCTTAGTAAGGGGCAAAATTCTTATTTCGAAAAGTGTTCTCATAATTCAAATCTTATCCGAGTTACAACTTTCATTGATCGTTCCCTATTGAAGTCGAAGTCAACATCAAGAGAAGATCAAGAATTGCAGGGAACATTCGCCTCAACATACAATGTTCCCTTATTCAGCATACATTGTTCCTACAATCGAAATCCGAATTTTATGGTCAATGATGACTGTTCGTGAGATGACAACGAAGTTCTAGAAGTTTGCAAAATTCGAAGGGATGGAGTTTCGCCGTTGGCAAAAGAAGATGCATTTCCTCTTGACCACCCTCAAGGTGGTATACATCCTATTCACTCCCATGCCGGAGATAGTCGATGATGAACCACCTGAGGCCATGAGGAGAAGGAGAAAATGGGAGAACGATGACTACATCTGTTAGGGCCACATCTTAAATGGTATGTCTGACTCCCTCTTTGATGTGTACCAAAATGCTGAATCTGCCAAGGAACTTTGGGACTCTCTAGAGTTGACGTATATGGCTGAGGACGCTTCAAGCGTAAAGTTGCTTGTGAGCAACTTCAATACATATAAAATGGTTGACTCACGACTGTTGATGGAGCAATATAATGAGATACTCCGTATCTTGGGATAGTTTGCTCAACATAAATTGAATATGGACGAGTCCATTTCTGTGTCAAGCATTATTGACAAATTGCATCCATCATGGAAAGACTTCAAGCACATGTTGAAACACAAGAAGTAAGGTATTTCCCTTGTGAAACTTGGAAGCCACTTGCGTATTGAAGAGGGCCTTCGTTCGTAAGAGAAGGGAAAGGAGAAAGAGACTCCCAATTCTTCCACCATCAACATGATGGAAGAAGGTTCCCATAAGGGTAACAACAAGAAGGGCAAGAAAAGGCCGCACAATAACACAAACACCGGTCCCAACAAGATACCCTCTCCAAAGGGATGGTGGAAATGTGGGAAGCCTAGACATCTTAAGAAGGATTGTTGGGCTGGAAAGGGCAACGTTCCCAACCAGTCTACTCAAGGTTCTAAGGACCAAGGGCAGAAATCTCATCAAGGTCAGAAAGGAACGGTTCCCTCGAATGGAATTGTTCCCTCTTTAGTAACATTTCCTGGTTTGGACTTTGTTCCTAATATTTCTGAGGCCTTCTTTGTGCATGATGATGAGATAGCATGGTGGGTTGACTCGAGTGCTACCACACACGTGTGTAGGGACAAGTCAATGTTCAAGATCTTCGTTCCCTTGGATGATGGACGTGTCCTTCATATGGGAAACAAGTCAACTGTCCCCGTCTTAGGAAAAGGTCAAGTGGAGTTAGAGTTCTCTTCTGGAAAGACTTTAATTCTGGAAAATGTGTTGTATGTACCCAGAATAAGAAAAAATCTAGTCTCTAGTGCTATCCTAAACAAGTTAGGCTTTCGACAAGTGTTTGAAGCCGATAAATATATATTATCTAAGGGCGGTGTATTTATAGGACGTGGTTACCTATGTAATGGTATGTTTAAGCTAAGTATTAATAAAGTTATAAATTCAACTTACATGACTTGTGGTCAAGGTTCTATTTATTCTGAACATGTTATTCCCTCAGTGGGAACGACCCCTTCAAAGGGTGTTGTTCTCTCAGAGGAAATTGTTTCCTCTCTATGGCATGCTCGACTAGGACATGTTCATTATAAACGCATGCTTGATATGTCTAAAAATGGTTTAATTCCTCCAATTGATATGAGTATAGAGAGGTGTAGAACTTGCATGGTTACTAAGATAACAAGACAACGGTTGCCTGATGTTCAGAGAAATAGTGTAGTACTTGATTTGATACATAGTGACTTATGTGATTTTCATGTTTCTCCGTCCTTGGGAAATAAGAAATATGTTGTTACTTACATAGATGATTATTCCCGATATTGCTATGTTTTTATATTGCATGCTAAGGACGAGGCCCTAGGGAAATTCAAAATTTATAAAACTGAAGTAGAACTTCAGTTGGGAACAGTGATCAAAAGATTACGCACCGATAGAGGTGGTGAGTATTTTGACCCATAATACTTCCAATCCGTAGGGATCATTCATAAAACCACGGCTCCCTACACACCACACCAAAATGGTGTATCAGAGAAGAAGAATCGAGTTCTTAAGGAAATGGTCAATTCCATGCTTTCCTACTTGGGTTTAAATGATGGATTTTGGAGGAAAACCATGTTGACGGCTTGTTACCTATTGAATAGGGTTCCTAACAAAAGGAACAAGATTACCCCATATGAACTTTGTTTCCAAAGGAAGCCAAATCTGAATTATCTTCGGGTTTGGGGATGTAGGGCGGTTGTAAGACTACCTAAACCCAAGCGAAAGACTTTGGGTGAAAGAGGAGTTGAATGTATCTTTATTGGATATGCTGAGCATTCCAAGGCATATAGGTTCTATGTTATTGAACCTAACAAGTCTATTTCGGTTCACTCCGTGATAGAGTCAAGAGATGCCATCTTTGATGAAACACAATTTTCATTGACACCTTTACAAAAAGCCATTGTTCCCAGTAATAATGGAGACAATGATATTGTTCCCAATACAAGTGGCAACATTAACATTAATGTCCAACCTGGGAACAGTGAACCCGAGATCCGAAAGAGTAAAAGAGTAAGGAAGGGAACGTCATTTGGTCTTGACTTCCATGTTTACTTGGTAGAGGGAACAAGGGATGAAGTTGGATCCCAATACTTGCATTGTTACAATATTGAGGATGACCCAAAGATGTTTACTCAGGCAATGAAGTTTCAAGACATTTCCTTTTGGAAAGAGGCCATAAATGATGAGATGGATCCCATCATGGGGAACAATACATGGGTTTTGGCTGATCTTCCCCCTAGTTGTAAGCCATTGGGAAGTAAATGGATCTTCAACAAGAAGATGAAAGTGGATGGAACCATATATAAGTTATAAGGCCCAATTGGTTGTTTAAGGCTTTAGACAAAAGTATGGAATCGACTACTTTGATACCTATGCACCGGTTGCTAGGATTACCACCATTAGGCTATTGATTGCCTTGGCTTCTATTCACAAGTTGGTTATACACCAAATGGATATGAAAACAGCGTTCCTTAATGTATGCCTGAAGGGTTCGTTATGCCCGGACAAGAGCATAAGGTGTGTAAATTGATCAAATCTTTGTATGGACTGAAGCAAGCACCAAAACAATGGCATCAAAAGTTTGATGAGGTTGTGTTGTCCAATGGATTCAAACTGAATCAATCCGAAAAGTGTGTATATAGCAAATTTGATAGTTCTGGGAACAGTGTTATAATTTGCTTGTACGTGGATGACATGTTGATCTTTGGAACGGATCAAAGGTAAGTAGACCTTACAAATGCATTTTTGTCATCACAATTCTCCATGAAGGACATGGGGGAGGCCGATGTTAGTCTAGGGGTTAGGATAAGGCGGGGAACGGAGGGCTTATCATTGTCACAATCTCATTACATTGAGAAAGTATTGGAGAAATTCAATTGTGATAAGTACACTCTTTTGAAAACACCATATGATCCGAGTGTTAAACTGTTCCCTAACAAGGGTAAATCAGTTATGCAACTTGAGTACTCAAGGGTTATTGGGTGCTTGATGTATTCCATGACAAGTACTAGGCCAGATATTGCTTTTGCAGTAGGGAAGCTTAGTCGCTATACTAGTAATCGTAGTGCATATCATTGGCAATAGGTTCGACATGTACTTCAGTACCTTAAGGGAACAATGGACTTTTGTCTTACTTATTTTGGATCACCCTCGGTTTTGGAGGGATATTCATATGCAAGTTGGATCACTAATGAAGAGAATCATTCTTCCACTAGTGGGTGGGTGTTCTTTGTTGGTGGGGGTGCCATTTCATGGGCTTCCAAGAAACAAACTTGCATTAGGAGTTCCACCATGGAATCAGAGTTTGTTGCCTTAGTCGCTGCTGGGAAAGAAGCGGAATGACTAAGGAACTTGATTTATGAAATTCCATTATGGGAAAAGCCAATTTCACCTATATCAATCCATTGTGATAGCGCTGTAACTTTGGCTAAGGCATATAGCCATATATACAATGGGAAATCACGTCACTTGGGTGTGAGGCATAGTATGATAAGAGAGCTCATTACGCATGGGGTTATTTCTATGGATTTTGTTAGATCACAACAAAACTTGGTTGATCACTTGACGAAGGGGTTGACTAGGGACTTGGTTTCCAAGTCGGCTAAGGGGATGGGATTAAGACCTATATAGCTTTCTAGCGGTAGGATACCCAATTCCTTTCCAATTAACGTTGGGAACGAATCCAATTAACGTTGGGACGAAGGGGTTGACTAGGGACTTGGTTTCCAAGTCGGCTAAGGGGATGGGATTAAGACCCATATAGCTTTCTAGCGGTAGGATACCCAATTCCTTTATAGCGGTAGGATACACCTAGAAACTGAGAGCATAAAGGAACAGTCTCCAGATATATGCTCTTTTCCTACAAGTTTAGAGGTTGAAAGCAATTTCTTAATAGTTCCTTTAAAAAAGTGCAGATTGTAGGTGTACAATTGAGGACGTGTTCCTTAAAAGGATCTATCTATATGGGTGTGAAGTTTGGCCGTTTCATGAAGTTTGGGTTGACTTCAAAATGCTCATGAATGGATAAGGACTCAAGGTCATTAAGAGAGTCAAGTTAGACTATGGAATTATATAGTAATTCATGTGTGTGTTATCTTCATGCATCCAAAGAGGTTGATTGGTTTAATCCTTAGGACACCCTGATTCCCGGGTGTTTGAAATGTGTAATTACACTAAGACATAAATTCAATCATTTCGATATTTGTGTTTATGCATGAGTTTGGGATGAAGACTTGCTTATTTTGTGAATCAAGGGTTACACTAAAATGAGGGGGGATTGTTGGTGATTTTAGTGTCATCAAGAGACCGTTCCCATATAAGGAATGGTGCCATTTAGTGTGATCGAGATTCATACGGCACTATAAGATCTCACATAGCTACATCACGAGTTTGGAGGTGTGGAGTATACACTCGTGTAAGCATACTTGAGATTGTGAGGGAGACATTAAGGATATGGGACGTTACCCATTTGGGAACAGTGCATCAGAGAGGTTAATTGTGTCTTTAAGACAGATCGGTGTTACGTGAGGTTGAACGAGTGGTCGTTCCCTGGAGGGATCAGCCGTTCCCTAGGTGGGAACGTCAAGTTTCATGAGGCATGGTTAAAGTTTCAGCACGTGATAAATGTGTTGTAACCGTCTTGGTAACCGTCGGAATAACCGTCTCTTAACTACCTTAAATCAGTTGATAACTGATAAAACTATAGAAGTAGTTGGATATTCTTGGAAACGGTTGGTGGCAGTTGGAACGGTTGGTAACCATTATTAACCGCTTGTAACTGTCGTAATCGTTCCCTGTAGCTGCCCGAAAGCCTATATAAAGGCATTTCGGACTTTCGGTGATAGTGTTGGTAGATCAGATTAAACACACGAGTTCTCTATCTGAGTTGAAGTCATACTCCACAAATACATGAACATAGTTTAGTTCCCATCAGAAGCCTTGAAGGGAACTAGAGGGTTTGTCTTATCTCACTTCAGATTTTACAGATTCCCTAAGGCTTAGTAAGGGACAAAATTCTTATTTCGGAAAGTGTTCTCACGATTCAAATCTTATCCAAGTTACAACGTTCATTGATCGTTCCCTATTGAAGTTGAAGTCAACATCAAGAGAAGATCAAGACTTGCAAGGAACAGTCGCCTCAACATACATTATTCCCTTATTCAGCATACATTGTTCCTACAAACAATTCTATTGCTCTTTTGTGTGACGGGTTTATCTTTTTTACTACAGGATTTTAGTTTCCAAATTCGGATTCTTATCATGTTCCCTTAGAGTATAAGATAGAAAAACTATATGTTTTATTACCCTTTTAAAAGTGATCAAATTTTAACCCGTGATCTCAATTATACCATATTAAATGAACTAAAATTCTCTACTATAAAGATCTCATTCTCTAGCTACTAATAAAAACATCTCAATTATACCATGTAACAATTTGGATATAGCTAGTTTCAAAGTTTAAACTCTTAAAATACGACTATATATAGACACACATTAGAAACACCCTTAATTATATATATACCTGAAGTTAGTAGGGTGATGAGAGATGAAGTTGGAGACCTGAGAGACAGACATTGGATGAGTGTGTAGAAGAAGGTATTCAAGCTCACCCATGTCGCCATTAAACCCAATGTTCTTGCAGCCATAGCCAAAGGGCTTGACCGTGTTCGACCCGGCTTGTTGCTTCTCCCAAGCTGGCCTTGAGAAGAACTCAAGCCCAAGCTTTTCCAACCTCTCCACCACACCATTTGACACGCCATGGTTGACCACCATGAACATCCCATGCTCCTCACAAGCCTTCACAATGACCTCCGGCAAATCCTCGGGCCTATTCGGGTCGGAGAGGTCGATAACCGGGACCCCGAGAGAGCTCGTCTTCTTGCTCCTTGGGTAAGATGGGCTAGGAGGAGGTGGAACCACCATTACTGTTGCTCAAGTCAAATATCTTATGATATAAGATATAGAATATTGAGTATCTTGAGCAGGAAGTATGGAGATTGAGTAAATGGAAATATATATTAATTAGGGTTTTTTTGGGTAAGTTATGCTGTTTGAGTTGCAGAGAAGGTACGATGGAAGACATATATATATATAGCACATGGAGTTTGGGGGAGGATATCATCGGAAGTGTATTGGGGCGGAGGAGGATTTTCTTTTCTAGTTAGAAGAAGATTTTATTGAATAAAAAAGGAAGTCCTAAAAAAAGTTTACACATACGGCAAATACGGCAGTATCTCCAATTAATGCACTACCGCGTTCATGTTCCAATGTGGTTATATGTAAATTAAACGGATTAAAATTTGAAAAATTATAGCAATTTATTTTTCTTTTTTTTATCTTGTCTATGATTTAGAGATGTCATAGCCACTTTAGGCCTTATTTACCATGGCAGTAGAAGTAGCGGTAGCGGTTAATATAGTAGTGAGAACATTTGAAACTAGCTTAAATTTAAACGTTAATAAGAGTAGCATTAAAAAAAATAACATTTAAAATACTACTAAATATGAAAAATTAAATCTATCTCTACCGTTACTTATCAAACACAATTATTGTTTTTTTAACGCTAAATGCTACCTCAAACTCTAGTTTTATTGTCTTGCGAAATACACTCTTACTAATTAGATTAATTTTATTTTGTCTTGTCTTTGTCTCGTCTAGATCGATCAACCATGCTGCTCTACCAACATTACTTAAAAACTTAAAAAAATTCTAATATTGAATAAGAAATATCAAATCTATAAATAGAGTTTTTTTTAGCTTTACCGAAACTGAACTTAAGACACTCTCGCTCTCTATATGTATATATATATATATATAATTTTTTAACTTATAAGAGGCACTAGATTAATATAATATACCCCGGAAAAGTGAGAAATCGAACCTGTAAACTTGTTACGAAATATTATAATTAAGAACTAAGCTAAGAGTGTTTATTTACATACTTGTTAATATAGTCTAGGTGGTTGAAATATTACTAACTCCACCCATGGAGTTAATAAAAAAAATCCCTAGATCCATTTCTCTATTAGTTAAGGTGATGAAGACTAGTTCTAGAAAAGTCTGTGAAAGGTCATAAAGGTAAGTGCAATGGTTAACAATGTCATAAGTTTATATGATTCATCTTCGATTTCACTTTGAAGTTTGTCATGGGAGTAGATAGATGGAGACACCCTTCTATCTTGAAAACTCTTGCGACAAATGTTATTTGGAGAAGAAATAGAGTACACAATTTGTGTCCTACGTGGTCCCAATCATATATGTGACATCGATAGATTAAAAAATATACTAGTTACATGAATGATTAGTTGTAGTTTAAGTAATAGTATGAGTTATAATTGAATATTTAGGTAAATTATAATTTTTTTTACGAGGAAAGAATTAGACTAAACTCATACTCTCTTTGAAGTCTAGCTTAGAGCACCCTTACGGACGAGAACGTAAAATTCTAAAATGTACGTTATATAGATCATGCATAGAGAGTGAAAGGCCAAGAGATGCTAATTTATCTGCTGTGTGGTTTACCTCTCTATAAATGTGTCTGAAATGGACATCCGAGAAGAAACGACTTTCGAGAAGGATAATTGCAAAAATCATTTTAATTTCTCAAAGGTAAGTCGAGATGTCTTTAATAGAGTTAGTAAAACAAAGATTACCCCTTTAATTTCAAGAAATTTGTATCTTCCTGGATACTTTTTTAAAGTGCTAAGGCTTATGTTATTAAACAAAAATTTTACCACATTTTAATGACGCTAGGTAGATGGGTTATGCATTCGTGTTTCTGATGATAAACCCGATGGAAGCTTCATTGTAAAAAAATCACTAAAATGTGTTTGAATATCAAGTACCTAATATATTCTATGTAATATGAAAACTAAAACTGTGAATAATCTATATATTTGAAAAAAAAAAGAATAATATCAAAATATTTTATGTAATAAAAAAGATAAATTAATATTATGGCGCGATGTGGATTTGTAATCTTTGAGTTTATTAGTGGAGGCAGCTAATGACTATTTGTAATTACAAGCTTAGTTTTCATGCCTCGCACGAGATTTATGAAATAATGATTTTAATATTTTTATAATTATAAAAATATATCGATTTCGTAATTAGGAAATTTTATAGTTAAATAATATATTTTTTTTATCAAATTGATGACACTTTATATCATTTAATATAAAATAAGATAATGTAATGAAGTACCTACTAAAAATGATTACGGTTGTGATAGATATTTTAATATAATAGATTGTTATATATATTATTCGTTTTGTTTGATAATTAATGTCATTTTAGATGTTTAAGAGTGTCATTGTTAGAAATAAAATAAATTTGTCTTTAGTTTATTTATTAACACGTGTAAATTATAAATATATATTTTACCTAATAGTTGAAGACATGAGAGAAAAATGGTTAGATTTCTCCAAATTTTAAGAGCAATCTTTACAACTCATTAATAAAATGCCACTTAAAATATTTAAATAACGATTATTGATTAACAAAATTCAAAGGTTAGAATGACACGTAAGTCTATATTTCGTACATTGTTGAATAGAACGAAGGAAGATAATAAGGTATAAAATTGTATGACATAATATAATCTGCAATTAACATAATTGTTCTTACAACATAATATGTAGGTGAATTACAAAAGTATATTTTTGAAAATTGAAATATAAAAAAAATTGTCATAAAAAGTTGTAGATAATCATAATATAATTATTATATTACAAAAGTATACTAAATGATGTGACAAATTATGAAAATGCCACGTGTCATAGATGATGCGACTTGATGACGGGGACATATGACCTTAGACGGTAAATGTTTTAGTATCATAAAATTTAGATTTAGATTATAATATAATAAATTATGATATAGATACATGTAAGTAGGTAGAGAAATAAACCAATTTATATATAACTTTATTTCAATAAATAAAAATAGCTTATTAAGAGCATAATCACACTAAAAAAATAATATGAATATCTTATATGGAATAATGTCATATACATACTAAAAGGCAAGTAAGATTATGAAATATATAATTACATAATTAGAATAAAAATATAAAATCTATATAATATTATAAATTATAAAATCAAATAATGACAAGTGATGCATTGCGGAGAAGATTATATTGAAAGATGACTTGGATACCCGTAGAGATACCAAGTGATATCAATCACTTCTACTTTAGTTAGGTATGGTAAGAGAGCGGATTCGAGAGAGGAAGTGTCCTCCCCGCCCTTGTTCCCATTTGTCTCATTATTCCCTAGTTCTTGTCCCCGTCCTCGTCCCCCTCGGGGCCCCATTCCCTGTCAAAAATCCTCATCCCCGTTCTACAAAAGGAAAAAACCTTAAAATTTGTTTAAATGCATATATATTAGGGTTTAGGGTGTAGAAGGTTTGAGATTTAGGATCTATCATCTAGAATGTATGAGGTTTAGGATTAAAGGACATGAAATTTAGGGTTTAGGGATATGAAAATTTGGAAAATTATAGATTTAGCGGGGATCCCAAGCGGGTTTCCCCATCCTCGTGTCGTGATTAAAAAATTTATCCGACCTTGCTCCCGTTGCGAGGAATTCGTGTGATGATAATCCCCGCCCATTACCATTCCTAACTTTAATATTGTATATACATAATAGATTAAATGAAAAAAAATCTAGTTAATATATATGATGTTAAATTTACTAGATCAAATCATATTAAAAAATGTCTACAAAAAAAACTCTTATTATGAAATCATCAATTCGTATATATATATGGTCTATTCGTATTATATATATATATATATATATATATATATATATATATATATATATATATATATAGAGAGAGAGAGAGAGAGAGAGAGAGAGAGAGAGAGAGAGAGAGAGAGAGAGAGAGAGAGAGAGAGAGAGAGAGACGCTCTAGTAAAATGACTCTTACGGTATATGGAGCGTTAGATTGAGGGTGATAAATGGTTAGATTAGGAGAGAGAAAAGATGGTGTAGTGGGGGCTAGAATCAGGGAATGAATATCACAAAAAGCTTTTTTGAATTTTATTAATTAACCACCTCCAAAATAAGAAGTTAAATGTAGATTTGGAGAAAGAAAGATACTGCAAATCCCCATCGGCGTTATTCCTCAAGCCTTCACCGAGATCCAATATTCACTATTTTTTAGTTAATACGCATATTTAGTGGAAGTTTGTGCATATCAATATATTTAATATTTTGAAAATTAACATTATGTATATCGAAACGAAAATTATATATATCGTTAAATATTATTTGCATATTTATTAATTTTGTTCATGTTCCATCGTATTCATGCTGATATTCACTATACTATATCTGATATTCAAGTAGTGAGTACTTATTCACTATGTATATAATGCATCCACTAAATTGAAAAAAAATTGTGCATATCAAAACACATTATTTGAATATCGTTCAAGTATTTCTGAATATTTTTTATTCGTTATCATGTTCAGTCGTATACATATTGATATTCATAAACTCTAAATAGATACGCACTATGTGGTAGTTGATATTCCAATTTAAAATATTTGTATTCAAACTATTTGAAACTTTTTGCATATCAAAATAAATATTGTGAATATCGTTCAAGTATTTTTGAATATCTATTAGTCGTGCTCATGTTGAGGTGCTTGATGTTAGATCAAGCACCTCATGTTGAGGTGCTTGTTTCCTACAGACGCAAAGTGCTTGTTGCTATTACAAGATGAACGTAACGATTAAGAAGACGATAATGATGAAATAGGGGGAAACCAATATATACACTGCATATATTCTGCATATCAATGTATGAAAAATGCATATCCCATCCACACAAATGAATATCATATTCACGACCAAGGAAATAATCCATAATTACAATTTGCATATCATACAAGTACTGCATATCACTTTATGGAAAATGCATATCCAATCCACACAAATGAATATCACATTCACGATCAAAGAAATAATCCATAATTGCAAATTGTATATCATACAAATATATTTGAATATCATACATAGACGATGAACCAGGGCACGAAGACAATAAAATCAACCAGCGATGAATGGAGGTTAGTGACGATATGCGACAATGGTGATTACATGAGCAAAATCGATTGAAATTTCAATATTAGAAATCCAAATTGAAGAAATCATTTACAAAATTGAATGGAAATTGAAGGCGATGACAAAAACGATTTTAGGGTTACCTTTAATCGGCGACCGAATACGAAGATGACAGCGGCGCTGGAGAGATTGACGCAAGGGATGAGATGAAAGTGAAGGTTGACATGTCGGTAAACGGAAGAGACAAGTGTAAATCCAAAAACAACGATTACGACGCGCTTCTACTCAGAGAAAGGAGACGAGAGCGGGAAGACGAAGGTGGGATGAAGATGGCGAGAAGACGACGACGAGAAGACCACTTCTAGTCGACGATGGCGAGAAGACCACTTCCAGTCGTCGATGGCGGTTGACAGAGAGACACGTGATGGGAGATGAAAGAGAAAGGCCGACTATGGGGGAGGGCGCCGACAAGCTTCTCGTCACCGACTATGGAGGAGACGGCCGGAGAACGGGGGAGGGCGCCAGAGGAGGAAAGAAGATGAGGAGGAAACCACTCCACCGTCAGAGAGTAATACGAGAGAGAGAGAGAGAGAGAGAGAGAGAGAGAGAGAGAGAGAGAGAGAGAGAGAGAGAGAGAGAGAGAGAGAGAGAGAGATAGAGAGAGAGAGAGAGATAGAGAGAGAGAGAGAGAGAGAGAGAGAGAGAGAGCTTTTACTAGAGCATCTTTTGCTTCTGTTATGGAAAGATTTGGGGGTAAAACAAATCCACAAATCAAGCTAATGGAGAAATCATGTGTGAGTGAATCCACCAGCCTATTTTACAACCCTCTAGATTAAATCATGGCCATCAATTCTATTCTCATCCAAGGCTCTAGATTAGTACACTCGTTTCACTATAACTCTCCGTTTCACTTGAGCCTAAATATATATATATATATATATATATATATATATATATATATATATATATATATATATTTAAAATGAAGAAGGAAATCACTCAATATACACACAACAATATATAAGAAAATATTGAATATACACGATCAAAGATTTCCATAAAAATTATACTAATAGCTAACGGGGTAGGGAGGGACCAATATATCACTGTAAGCAAATATTACGCGCATAGTGACGCACACACGTAGATAGCAATATAAGCTTGATTGTTAAATAAAAATAAATGAGGAAGATACTAGTGATAGGTTTACGGTTAAATTAGGAAGAAATTAGTGTCACGTAGAATTTTTAGTTTATAATCAAATATATTAAAACAAAGTGAAAAAAATATAAGAGAATGACACGTGACAAATGATGAGGTGACTTAATTAGGGGGTGTCATATGTCTTAGTTAGGTTTTAGTTTAATGTATATACATAGTAGATTGCTGTAAAAGTTTTGTATTGGTAATCTTTGTTATTGATTTGTGTGATTCATTTTTATGTAAATTAGGAAGTGATTAGTTTATTTATGTGATTGATTTGTATCTAAATTAGAAAATTGTATTTAAATTAAGAAGTGATTAGTTCATTTGTATGATGATTTGTATCTAAATTAGGAATTAGTTTAAGTTTATAATACAAATCTATTCTATATGAATTTTGATTTTAATTTTTTTTTGAAATTCTAAGAAAATGACATGTGCCATTTTCGTTATAGAGGTTTCATGTGGCATAGTAAGGTTTTGTTTTAGTAGATATATAGTAGATTTGTGCCTCATTATGGAATCAAGGCATTGGGGTGTGGCTAGTCATTGGATGATAATGAATGGGGTGACTTATTCCTGTAAGTTTTTGGATGAAATCTTTGTCGTGACATGTGCCATTTTTCATTATAGAGGTGTCACCGGCGTTGACCTCTTGTTGACCGGTCGTTGACCGACGTTGATCCACCCTTGACCGATCAGTGCACTAGAGTTACACATACTTGTGCACCGCTTTGGATGTGCACCAGGTTACAAATAATTGTGCACCATGTTACTAGTAATTGTGCGCCATGTAACAATTAAAAGTTAATAGAGAAAATTGTGCACCATATTACAAATAATTGTGCTGAGATGAATTGTGCACCATATTAAAAAATACTTGTAAGTGAGATGGTTGTGTACCATGTCATAAAATAAATGTGCACTACATTACAAATGATTGTGCACCATAGTTCATGTGTTTGTGCACTGAAATGGAATTTGCATCATTTTACAAAATAATTGTGCACCATGTCATAAATAATTGTCCACCATGCTACAAAAAATTGTGCACTCCAGTTCATGTGTTTGTGCATTGAGATGGTTGATGTGTTTGTGCACTGAAATGGGATGTGTGCACCATATTGACAAATAGATGTGCATTGTGATGGTTGTGCACCATGTCATGTATAAATGTGCATCACGTTACAAATAATTGTGCACCAGTCCACTAGACCTGACAATCGGGTCGTGCGGGTGGGTTCGGGTCTGAGTACTGTCGGGTTCTGGTACATTTTGGGTCGGGTCATTTCGGGTCTAAAATTTACCGGGTCAACCAGGTCGGTTTATTACGGGTTTATTGCCGGTTCGGGTCAACTTAATGGGTCGAGTTACGCAATTTTTTCCTGCTTTATTTTGTTAATTTAATTTGCTTTAATTTACGAAATATTTATATTAAGTTTTTTTCCGCATGACTATCTATCGTTCAATTTTAATCTCGGTAAAAATAATGTTATCATAATGCCTTAACTCTTAAATTTAACATCTTAGTTCTATTTTATTAAAACTATCTTATAAATTTATACAGTTATACACTTATAACTACGCAATAGAGCTTCAGCATAAGATTTGGGTTTGTACTAGCTAGTATATATTCCAAGATTTCTTCTCCCAAACAAACATTTGAGCTATCTCATATCAGACAAGTGGGCAACCACATGCTTATTAATGATTCCAACTTAGCTATTTGAGCTACCTTATATAGTCATATATATAATGAATTAATGATGATGCTGAATCAGTGAATCCTCTAGTATTCTTGTCGTCTTATTATTCCTTCATCAAACAAGGAACAAACAAACATGTAAAAAAACCCTTACTGCCTTACATACTCTACTTCCTAAATTCATGACTGGGCTTCAAAAAAATGAGACCCAACATTGTAAGTGAATCTCCAAATTCTCAACAAAGTTATGAGCTTTAATGAATTTTACCCATACTCAACCATGAGATCAGACATACAGCGCGGGTCCTACGACCTAAAAATTTATATACCAGTACATTATTCTATTCAAATCTATCAAAATAGCAAGGTGAAAGAAGAGAAGCAGAACCCACCAGAATATGGAAGAGGGCGAGGATGAAAAAAGCAGCAAGCCCGTTGAGATGGCTGGCGAGCAACTGAGGACCCCAAGTGAGGACTACGACAGCAGAGTAGGACAAGCCAACGATGGCGAGAACAATCAAAATCATCAAATAGCCCAAGTATTTGAGACAGGAGCAGTACTTAAAGGGGTTGGCGTCCATTTCGGAGATGGGTAGCCGGCCGATCCCGATCCCAATCCGGGGTGGTGGTAAGAGGGGAGTCGGCGGCCGCGACTTTCTTGTTCGGGCTGGGAACATGCGTTTCAAGTTGAAGGAAGACAAGGTTTTCTTCAATCTAATTTTTGAAGTAAGAAATAGAGAAGTGCAGAAAAAGGGGTTTCTGGTCGATGGAATCTCAGGAGTGAGGAGGGAAAATTTGCCCAACTTTTAGGGTGAGCGCCTGAATTGTTTTTTTCTCTCTTCATTTTCCCGCCTTTGTTTTTTTACCCATCGGGTTGACCCGACCCGACCCGTTTTTGACCCGAAAATTTTCCGAGTCATCGGGTTTGATTGAAAACGGGTTTCGGGTTCAACTTTACGGGTTATGACCTAGAAAATTTCGGTCGGAACGGGTCGGGTTATCGGATCGGGTCATATTTTGACAAGTCTATGCACCACAGATCATGTGCTTGTGCACTGAGAAAGTTGATGTGTTTGTGCACTAAAAAAAAATAGAAGTGCACAACTCGATAAAATTCTGGTGCAAAATTCAACATATTCTAGTGCACATTTCAACAAACTTTGGTGTACAAACCGTACAACTTTGTGCATGAGTTTTTTTTCCCTAGTGAATTTGATATGCAAATTATGCAGATATAATTCGGTCGTGCTATTTTTTCCGCTTTTGTCGTTTTCTGTATTTGTTCGTACGTTTGCACTTTAAACTCGATTCGCACCTAACACTCTTTCTATAATACTCAATTATAAGAAAAGATATATCGATCTTAATTAAGAAGGTCAATTATTCTAGAATTAAGGAAGTGTGATTAAAATTGAAAAGACTAAAAAATAATTATTCTATTTTAATATATATTAACAGAAGTGAAAATTTATGATGATGACATGTACATTTATTATTGTGTAGGAGACACTCTTTATTAGTAAGGTTTTACTTTAATATAATACGATACATATTATAGTGTTATGTCACGGGTGATAATTCTTGGCTCACTAGTCAGCAGTCACTAGTGATTTAAGTTTGTGTGTGGGCACACGGGAGTACGTACACTCACTTGTAGCTATATATATGTACGCATAGCTGGGGTGAAGAGCGGCTGTTCGGCTTGGTTTGGAAAAGGATACACCAACTGGCCGGGTTACAGCCTAGCTTCTTTTTCTGTGTGTGCGTGGGGGCCGAGGGGACCCCTTTCCCAACTAGTTAATTAAACTAGCTGGATCCTGTAAGGAGTCAGTGCTCACTCCTTTTCACGTCCACACTTTTTAGTACTTTCTCTAACCCTCTTCAATAGTACATCTTTTTTATATGATTCACTAAAATTACACCCCGTTCGTGAATAAATACGTATGACTTTAGCATTCTATTATTAGTATGAAATATTTGTCATTTTAAAATTTTAGATAATGATATATTAGTGATAAATGAAATATGTTATTAAAAATTGTACATATTAACATTTTCAATGCAAATTCTTTTTTTCGACAAAAAGAAAAAGTAAATTCTCTTTCTTTTTTCTTTTTTTTTGATGATGAAAGATTTTAAGGTACCCGACATAACCACATCGGGTAGCTCGAGAGGCCGATAGAATCGGCGTCGGTACAAACCGAACATAAAGAACCAAAGACAGGCACATAAATTACATCGAACCAGAAGAGAACACAATAATCTAAGGCAGGCAAGGAGTCAACTTAGACTCAAGGGTGCCACCGAAAAATGGTCAAACAGGAACACATGCGGAAGTGTTGAACGGGCTGCCTTGACGTTGCCTTCACCTAGATGAAGGATCTTCAGGAGCCTCAACCATGACGTTGCCCTCGTTCGAGAGGGGTCTTCATTCAGCCACAGACACGACCACGACCGGTGACTCAGCTAGAACCCAAGATATATTCCACAAAAGCCGCGAGAATTTTTCCACCCATACTTGATCAAAACAAAAATAAAAAAGGTCAACAAGGGTGAAATTGATGTGATTGAATCCATCAATTTGGTCTTGACGAAAGTTGAGAAATTAGTAGGCTTTTTTTCCTTTTTAGGATGATGGGTTAAAATTGGTTGACGCATGTGATTGCAAGTGAGCATACCCAGCACCAGAGATGCTTGCACGAGTGGATTTATAGCTATTACTTTTTCGTTTTCCCGGGTCTAAATTCATGGGAGCAACCCAAAACAGATCTGGTGTGAGTCGATTACGAGAGTTGTGGTTCCGATTCAGCTTGCCAAATGGCGAAGTCAATCAGATCCGGCTCATAAAGGTGCGGTTGAAAGTGAATGGCATTAGACCACTTGTATTCAGTCGTGGTTTCTTGTTTAATGGAGAGCAAGAAGTGAGATGTAAAGTTGAAGAGAAGAGTTTAGAATTCAAATTTATGTTTACAATGTTGATAAATTAGCGGAAGTTGTATTCGATGGGATTATTAGGTAAAAAGGTTTGAATTTGAGTATTGGTGTTTTGGCTTGCCTATAATGCTGGTGTTGTTATGTCGACGGTGTTGTGGGGGTTTTCCCCAAAGGTGTTAGATGAATTTAGATTCTTGATGTTTGGTATTTTGGCATCAATTTCTTGATGTTTAGTCCATCCATTACTAGTTGAGGCTTGTGAAAACACAGTGGGTAATGGTCTATAAGACCCCCAAAGGTTAAGTTGTTTAAGGTTGAGCACTAGATGTGGCTTCAAAAACCCCACCCAGTTTTAGCTTTGTTGGTGTGTGTTGCTTCAGATATATGAAAACCTGATGCAGAATTAGAGTCCACTTCCCCAGCGAGGGAACAACCGCCAAGGAAGCAGACACCAATTCAAGCGAGCAGGCAGATCGGGAGGTGAGATCTCTTCAGTTATCAGAGTGTTGATTATTGATTTTGACTGGGTTGTTTTACTCTATGAGTTTCTATTGAGGGATTTCCCCTTTTAAAAAAATTGAAAAGTTCAGCCTTTTGCTTTGTAGAGAAGCTTTGCTTTTTCTGTGAGATCAAATTTGCCTCTGGTGAGAGGAAGGAAAGCTAAGCTTCCAAACTTGAAGATAGAACGTCCATGGGACAGTGATGAAGATCCATTATCGGACAGGACACCGATGAGAAGGTTGAAGAAGGTGGGTAGTGATTTTGAGTTTTGGGGTTGACGGCGGAGGGAAAGTATACTTGTTTGTTTTTACTGCTAGTTTGTTATTCCGCTGATTTGTTTTGTTTTATTTTTAATATTTCTTACCTTAAGCGTAGAGAATACGCACCTTTTGATTTTATATTTTATTTTTGATCTACAATCCAACTAGGAGGATTTGGGTTCAACACCGGCGAAGGTCGACAAGCACAACATGGGTGGTGCCGTGGTGGTTCAGGCAAAGGTCTAGGTGGAAAGCAACAAATCGGGATTTGGTCGATGCGGTGAGTGATAGTATGGAACAAGGGGTGGGGGTGTCGGATCTGGTCAACAAAGTGATGGATCTGGTCAACAAAGTGATGGATCTGGTTTGGTTGGGGCAAAATCCTAATATGGAGTTTTGATTTTTTGATATAACCTTTTATCTTTCCATTATAGCTTGGGCAGCAAGCATGGACGAGGTTTGAGCAAGAAGTGGAGAAGGGGGAAATTGGAGTAAGAGTGGTACAGTTTGGGTAGCAATTTCTGCACACGTGTAACTTACTGATGTAGAGCATATGAACATACAGATGGAAAAATTGTATCTTCCAACCATATCAAGGTTGAAAACTGGATAACGAATGGAGATATGATTTGTATATGAGTTTCCAGAAATCACCTACTGCGTTCGCTTGATTTTGAGAACAACTTGTGAGATCAATTTGTTCAGTTCAGACAGAGTGGGTTGCTTTTCAGACATAATTGATTGTTATTCGAGTATATTTGGGTGCCTTTCGGCCATTGTTGGGTTCCCTTCGGCCAACCAGGTCGGTTGCAATCACACAATCAGCCGCCTAAACCCAGCTGAAACACTTCAATGCCATTAAAAGATGTAGTGGGATGCAGAACTTGTTTCTTCTTCTTTTTCTTGAGAAGCTTCCATAACCCACCCCTAACGATAGGCATGAAGGCCCAAAAAGGTTTTTCAGAAACGATGTTAGGAGAGGGACGACACTCCTTCCGATCAGAAGAAGAATTACCCTCTCAGATATGGGGGATGAAGGTTGGATTTTGGGATTAAAAAACCAAATGAAAATCTGGAAGATAATTATTTCAATCAAGAAATTGATTTGGGTCTTTAGGAAATAAGCTATACACTAATCACCCATCCCAACGATGAGAAGTCGTCGCCGGTAAGAGACGATGTACAGGTGAGCGGCGTCGTTGGAGAGATAGAGGTAAGGATGTGTGGGGTAAAGGGTTGTTGGATATTGAAGTTTACAGGGAGGAGGCGGTAGGGTTTATTCATTGGGGTCAAAGGGAGGAGGCGATAGGTTTTTTTCATTGGGGTCAAAGAGAGTGTTTTACAGTAAGGGTAAAGCAAATTCTCTTTAGTTATTGGTTAGAAATGAGGTGGGTAATTATTAAATTGCAGATTTTAGAAAAAGTTTGTAGTGTTTTAGTTTAATTATTGCAATCCTTAATAGTCATGTAAAAAACTAAAATGACAAGTATTGCTTAACGGTGATTCAAATATTCTAACCTATGTGAGGATTTTTAAAATCACTTATGTATTTTTTAAATAATTTTTTTTAATTTCTGATTTCTTATGCGTAACCCTAAAAAATATTTAAAAAATACATTCACCCAAATTTGCTCACAAGTCCTTTAATAAAGAATGCATTATCTCCTTTATATTTATCTTTATTTGGGTTAGAATGTTCGAAATTTAGGATTTATGGGTTTGAAAATTTTGAAATCAAATGATTTGTTGAAATTACAAAGAGCAAGTAATATGTAATGGTGAAATTTGTCTAAATTGTTAAATTTTTTGATCAATTTTGAGCAAAATTCCATTTGAGGTTCAAATATAGGATTTTTTTTGAAATTGGTGTTGTTTTTTTAAGGTAGACGGTAGACTTAGTGTAAACATAAGTTTTTAGCCACGAGCTAAAATATCTCATTTATTAGAAAAATAAAAAAATGTTTGGACTTTGTATTTACATTATTGAGTAGGTAAAAAATAATCCTTTTATTTTTATTTGTTTATTTATCTATTTGGCTTATCCTTAATTAATAATTGGTGGGCTTAATTATGACAAACCCATTAAGATGATATGAATTAATAACCTTAATTAGAAAGGTATAAAGGGTCATACCTAATTTTCTATTCTTGTTCACCGTTATCTGACTTGAGCGTCGGAGTGAATACGGGGTTCAAAGCCTAGTCTTTCTCGCTTTTTATGCAGATTTACGGAAGTTCCAAGTTCATTTGGGGAGGATAGTTCGTCGCTACAGTACAATTTCTTGTTACCATAATTAACTAAATTCGGCATGGTACAAATTTTCCCCGCTCGAGTTGGACGGGGTAATGGATTTTTCTCATTATAGCTTTAAGGCTTTTGCATTTAGCTCATTGATATGAAGTGAACAAAATAAATTCAATTAAGGATATTTAGTGAGCATTTGTATTTTACACTTTAAGATTTTAGCCCTCAGTAGACTAATATTTTGCGTTCGTCCCTGACTTTGCGACCTTGATATTTTGACATTTTCTTGGGGCATCTCCGAATAATTATATATCTTAAAAACATGAAATTGGAAATATTAAAATTAAATTGAAAAAATAGTACGATCTCGTTTTATTTTAAAATAATTTGGATAATTATTTAAAATATAAGTTTTATTAAATTGTCCAATTTATAGTTTGCCTTGCTCCTTACTAAATCAAAAACAACTGACATCTTTACATGTATCAAATTATTCTTCGGCATTACTTTGCAAACTTAGATTCTAGATCTTGTGAGAGAAAAGAGAAAAACAGAGAGAATATATTTTGAGTTTTCTGAACTTCATTACTTCACCTCTCACTAATATAAGACTACCAAATCTGTTTATATATAAGACTAACACGGCTAACTAATCAAAGCTAATCACACTAACTGACAGAGAAGCTCCTAACAAACTCTAACAAACTAATCATTGCGTGTGTATTGTCTAACTAACTGGGAATATATACATATACTTCATATCCCCTGCAAGCTGGACTTGAAGAGGAAAGACAAGGCCAAGCTTTGATGAAAGGAAATGACGTTGATGAGCACCAAGAGCTTTGGTGAACACATCAACAAGATGAATCCCAGAAGAGACACGAACGGTATGAATAAACCCTTCTTGAACCATGTCGCGAACAAAATGACAATTGATTCGCACATGTTTCGTGCATTCATGGAACACTGGGTTGGCGGCATGGTGCAGAGCTGCTTTGTTGTCACAATGCAAGGGAAGAGGCAGAGAAATTGGAACACCAAGATCAGTAAGGAAGCCCTGAACCCAAACTAACTCACTAGCAGCCATAGACTTGCTCCTATATTCACTTTCAACCGTCGTACGGTTTTCTACTTTTTAGTTTTCCAGGAAATCAAGGATGAGCCTAAGAAAACACAATATTCAGGAAGTGATCGACATGTGAATGCACAACAACCACAATCTACATCACGGTATACATACACTTTGCAAATCAGATTTGGCAGGATGAGAAAGGGAGATGTTGAAGGTTCCCTTGAGATAACGCAACAAATACAAAGCAACTTGGTAATGTGAAAGGCGAGGACAACTCCAAATTTGACTCAGTTGTTGAGCTTTATAACTAATATCATGGCAAGTAAGTGTAAGATAGAGCATCCTTCCTACAAGTCGTCTGTATGACTCAGGGTCAGTAAAAATTGTACCATCTTCAATGACAATTTAGTACCAAGATGCATAGAAAACTCAGCTGGCTTGCAGTCAAGCATACCTACATCAATAAGGATATCCAACACATACTTATGATGATTGAGGAAAATACCATAAGGAAACCAAGCAATTTCCATTCCCATAAAGTATCTAGCATGCCCAAGATCCTTGACAATGAAGGCTTTATCCAGAGTCTGATTGTGTAACACCCCCGACTTATGTCGGTAGTGCCACACGCCAGTGACCTCAGACGTTAATGTCCAAAGTCACCCTAGGCTTTAATCGGAATAATTAAGCTTAAATAAATACATAAATATTAAATAACGAAAGAACAATCAGCGGAAGACATTTTAGATGAATAAGACTCAACCTTTTATTAAGATTCCTCTCGTAAAATAAGAAGGACGGTTTTACAACAAAGTATAGTGACAGTGGAAGACTTTTAAATTACATCGAAAGACTCTTTTAAAGTAGTCCTAATTACATGACTATGTATTACATTTATTTCAAATTAAACATACACGCCTTGGAAATATTACTTCTTAAAACGCAAACTTCAACTGCAAGCCTTCTCTTCGACTGGTTACTTCAATCGTCGGGGATCAACTTCTGATGTGCCGTATAGGACGGATGACACCAGCCAACCATGCAAGGAATAAAGTCCGGTTGGTTAGTCTAATGAAAGACTATGCAAGGGTGAAAACAGAATGGTTCTAGTGATCGTAACCGTTTACTATAATTGTCCCTCGAATAATAACCGAAGGAACGATACATAACCCGAAACTTTCACGGAATGATAGAAGAAGACATGCATCGAAAAGAAGACTCCAACGGAATTGAGTATTATAGGAAACATATGCAATTGTTTGGGAACGTTAAGTTTTCACACAAGTTTATAAAAAAAATGACCTTGATTATTTGGGTCCACGACCAACCTCACCGCGTAATGCGAATCCAGATTGGAAAGATGACTTACTCTAACAAGAGTCTGGGCGGGTTCCACGTTGTACTTCTCGCCCGAGGGTATATTAATTATGTGCGTAAAATCACTTATCTTATCTACTTTCAAAAACATACATTCACGTTAAGGCTTTTAATTCACATCATCTCGATACGAGAGATATCTTTGGGATAAATCCCAAATGTTGGCACTAGCTAAGTGCACCACCACCTATATTGGGATAGGGGTAGGTCATGACCAAAAGCGTTAGGGCATTTAACCTCCTAACACAAAGTTATAAAGAAACGACTAGACCTCGCAAGGTACATAGCGTTCCTATGAATACTCGTGCTAACTAAGCATGTAAGTCCACATATAAATCCACACCAAAATCCATTTATCACTTTACGATAATATCATATATAATTATATATAATAGCGTTGTTTCTAGCAATATATACAACCTATTATAAATTCATATTTTAACACATCGTTTTATCAAATCTGTTCCCAAACACAAAACAACAACTTTATTCCAACTTAATTAACCAATCAAATAATTGATAATCAAGGGAAATATGGAATAGTGAGCAAGAACGAACCGCCACTTGCCTTTTGAAGATCATACGTATACACCATGCGTGCGTCGACCACCATGGATCCCTTCTAAGCACACGACGCTCACATCATAATCAACCACCCTAGTGATGACGGTTGGCCATCATGCGCGCTAGACCAAGACAAAGCTTGGTTTGTTGAGCGCCGAGGCAATGCCAGCGCTCCACCAATCCTCACGAAACCAATTAAGGTTTTGCGGTATAAGACCAACATTACCCTACATTAAACTATGTCTAAGAATTGAAATAACTGAAAGAACTAAGCTGGAAAGTAATAAACTCAGAAACTTACATGACTTTGAAGAGGACACCAAGCTTCATCTCCCACCCTAGAAGAGATAACGCTGAGATTGATGAGGAAAAGTAAGAGGAGTTCCAAAAATTAAACTATTTCACAGTTGTGGGCCCATCAAAAAGATTGGGCTCGCCGTAGCGAATACTTTTCAAATTTGAAGAGTTTCGCTTTTGTGGACCCGCCAAAAGACTGGGTCTGCCGATAGCGAAACATCTTACAAATTATTAACTTTGGATGAATGGTAGAGAGTGTCTAGACCTTTATATATAGTTGTTTCCCCCACCCTTCTTCTTCTCTCTTTCAGATGTGGAATGAGAGTTTTATCAATATTTCTAATATGAGCAATGTGGGATAAAACGATTTAATGACCCATATTGGTGGATAATTTCGAATCACTTACTATTGAAATTACGTCTCCATGCAAACTAAAGAGTTGTAGATCTCCGAGTCTAGTTTCGAATACATCTTGAATCATCGAAATCCGAGATTTGTGGAAAAAGATATGCCCGTTCTACGAAGCTGCATTGAACACAAATATTCCTGCGGGATTGCCTACGAAAATTCTAAACTTAAATCAAATTGGTTCATCATTAATCAAAACACCTAGTTTTTATCCTTCACTTTGATTTATTTCATTCCAATACTAACTAGGGCTTGTTTGGATAAGTGTTAAAGATGTCCACAAATACTTTTAGCTCGTTTACATCAAACACAAAGAGTCTAAGTTATCAAATTACACAAATACCTCTACTAAAATTGAGGGTTATTACATTACTACCCCTTAAAAATAGTTTCGACTCCGAAACTAACACTTCGACCCCGAAACTAACACTAACAAGTTAGAAGGATCGATTTCCACATTAACCTCTCTACTTGAGTTTAGTATCCTCAATTATTTCATACTAAAAAATTAATCCTAGGAAAGTCGATCTGTTTCCTCAACCATGACATCCATCATATGTCTCGTTTCCATATATTATCTCATGTGCCAACTCTTAATATACTCACAAGGTTATGATTACCTTAGAATTATAGTCTCCAAAATCATCACACGATCTTAATACACAATAAGCTTGAGAACACACCTTTTCTTTCAACTTTTCTCTTTTATAAACGATTCCCAAAGTTCATACCTTATCTCCTTATAACCTAACTTAGTACCCCCAATTGTCATATCGTCTTACTCCTTATATATACATCTCATCTATTTCATAATTTACCTTAATTAAATTTGGCCCTTATGCCATCTCTTAACCCAAAATCTTGTAACACCCCCAAAACTTAACCCTTTTTGGAAAGGTATTACTGCCAGTGACCCCAGTGTTCCTTACCGAGATCACCCAAGGCTTTACCATTTAAACACAATTTATGAAATACAAATGATACATAATGATCAAAGCATTCAATTCCAAAACATAACATTGTCAAGGAAACAAGAGTTACGGGATTACAATCCAATCCCGAATAGGCTAACACAGAGTTTAAACCAAAAACAGCGGAAGTCTTAGAAAGTACATTACAACCAAAGTCATTGTCCAAAAGATCTCAACCTGATTAAAGAAATAATTAAAACGTTCAAAAACCACCGTCGACTCCATAGTCCTTCTATTCTTCTTAGCTACTTTCGATCTGATGTGCCGAATCGAACGGATGACACCAGCCCACATGCAGAGAACAAAGTTCGTGGGTTAGTCTACTTGAATAGACTAGCAAGGGTACAAAGCAGAATGGTTCAAAGCAGTTGTATTAGGTTAGACTCATCGCTTCTCGAATAATAATCGATGACGATAGTCAACCATCATACTCCTACTGGAATAGACAAGAGGTATGCACAAGAGAAGATTCTGGAAGACTGAACCTTCACAGAAATCGACTCGAAAAGAAGACTCCAACGGAAATGAGTCTTTAAGGAAGTATGACAAATCTGGAATGTTTACAGCATCAAACAACAATGATTTAAAAGTTGACTGAGATGCTTCGGTTCACGACCAACCTCATCGCATACAGCGAATTCAGATTGGAAAGAGAACGTACTATGATCAAAGTCGAGACGAGTTTTTCCTAGCTGCACTATAACTTAGCTGTACTACTCGCCGAAGGTTTATTAATTATGTGCGTCAGAGTAGCACTTATCTGATTTATATTACAAACCACACATCACGTTATTAGACTTTTACATGTGTACCCCACCAATGGGACGACACATCTTAGTATACGTTTCGTCGAGAGTGACGTACACCGGAATGTTTGTGACACCAACTAAGTGTCCTGTCTCTACACACTTGTGAAAGAGACCGATCATGATCTTAGAATAGTACCAGATGGAGACGAGCCACCCCGATACCAGATTATAAAGAAACGATTGGACAGAGTCCGAGTAACATTCCTATCTAACAGTGCTAACTAAACAGTTACAGCACAATAACAGTTACATGATAAATCCACATAAAGGCCCGAAAGGCGATCACAGATAATAGCGTTGTTCTAACAGATATACAACCTATTATATGATTTTTAAAACAGTTTATCAAAACCGTTTCCAGACAAACAGAGTATTCATTCCAAATTAATTACTCAGATAAACTACTGATAATTAATGTAAATATGGAACGAATGAGCAAGAGCGAACCGCCACTTGCCTTAATCCGCAGAATAGAAACAAGCCTTACGACAACGACGGGATTCCGGGCTCGATACGGGTATAGCTCCGCTAGCACAAACACCTTCGAGTCGACCCATAAAAGGAACCCTAAGTTAGATCCGACATAACCACAGTACGAATCTAAAAACGACGAAAGAGAACAAAAGGAAAGACACCATGACCACAACCAACCAAGCCAAAGCCACGAAGGCATTCTAGGCACTGGCGGCGGTCGCTGTTCTTGGCGGCGGTCGCCGCAGTTCATCACGGCGGTCGCCGTGAAGAACGCGGCGGTCGTCGTGAAGAACACGGCGATCGCCGTGAAGAACACGGCGATCGCCGTGAAGAACTCAGACGACAGAAGCGGCGAGAAAACTCACCCAAATGATGCGCGTTTCGACCCCTTTATGCCTTGCCTGGGTTCTGACCTCCAAAGGCAACCAAAAGGATTCTAAAGGGCTTCTGGAAACACCACCAAACGACACCGACGAGAGCTTCCGAACTCCGGCGAAACACAACTCCGATGACACGAAAATTTGGCAGAGGTTCGGTGTTTGGGATGGCTCAAATCCCTTCCCCAACACCTCCTTTTATAGCCAAAGCATCTGGAGCACGAAGATGGGCCTACGAACTAGCTCGGCGCTTGCCAGAATCACGCCGGCGACCATCGGTTAAAGACCTTTGGGTAATCACGGCGGGCGCCGCGACTTTGCCTACGGCAGGCATACGGTGGGCGCCGTAATTACGGCGGTCGCCGTTCCTAGCTCTGGCGAGCCCAGCGTAGGAGACGACGGCCTGACACATCGGGCCCAGCGACGGCGGGCGCCGTGACTGTACGGCGGTCTCCGTTTCGCCTTTTCCCGCCCATTCAGCTTTTGGATGATCAAGACATTAACCCGGGATAAAATTATCGTACGCGAACGCGTATAAACATTCGAAGCACGTTGTCTGTATTTTATTTCACTGAGAAAAATATTACAGATACAGAGCACATTACAGAATGTCTCAAGCTACCTGAATTAAATCCGACGTACAAAACGGGTACTCGGGAAAATTCCAAAATTCCCAAAATAACCTTACAAAAATACGGGGTATCACAAATCTTTCCATTAATCAGGCTCTAATATAAGACCTTTAGAATCCTAAAATTTCCTCAACTAATCACACGACATCTTATTCATGTTTTCCTCAAACATGATTTTAATAATCCGTTTAACACGATTATAATCAATCACCTTATTTATCCAACACGTGTCATAAGATCGCCTTAATAGACATATGTCACTTTTTCACCAAGTCCATTTGATAAAATCCATACACTTACGTTATCCCATACTGTTAATCCCTAGAAATTAAAACAAATTTTTACCGACTGAGTTTGTTATTCACCCATAAATCCTTAAACACTTAATTGTCCTCACACAATTTCATCATCCCCATATTAAGCACACCTTATGCTTTGCTGAAATTTAATAGTTACCCAAGACTTAATTATCTTAATACTCCTCATATCATTATATCATTTCCTTACGAAAGCACTCATAACGAAACCTCAAATAGGTCTTCCCAAAATAATACTTATGATTTCACACACTTAGCTTTTCCAAAAGCTTTAACCACTGGTCCCACAACGTACACACTCGCTTATAAGCCCCATAACTATAACCCTCGAATTTTAAAGTTTACTCAAGATCGTAATAGAGTACGATCTTTTCAAGAAAAAAAATTCACTCCTTAAGAAATACCTCTCTTATCAGTTTATTCACTTAAATATATAATTTATACAACTCACCCCATCTAATGCTCAGAGTATGCACATGAGGAATAACCTCAAACTCCATAGAGAATTACTACACACACCAAATCCTTTTAGCAAGGAATCCTTACAACATTAACCTCTCGAGACAATGCTCATGAATTCGAGCGAAGGGAACAAATAATGTCGATGCCCAACTTGACATTATTTCGAGAAAATAGAGGGGTTCTTACGAATAGTTTCGACCCTGAAACTAGAACTAACAAGGTAAGGAACACTCACACATGTCCCAACCCAACACTATCCTTTATGAGTCCATACAGTCTTTATCAACACAAGACATGTACTACTTTTGGCACTCACGGATTCTCGTATGAATGAACAACTAGCAATAGTAACAAATCTAGTAATTTCCGGAATAAGGAAACACTTCTTTATTATTCGAAACATTACATTAAAATAATTGACAAGATGTCGAACAAACAGATTACTAAACTATAGAGGCTATAGACACAAGTCATCGCTCCTTATTCTTAAAAAGCTTCATAAAATACCACTACTCGCTCAGGGTTTCCTCCTCGTCGAGGTGACGTATCACAAAGAGTCGTTGCCCTTGGCCCGAAGATTCCATATGCGCCTTGCCTTTATTACGAGCAACAGATTGCTCAGGAGCGGACACTTCCGACTTTGGGTTCTGCCTACTACCAACATTTGAGGCCTGGTATGATTGTGTTGGCCCTTGACCCTTCTGCCGACAATATGTTTTCATGTGGCCTTCCTTCCCACAACTATAACATACCCGCTTCTCCTTTTGGTAACTAAAACTTTTGTGCCCAGCTTTACCACAGTTATGGCATTGAATCACACCGCTACTCCAACCTGAGACTTTGGTGGAGTCAGACCGAGTCGTCTCGGTCTTAGCACGACCAGACTTCTCAAACTTGGTGGGCGATGCCGACCGCTTAAATGCATTAAACTTCCGGTTCTATTGCCCACCTTTGGCCTTATTCTATTCCTCCCGCTTTCGGGTGGATTCTTCCAGCGTGACCTCTATTCTGTAGGCCGCATCAATATATTGCTCCAAAGTAGAGCAACCGTGATGCACCATCAGAGGTTTGATTTCTGGATTCATCCATCCATAGAAGTACCAGATCTTCAGTTCTTCTGAATGCACGTCCGAACCAACATAATGCAGTAAGTGATTAAAATTTGCCGCCAGCTCAGACACTTTCAGTCCTTCAGTCTCTGGGTAGAGGAACTCCTTCAGCTTCTCTTCCCTCATAGCACGAGAGAAGAAGCGACCAGTGAGCTTGGCCTTGAACATTACTGTTAGGAAACGGAACTCTGGAACTTCGGTTCCCCTGAGAGTTCCTTTCCTCAGTTTCTCTACTTTTGAAGATGATAAATATTTTGATACTAATGTTTTATCTCAAAGATGTGTTTAGAGGAACCGCATGACAGTTGTTGGAACCATGAAAGCCAAACAAGATAAAGAAACCAAACAAGCAAGCCAAAGGAACCCAAGTGTGCCCAGAAATGCAACACGTGACTTTGCGTTTCCCGAGAAATCTGGGAACACCAAACCTCGGACAAAAGGAGGTAAAAGCGACTTGAGAGAAGCTTCCAAAAGCCTGCCACCATCCAAGAGCAAGACTCCAAGATGCCTAGAACAATGAACCTCGGACAAAGGCATTGAAAGCGACAGCTCATAGAGATGTCACTATCCAGAAGACAGTTCCCAAGTGCCCAGATTGTTGAACCTCGGAAGAATGAAGCTGGAGAATGACTTGGCTGAAGTAGTTGACTAACCTAGAAGGATTCTGAGCTGCCTAGGTTGTTTGCATATGCCAAGAACAACGTGGACCAAGGAGAACCACTTATCCTAGGGCAAACTCAATCTGTGGGAACCCAGAGAAGATTAAGCTGCGAAGAATCCTCTATAAAAGGAAGACTAACTCAAGGGTTATCTTCAAGCACTGAAATACGACTCACACACATTAGCAAATATCCAGTGTGAACCTTCAAACAAGATCATCAAAGCAAACCGAGATCAAGAGGAACCAGTCAAGGAATAGAAGAGCTGAGTGCTAAGTTCCTGTGACTGTAAGTGATAGTTCCTAGGTGCAAAGGTCTGTTTCTTGGATTGATTATTGATTGTGTTAAGTTATCTAGGATTGTCTAACTGTGTGTAAGGCAAAGAAACTGTGTGTTTGTTCCTAGGATAAGCTGTAACCAAAAGAGATAACAAATCAAGAAGTAGACCTTGAAATCCTTTCGAAAGAAAGGTAGTGGTTTTTATCCTGGATTGCTAGTTGGCAATCAAAGGTTTCCACTATAAGGAACTTGTCATTTGTTTGATTGTTTATTTCCGCTGTGAAGGGAACTTAGAATCGATATTCTGAGTTCCTTAAGTTATTATCTAACAATCACGATCCTACAATTACCCAACTCAGATTTGGGTGGTCGTCCAAACCAGTTCCTTCCCACCACTCACTTGCTCCGTCTTTCAGATGTAGCGAAGCAATGTGCACCTGCTCAGCCTCGGTGCATACCACATTCCGAAAGAGTTGCTCCATATGGGAAAACCAATAGGCAACCTTGACTGGTTCCCCGGTCCCATCGTAGCTATCCGGGCACATCGAATTAATCGTCTTCAATGCCCGGTTGTAATTCCCGTCATTTCTCCCGGGAGCCATTGGAGATGGCCATGTCGATCTTACCATACAGGAAGAAGATTGGAAACCAGAACACTATGTCATCATGGAGAAGAATGCCAAGGCCAGGCAGTTCATCCTCAATGGATTGGACAGAGAAGACATGGACAAGGTCATAGGCATCAAGACGGCGAAGGAGATGTGGAAAGCTCTCAAGGATTTGCATGAAGGAAGTGAGGAACTAAAGCAAAGCAAAAAGTTTGCTTTGGAAGGAGAATACCACACCTTCAAAATGATGGAAACTGAGACCATCTCAGAGTACTACTCCCGCTTCAACAGATTGATTGGAAAGTTGATAGCGGCGGGAGTCGATCTGGATGAAGTTTCCAAGTCCCTAGTGGTCATCAATGGACTCAATTCCAAGTTCACCCTTCTCAAGGGAATCATGAAGAATACTCCAGGCATCCAATCCCTTCCCTTGACCCAAGTCATAGGGAAACTGGAGGTTGAAGAAGGAGAGCACACCAAGGCCAATGCCGACAAGAAACTGGAGAAAGGAATCGCCCTTAAGATCTCCAAAGCCTTCTCCAGGCTCGAGATGGAGCAAGAGCACTCAAACCTGGAAGAAGAAGAGGATGAGCTAACAGCCCTCTTCTCAAAGAATATCAAAAAATTATTTGTGAAGGGAAGGTTCCAAAAGGGCAGTTCCTCCCACAATGGACCCAGAAGGGATCTCAAAGAAGTGTCTTGTTATGAGTGCAAAGAAAAAGGACACTATGCTAAGAACTGTCCCAACAAGGAAGACTTCAAGGAAGAAGAAAGACCTCAAAAAAAGAAGGCTCTCGTAGCCTCATGGGGAGAAGACTCAGATGAGGAACTGGATTTGAGTGGCTTCTCTGGAGGAAGATGTCTCATGGCAAAAGGAGACTCAAGCGACTCAGAAGACCTTGAGGTAACTTCTGACGATCTCTTAAAATCCCTAGCTGATTGTGATAAGAAACAACTTCTTAAGATCATAAAGAAACTAGGAAAGGAAACCAGTTCCCTTCAACAGAAACTTGATGATTGTGAAGATGAAATTGCGTGCTTGACTGTTGAGAATTCTGTTTGGAGTAAGAAACTTGATGAAACTGAGAAAGACCTAGCTGAAACTCACTCCAAACTCATTGATATTAGGAATGTGCATGCTAGTCACCTTAAAACTTGCAAATCTTGTAATGAAACTAGCATAGATTCTGTCAAAGTTCCCTTGCATGCTAACTTACCTGGAAATGACATGCTTCAATCCATAATTGATAGATTGGACATTCTCACTGATTCTATTAATGAAAAAATGATAAATCAAACTGTTTTTTGTGAGACAACGTCATGGAATAGGATATGTCAACAACAAAGGGAACAATGATGCTGAAAATGAAAAGGCTAGGCGAGAACTTGTTGAGATGAATGAGAACCTCAGTACTGCTCTTGCCACTTCTCGTGATAGGAATCAATTCCTATCAGAGAAGAACATGGTTCTTGAGAACAAGGCTGAGGTTGCCAAACGTCTAAATGAAAGTTCTCAAAGTTCTAAGAAGGAACCTAAGGGAAAATAAAAGATGGTTCCTGAAAACCAATGGTTCACCAATTTCTTTGCTCACAAAAGATATATTGACATGGCCCATAGCAAGGTTAGAAACAATGTTGATTTTAACAAAAGGAAAACTGAAAAACCTTTTAGGCCAGGAAAAGGAAAATATGGACATGTTGTTTACAATCGTTTGTGTACCTACTGTGGTAAGAATGGTCATTACAACACTGATTGTGCTAAGAAAAGGAACTTTGAAAAGGAGAAAAGTACTCATTACCATGAAAGGAACCAGTTCCCTGGTTATTCACAGACTCGCAATGCTAATCCCCCCAGTAAAGCCAAGCTTCGCTGGGTTCAGAAATCTTAGTTCCCTTATGTGCAGAAAGAAGAGAGGCAACCTCAACTATGGTACATCGACAGTGGTTGCTCATGCCATATGACTGGAAGAAGAAATCAAATGACCTCTCTTCAACCTCTCCAAGGAGGGAACATATCCTTTGGAGACAAAAGAAAAGGGAAAATCTGTGGAATATGAATTGTGAAACTCAATGATCACATTCAGGTAAACAAAGTTTACCTTGTTGATAATCTTGGTTTTGACCTAATAAGTGTGTCACAGCTGTATGATCAAGGAGACAATGAAGTTAGATTCAGATCAAACGAATGTTCAGTCCTTGATTCCTCGGGACAAATCATCCTAAAAGGGAAAAGGTTCAACAATGTCTACATAATTGATCCATCCTTTGTTCCCAAGGAGAAACTTTGTCTCTCAATTGTGAATGACCAAGCTGATTTGTGGCATCAACGCCTCGGTCATGCTAGCACCAAGCTGATTCAAAAGCTACATTCAAAGGAGCTAGTCAGAGGGCTGCCAAAGCTAAGTGGCACATCTAAGGAACTATGCTCTGACTGTGTAAAAGGGAAACATGCTCGTAGTTCCTTCAAGTCCAAAAACATGGTAAGCACCTCAAGGCCTCTTGAACTCATCCACATGGATCTGTGTGGACCCATGAGAGTTCAGAGCCTAGGAGGGAACAGGTATATCTTTGTCCTTGTCGATGATTTCTCTCGCTTCACTTGGACTATCTTTATTAAATCTAAGAGTGAAGTTATTGACCGCTTTAAAGATCTGGTTCCCTTGTTAGAAAAATCTCTTGATTGTTCACTCAATGCTATTCGGTCTAACCATGGTACCGAATTCGAAAATGGAGAATTTCTAACCTTTTGCAGTGAGCATGGAATTGATCACAACTTCTCTGCATCATACACTCCTTAACAAAATGGAGTAGTGGAAATGAAGAACAGAACTTTGGAAGACATGGCTCGGACTATGCTGATCTCAAGTGGACTCTCTCAATCATTTTGGGCTGAGGCGATCAACACAGCTTGCTACATCATCAATCGAGCCATGCTTCACCCAATCACAGAAAAGACACCCTATGAGCTCCTAAGAAGAAGAATTCCCAACATCTCAAATCTGAGGGTGTTCGGATGCAAGTGCTTTGTGCACAACAATGGGAAGGACAATCTTGGCAAATTTGACCCAAGAAGTGATGAAGGAATCTTCATTGGATACGCCTCGGGTAGCAAGGCGTACAAAGTCTTTAACAAAAGGACTAAAAAGGTAGAAGAAAGTGTTCATGTTATTTTTAATGAAAAATCACTTGGAAAGATTATGCAGAACACCACCAATTCCTTTGAAGACCCGTTTCCCAAGTCATATCAAGAAGATCCAGATGAAGATGTCACTCCACCCAGTTCTTGTCCTGTTGCTCGGAACCCTCCAATGGCTCCTCCACCAGTTCCCATGAATAATGAACAACAATCCATTTCTGGGAACCATGAGCATGACGACAACATCTGTGGAGACTTCAATGACTCATCTTCCCACATGATCTTCAATGGAGAAGGTGATTCCAACCAGGAAGCTGAATGTTCAACTCAGAATGTCTCCATATCAAATGCTCTAGCTCCCAACATAGAAAGAAGAATCATCAACCCTCCAGTCAGGTTCGAACATCTCACCTTCTTTGCCTTCAATGCCTTTCTATCTATTGTGGAACCAAAGAACATAGGTGAGGCCCTAAAGGATACAGACTGGATCCAATATATGCAAGAAGAGCTCCATCAGTTTGAAAGGAACAAAGTGTGACATCTAGTTCCCCGCCCCAAGGATAAGAACATCATAGGAACTAGATGGGTTTTCAGAAACAAGCTAGATGATACAGGAACGGTGATAAGGAACAAAGCAAGACTGGTTGCTCAAGGATACAATCAACAAGAAGGCATTGACTATGATGAAACCTATGCTCCAGTGGCAAGGATTGAAGCAATAAGGTTGTTGATTGCTTTCGCATCACACAAAGGGTTCAAGTTGTTCCAAATGGATGTAAAGACGGCCTTCCTAAATGGAATTCTTCAAGAAGAAGTCTATGTCAAACAACCACCTGGTTTTGAAGACGATGATCATCCAGACCATGTCTACTTCTTAGACAAAGCACTGTACGGCCTCAAGCAAGCTCCTAGAGCTTGGTATGATCGACTTGCCCAGTTCCTACTCTCAAATGGCTACAAGCGTGGAGTTATTGACAAAACTCTCTTCATCCTAGAAGAAAAAGGTAACATCTTAGTGGTTCAAATTTATGTAGATGATATTATTTTTGGTTCCACCGACCTGTCCCTTGTAGACAAGTTCAAAGACTTGATGAGCAGTGAATTCGAAATGAGCTTAATTGGGGAACTCACCTTCTTCCTCGGATTACAAATCACTCAAAAGGAAGATGGTATTCAAATTCACCAACAAAAGTATGTTAGAGAACTACTAAAGAAGTTCAAAATGGATTCAAGCAAGCCTCTCTCCACTCCCATCTCCACCATTGCTCATTTGGACAAGGACCACTCAAGTCCTCTAGTGGAAGAGAAACTCTATAGAGGTTCCAATCTTGTCCAAGAGAGACCCACTTGGCTGCTGTGAAGAGAATACTCCGATATCTCAAGGGAACTGATTCACTATGTATTTGGTACCCCAAAGAATGTCCCTTTGAGCTGATGGGTTTCACTGATGCTGATTATGCTGGATACCTGGTGGATAGGAAGAGCACCTCTAGAATGGCACAGTTCCTAGGCCCTTGCCTTGTGTCATGGGGTTCAAAGAAACAAGTCTCAGTCTCTCTCTCCACCACAGAATCCGAGTACATAGCTACTGCCTCATGCTATTCCCAACTTCTCTGGCTAAAGCAACAACTCGCGGACTTTGGTATGTCTTATGGTCCCCTCTCTATTCTTTGTGATAACACGAGTGCTATAAACATTTCAAATAATCATGTGCATCACACTAGGACCAAGCATATAGATATAAGACATCATTTTCTTAGAGATCATGTTGAGAAAGAAAACATCATTATGAAATTTTGTAGAACTGAAGATCAGATTGCAGATATATTCACCAAAGCCTTGAATAGAGTTCCCTTCGAGAACCTTAGATTGGAAATGAGAATGATTCCTATAACCTAGTAGTGACCTTAGTTTAAAGGCTCCTTTCCAGTTCCCCTGATTGACTAGTTTAAGATTTTTCACTTGTTGAGTCTTGATATCTATGTGTTATATTTTTTGCTACAAACCCTCTTTTCCATAATGGTTTCTTAAAAAGGCTTAGATAAAATTTTCTAGTTCGTATCTTTTGGTCTTCATTATTCTTTCAACTCTGTCTTTGTTCAAGTTTCTTTGTTGGCCCAAAAGTCACAATCTGATCATATTCTAACCCAACAATACAAGCCGAAATGATGATTGTGTACTATGACCCTCCCTTGCCTCATTACACAATCTATTTCCCTATGATCCTCGTCTTTACCCTCTCTGGGAATTAGTGTGTGATGCGATAAATGGCCCTCCCCAATTTATTTAATGGGAACGTACTTTCTGGTCCTATGTTTTAAAACCCACATCAAAGGTTCTCATATATCCCTCTAGCACACTGAAAATATCGCCAGAAAGGAACTAGGATGGGCTACCCCTTAAACGGCTAGTAAGAGAATTGCTCCTCCCAAGACAGTATTTATGGCAAATCTCACAGCGTCAGAGACGTCTTCTCAGCCTTGAACAGTTGCCATTTTGAGCATCTAATCTTTGAATTTGTGACCGTTGCAAAGGCGCAAAAGCTTCAAGAAAATTAGCCGTTTCAACTCTTCAGAGTTCCCAGAAATATCTCCAACGGCTTGATTCTCAACGGCTCCAAAATTGCTCAAGGGTTATTTAAGGTTTCCTGTTTGATTGAGCCGAGCACTCTGTTCTCTCACGCCTTCTCTCAAATCTCATGTTCACCCGTCTCTCTCAAAACACAAAGCTCCTCAAATGGACAAGAAAAACTTCAATCTTAACCTTGCTCAATTGGAGGTAATTAGGCCGATAAGATAACAACAGGCCAAGATGAAGGAATTGCAGAAAAGAAGGAAACTGAAGAGGAGGCCATTACGCTGTCATAGGAACGTCTCTCCTAGTTCCCAGTGCTATAACATCACAGTGTGCTAGTAGTTCCCTAGGGTCTTACTCCCCTCTTCTATCCTTATTTTGTCTAATGTCCAGTTGGTTGTGCTCTTTTGTTACTCTTTCCACTATGCATCTCTGGGCAATGTTCTTGACTTTAATGATTAATGAACTCTTATGGTAATGTTTCTAATGCATCATTTGTCTTTGCCTTAAGTTTCTATTATGGTCACTGTCATGGGTTTAACGCAAATTGTTTATTTCACATTGATATACTATACTTGATAAGTAACTTGATCTTTTCGATGATGTCAAAAGGGGGAAGAATGGATAGGAACCTTGAATTATTGGAACTACTGGACTTATAGGAACTCTGAACTCATTCTACTTCTAAAGGGGAACTTGATTAACTTAGTCCATTTGCTTAGGGGGAATTTGCAACTATTGAATGTTCTATCAATATTTTTTAAACTTGAAAATCCCTTAGCTCAACTGTTCTCATGAATTTCATGTTCCTATTATACTGCCAGGTTCCTTATATTTGTCATCATCAAAAATGGGGAAATTGTTAGGAAACGGAACTCGGGAACTTCGGTTCCCCTGAGAGTTCCTTTCCTCAGTTTCTCTACTTTTGAAGATGACAAATATTTTGATACTAATGTTTTATCTCAAAGATGTGTTTAGAGGAACCGCAGGACAGTTGTTGGAACCATGGAAGCCAAACAAGATAAAGAAACCAAACAAGCAAGCCAAAGGAACCCAGGTGTGCCCAGAAATGCAACACGTGACTTTGCATTTCTCGAGAAATCTGGGAACACCAAACCTCGGACAAAAGGAGGTGAAAGCGACTTGAGAGAAGCTTCCAAAAGCCTGCCACCATCCAAGAGCAAGACTCCAAGATGCCTAGAACAATGAACCTCGGACAAAGGCACTAAAAGCGACAGCTCATAGAGATGTCACTATCCAGAAGACAGTTCCCAAGTGCCCAGATTGTTGAACATCGGAAGAAGGAAGTTGGAGAACGACTTGGTTGAAGTAGTTGACTAACCTAGAAGGATTCTGAGCTGCCTAGGTTGTTTGCATATGCCAAGAACAACGTGGACCAAGGAGAACCACTTATCCTAGGGCAAGCTCAATCTGTGGGAACCCAGAGAAGATTAAGCTGCAAAGAATCCTCTATAAAAGGAAGACTAACTCAAGGATTATCTTCAAGCACTGAAATACGACTCACACACATTAGCAAATATCCAGTGTGAACCTTCAAACAAGATCATCAAAGCAAACCGAGATCAAGAGGAACCAGTCAAGGAATAGAAGAGCTGAATGCTAAGTTCCTGTGACTGTAAGTGATAGTTCCTAGGTGCGAAGGTCTGTTTCTTGGATTGATTATTGATTGTGTTAAGTTATCTAGGATTGCCTAACTGTGTGTAAGGAAAAAAAACTGTGTGTTTGTTCCTAGGATAAGTTGTAACCAAAAGAGATAAGAAATCAAGAAGTAGACCTTGAAATCCTTTCGAAAGAAAGGTAGTGGTTTTTATCCTGGATTGCTAGTTGGCAATCAAAGGTTTCCACTATAAGGAACTTGTCATTTGTTTGATTGTTTATTTCCGCTGCGAAGGGAACTTAGAATCGATATTCTGAGTTCCTTAAGTTATTATCTAACAATCACGATCCTATAATTACCCAACTCAGATTTGGGTGGTCGTCCAAACCAGTTCCTTCCCACCACTCACTTGCTCCGTCTTTCAGATGTAGCGAAGCAATGTGCACCTGCTCAGCCTCGGTGCATACCACATTCCGAAAGAGTTGCTCCATATGGGAAAACCAATAGGCAACCTTGACTGGTTCCCCGGTCCCATCGTAGCTATCTGGGCGCATCGAATTGATCGTCTTCAATGCCCGGTTGTAATTCCCGTCATTTCTCTCGGGAGCCACTGGATGTGCAGGACCATCCCGTCCCACCACATTAGTTGCAACTTGAGGGTTAGGAGCCGCTTGAGCTCGCGGTATCCCTTGGGCCGTTAGTACCTCGACCACCTGCCTCACTATTTGCCCAATGACCGTCACATCCAACACGATCGGGGCATGAGGTGGAACTTCCCTCGCAGCTTGAGGGTCCACTTGTCCTTGATGAGCCCCTTGCCGCAGGGTCGGGTCATTGTTATGCGAGCCAGATCTCGCGTCATCCCCTTGCTGAGTAGCACTCCTCAGCTGAACTCGAGAACCGTTGCTAGGACCTTCATTAGCTGCTTTGTTGGCGGATCGGGCGTTCACCATCTTTTATGAACCATAACGTTAGTTTAGAACTTTTCCAACTTGTACATGATACTTAATCACTTACGTTATGATACGAAGTGTAAGGGTCCAACCCAATAACTTTATATTAGTTTGACTGACCCTCCACCATTAACCTTAAAACAATCTTCTTCTCTTACTTGAGAATGGATCTGTAATACCCCTCATTTTTAGTAAGGGTATTTGGGGAATTTTCCAACCCTCGTTGGGAAAGCAAGACTCGTTTGGCGAAGTTCGGAATTTTCTGTAATGTGTTTGATCTCTGAAGTAGTTCCCCGAGCCTTGGAATATTCATTAGAGGTATTTTGGAAGCTTAGAATATTTGTTTGGGTACAAATATTTATTATCCGGGGTTTAAACCCATGCCAAGCCTTTTCCCGGGCAAAAAGACACGGAAACGCCTTTTCCGCGACTGCGGCAGAAGTTCTGCGACTGCGGCAGAAGTTCCGCGACCGCGGAATAATGGCTCTCAGAAGAGCTGGGCACATGAATATTCCGTGACCGCGGAAATGGTTCCGCGACCGCGGAAATGGTTTCGCGACGGCGGAAAACTACAACACGCCAACGTCGCGTCGTCCACAGAGCTCGTCGTCCGTGCCGCCGTTGATCTCCTGCTCCATCGTCGATCTGGTCGGGGCTGGCTCCTCTCCTTGGCTATAAATAGTGGTCGATTTGGGAAGGTTTTGAGCACCCAAATCTGAGATCTCCTCTCTCACTCTCGTTTTCCATAATCGCCGGAGTTTCGAGCTCTCGCCGGAAATCTTCGAAGTGTCGCCGGAGGCCTCGCCGGGAGTAGTAGCAGCCTTGGAGTGGTGCATTGGAGGCGCAAGGAAGGCTGGAGTCGAAGCCCTCGCGAACCAAGCCCTCTCGCATCGTCGCCGATGAGTTTTTTCCCTTCGGAAATGCCGGAGTTCATGTCCACGACCGCGAACATGAACTGCCGCGACCGCAGCAGTGACAAGGTCGGCCGCGTCCGCGGCCACTGTCATGACACTCGCGGTGGCCTTGTCCTCGACGACCGCGACCGCGGAATCCCATCCGCGACTGCGGATTGCTCTGGCAATCGCGATCGTGGCCTTGGGCATGCCGGTCTCGGTCGAGACTTTCGTTCTTTCGATTTCGTTCGTTCTTTCTTAGATTCATATCATTTTATTGTCGAGTCTAACCTAGGGTCTCTGTAGGATCGTGATTGTTAGATAATAACTTAAGGAACTCAGAATATCGATTCTAAGTTCCCTTCGCATCGGAAATAAACAATCAAACAAATGACAAGTTCCTTATAGTGGAAACCTTTGATTGCCAACTAGCAATCCAGGATAAAAACCACTACCTTTCTTTCGAAAGGATTTCAAGGTCTACTTCTTGATTTCTTATCTCTTTTGGTTACAGCTTATCCTAGGAACAAACACACAGTTTCTTTGCCTTACACACAGTTAGACAATCCTAGATAACTTAACACAATCAATAATCAATCCAAGAAACAGACCTTCGCACCTAGAAACTATCACTTATAGTCACAGGAACTTAGCACTCAGCTCTTCTATTCCTTGACTGGTCCCTCTTGATGTCGGTTTGCTTTGATGATCTTGTTTGAAGGTTCACACTGGATATTTGCTAATGTGTGTGAGTCGTATTTTAGTGCTTGAAGATAACCCTTGAGTTAGTCTTCCTTTTATAGAGGATTCTTCGCAGCTTAAACTTCTCTTGGTTCCCACAGATTGAGCTTGCCCTAGGATAAGTGGTTCTCCTTGGTCCACGTTGTTCTTGGCATGTGCAAACAACCTAGGCAGCTCAGAATCCTTCTAGGTTAGTCAACCTCTTCAGCCAAGTCATTCTCCAGCTTCCTTTGTCCGAGGTTCGACACTCTGGGCGCTTGGGAACTGACTTCTGGACAGCGACAGGTTCCATGTCATGTCGCTTTCACCTTTCTCTGTCCGAGGTTCGGCGTTCTAGGTGTCTTGTTGTTTTGCTCTGGACATTGGCAGGCTTTTGGAAGCTTCGCACAAGTCGTTTTCGACTTCCTTTTATCCGAGGTTGGTGTTCCCAGATTTCTCGGGAATCGCAACCTCGCATGCTACGTTTCTGGGCACACCTGGGTTCCTTCCTTTGTCTTGTTCCTTTGGTTCTCTTGTCTTGTTTGGCTTTCTTTCCTTCGGTATATTCTTGTGGTTCCTTAAAGCACATCTTTGAGATAAAACATTAGTATCATAATATTTGTCATCTTCAAAAGTAGAGAAACTGAGGAAAGGAACTCTCAAGGGAACTGAAGTTACAGAGTTCCGTTTCCTAACAATTTCCCCTTTTTTGATGATGACAAATACAAGGAACCTGGTAACATAATAGGACTTTGAATTTCATGAGACCAGTTGAATTTAATGGATTTACAACGTTATAAAATAATGAGAGAACATTCAATGGTTGCAAATTTCCCCTAAGCAGATGAATGAGTTTATTTCAAATTCCCCCTTAGAAGTAGAACGAGTTCATGGTTCCTAATAGTCCAGTAGTTTCCAAAGTTCAAGGTTCCTATCCTTCTTCCCCCTTTTGACATCATCGAAATAATCAGTTGACAAGTTAAGAACGTGATATTCAAGTAAATACACAATTGCAGCAAACCCATAACAGAAACATAATGGAAACTTAAGGCAAAGACAAAGTAATCATAGAAACGAAGCCAAAAGTAGTCATTAACTTACAAAGCAACATAAAAAAAAACATAAAAACAACACACCAACAACCTACAAAGAAAACATCATAAGCAACCTTTAAAGAAAACAACAAGGGATAGAAGAGGGTCGTAGGATCCTAGGGGAACTACTAGCACACTGTGAGGTTACAGCACTGGGAACCAGAAGAAGCGTTCCTATGGCAATCCAGCGGCCTCCTCTTCAACAGCCTTGTTAGTACCGGTTGCATCTTCCCAAGTTTTCTGAAGAACTTCCACCAAACTTAAGACAACAGAGCTCATTTTCCCCAGCTCATTTACTTGATCACGAAGAGCGACCGTGATGACAGTCGAACCGTTCGTGATAGCCTTTTCAATACGACCTAGAGAAGAAAGGATCGCAGAGGAGTCTTGAGTGGGGTTGAGCGGTGGTAGGGAACTTGAAGGGCCCTGGGAACTGGCCTTTTCCTTAGACGAGTTAACTTGAACTTCAGAGGGGGTGGCCTGGTGATCCCTTGTCTTCAATTTTCGAACAGTGGCTATGGTGAGAACCTTGCTATAGACAGTCTCAGGCAAATCATCAGGGTACTGGTGTAGCAAGGAGAGGAGATTTTTGATAAGATGGGGAAAGGGTAGGGCATGGGATGTATGAGACTTGCAAAACTGCATATGAGCTAACACAATGTGGGGGAGATCAACTTGTACTCCAGATAGTATCTTTTCCATTAGAATGACATTTGTGATGAGAACTGAGGCTCAGTGCTCCTGCCTGGGAACTAGGTTTCGGATGATCCAGAAGTGCAGAAGCTTGTTGGCGATGGAGAGGTCCTTTGTTTCCAAGGTTGAGGGGTAGTCGCCGTCATAGAGTTTCTTCACCACTTCTCCCTTGGACTTGTAACCTTTTCCTTTGGGCCACGCCTTTTTTTGATGCAGAATGTCAAAGCTAGATCTGGACTCGATCCCAAGAGCAGACGCTATGAGGTTGGGGGACAAAGGGTACATGGTTCCCTTCCACTGAAATATGGAGTCGTTGCAGGGAGAGTTATCCTTGTCGGGTACAAAGGTGAGAGACTGGTAGAACAGACGGACAACTTCATCAGAGGCGGAGAAAGGCTCAACCAAAAGTTCATCCCAACCTTGATACTGCAACAGAGAGTGAAACTCGCTTAGGGCATCACTGAACAGTTCCTCATCTTCTTCTTCTAGGGCTTGGGTCCAGAACTCCATGCCGATGATGAGTGGTTTGAGGATCTTTCTCTTAGAGAAGAGAGAGGAGACCTGACCCAGGGAGGAAGAAGAGAGAGTGGTGGATTTGGCCCTTTTTGTGGATTTGGTGGAGTTACATCTTCATCTGGATCTTCTTGAGATGACTTGGGAAACGGGTCTTCAAAGGGAGTGGTAGTGTTCTGCACAATTCTTCCAAGTGATTTTTCATTAAAAATAACATGAACACTTTCTTCTACCTTTTTAGTCCTTTTGTTGAAGACTTTGTATGCCTTGCTGCCTGAGGCGTATCCAATGAAGATTCCTTCATCACTTCTTGGGTCGAATTTGCCAAGATTGTCCTTCCCATTGTTGTGCACAAAGCACTTGCATCCGAACACCCTCAGATGTGAGATGTTGGGAACTCTTCCTCTTAGGAGTTCATAGGGTGTCTTCTCTGTAATTGGGCGAAGCATGGCTCGATTGATGATGTAGCAAGCTGTGTTGATCGCCTCAGCCCAGAATGATTGAGAGAGTCCACTTGATATGAGCATAGTCCGAGCCATGTCTTCCAAGGTTCTATTCTTCCTTTCTACTACTCCATTCTGTTGAGGAGTGTATGGTGCAGAGAAGTTATGATCAATTCCATGTTCACTGCAAAAGGTTAGAAATTCTCCATTTTCGAATTCGGTACCATGGTCAGACCGAATAGTATTGAGTGAGCAATCGAGAGATTTTTCTAACAAAGGAACCAGATCTTTAAAGCGATCAATGACTTCACTCTTAGATTTTATGAAGATAGTCCAAGTGAAGCGAGAGAAATCATCGACAAGGACAAAGATATACCTGTTTCCTCCTAGGCTTTGAACTCTCATAGGTCCACAAAGGTCCATGTGGATGAGTTCAAAGGGCCTAGAGGAGCTTACCATATTCTTGGATTTGAAGGAACTTCTTGCTTGTTTCCCTTTTATGCAGTATGAGCATGGTTCCGAAGATGTACCACTTATCTTTGGAAGGCCTCGAACTAGTTCCTTTGAGTGTAGATTGTGGATCAATTTGGTGCTGGCGTGACCAAGACGTTGATGCCACAGCTCGGTTTGATCATTTACTGTTGAGAGGCAGAGTTTCTCCTTGGGAACAAATGATGGGTCAACAACATACACATTGTTGAATCTTTTGCCTTTTAGGATGATTTGTCCCGAGGAGTCTAGGACGGTGCATTCACTTGACTTAAATCTAACTTCATTGTCTCCTTGATCGCACAGCTGTGACACACTTATTAGATCAAACCCAAGATTATCAACAAGGTGAACTTTATTTACCTTAATATGGTCGTTGAGTTTCACAGTTCCTTTTCCACAGATTTTCCCTTTGCTTTTGTCTCCAAAGGATATGTTCCCTCCTTGGAGAGGTTGAAGAGAGGTCATTTGATTTCTTCTTCCAGTCATATGGCATGAGCAACCACTGTCGATGTACCATAATTAAGGTTGACTCTCTTCTTTCTGCACATAAGGGAACTAAGATTTCTGAACCCAGCGAAGCTTGGCTTTACTGGGGGGATCAGCATTGCGAGTCTGTGAATAGCCAGGGAATTGGTTCCTTTCATGGTAATAAGCACTTTTCTCTTTTTCAAAGTTCCTTTTCTTAGGACAATCAGTGTTGTAATGACCATTCTTACCACAGTAGGTACACAAACGATTGTAAACAACATGTCCATATTTTCCTTTTCCTGGCCTAAAAGGTTTTTCAGTTTTCCTTTTGTTAAAATCAACATTGTTTCTAACCTTGCTATGGGCCATGTCAATATATCTTTTGTGAGCAAAGGAATTGGTGAACCATTGGTTTTCAGGAACCATCTTTTCTTTTCCCTTAGGTTCCTTCTTAGGACTTTGAGAACTTTCATTTAGACGTTTGGCAACCTCAGCCTTGTTCTCAAGAACCATGATCTTCTCTGATAGGAATTGATTCCTATCACGAGAAGTGGCAAGAGCAGTACTGAGGTTCTCATTCATCTCAACAAGTTCTCGCCTAGCCTTTTCATTTTCAGCATCAGTGTTCCCTTTGTTGTTGACATATCCTATTCCATGACGTTGTCTCATAAAAACAGTTTGATTTATCGTTTTTTCATTAATAGAATCAGTGAAAATGTCCAATCTATCAATTATGGATTGAAGCATGTCATTTCCAGGTAAGTTAGCATGCAAGGGAACTTTGACAGAATCTATGCTAGTTTCATCACAAGATTTGCAAGTTTTAAGGTGACTAGCATGCACATTCCTAATATCAATGAGTTTGGAGTGAGTTTCAGCTAGGTCTTTCTCAGTTTCATCAAGTTTCTTACTCCAAACAGAATTCTCAACAGTCAAGCAAGCAATTTCATCTTCACAATCATCAAGTTTCTGTTGAAGGGAACTGGTTTCCTTTCCTAGTTTCTTTATGATCTTAAGAAGTTGTTTCTTATCACAATCAACTAGGGATTTTAAGAGATCGTCAGAAGTTACCTCAAGGTCTTCTGAGTCGCTTGAGTCTCCTTTTGCCATGAGACATCTTCATCCAGAGAAGCCACTCAGATCCAGTTCCTCATCTGAGTCTTCTCCCCGTGAGGATACGAGAGCCTTCTTTTTCTGAGGTCTTTCTTCTTCCTTGGAGTCTTCCTTGTTAGGACAGTTCTTAGCATAGTGTCCCTTTTCTTTGCACTCGTAACAAGAGACTTCTTTGAGATCCCTTCTGGGTCCATTGTGGGAGGAACTGCCCTTTTGGAACCTTCCCTTCACAAAGAATTTTTTGATATTCTTTGAGAAGAGGGTTGTTAGCTCGTCCTCTTCTTCTTCCAGGTCTGAGTTCTCTTGCTCCATCTCGAGCTTGGAGAAGGCTTTGGAGATCTTAAGGGCGATTCCTTTCTCCAGTTTCTTATCGACATTGGCGTTGGTGTGCTCTCCTTCTTCAACCTCCAGTTTTCCTATGACTTGGGTCAAGGGAAGGGATTGGATGCCTGGAGTGTTCTTCATGATTCCCTTGAGAAGGGTGAACTTGGAGTTGAGTCCATTGTTGACCACTAGGGACTTGGAAACTTCATCCAGATCGACTCCCGTCGCTGTCAACTTTCCAATCAATCTGTTGAAGCGGGAGTATTACTCTGAGATGGTCTCAGTTTCCATCATTTTGAAGGTGTGGTATTCTCCTTCCAAAGCAAACTTTTTGCTTTGCTTTAGTTCCTCACTTCCTTCATGCATCTCCTTGAGAGCTTACCACATCTCCTTGGCCGTCTTGATGCCTATGACCTTGTCCATGTCCTCTCTGTCCAATCCATTGAGGATGAACTGCCTGGCCTTGGCATTCTTCTCCATGATGACATAGTTTTCTGGTTTCCAGTCTTCTTCCTTCATGGTGAGATCGACATGGCCATCTCCATTTTCGACTATCCTCCAACATTGGTAGTCATTGGTCTTGATGTGACTTTCCATGCACTTTTCCCACCATGTTTCTTCTCCTTTCTTTCAGAGATGTGGCTTGTTGGTGGAGATTCCGAGCTCAAACTTGCTTGGTTGAGACATGATCTGCAAACTTTAACAAAGATCTAGAGCTTTTCCTGCTCTGATACCAATTGTAGGATCGTGATTGTTAGATAATAACTTAAGGAACTCAGAATATCGATTCTAAGTTCCCTTCGCAGCGGAAATAAACAATCAAACAAATGATAAGTTCCTTATAGTGGAAACCTTTGATTGCCAACTAGCAATCCAGGATAAAAACCACTATCTTTCTTTCGAAAGGATTTCAAGGTCTACTTCTTGATTTCTTATCTCTTTTGGTTACAACTTATCCTAGGAACAAACACACAGTTTCTTTGCCTTACACACAGTTAGACAATCCTAGATAACTTAACACAATCAATAATCAATCCAAGAAACAGACCTTCGCACCTAGGAACTATCACTTATAGTCACAGGAACTTAGCACTCAGCTCTTCTATTCCTTGACTGGTTCCTCTTGATCTCGGTTTGCTTTGATGATCTTGTTTGAAGGTTCACACTGGATATTTGCTAATGTGTGTGAGTCGTATTTTAGTGCTTGAAGATAACCCTTCAGTTAGTCTTCCTTTTATAGAGGATTCTTCGCAGCTTAAACTTCTCTTGGTTCCCACAGATTGAGCTTGCCCTAGGATAATTGGTTCTCCTTGGTCCACGTTGTTCTTGGCATGTGCAAACAATCTAAGCAGCTCAGAATCCTTCTAGGTTAGTCAACCTCTTCAGCCAAGTCATTCTCCAGCTTCCTTTGTCCGAGGTTCGACACTCTGGGCGCTTGGGAACTGACTTCTAGACAGCGACATGTTCCATGTCCTGTCGCTTTCACCTTTCTCTATCCGAGGTTCATCATTCTAGGTGTCTTGTTGTTTTGCTCTGGACATTGGCAGGCTTTTGGAAGCTTCGCACAAGTCGTTTTCGACTTCCTTTTGTCCGAGGTTGGTGTTCCCAGATTTCTCGGGAATCGCAACCTCGCATGCTATGTTTCTGGGCACACCTGGGTTCCTCTGGGTTCCTTCCTTTGTCTTGTTCCTTTGGTTCTCTTGTCCTGTTTGGCTTTCTTGCCTTCGGTATATTCCTGTGGTTCCTTAAAGCACATCTTTGAGATAAAACACTAGTATCATAATATTTGTCATCTTCAAAAGTAGAGAAACTGAGGAAAGGAACTCTCAGGGGAACTGAAGTTCTAGAGTTCCGTTTCCTAACAGTCTCGTTGTGGGTCGTCGACATAGGAATCTATAATCCGTCTTCCGTTCCCGTTCCGGACCCAGAAACCCATCGTCGCTCAATCGTTCGTCTAGACTAAGGCAAGTGGCGGTTCGCTCTTGCTTATCATTCCATATTTCCATTAATTATCAATTGTTTAATTGTTAATTAAATTGGGATGAACTATTGTTTTCGTTTGGGAACAGATTTTATAAATGATACGATTAAAACATGATATTATTATAGGTTGTATATATTGCTAGAAACAACGCTATTATATCTGTTATTACCATGATGGTATTGGTGTGGATTTTATGTGTGAACTTATACATTATAGTTAGAACGAGTATTCGTAGGAACGCTATGTACCTTGCGAGGTCTAGTCGTTTCTTTATAACTGGTATTATGAGGACTTTTCCCTAATACTCTCTTTGGTCATGACTATATCCTTACTCAGGGTAGGTGCACATAGCTAGTGCCAAACAATCGGGATTTATTCCCAAGATATCTCTCGTATCGAGATGATATATAATAAAAGCTTATAACGTAAATATACGTTTTGGAATTAAACAAGATAAGTGCGATTATGCACATAATTAATATACCCTCGGGCGAGGAGTACAACATGGAAACCGCTTGGACATCGATTAGAGTAAGTCCTCCTTCCAAATCTGAATTCGCATTACGCGGTGAGGTTGGTCGTGGACCCAAATGGTCAAGTCTTTTTAAACGCTTGTGTGAAATTATAACGTTCCTAAACATTTGTCATATTTTCCCGTAAGACTCAATCTTTTGGAGTCTTCTCTTCATACGTTTCCCATAAGGCTCATTTCCTTTTTAGTGCATGTCTAAACTTTAATCATTCCGTGAAAGTTTCGGATTATATATTGTTCCTTCGGTTGTTATTCGAGGGACAATGATAGTAAACGGTTACGATCACTAGGACCATTATGTTTTCACCCTTGCATAGTCTTTCATTAGACTAACCAACCGGGTTTTATTCCTTGCATGGTTGGCTGGTGTCATCCGTCCTATATGGCACATCAGTGGTTGGTCCCCGAAGTTCGAAGTAACCGTTGAAGAAGAGACTTACAGTTGGAGATTCAAGTATTAGTATTTTGAAAGGTTGTCAATTATTATTTATTCTTACCACTAAGTCATGTTATAGATTTATTCTTCAATATCTTCCACTGTGTAGTTTATAAGTTTTCCGCGGTGATTTCACTTTGTTGTAAAAACACTTCTCTCGTTTGATGAGAGATCTTTTAATATAAATGGTTGAGTTCCATATACTAATGTCTTCCGATGTTTAACCTTTCGTTATTTAATTGTGTTTATTTAAGATTAATTGTTTCGATTAAAGTCTTGGGTGACATCGGACAGCAACGTCTGAGGTCACTGGCGTGTGGCATTTCCGACAATAAGTCGGGGGTGTTACAATTATGGTATCAGAGCAACGATTTTAAAATTCTTGGCCTATTGTTAGGTTTGAGAATTTTCGAAAATTATGTTCGAAACTATTTTCAACCTATTTTCTATTTGAAATAATTTTCGAGATTTTTAATGTTAAACTTAAAAGTTTTAATTATTTCTTGGTAATTTAATTTAAACTAATGATTTAGCTATTTTGAACTTCAAAAGTTGTTTATCGTTGGTTTATAAAAGGCGTGTTATACGCAATCAAAATAAGTTTAAGATTTGTAACTTTAAAAGTGCGATTTTTGTCTTAGTAAGAGTTTTGTGATAATTATATCACTAGTTTGAGGAACTAACTTTATAAATAACTATTTTTACATATAAGGTTTAAAGATATAAAGTATGAAGTTGAAAGTATAAGATTTAAGTGGTTTTTAAACTTCTACAAGATTCAAGTTGTTACTTATTCCTTAGATCCATTCTTAGGAATATCATTTCTCCTTAGATGGAATGTCATTTAAAGGTTGATGTTTCTCCTAGAGTTTCCACTTCCCAAGTAAGTCAGAGAAGAAGTCATTTCTGCGGTTAGTGGTGGTGGGCCAGTCAGACTAATATAGAGTTATTAGTTTGGACCCTTATAAATCGTATCATAACGTAATTGACTCAGTGTGAAGTACCAGTTGGAAAAGTTCTAAACTAACGTTATGGTTCATCAACAGATGATGGACACCCGATCCACCAACCGAGCAGCTAACGAAAGTCCTAGCAACGATTCTCGAATTAGGCTGAGAAGTACTACTCCACCAGGGAAAGACGCGGGATCTGGATCACGTAGTAGTGACCCGACCCTGCGACATGATGTTCATCAGGGACAAGTGGACCCCCAAGCTGCAAGGGGATTTCCACCTCCTGCCCCGATCGTGCTAAATGCGACGACCATTGGACAGATAGTGGGGCTAGTGGTCGAAGTATTAACGACCCAGATGGTATCGCAAGTCCAAGCAGCGCCCGTACCTCAAGACGCAGCTAGTGTGGAGGCACAGATTAAGACAAAGAATGGGCAACAGAATCACAGGGCTAGCTCGTTCAAGAGGCCAGCGTCGCCCACCAAGTTCAAGAAGTCTGGTCGTACTAGGACCAATGCGACTCAGTCTAGTTTCGCCAAAGACTCAGGCTGGAATAGAGGCGGGATTCAATGCCACAACTGTGGTAAGGTCGGGCACAAGAGCCCTAGTTGCCAAAAGATGAAGCAGGTATGTTACAAATGTGGGAGGGAAGGCCACATGAAGGCATACTGTAGGCAGAAGAGCCTAAGGCCAACACAAGGATATCAGGCCTCAAAAGTTGACTTTAGGCAAAACCCACATGCGGAAATATCTGCTCCGGGGCTGTCTGCTACTCGTGATAAAGGCAAGGCGCCTATGGAATTTTCGGGTCAAGAGCAGCGACTCTTTGTGATACGTCACCCCGATAGGAGGGAAGCTTTGTACAAGTGGTAGTATTTAGTGAAGTTTTTAGAATAAGGAGCGTTGACTTGTGTCGACAGTCCCCATAGTTTAGTAATCTTTCTATTTGACTTTCTATCAGTTGGTTTATGTAATGTTTCGAATAATAAAGAAGTGTTTCCTTGTTCCGGAAATTACTAAATTCGTTACTATTGCAAATTGTTCGTTCATACGAGACTCCGTGAGTGCCAAAAACAATTATGTCACGGATGGATATGGGCTATCAGGACTCACAAAGGAGGGGTAACGTATGGAACCGAGGTGTTCGTTCCCTACATGGTTAACACCAGGGGCGACTCCATTACTGAATTACTAGATCCATTATTAGGAATCTCTCTTTGTTCTTGGAGTAATGTCACAACGGTATGACATTAATTACTCCCTTCGTTGAGCGGACGAGCGTTATCTCGTAAGCTGAGTTTTCCAAAATTTCTTAGGGTGTAGGAACAAATGTGTGTGGTTAATGCTCTATGAGATTTAAGAACTAAATCTCATACGTGTACCCTAAACATTTGCTCTAGTAAAAACACATAGGAATGAACTACATGAAGTTCAGAATGCCTCGTTGTGAGGTCATACTGTAGTTGTCTATATGGATAGATTATTGAGAAGAGAATAAATGTATATAAGAGATAGTTCATAGGGAATCCAGTTTCTCTAAGCAGATCGTACTCTGTTACGACCTTGAGTAGAACTTTAGAACCCAAGGGTTATGGTTATGGAAGTTGTGAGTGAGTATGTTCATTGTGGACTAAAGGATTAGACTTTCGGAAAGGATAAAGGTGTGAAGCCTTATGTATTATTTTGGAAGATTTATCTGAGGTTTCGTTATGAGGCTTCCTTAAGAGAAACGACATAAGGATTGGCATAGAGTGATCAATGTCTGTTAATGCGATTTGATGTCACGTTTTGGGGGAAAAACAAGTGATTGGTCACAATTGTGCTAATGGATTTATCACGGCATTGTTTTGAGGAAACTAAAGGTTTTGAGTTGGAAGTGAGCTTTAGGGCCAAACTTATTTGGGCCAAGGAACTGAATCAGTAAATTGTACCTTCAAGGGATATAGAGATAAGATATCTAGATATTTACAAGGTCTGATATGTGGATTGTTAGAGAGTGTGACGTCAATAAGGCCGCTGATATAACACTTTTTGGAAATTAACTTGTGAACGATTGTATTGGGAGAAAGCCCACTTGAAAATTAAGAGTTATAGTGTAGGACCAGTGGTGAAAGCTTGTGGAGCAACCAAGTGTACGAAATCATAGGTATCATATTGGAAGATCTATTCGAGGTTCGTTTTGAGGTTCTATAAGGAAATGATATGATTAAGTCTTTGATGGATAGTAGATTGTGTGAGGAATATAAGGATCTTAAGTTAGAAATAAGTTATCTGAGACAATTAAACAAACCTTTGGGATTTGAGTCAGGAAATTGGCGTATAGGTCAAACCTAATTGGGCCAAATGATTGAAATTGGTAGGTTGTACGATCAGGGAATAAAGAGTTATGATACTTGTAAGGTTGTAAGGTTGTAAGGTTTGATATTTGGATTTTATGTAAGTTTGCCAGTTAGAAGGCTTATGGTGCAATTCTTTGGAGAAGACTAAGTTGTGAAGTTACTGTGTTAGAAGAAGGCTACTTAAATGGAAAGATTACAGTTTAAGGATAGGTTATGTTGATGATTCCGATATATTAAAGGAGTTAGTGGAGAGAATTGTCTATGTGCGCCTAAGGAGTAAGGTAGCAAGCGTTAATCGTAGAAAGCTATTAAAGGATTCTGATAGAAGTGACTGATGCGGTTGATAATGAATCATTTATCAGGATGGTACCTTAAGGATATAGGAGTAATGTCTCATGTGATTTGTTTTGAGGAACATAGGAATAAAGGTATTGTGATTATGTTTGGAGAAAGTTAAGGAACTTTAAAGGTCTAAGTTAGAGACTGAATAAGGAATACGTTAAGTTAACCTTGGATAAATGGTAAATATCCGTAAAGCAAAAGGGTGCTCGATTTGGGATAATAAATCGCATTAGGACAACTGATTGCGTAAGGATTTTTGGGTGAATAGCAAACTCGACCGGTAAAAGTTGTCACGGTTTTGAAGGTCAATAGTGTGGCATAAAGTAAGTAGGTAGATGATATCAAGTGGACTTGAGGAAAAGGCGATCCACGTTTATTAAGGTGATCGTATGACACGTTTGGGTAAGACGAGAGTATAATCCTATGGAGAGGATTAGTAAATCACGTTGAGGTAATCGGACATAGGCTGTGGTGTGAGTAATTGTGGGATCACAGGAGTGAAGATTTTGAGTTAAAGATATGGCACAAGGGCCAAATGTGAGTAAGGTAACCAATGAATAGGTGAGTCGTGTATGTAAGGAGTAAGATCTATATGACATGAGAGGTACTAAGTTGAGGTATAGTGTAATTCTATGTATGTACTTTGAGGATCTGATCATCGAAGGGAAGTTAGTAGAAAAATGTTGTATTCTTCTATTTGAGGACATCAAGGTCTTTTTGAGGAATAGGGCAACATAGCGATGTTATACTGGAGATTATAATGGATACTCTGAGCGAGACAATGGTAATCTTATGAATGATCACGTCTGTTCTAGTAAGAGAAAGGAATGTAGGCAGTATGTTGCGAGTGGAATCATGATCAAGTAAATAGTTCGATTTTTGGTGGTACAGGTTTCAGAAACCAAATTTATTCAAGGATATAGACTTAAGGAAGATAAGGTACATACTTTAGGAGAAGTTTAGAGAAAGGTGAAAGAGAAATATGTATAATCTCATGCTTAAGGTATAGCGAGACTAGTGCGATGATTTTAGGAGACAATTATCCTAAGATAATTATGACCTTGAGGATGGTCACGAGTTAGTACAAGAATAGTACGTGGAAGTAGGCTATGTGAGATAGTGGTATGGTTGAGGAAGCAGATCGTTTTCCTAGGAAGCAAGTACAAGGATGAGATGATTAAGGATACTAAGATCAAGTAAGGATATTATGGTGGAACCGGTCCCTTTAGCTTGGCGATGCTAGTTTCGGGGTCGAAACCTTTTTAAGGTGGTAGTGATGTAACACCTCATTTTTTTTGGGTTTGCGGCCAAGTTTCGGGGTCGAAACTTCTTTTTAGGGGGAAGTGATGTAATACTCCTCATTTTTAGTAAGGGTATTTGGGGAATTTTCCAACCCTCGTTGGGAAAGCAAGACTCGTTTGGCGAAGTTCAGAATTTTCTGTAATGTGTTTGATCTCTGTAGTAGTTCCCCGAGCCTTGGAATATTCATTAGAGGCATTTTGGAAGCTTAGAATATTTGTTTGGGTACAAATATTTATTACCCGGGGTTTAAACCCATGCCAAGCCTTTTCCCGAGCAAAAAGACGCAGAAACGCCTTTTCCGCGACTGCGGCAAAAGTTTCGCGACCGCGGAATAATGGCTCTCAGAAGAGCTGGGCACAGGAATATTCCGCGACCGCGGAAATGGTTCCGCGACCGCGGAAAACTCCAACACGCCAACGTCGCGTCGTCCGCAGAGCTCGTCATCCGTGCCGCCGTTGATCTCCTGCTCCATCGTCAATCTGGTCGAGGCTGGCTCCTCTCCTTGGCTATAAATAGTGGTCGATTTGGGAAGGTTTTGAGCACCCAAATCTGAGATCTCCTCTCTCACTCTCATTTTCCATAGTCGCCGGAGTTTCGAGCTCTCGCCGGAAATCTTCGAAGTGTCGTCGGAGGCCTCGCCGGGAGTAGTAGCACCCTTGGAGTGGTGCATTGGAGGCGCAAGGAAGGCTGGAGTCGAAGCCCTCGCGAACCAAGCCCTCTCGCATCGTCGCCGGTGAGTTTTCTCCCTTCGGAATCGTCGGAGTTCATGTCCGCGACCGCGAACATGAACTGCCGCGACCGCAGCAGTGACAAGGTCGGCCGCGTCCGTGGCCGCTGTCATGACACTCGCGATGGCCTTGTCCTCGACGGCTGTGACCACGGAATCCCAGCTGCGACCGCGGATTGCTTTGGCAATCGCGATCGTGGCCTTAGGCATGCCGGTCTCGGTCGGGACCTTCGTTCTTTCGATTTCGTTCGTTCTTTCTTAGATTCGTATCATTTTATTGTCGAGTCTAACCTAGGGTCTCGTTGTGGTTCGTCGACATAGGAATCTATAATTTGTCTTCCGTTCCCGTTCCGGACCCAGAAACATGTCGTCGCTCAATCGTTCGTCTAGACTAAGGCAAGTGGTGGTTCACTCTTGCTTATCATTCCATATTTCCATTAATTATCAATTGTTTAATTGTTAATTAAATTGGGATGAACTATTGTTTTCGTTTGGGAACAGATTTTATAAATGATACGATTAAAACATGATATTATTATAGGTTGTATATATTGCTAGAAACAACGCTATTATATCTGTTATTACCATGATGGTATTGGTGTGGATTTTATGTGTGAACTTATACATTATAGTTAGAACGAGTATTCGTAGGAACGCTATGTATCTTGCGAGGTCTAGTCGTTTCTTTATAACTGGTATTAGGAGGACTTTTCCCTAATACTCTCTCTGGTTATGACTATACCCTTACTCAGGGTAGGTGCACACAGTTGGTGCCAAACAATCAGGATTTATTCCCAAGATATCTCTCGTATCGAGATGATATATGATAAAAGCTTATAATGTAAATATACGTTTTGGAATTAAACAAGATAAGTGCGATTATGCACATAATTAATATACCCTCGGGCGAAGAGTACAACGTGGAAACCGCTCGGACTTCAATTAGAGTAAGTCCTCCTTCCAAATCTGAATTCACATTACGCGGTGAGGTTGGTCGTGGACCCAAACGGTCAAGTCTTTTTAAACGCTTGTGTGAAATTATAACGTTCTCATACATTTGTCATACTTTCCCGTAAGACTCAATCTTTTGGAGTCTTCTCTTCATACGTTTCCCATAAGGCTCATTTCCTTTTTAGTGCATGTCTAAACTTTAATCATTCCGTGAAAGTTCCGGGTTATATATCGTTCATTCGGTTGTTATTCGAGGGACAATGATAGTAAACGGTTACGATCACTAGGACCATTCTGTTTTCACCCTTGCATAGTCTTTCATTAGACTAAGCAACCGGGTTTTATTCCTTGCATGGTTGGATGGTGTCATCCGTCCTATACGGCACATCAGTGGTTGGTCCCCGAAGTTCGAAGTAACCGTTGAAGAAGAGACTTGCAGTTGGAGATTCAAGTATTAGTATTTTGAAAGGTTGTCAATTATTATTTATTCTTACCACTAAGTCATGTAATAGATTTATTCTTTAATATCTTCTGTTGTGTAGTTTATAAGTTTTCCGCTGTGATTTCACTCTGTTGTAAAAACACTTCTCTCGTTTGATGAGAGATCTTTTAATATAAATGGTTGAGTTCCATATACTAATGTCTTCCGCTGTTTAACCTTTTGTTATTTAATTGTGTTTATTTAAGATTAATTGTTCTGATTAAAGCCTTGGGTGACATCGGACATCAACGTCTGAGGTCACTGGCGTGTGGCATTTCCGACAATAAGTTGGGGGTGTTACAGGATCAATTAGGAGAAATGTCAATCTTTAAATGACATTAAACCTAAGAAAAGACGATACCCGTAAGAATGAATATAAGGAATAAGTAACAACCCGAAGCTTGCAGAAGTTTGAAAAAAAACCACTTAAAATATTTTAAATCACACTTTAAGTTAACTATTCATTCCCTTATCATTTTACAATACAAATTATTTATAAACTTAATACTTTTATAATTAAATTACCAACATCATCCTTTTTAAAATCCACAAGACCACAACCACTTTCAAAATTGCACCTTAAAATCATTAAATGAATTTAACTTTATCGTTTAAACACAATTATTATATAAACTAAAATATTATAAGTCTCTTTTATATTTAGAACACAAAGTTATCACTTCTTTAGGTACCCTTTAACAACTCTCAAAACTACACTTTTAAAATAATAGAAAATAAATTTAATTTCAACCGTTATAACGTCATTTTAATAAGGACTATAAAATAACAATTAACGTCCTAATAGTTAAACCACCACTTTTAAATTATATATATATATATATATTTTCTAAAGTTTATAGAATTTTAAACTTAATGCTAACAATTTAATTTTTCAAACAAAATAAACTAGTTTGAAAATAGTTTCAAAAATAACTTTGAAAATTCTCAAACCTAACAATAGGTTAAGAATTTTAAAACCATTGCTCTGATACCATAATTGTAACACCCCCGACTTATGTCGGTAGTGCCACACGCCAATGACCTCAGACGTTAATGTCCAAAGTCACCCTAGGCTTTAATCGGAACAATTAAGCTGAAATAAATACATAAATATTAAATAACGAAAGAACAATCAGCGGAAGACATTTTAAATGAATAAGACTCAACCTTTTATTAAGATTCCTCTCGTAAAATAAGAAGGACGGTTTACAACAAAGTATAGTGACAGTGGAAGACTTTTAAATTACAGCGGAAAACTCTTTTAAAGTAGTCATAATTACATGACTATGTATTACATTTATTTCAAATTAAACATACACGCCTTGGAAATATTACTTCTTAAAACGCAAACTTCAACTGCAAACCTTCTCTTCGACTGGTTACTTCAATCGTCGGGGACCAACCTCTGATGTGCCGTATAGGATGGATGACACCAGCCAACCATGCAAGGAATAAAGTCCGGTTGGTTAGTCTAATGAAAGACTATGCAAGGGTGAAAACAGAATGGTTCTAGTGATCGTAACCATTTACTATCATTGTCCCTCGAATAATAACCAAAGGAACGATACATAACCCGGAACTTTCACGGAAAGATAGAAGAAGACATGCATCGAAAAGAAGACTCCAATGGAATTGAGCCTTATAGGAAACATATGCAATTGTTTGGGACCGTTAAGTTTTCACACAAGTTTATAAAAAAAAAACCTTGATTATTTGGGTCCACGACCAACCTCACCGCGTAATGCGAATCCAGATTGGAAAGAAGACTTACTCTCACAAGAGTCTGGATGGGTTCCACGTTGTACTTCTCGCCCGAGGGTATATTAATTATGTGCGTAAAAGCACTTATCTTATCTACTTTCAAAAACATACATTCACGTTAAGGCTTTTAATTCACATCATCTCGATACGAGAGATATCTTTGGGATAAATCCCAAATGTTGGCACTAGCTAAGTGCACCACCACCTATATTCGGATAGGGGTAGGTCATGACCAAAAGCGTTAGGGCATTTAATCTCCTAACACAAAGTTATAAAGAAACGACTAGACCTCGCAAGGTACATAGCGTTCCTATGAATACTCGTGCTAACTAAGCATGTAAGTCCACATATAAATCCACACCAAAATCCATTTATCACTTTACGGTAATATCATATAGAATTATATATAATAGCGTTGTTTCTAGCAATATATACAACCTATTATAAATTCATATTTTAACACATCGTTTTATCAAATCTGTTCCCAAACACAAAACAACAACTTTATTCCAACTTAATTAACCAATCAAATAATTGATAATCAAGGGAAATATGGAATAATGAGCAAGAGCGAACCGCCACTTGTCTTTTGAAGATCATATGTATACACCATGCGTGCGTTGACCACCATGGATCCCTTCTAAGCACACGGCGCTCACATCATAATCAACCACCCTAGTGATGACGGTTGGCCATCATGCGCGCTAGACCAAGACAAAGCTTGGTTTGTTGAGCGCCGAGGCAATGCCAGCGCTCCACCAATCCTCACGAAACCAATTAAGGTTTTGCGGTATAAGGCCAACACTACCCTACATTGAACTATGTCTAAGAATTGAAATAACTGAAAGAACTAAGCTGGAAAGTAATAAACTCAGACACTTACGTGACTATGAAGAGGACACCAAGCTTCATCTCCCACCCTAGAAGAGATAACGCTGAGATTGATGAGGAAAAGTAAGAGGAGTTCTAAAAATTAAACTATTTCGCAGTTGTGGGCCCATCAAAAAGATTGGGCCCGCCGTAGCGAATACTTTTCAAATTTGAAGAGTTTCGCTTTTGTGGACCCGCCAAAAGACTGTGTCTGCCGATAGCGAAACATCTTATAAATTATTAACTTTGGATGAATGGTAGAGAGTGTCTAGACCTTTATATATAGTTGTTTCCCCCACCCTTCTTCTTCTCTCTTTTAGATGTGGAATGCGAATTTTATCAATATTTCTAATATGAGCAATGTGGGATAAAACGGTTTAATGACCCATATTGGTGGATAATTTCGAACCACTTACTATTGAAATTACGTCTCCATGCAAACTAGAGAGTTGTAGATCTCCGAGTCTAGTTTCGAATACATCTTGAATCATCGAAATCTGAGATTTGTGGCAAAAGATATGCCCATTCTACGAAGCTGCATTGAACACAAATATTCATGCGGGATTGCCTACGAAAATTCTAAACTTAAATCAAATTGGTTCATCATTAATCAAAACACCTAGTTTTTATCCTTCACTTTGATTTATTTCATTCCAATACTAACTAGGGCTTGTTTGGATAAATGTTAAAGATGTTCACACATACTTTTAGCTCGTTCACATCAAACACAAAGAGTATAAGTTATCAAATTACACAAATACCCCTATTAAAATTGAGGGTTATTACAGTTTGACAAGAGAAATGGCAGAAAAGAAGTCCCAGTAAGAAGCATGTCATCCACATATACGAGAGCCATAGTGAATTGACCATGATCATCTTTGGTAAACAAAGAATAATCGTGTTTGCACTGAATAAATCCAAGTTGTAACAAAAGCTTTGCGAGCTTAATGTTCCTTTGTCGACTAGCTTGTTTAAGGCCATATAATGACTGAGTGACGACAGAACTGACCTGGTGTAGCCTAAAAGTAACCAGGTAGATGATCCATATAGACTTCTTCATCCAAATAGTCATGCAAGAGAGCATTATTAATATCTAATTGATATAGATCTCATCCTTTAGCAACAACTAGAGCTAGAACCATGTGCACAGTAGTGAGCTTTGCCATTGGAGAAAATATAATTTTATAATCCTTATCTTTGATTTGATTGTATCCCTTTGACACAAGCCTTGCTTTATAACGCTCAACCTCACAATTGGCTCTATATTTGACTTTAAATATACACTTAGAGCCAATGGCTTTCTTGCCATGGGGGAGAGAAACCAATTGCCATGTGTGATTTTGCTCCTGAGTTGAAAGCTCTTTGTTAATAGATGTAATCCATTCTGGGTGACCCTTATCTTGTACATAAAAATGGGGCTAAAAAACAACAAACATATTGTTCAAAGAAGCAATTTATGGAGGAGAAAAGGTAAGAAAAATCTTGATAGGCTAGGATGGATTTGATAAAGAGATAGGAGAATGTATGGTTGGGCAAACATAATCCTAGAGCTCAGTAGGAAGTTTATGAGACCTAGAAGGTCTGCAAGCAATGTGAGGATCAAAATGAGGTGAATGGGAAGCCTCTGTAGTTGAGGGATTAAGTGGGTGATGAATGAAAAGAGGGTAATCTTATAGGGTTAGCAATAGGATTTGGTAAGGAGTGATTAAAGTAGAAGAGAGGACATGTGGGGAGTGTGAGGAAAAATATGGAGAAAAGTCAATATCATGATGATCACTAGCAAGATTAACTAGTGGAAAAAAAAAAAAGTGAGATGAAGGGAATGATTGGGGAATAGAGGAAGAAAAGTTGGATATTGGTGACTTGAATGAAAAAATATGCTCATGAAAGGTGACATGTGACACAAGGTCGTAAACTCTATAGGCCTTTTGGTGAGAAGGGTATCCTAAGAGTACACATTTTCTAGCCTTGGTTTCTCTCCCTCGAAGTGAAAAACACAAGCATCCTATGACTCTGAGATGATCATTTTAGGGAGGAGTATTATACAATACCTAAAATGGTGTCTTCCATTGGAGATTAGAAGAAGGTAATTTGTTGATGAGAAAAGTAGCCCCAAGGAGACAATATCCCCAGAAACAAACTGGAAGTTGAGCATGTTCTCTGATAGCTTCAGCTGTCTCCACAAGATGTTTTTGTGTTCTCTCAGCACAACCATTTTGTTCAGGGACTCATGGAGGTGATCTTTGGTGGATAATATCTTTTTGTTGGAACAAATCAATACACATATTTTGAGTGAATTCAATACCATTATTTGTTCTCATAGTTTTCATCTTGGTGTGAAACTAATTCCCCACAAGAGCTACAAAGCCTTCAATCACTTTATAGACCTGAAATTTATTCTATAAAATATATGTCCAAGTGCAACGAGAACAATCATCCAAAATTGTCAAGAAATATCTAGAACCATCAATAAATGCTACTTTATATGGACTTAAAGATCCATGTGAACCAACTGAAAAACAGAATTTGCCAAAGATAAACTTCTATCAAAAGGTAACTTGTGACTCTTAGCAAGGTTATATCTTTCACAAAACAAATCTTTAGTGTCTTGACAATGACATATATGCATATGTTTCATCTTAGGCAAAGATGAATGGCCAAATCTGGCATGTTGTAAGAGTTATTGTTCATCATTGTGACAAGAGTACACTGATGATTTATTTATACTACCGTTATCGTCTTGAACTGCACCCACATGAACATTTACATGTTGAACTTGAAGCTTATACAAACGACCTTCCACATGAACTAAAACTAAGCATTCGTTCCTAGTATGGCTCTGCATTATGGAAGACTTTTCATCAAAATTAATTTATCACTAACCAACCTTGAAAATAAGAGTTAGATATTCATGAACTTAGGAACATAAAACACCTTGTGCAACAACAGAGAAACTGACAACCTTACGTATTGACCCAGAAAATTGAACTGTCTTTGTACTTCCATCAGGCAAAGCAACAAATATCACCTTGTTCAACGTATGCATGTCAATGAAAATAAAGGGATCATAAGCTAGCTATATGATTAGTGGCACCAAAATCTACTATCCAAGTAAATTTGTCATTCTCATGCAATTGAAGATTATTAAAGGGCTTCATATTACCTACAAAGTTCACATATGAATGATCATTAGATTCTGATTCACCCATAACTCCTTTGCCTTTCATCATTTTGACCATCTTTTGAAAGACAAACGTTGACCATTATAGGGTCAGACCCACCATGAGCTCCAGCGATTTCCTCAACTTCCAGTGGATTATCCTCCATATGTACATCTTGTATGTTTGCAACAAACTTATTAACATTTGGATCCCTTGGTCCCTTGTACCATTCTGGATACCGCACAATCTTGAAACATGTTTCCTTAACATGTCCTTTTGCTCCACAATAATAGCACTTCAAAAATCTCTTATCAATTCCTCTCCTGACAGTCCCATATTGTCTTTCTTGTTCTCTTCTACCAGAATCACTTCCATGCTATCTATCAGGTTTCCTTCTATAATTGTTATGCCTTCCATTATCATACTGCATATTCTAATTAAACCTATTCACATTCATAGCCATCAAATCTTGTGAAGCATTGGCATCATCATCTGAAATGCCTTATTTACATGCTATTTATCAAGTCTCTCAATTCATATCACCATCTGAAATGCCTTATTTACAAAAGGCAAGGGCTCAAACGAAAAAATTGTACTTCTAACATGCTCATAGCATTCATTTAATCCCATCAAAAATTGCATAACTCTTGCCTTTTGCTCACGATATAACATTCTTTTCAACAACAAGCAGAACAATGATTCAATGCTTCACAATCGCATAAGGAATTCCTTCCCAAATCTTCTTGAGTTTCCCATAATACGCTGCAAAACTCAAATTATCTTGCCTTATGTTGCTCAGATCCTACTACAACTGATAGACTAAAGATGTGATTCATTCTAGCGAGTCTTTCTAACACCTTGTCCATAACTCTTTTGTTGATGTAACAATCATAAAACCATCCACAATCTTACTACCCATAGAGTGGATTATCCAGCATCTAACCATTTAATATGCTCTAATACACTTCTACAACTTCTCATCATCATCATCATCATTAGGCATTAAACACATTCCATCAATGATCCTAGCTTCATTTTCTAACCTAATGTCATACGAATCCCTTTACTCTATGAAGTGAAATTTGTCATGTTAAAGAGAATCACAATTAGTTGTGAACCAGTTTGATTGGAGTTAGACAAATACAAATGATCAAAATAATTGCTCATACCTTGTCCAAAAGAGTTTCCAGTTTGCATTCCTCTGCGTACTCCGTTTCGATTTCCAATTTTGAATTCAAGGTCTTCCTCATGAAGTCCAGTTCTTCTTTCATTTCCGCCTCTAGTTCCTGAGATCTGATCTTCCATATCCATTCTTCCGACCTTAATTGATCAATCGATCAAGTTGAATCTTGAACACATGATATTCTCCTCTTTAATTCTGAAATCAATATCAGAATCGTTCGATCCTTCGACCGTGAGTTCAATCTCATAATCAGAGGCCTTAACAAGCTAAATCTCAAAACCACTATCTTCGTTGCAATCGCTCGATCTGATACCATTTGCAAACTTAGATTCTAGATCTTGTGAGAGAGAAAAAGAAAAACAAAGAGAAAATATTTTTAGTTTTCTTAACTTCATTACTTCACCTCTTACTGATAGAAGACTACCAAATCTATTTATATACAAGACTGACACATCTAACTAATCAAAGCTAATCACACTAACTAACAGGGAAGCTCGTAACAAACTCTAACAAACTAATCAAGGAACATCTACTATGTAACTAATTGGGAATACATACATATACTTCATAATTACCTCGCCATTTTCGGCACCCTCAATGAACCTGTAGTCACATAGTTGCAAATAATAAACGAGGATTCACAAACCCCAACAAAACAATATAAGATAAATGATGATAAATCAAAGAGTACAATTACACATTGAAAGAATCCTCCGTGAGAATCAAAGACATGAACAACTTTGTCTTCCATCAACAAAGTTATACTCCCTTAAACATTCTATCTAGAGATATTGAGTTTGGTTCACCCACTTGATAAAGGTATATGATAACATACATGAAAGGACAACTCAAATGCATCCAAGAAAGAGGCTCAAGCAAATAAAAGTTCGTTAGAAATTTCAATTTTTTTTGTTCCCGTCAAATTTTGTACAGTCTTCGGGAAAACGACTATAACTTTGTCCAAAAACAGATCTCGAAATGATTCAAGATGTGTTAAAAATGTGATTCAAAGATCTATAATTCTTACGTCGAATTAAAACTCTAATCGGAAGAAGGTCAAAAATCAGTTTTACAGTAGGCATTACAATTTCCATATGGAATTATTCACTTTCCTTACTTAGCTAGATCTATCCTATCTTATAGTCTGTTATTTGTAATATTTATCTCTAATTCCGTATTTTATTCGTTTATTTTATGATTATTAGGTTTAGATAGAATAATTAGGGTCGAACAAGCTTGTTTGGTTCGTAGTTTCTTCTCTTATTTTATCTTTCATGGTTTCCTTATCTTTAGCATTAGATAAATTATTTCTTTTTTAAGCATTAAGCACGAAATATGTAATAAATACTTGTCATATGTCATTAATAAAGATATGTTCGATTTTTTGTTTAATTCATTAACTCGAGTTTCTCCTTGTTAAACCAATTGGAAATCACCAACAATACGTAATCTTTCCTATGCTCTATCACTCAAGCGATCATGTTCGTTTGCGAAGATCATAACGTTGATCTTCGTCCAATCAACCTCAATAATGTTTGAGGGTTCCACGAAATCAAGAGTCTTCTCTTGGCCATAACGTTGGTCAAGGCTGGAAGGATCAAGTTCACTTGCGTTCAAGTTGGAGACTTTTCTACGACACGAGGAACCACAGCCAAACATTACACACCTAACGTGAAGCGATCGCATCACTATGGTTGTTTACCTAATTATATAATCTCGTTTATATTGTATATTTTTAATAAGCCAACAATGGTTAGCGTTAATACAGAGTATATGACGTGACATACTCCCTATATTTTAGTATAGTTATACCTGTTTGTCTAACATATGTCATTAGAGCATATGTTAAGAATTCCTATTAAGGAATATAAACCTTAAATAGAAAAGGATGAACCCATTTAAAAATAAATAAAAAACTCTAAAAAATTAATACATAATCAAAACTTTCTATATAAGAAATCTTAACCGATATTCTTAGGACATAAGTTAAAAAAAAACTATTAACAAAACCAAGTATATGAAATTTATCTGCTTTGTGCATTGTGGTCACCATTTTTTACTTGGTTCGCATGGTTTGACTGCGTGTTTTTCTTTTACATAGTGGAGTCAAGGGATTCTACTTTCTTACGTGTTACACATTGTCATTTCTACCTTTACTTTTTCTTTTATTATGCTCATTAATTCCTCGTAAAATAAAATAAAATGTATTATGGAAACTTTCGTGCTTCATATTTAGTGGTACTAAAAAAGAAAAAAAAAAGTTATATGGTGCTCAAAAAGCAAAGTAAGGTATACATGCATCCGAGAAAGGCAATGTTGTGAAGTCATTTGGTTACTAAAGTTAATTATTATTAATCTTCAAATCCTTTAGTATATAGTATTAAATTTATCCACGTTAAAATGGAGTACATATCAAAATTTAGTATATAAAGTTAACTTAATTTTGTGCCATATACGAGATTTGGATAAGATTTTATATTGATATTCTTTTCAATAAACAGAAAATATCGACTTCACATTTAAAAAATACTAAATAAATGAAAAATATATCTAGTTAGTGATAATATAAATGAAATTAAGATAAGTACGATAATATAAAGAAATTTCTACAAATAATAATTAAAAAAGATCAATGTGATTTCGTATTACGTAATATGTTGAATCAGGTCTTGTACCTATAAATAAATGAATTAAAAGAAACTTTGAATAAACCGTGACTAATTAAATGGAAAAAATTAAAAAAGAGAATTTTAAAATACCTAATATATTCTATCTAATATGAAAATCAAGATCAAATGTAAATAATCTATATGTTGAAAAATGAAAATCATGATCTTTTATATTATAATAATAATAGAAAAAAGATAGTTTAGTAATATGGTACGATCAGGAGTAGACATGTGATGTTAAATGAGGTAGTGTAATCGACAAATGGTCTTAGACAGATTTTACTTTAGTATTATATAGTAGATTAGACATCAAGGCTTCAAACCAATCATATAAATGAGTAACCTTGTAAATTTCGAAATATAAAGGTGTGACAAATTAGTGAAAATATATTCTTCTAATCTTTATTTTCCTAATAAGTTACTCAACCGTCTTGCATAATGCTTTGTGAATACATCTTTTTCGATCATTAAATTCTGATGCGAAGTGTTCTGCTTCAAAATAAATTCTCATTGTAGGAATATTATCATAACAGATTCAGAGTATGAGAAACTACAACAAAGATTCCTTAGTAGAGTATTGCATTTACATCTTGAGTTCTCTTCAATCATTCGTTTAAACTCATTCTTATTATAAGAATAATTTTGTTATATCAGATTATAACTTGAGAATGGTCTATTGATTATAAATTGAGAATGGTCTGAACAATATACTTATAATTTTGAGACAAAACAGTTCTTCAATCATTAATTTTGAAATTTAGTGGAACAATGTGATACTTGCTCTATTATTGAATGTGTGTTTCACCTGTTTTGTTGTCGTGTTTGATATGTTGTGAATCAGATTTGATTATCCATTTTGATCAATGCAAAATTGAGTCTATTTAATAATCCAAGGGAATGTGCAATCTATAGTTCGCTAGATTTGACTTCTTTGCATCATCGGATATTGTGTACATTATAAAAGTTAAATGGAGTTCTGCGATTATATTTTGTTGAAGAAGACACATGTTGTTTAGTCCATTTTCTTTATTTGTAATCTTTGGAATTTATTTATAATATTCATAATTGATTTGTAATCTTCCTAATTTATTGATTTGTAATCTTCCTAATTTATTGATTTGTAATTAATATAAGGAAATATTAGTAATAGGTTTATGGTAGATATCTATAATATATATTTAAATTTATTTTAAAAATGAAAAATTGACATGTGGCAAATTGAATGTGAAGGATGAGATGTGGCATTATTGTGTTTTCTTATAGTATATATATAGTAGATTTAGTAAAGTGGACTTATCTGTGCATCTGCACTAATAAGTGGACGACCCACAGTATATCGCCCCACATACTTTCTACAATATATAACAATATATTTTGGAAATTAAATAACCGATGGATTTTATATATTGATAAAATTTAAGTTTTAAATCAGTACAATTTAGGGGGGAAATTTGGTGAGGAAGGGCGCCCCGGAGAGGACCGAGAACAAGAACTACTATCGGTTCTCAAAATCAACGTTCTAGATCACGTGCTCCTTAAATGGGAAGAATTCGGCACAAGTGAAATTTGTGTGTATAAAAAACAATTATTTTTGCACACACTATATACCTATGTGTGCATATGAAACGTATCATCATGTGCATATATACAAACCCAAAAATGCATTGATGAAATAAATTATGTGTGCAAATTAGATAACCCATATATTCATATGAAATATATTATGTATGCATTATATAATAACTCATACATCCATATGGAATAAACTATGTGTATATGAAATAGTCTATTTGTACATATGAAATATACTTCATGTGCATTATACAAAAACCCATATATGCATATGGAATAAATTATGTGTGCATATGATATAACCTATGTGGGCATGTGAAATACACTACGTGTACATATGTATAGTAAAACTATGAAAATAACATATGTGTATATAAAAATAATATGTATGTGCATATGAGAATAACCTACATATAAAGTACATGATGTGTGCATATGTATAAAAACCTATGAAATAAATTGTGTGCATATGAAAATAACCAATATGTGCATATGAAAATAACATATGTGTGCATTTGAAATAATATATGTGCGCATATGAAATATAAAAGAACTCATGATACACATTTTAACACATAAAATTCATCGTGACAAATTTTTGTCAAATTTTACCATTTAATGAATGGGTGATCTGGGACGTCCATTTCTCGCAATCCGACAACTACGGCGCATTTTCATTCCTCTCCTAAACGCCCGTCTACACCTGATCTCTGCTTTACAAATTAAGCATCTATAATTTTATAGTATATCGTAAGTGTTTATAAAATAAAATAAAACTATATAGGACCAAAGTTAAAAGTTCACAATTATAACATATTCAACTATATGAATGATATATATAATGGCCATATTGTTGGAAGAAGGTTTCCTTAAGGACCCTTGGGTGTGTTGATGATGATAAACACCATGTATTTGTTGTGTGTTCTTAAGTATTGTTTCAGGGAACAACAGAAAGCATAAGAGCTATTTGGAGAAGTTCTAAGGAATAATGGTTGTGACGGATGGATCAGTCGTCCTAGGGAACATGGGAAATAAGAGCATCAGAGTTCAAGAAGAAGAGAATGAACATAGATTCCAGGGAACAATGAGAACATAGCAAATGAGCTTTGCACCGTTCCCAACGAGAAGGCAAATCATGAGATAACATCTGGGGTTTCGAATGTTTGCTTGGGGCACAAGGAGACGTTCAAATAATGAAAGTGAAGATTATATCTTGAAGATAATGGATCGAAATTGTCATAAGAGATAAGATCTATTTATGGAAACAAGATATTGTCAAGTTGGAAGATATTGTTTGTGGTATTTTAGGATATTGTTTGATGAAAAGATATAATGTTTTTTATTGGATAACATAACATATTAGACCATAAATAAATTATGTTTTCGTCAAAGTTTGGAGGTCTATAAATAAAATGCATTATCAACCTAGTTTGACATGCTTCCAAGAGAGAAAGATGAGCATCCAAGAGAGAGACGACAATAGGAGCTTTGGAGATTTCTAAGTAGCCAGTGGAGAGCAAGAACACAACTTTTGGAGTTCAAGAGATGAGTTTTAAGGTTGTTGGCTCAAGGGAACGTCGAAACGAACCATTCCTACATCAAGGAGAGTTGCGATCTTTAGGAGCTTTACAAGGGAAGTTTCCGTGGTGAAAAATGTAACCTTTGCGTGGTTTTGAGTTTGTTGTGAGTTTTTGTAGGATCGTACGTGTTAGCAATCAAAGGGAACTGGGAGTCCAGTTCCTTAGCAGCGGAATAAGTAAACAATAACAGAATCAAGACAAGTTTCTTAGAGTGGGAACCTTTGATAACCAACTAGTTATCCAGGATAAAACTCACTACCTCTCTTGCAAGAGGATTTCAAAGTCTACTTCTTGTATTAATGCTTCGATTACAATCAACTAGAATAGAACACACAGATTAAAGACTTAAGACACACTTAAGACTATCTACCTAGTTCGACCTAATCAAGCACACAACAAGCAAGTGACTTACATAGTTCTTCTCACAAGAACAAGGACGATTTCTCTTCACGTTCAACTCTGGATGAATTCTTGAATTGTTTTAAATCGTTAGTGATGAAAGACTTTCAATTACTTTACTTATACATTTCATCCATGTAGAATAATATCTACAGCTGGTTGATTTGCACAAGTAAAATAACCAAAAGAAATCAAAAAGATAATATTTGTTACCAAATAATATCTTTCCCGATTTTACATATTTTTGCTTCCATAAAACATATTCAAAGAATCTCCTAAATATATGAAAACAAGAATATCTTTTATATCTTTACAGCTAGCGCGGCTTCGTTGTTCCTCAGTTCCCATGCCAGTTCCCAAAACTGACTTCTTGGTCTCTGTTATTCTTTTCTCGAACCTGAGTTCCCTGCTCAACTACACATGTGGAACTATTAGTAGCAAAGTGTTTGTCATCGTCAAAACTAGAAAAACTGAGGAAGGGAATTAGGTAGGGAACTGGAGTTCCCAAAAGTTCACTTCCTAACAGTTTTTTTTCCCCGAACTTTAGTTTGTTGTGAGTTGATAATACGTGTTAGGGGTTGTTAGGCTTAGAGAGTATTCTAGTAGGAAAATCTAGATTACGTTGGATCTTTGCTTGACTTTTGCTTGACTTGTGTAGTTCGTTATTATCAATATAAGAAATAGACTTTGAAATCCTGCTAGGATAACACCTAGAGGTAGAGGTTTTTCCTTGTCAACTAATTAGTTGATTTGATTTTCCTCTCTACATGATTATGTTGTTATTTGTGATATTCCGATGTGTAAATGTATCGTTTCTTATATAAGAATAATGCTTTACTTTATTACTAAAACTTTTTCAATCCAACACATACGTTTATCTGATATCAACTTAATTTAATTAAGATAAAAAAATCACGTACCATATATATGATTGAAAAAACATATATAATAATCGTTACTCCATTATTGTGTTGCATAATCACCGAAGCTACGTATGACTTGAATTGATACTAAACAAAAGATCTCGATTAGTGCATCATCTAGTGTACAGGAGCAATGAAGTAGCTAGTATTGTACATATTTCATCCGATTAAAAATAAGTGTCGTTTTAGCTTAAGATACGATATTTAAGAGAAATATTAAATACACTTAGAGTCTTATATTTTTCATCAATTTTCTCACACAATAATTAATTACTACACTCTTGAGACAATGAATGGAGAGTTTAGAACAAAACAAATCAACAAAAACAAATTCCAACAACAATTTTCATAACTCTCTCTTAATTAACTGCCTAAAAATCTTAAAATGACATATAAAGTTGATCAAATTTCAAGTGTTAAAACGACACTTAATTTTAGATCGGAGAGACTAGTTAATTAGTACTCCATTATTGTGTTGTAAAGTAAAGATGGCAAAATTAATGTTTTTTTAGAAAGCAAACTAAAGATGGTAAAAGAGGCAAATCTTGAAAATTGTATACGCACATGGCTTCTTCACATGCAGGCCATTACCATTCTAGCTAGTAGTATTAAAGTCAATTGACACAATCAATTTTACAAAACTCCATATATATGATCGTTTACTTTAGATTAGATGGTCAAAAGTGGCCTAATTTAATAAGAATAGTGTTCCCCTTTTTTTCATTAGCAGTTAGTATAATGTCCACATTTCAGTCGACAATTTTTTCTCGCTATGCTTAAAAATTTGGGGTTTTTGCAGGGAACCACCCGCTATATGTCACTTTTGACACTAAATCACCCAGATTTAACCTATTGATTTTAAACCACCCAAAAGTGACACTTTTGTTACATTCGATCACCCATGGACGGATTCCGTTAAAATTTCCGTCCAAATGTGTGAAAAGACTATTTTGCCCCTTGGTTTTTTGTGAAATTACAGGAATAGTTTTGGGGAAATTGCAATCTGGCCCTCTAGTTTTTGGTTTGTGGCAGAATAGTCCTCAAACAAATTTTCATAATTAAAAAAATTGCCCAAACTTATTATTTTTAATATTCTGAGTTGATAGTATATTTTAACCCCAAATTAAAGTGTAGAAAAATTAACTTAGGTTAAAATATGCTTAAGTTATTATTCTTATGAATTTGACCATATTTAAATATGTAACAAAAATGTAAAATTTGATTTAAATATTTCAAGTCAAAATTTATAAGTTTTATATAAATTATAATTAATATAAGTTTAATCATAAAATTTGAATTAAAGATTAACCTTATATTAATTATAATTAATATAACATTATAACTAATTTAATTAATTTATAAGTTATAAGTTTTATATAAATTATAATTAATATAAGGTTAAATTCATAAGAATAATTAATATAAGGTTAATCTTATATTAATTATAATTAATATAAGGTTAATCTTTAATTATAATTAATTATAATGTTAAATATTATTCTTAAATTATAATTAATTTATAAGTTATAAGTTTTATATAAATTATAATTAATATAAGGTTAAATTCATAAGAATAATATTATAACGTTATATTAATTATAACTAATATAAGGTTAATCTTTAATTCAAATTTTATGATTAACCTTACATTAATTATAATTTATATAAAACTTATAAATTTTGACTTGAAATATTTAAATCAAATTTTACATTTTTGTTACATATTTAAATATGATCAAATTCATAAGAATAATAACTTAAGCCTATTTTAACCTAAGTTAATTTTTATACACTTTAATTTGGGGTTAAAATATACTATCAACTCAGAATATTAAAAATAATAAGTTTGGGCAATTTTTTTAATTATGAAAATTTGTTTGAGGACTATTCTGCCACAAACGAAAAACTAGAGGGCCAGATTGCAATTTCCCCAAAACTATTCCTGTAATTTCACAGAAAACCAAGGGGCAAAATAGTCTTTTCACACATTTGGACGGAAATTTTAACGGAATCCGTCCATGGATGGTCGAATGTAACAAAAATGTCACTTTTGGGTGGTTTAAAATCAATAGGTTAAATTCGGATGGTTTAGTGCCGAAAGTGACATATAGCGGGTGGTTTCCTGCAAAAACCCCTAAAACTATTAACTTATTACATTTAAAAATATTACAGACCGTGAAGATTTGTTTATTATTTTAACTTCCATACATCAACTCTAATTAATTTCAGTGTTCATGGATGATGATCGAAGGGGTATACTATTTATAGGGCAAATAGTGCACATGATTTTAATTTAGTGGGGTTAAAATCATGGAAAGAAAAGTTTATCATCTATTTTATATAAAATTTTAATTTTAAAATCTACTGTTTAATTAAGTTTAATATCTACCTTATACAAATAATCTCAATTTCAAACAACAAATCCTATATTCGATTCCCAAATGAAAGTTTACTTAAGATTGATCCAAAAATTACTCAATTTAAACAAATTTCATCATTACACACTATTTCACGGCGTAATTTCAACAATTTTGTATAAAAAATTAAGTTTTAAAATTTTAAATCCATAAACCTAATTTAAAACAAATGAGGATAGATATAGTATTTTTTAGGATTATGCATAACAAATCCTATATATAAAAATATGAAAAATACATTTATTTTTGAAAATTTTTCCAAAAAAAGTTCATTTATAAAAAAAATCATAATTCTTTCCTTTTTTCCAGAAATTTCGCCTCGTAACCCTGAGTTTTTTACTTTTTCGCGAAATCCTCTAAGATTTTGACAATTTCGTATGGTAACCCTGAGTTTTTGACATATTTCGCCTAGTAACCTTGAGTTTTTGACTTTTTCGCGAAATCCCCTCAAGTTTTGACAATTTCGTGTGGTAACCCTGACTTTTTATTTTTTTCGCCGGATACCCCTCCATCCATTTCACTTTAAAAAAACGTTTACTTTAATTTATTTTTCCACGAAATACCCAAATCGTTAAATACAAACGGTTTCATTTTAAAAATAAAATAAACCTTAAACCCTAAAAAATATTTAGGGTTAATGGCTTAGGGTTTTAGGGTTTAAGTGTAGGGTTTAGGGTTTATGTATAGGGCTTAGGGGTTTAGGTTTAGACTTTTGGGGTTAAGGTTTAGGGTTAGGGTTTTCGCGAAATATCCAAATCATTAAATACAAACGGTTTTGATTTTTTTTTTAAAAACATAAACCCTAAAATCGTGTTAAGGGTTAATGGCTTAGGGATTTAGGGTTTAGGTGTAGGGTTTATATTTAGGGGTTTAGGGTTTAGGGTTTATATTTAGGCTTTTGAGTTTATATTTACACACTTAGAATAAATAAAAACCCTAAACCTAAACCCCAAACCCTAAACCCCTAAACATAAACCCTAAACCCTACACTTAAACCCTAAGCTCTTAGCCCTAAATAATTTTTTAGGGTTTAAGGTTTATTTTTTCTTAAAAATGAAACCGTTTGTATGTTACGATTTGGATATTTCGTAAAAATAATAATTAAAGTTAACGTTTTTTTTGTGAAATAGATGGAGGGGTATCCGGCGAAAAAAATTAAAAACTCAGGGTTACCACACCAAATTGTCAAAACTTGAGGGGATTTCGCGAAAAAGTCAAAAACTCAGGGTTACTAGGCGAAACATGTCAAAAACTCAGGATTACCAGGCGAAATTGTCAAAACCTTAGGGGATTTCGCGAAAAAGTCAAAAACTCAGGGTTACTAGGCAAAATTTTCGTTATTTTTGTACATCCCATTGGGCCACTGGACCCCACATGGGTCCGCCCTTGACTATATAGGGGTTGCCTTACGTGATCCTAGAGAAAAATGCTTCTCTTGAGAACCAAAATGTATTAGAGAGGCAATGCTATTTGGTAATTTTGACAATTTAAATGATTTGACTGGAGGTTTACGGCATTGACCTTTCGGTCTCCGGCATTGACCTCTCGGTCTCCGGCATTGACCTCTCGGTCTTCGACTTTGACCGACCGTTGGTCGAGCATTTTTTTTTGGGTAATTTTTTTTACCAATCAAATTGTGCTTTAAAGCAAACACCGAACATGATTTTTCATTGCTTAAGAATTTGATATGCATTTGGTTATAACGTGATATGCATTTGGATTTTGTATGATGTGCAATTGGATATAACTGAATATGCATTTGTATATAACTACATCTTTATTTGGATTATACTAGATGTGCATTTTAACTACATGTGCATTCGGTTATAACATGATGTGCATTTGGTTATAACGTGATGTGTATTTGGTTATAACTTGATGTGCACTTGGCTATAACACGATGTGCATTTGGATTTTGTAGGTTGTGCCTTTGTATACAACTAGATGTGAATTTGGTTATAATGTGATGTGCATTTGGTTATAACGTTATGTGCATTTGGTCATATTATGATGTGCATGTGGTTATTACGTGATGTGCATTTGCATCTTGTAGGATGTACAATTGGATCTAAATTAATGTACATTTTTATATAACTAGATGTGCATTTGGATTATACATTCATTTGGGTTATACTAGATGTGCATTTATAATTATATGTGCATTTGGTTATAATGTGATATGCATTTCATTACAACACGACGTGCATTTGGATTTGTAAGATGTGCATTTGACTATAACATAAGGTGCATTTGATTATAACGTGATGTGTATTTTGTCATAACGTGAAGTGCATTTGAAGAAAATTTGGCCCAGGAATTGTTTTTTTTTAAAACTATATTGACACGTGACACTGCCACATATCAGTGCGAGAATGCTTCTCACCGTTCTCGCGTGGGGGGGTGGGGGGGGGGGAGGGGTGTATTCTTACTGGATCCCCCATGCTATATATATGGGCGGATTAGGTGAGAACAACATCTTAGACAAGAACAAATTGTTAAGTGAGAACCACTATAATGTGCATTTCAAGTTGTTGTTTTTTCCGAACCATTTTTTTTTCACAGCGTTTTTCTAGGCTAAAATTTCTTTACCCTAAAATTTCGAAATGCATATCCAACCATTTTGAAATGCCCATCCTTTCATTTCCAAATACACATCCATTTCAATTCAAATGCACATACAATTTAAAATGCATATGCAGTAAATTCAATTAAACATCTCACAAAATTAAAATACACATCAAGTTATATCCAAATCCATATCAAGTTATAACCACTTCTAGTATAACCAAAACGTGCTTTTGTATTGTCCATTATGTGCATTTGAAGTGTACCATATGTGCATTTCTAAAACAAACACAAGTTGGTCGAGAGTAAAAGTCTCGATCAAACTATATCTGCATTTGTATTGTATAATATGTGCATTCGGAGTGTACCGTATGTGCATTTATAAGACAAACACAAGTTGGTCAGAGTAAAAGTCTCGGTTGAACGTACCGATATGTGCATTTGTATTGTATACTATGTGCATTTAGAGTGTACATTATATGCGTTTGGAGTGTACCTTATGTGCATTTCTAAGACAACCACAAGTTGGTCGGGTGTAAAAGTATCGGTTGAACTTTATCTACACTTGTAATGTACACTATGTGAATTTGGAGTGTACCGTATGTGCATTTTGAATTTTTAAAAAAACACAATTTGGACAGGGGGAAAAGTCTCGATTCAACTATATGTGCATTTGGATGGAATTGTATGTGCATTTCGAATTGTATTGTATGTGCATTTTAAATTTTAAGGTAAATAAAAGTTAGGCTAAAAAATGGTCCGAATAGAAAAGAAAAAAATTGGTACAAATTGTTTTTTATCCAAATGTACATTACAGTGGTTCTCAACTTAATCTTTTGTTCTCACCTAAGAAATGGTAATCACGAGAAATGGTTCTCACAAGAACTGTCACTTATAGGGGTTAGTTCGGGTGAGAACCATTAGTTCAGCGTTCTTTGGCGCGTTTGTTCCCAATGAAAATCGCATGTTCTCTAGATTTTTTCACATATGTTCATATAGTACAAAAGCGATGTTCATCGCTTTAGAACATGGAAAAATACATAATTATATATTATGTATTGTAACACTCCCGACGTATGTCGATAGTATCACACGCTAGTGACCTCAGACTTTAATGTCCAAAGTCACCCTAGGCTTAATCCGAACAATTATGTATAAATATAATTACATTTATAACAATAGCTAAAGAATTTTTATAAGAAATACTTAACCTTTATTAAAATCTGTCCTCGTAACTTGAGAAGATAAGTTTTACAACTCGAAATTACAATACAATGGAAGACTTAGATAAACACTTACAATTATTTGACACCACTTTAAAATCCAAAACTAAACTTCAACTGCAAGGCTTCTTCTTCGTCTTGTTACTTCAATATAACTTAAGGCAATCGAAGTGATGTGGCGTATAGGGATGGATGACACCAACCAACCATGCAAGGAAAAATAGAGTTGGTTAGTCTAATGAAAGACTAAACAAGAGTATTTTATGTGAGGTTCTATGTGGTCATATCTAGTTACTATCATTGTCTTTCGAATAAAAGTCAATTGCCGATATTTAATTAGACTACTCCCACTGAAACGAAGGATGGACAAATGAGACATGCATCAAGAGAATATTTGAAATGAATGTGGTATTATGGGAAGAAGATATGATTTGGTTGGAAACGTTTTACAATCAACACAACATATATAAACTCCATTGAATAATTGAGTCCGACCAACCTCACCGCATAATGCGAATTCAAATTAAAAAGACGACTCGCTTAAACTGGAGGACGAGCCGTTTACAAGTTGTACTTCTCACTCGAAGTTTATTAATTATGTGCGTAATCACTTTTCTTATTTAATTCCAAGACATACATATAAGTTAAAGCTTTTAATCCACATCATCTCGATACGAGAAATATCATGGGACGAGTCCCGAATAACAGCATTAGCTAAGTGCACCACCACTTATATTCGAATAAGGGTATGGTCATGACCAAAAGTATTAGAACAATAATCCTCCTAATATCAAGTTATAAATAGATCATTATGCCTCGCAAGGCAATAATATCATTGACACACACGACTATTAAAGTCCACAATTTTTTACTATAAAATCACACATAGCACACAAAGTCCACACCGAAAACCGCCATCACGACAATAACAACATTAATCATATATACTTATATATAACTATATATATCTATAATAACTATCAACCTAGATAAAAAATTATTTAAAGCACACAAGTGTTCCTAAACATTAATTTGGTTTTAGAAAGTACTCAATTAATTAACAATTAATTTTAATATTAATTGTCGATCAAATGATGATCTGGAATGACAAGATCGAACCACCACTTGCCTTATTTTAGATTCGGCGATGAATCTAGACGTGACGACTACCACCGTTGATTTGTTAGAGTTGTCAACTTCCATGAATCCAACATCGAGGTTCCACTTCTCGAACAATTTCACGACCCACGTGTACCGACAAGATTAAAACCTAAACTAGTTTATCTTTAACCCTATATTTAATCTATTAAGATAATATTACTAAATGGGTAGAAATTATACCGCTTGATTGATTCCGGGTCGGGATTAAACGGGATACTTTATCTGGGTTTTAGGCCCAACACATGTATAACATATATGTGGGTGGGACCCACATCTTCTTCAATAATCTGGATTGAGGCCAAACCACGTACATCCCGACCTTGTTTGACAACCACTCAGTAATTTGCTCGTACCGGGCTTGTTTCTGAACCAAATGGCTCATGGACGGTGGCGTTGAATCCGTGACTTAAAGGCGCTCCTTTGGGCACCATAATTGTCTCCGTTGGTGGTCGGAAGTGGCTGGAACTTGATTTATAGAAGCAGCTCGAGCAAAACAAAGGGAGTGCGACACCAGATTCAACTGGCTTGTACGTGGTTCAAATAGCGACAAAATTGAGCGGGGTTAATGGCTCTGGGTTCGAATTGTCGAGGGCTACCACCTAGGATGCTTGGCGTCGATGGATATGGGTTTGGAAAACAGCCACAACAATAGCGAACTCAAAATAGAGGACAGGGAGGTTTCGATCGGTTTTGAGCGAAATTGGACGAAGAAAACCCATCGATTTGCTTGGTATTAATAGGGATTTCATAGCCTTGATTGACATGCACACAATACCGAAATTTTCTCGCTCGAATTGTTGTGGATCAGATTGAATTTTGAAGATTCCCATTCGGGTGAGCTCAAATGGTCCATCTACATCAAAGGGGAAATTAAGGATGATTCTGGGATCAATCAACGCAGATTTCACGGGGTTTTGGTTGTCAACTGATTGATCTTAATCTCGGATTTTACGGTTTGTCAAACCGATCACAAAAGCGCCCAAATTTTGCGTTTGAAAATCGAAATAGGATTGGCTAAACAGAGGTTTTGAATTGAGAAGAACATCAACCCATATTCTTAGTATTTACGTACGGGCTCCCCGTTATTTCACTTAATTACTCCCAATTTTTCAAAGTTGAGGAAAAATTATCCCTAATTTAAATTTAAAAATTACAAAAATTATTTTATAACATTAACCTAAGTTTAATTACACATCTTAACCAAGTTTAAGGTGAAAGAACATTACATTAAGCTTGTATTATACTTAAGTCACATTTTCACTTATGTTTTCATAATGTTAATTTCAATTAAAATAATTCGTGTTAAATTGATAAATTTATTTAAATTAATATTAACATGAGGCTAACATAATTTAAATAATTCATGACTTAAAGAGATAACATACTTAGGTTAAGAAATATTTTATCCATACATAAAATAAACAATAAATTTTATAACCTTTATTATAATATTCAAAACTCACAAAACTACATTCACGGTTATACTTACTTATTGGTTTTTACACTATACTATTGTAATCCATTTGATAATTTGTATAAAAATTATGTTAACATAATTTCTTGACTTAAGTTAATGAAAATTTTAAATTGCTCTTCTATAAAAGAAACAAAATAAATTTCACAAGCTTTAATAGTATCAAGATACAATTACCATAATGCCCTTCTATTTAAGTGGGATATTACATTTGTATGCTTGTTTTAATGTTTTCTAATCTCACATCTTATAAAAATGACGATGAAATGTTCATTGCATGTTATAAGACACGAATTGGTAATTTTTGGTGTGCAATTAAGTCAAAAGTAGGTAACAAAGTTGGGTTTTTCTTTAATGCATTTTGTGATGCACATATAGGACTAAAACAAGTGATGTACATATAGACATGAAATTGATGAACATATAGCATAAAGTGATGAACATATAGGCATATAAGTGATAAACATATAAGCATAAAATGGATGAGCATATATGCATAAAAGGTAATGAACATATAGGCATAAAGTGGTGAACGTATAAGTATAAAAGTGATGAACATGTAAACATAAAAGTGATGAACATCTAAGACATGCTCACAACTAAAAGTGATGAACATACGTGCATAAAAACATGATGAACATCTAGGTATAAAGGTGATGAACATCTAAGTATAGTAGTGGTGAACATCTATGAGAAAAGTGATGAACATCTAAGACATGTTCACAACGAAAAGTGATGGACAATAGGAGAAAAACCATGGACATGCATGCATAATAAAAGTGATGAACATCTAGGTACAAAAGTGATAAACATCTAGCCAAAGAGGTGGCGAATATATATGGATAAAAGTGAAGAACATCTAAGACATGTTCACACAAAAAGTGATGAACATATATGAGAAAAGCGATGAATATGCATGCAGAAAAAAAAGCTATGAACATCTAGGTACAAAAATGGTGAGCATATGAGCATGAAAGTGGTGAACATTTGTGCACAAAAGTGATGAACATCTTAAAATGTTCACATCGACACAAACAAACTTTTTCCGACAAACGCGAATAATCCGACAAATTTTGGTTGTGACGTTTTTTGCCCTTTTAATGAAAGTGTAATCTGACCCGCTTATTTTTTCGAATCTTAATGACCGAAAACCGTTCTCATTTATCTCCTAAAAACTCATTCTCATATGATGTGTTTTCTATATAAATATAAGGCGGAATTGCAAAAAGTATCGAGTTTCTGATAGCTCTTTGCAAAAATACCGGCGTTTTAAAATAATGGGAAAAGTACCAAAAAGCAGCAAAACTTTTTAAAACAAAAAAGGTAAAATAAAATATGAATTAAACTTTTTCCAAAAAAGAAAAAAGTGTTTAAAGGAGGTTTAAAACAACAGTTAATTTAAAACCGTTTTATCTTTTGCTTAATCAAGTACTTGTTCAACCGATAGCCATTTAAACCTAACCTGCGGTACATCATTTACATTTTCCCTTTCTTTCCCAAATCTTTTCGACTCGCAAGAACAGCAGGTCCGTTCATCAATTGAACCTAACCTCCCTTTTGCCCTTTCTTCCCCGAATCTGTTTCCTGAAGCCCTAAATCGATCGATTTTAGTTTTAAACCTAAATCCCCAAATCGAGAATGGTGAAGACAAGAGGCTTGAAGTCGGTGAAAGCCAGAGAAGAGAAGGTGAAGGCGTCTACTGTTGCAAAGAGAAAGAGGGTTGAAGACCGAGAACAACAACCGGCGAAGGCGACTACTGTGGCGAGTGGCAGAATGAAGAGAGTCGACAACTCTTTAGAGAAAGATGAATCACCCAGTCCAGTCGTTCTGGTATAGAAGAAGAAACCGCGATTGTCGAAGGCTGAAGAACCCACAGGCAAGAGGTCGAGGAAGGAGCCATTGAAGTCGGTTGGCGGGGTTAGTTATCTTGAATAAGTCTTTACTTACTTGAAAAGAGCATAATTTTGTCTGAAATTTGTGATGCATGCTAGGTTTAGGTCTGGATAAACTGCATGTTTGTAATGAAAAACAGAGCATGAATTACTCTGTAAAAAACAGAGCATGGAGAGTTTTGTTGTGTGATATAACCTGAAAAACCGAGCATGGAGAGTGTTGTTGTGTGATATAAACTACATTACCTGAAATTTGCCTATTTTGCCTAACAAACAAACAAGTAGTCTGAAAAACATATATATTCGAATGTTTGATTAGAATATCATAGTAGCCTAAATGACCTGATAAATCCAAATTAAGGTGATTCATGTTGATACAAAATTGTAGGGGTTATGGTCTAGGGTAAAGATTGTGACAATATAGAAATCATAATAGCCTGAGTGACCTGAAGAACTTCCATTTGGCCTGACAAATCAAAATGTAGTCTGGCAAAGTGTTATTTGTCCTAAAATCCATATATCTTAACTGACAAAGTCTTATTTTTCCTTTATGTAAATATGAATATCATTCTTACCTGTCATGTATTTGTGAATGTCATTCTTTACAGATAAAGTACAAGTGGCATTGTGAGGAGTTGTTTTTTTGGTCGGATCAATCAGAATTCAAGGCTTCAATATGTGACTTGTATTGAGAACACATTAAGCCGTGCAGACCGACAAACAGTTCTACAGGGGGCCTTTGGCCCAATTATAAAAATAATGAAGAACTTAAAGTTGTCTGCACAGTTGATGCACCATGTTTTGTTTAGGCAATTGGAGACAAAAAATAAGTGGGAGACATGGTATGATCTTGGTGGAAAACCATGTAGGTTTTCAATGGAGGTGTTTAGACTTATAACAGGACTGAATTGTGGCATGCCGGATGAGGAGGACACATTGGAGGATAAAAAGCAGTGTTTGATTTTTTTGGTGTGAGGAGTATTACAATCTCTAACCTTTTAACCAAGTTCATCTTGTATCGGGAGGACAATGTATTCAAGCTGAAGATGGCTTTATTGTTAATTCTTGAGGGTGTTGTACTGGGGGGTGATAAGAAGAGGAAGGTCAGACCCTTGTATGTGAAATTGATCCAAGACTTGGATCGTTTCAATAATTTCTCATGGGGTAGTAGTGCTTATATTGACCTCCATCAAAGTCTGGCTACTGCTTTGGACACAAGACTGGACTCAGTTAAGGCTACACTTGCAGTTTCTGACAAAGCCAGAGCAGGATACACCATAAGGGGTTTCCCGATGGTGTTTCAGCCTTCAGGTAATGTGTTAGTAGTTGAATATGTAAAATTTTAGGTAGTATTTGTGGTCATAATTGTGGTTTAATTTCAATTATATTTGTTTCAGATATGGTTGTATGAGGCTGTGCCCCATATTGGCAGAATATTTTCCCAAAAGCTTAATAAACATGTGCAGCCCCGAGGTGTGAGGTGGCTGAAAATGAGTAGGTCAAGCTTGGATTCGGTTACGGATGCCCTAGAGGAGACTTTTGCTGCTAAACAGATCCTTGCTGAGGAGGACGAAGAGGACTTGGAAGAAAGTTGTTACTTCCCGGAGGAGGAAGGACACAAAACCTTGGATCAGATTGTTAAGCAACTAAAGCCAAAAACAAAGAGGGCTGGTAAAAAGGATAAGGGAGTTGGTAAGGGAGGGCAAGCTGTAAACATTGAGGGTTTAGACCAGAGGCAATTGATGTGTTGTTTAAATGAATTGCTTAAAATAATGCATACTCTAAATGAAAAGCACGGTCTATTAAGAGAGGAAGTCCTTGAGTTAAAGAAGGTAAAAAGAGGCAAAGCCCATACAAAAGTGGCCTTTTCATCCAGTGATGAAAGTGATGATGAAGCAAACATCAGAGAACACCGGGAGCCAGAGTCTAGGGAGGTTAAAAGTGATGATGTGTAACACCCCCAAATATATATCCTTGAAAGTATTACCGCCAGTGACCTCGGATTCCACATCTGAAGCCACCCAAGGCTTAACCAGTTGATATAATTCATCAAACAACAGTTATAATACAAAATATCACAACTTTCGATTAAAAATCATTGTCTCGGCATTACATCCATAATCCGAAATACAACTAAAATACAGAGTAGTCTTGATATAAAATATGTTTAACACAGAGGAAGTCTTTAAAATAAATGACACAAAAGTCTTGATCTAGCGATCACACGCCTAGGATCTCAACCTTGGTAAAATACATCAAAATTCCATCTGCCTTCACCGTCGTTTCTAGCCTTCATCGGAACTGCAGTTTATTTGATGTGCCGTATGAGACGGATGACACCAGCCAACCATGCAAGGGAATATAACCGGTTGGTTAGTCTAATGAAAGACTATGCAAGGGTAAAACAGAAAGGTTCTAAGTAGTCGTATTAGGTTAGACTCATCGTTTCTCGAATAAAAGTCGATGACGATAGTCAACCACCATACTCCTACTGAAATATATGATAAGGTATGATCAAGAGAAAAGACTCTGAAAGATTGAGTCTTAAGGAAACATATGAAGAGAAGACTCCAACGAATTGAGTCTTATCGGAAGGTATGACAAATGTTTGGGAACATATAAGTTCACACAAGAGTTTAAAATGACTTGGTGTTTCGGTTCACGACCAACCTCACCGCATAATGCGAATTCAGATTGGAAAGAGAACTTTACTCTAACCAAAGTCTAGACGAGTCTTTCCTAGCTGCACTACTTCCTAGCTGCACTACTCGCCTGATATATATTAATTTTGTGCGACAACGGCACTTATCTTATTTAATTCCAAAACGCGTATTACGTTATAAGCTTTTATCATGATCACCTCATCCCGAGACGAGAGACCTCTTGGGAGCAACTCCCGAAATATGTGACACTAGCTAAGTGCACCATCCCTATACTCGGATAGGGAACGGTCATGACCAGAGAAATGGTGTTAGGTCATCCTAACCACCAGGTTATAAAGAAACGACTGTACCTCGCAAGGTACTAAGTAGCGTTCCTACGAATACTCGTGCTAACTAAACAGTTCAAGCACACCATAGTCCACATCAATACCATCACGGTAGTAACAGATATAATAGCGTCATTCTAACAATATACAACCTATTATAATATCACGTTTAATCATATCCTTTATCAAAACTGTTCCCAACGAAAACAGTAATTCATCCCAAATTAATTAACAATTCAACAATTGATAATCAATATAATTATGGAATGATAAGCAAGAGCGAACCGTCACTTGCCTTAGATTAGACGAACGTTCGAACGATGATGGTTTCTGGGTCCGGAATGGGGACAAAACTCGGATTTCAGATCCCTACGGAACGACCCATAATGAAACCCTAAGTTAGATTTGATAATAACATATACGAATCTAAGGAAAGACGAACTAAATCGAAGGGACGAAGCCCCGATCGAGACCACAAAGCCACACCACGAGCCCAGACACACCGCGGGTGCGCCGGCCCTGCCGCGGGTGCGGTGGCTTTTGACCGCGGGTGCGGTGGAGGGTGCGGTCACGTAACAGTGACGACACGACGAGAGGGAAAAAGCTCACCGGGGAAGACGACGAGGGCTCGACTCGTGGTGGCTCCAACTTTTGGATTCCTTGGACTTCCAAAGGACCACTTTGAGAGCACCACCACTTCTAACAAGAGCTCCGGCGAAGGCTTCGAAATTCCGGCGAGAGCTTGAGCTTTCCGACAACAATGGAGATGAGAGATTTGAGAGAGAGTTTCAGAGGTGTGATTCAACTCCACTCCAGCTCCTTTCCTTTTATAGCCCAAGCAAGGAGTTCAAGCAACCAGGTGATTCATGGTAGGCGCCTACAATGACCGGATGGGACAGTTGCAGAGGCGAAGACGACGCGACGTCTGAAGTCCGGCGCTGCAGAGAAGAAATGATGACACCGCGGGGTGCGGTGGCCTCACCGCGGGTGCGGCGAGCCTCCCCAGACCGCCTTATAGAATTGGCCTTCACCGCGGGGTGCGGCCACTTGACCGCGGGTGCGGTCAAGGCCAAATCTGGGCCCTTTTGTCCTCTTTTGTCCGGGTTAAGTACGGGTACGTGTTTTTAACCCCGGGTTAAATATATTCATACCCGGTTAATATCTTTGCACCCGAATGAGTATTCTAAGCCCCGAAAATACGTCGAATGTATTTTATACCACTTGGGAAGATATTACAGAGATCAAGCATTTTGCAGAATGTCTGAACTTCTCTGAAATTAATCCGACTATAGTACGAGAGTTTGGAAAAACTTACCAAAATACTCTTTACTAAAAATGAGGGGTATTACATCACCTCCCCCTTAAAAGAAGTTTCGACCTGAAACTTGGCCGAATAACCAAAAAAAAGCGAGGCGTTACAACACTACCCCCTTAAAAAGGTTTCGACCGCAAAACTAGGCCGAAAACAGCTCGGGAAAACGACTAAGCATATCCGCCTCAGTCTCCCAGGTTTCCCAAGTAACATCTTCAGTTCCTGTCTTGGACCACAAAATCCGTACCAATGGTACCACCTTGTTCCGTAACTGCTTCTCACGGCGTTCGAGAATACGCACCGGTATCTCCTCGTAGGTACCATTTGTCTGAATCTCGATGTCGTCATAACTCAACACATGAGACTCATTAGGCACGTACTTCCTTAACAAGGATACATGGAACGCGTTATGTACTGGATGCACCGATGGCGGCAATGCCAAACGATATGCTAGAGATCCCACTCTGTCAAGGATCTCAAATGGTCCCACGTAGCGAGGGTTAAGCTTCCCATGCTTACCAAATCTAAACACACCCTTTGATGGCGATACTCTGACAAACACTTTGTCACCAACCTCAAACTCGACATTCTTGCGCTTCAGATCTGCATAAGACTTTTGTCGACTCTGAGCTGTCAACATCCTTTGTCTTATCACAGCAATGTCCGAGGCAGTCCTTTCGACTAATTCCGGTCTGAGCAGAACCTTGTCGGAATTGTCATCCCAACAAATTAGAGATTTGCACCTTCGACCGTACAAAGCCTCGAATGGAGCCATCTTTATGGTAGCATGCCAACTGTTGTTGTATGTGAACTCAATCAGACTCAGGCTGTTCTCCCAACTAGTCGGACGATCGAGTGTACAAGCTCTCAGCATATCTTCCAAGGTCTGGCTGGTCCTCTCAGACTGTCCATCCGTCTGAGGATGAAACGTAATACTGAACCTCAACTCGGTTCCCATGGCCTTGTGGAGTTCTTTCCAAAATCTCGACATGAATCTGCCATCACGATCCGATACAATGGTCTTTGGAGTACCATGCAAATGGACAATCTCGTGTAGGAACACTTCTGATAGCTTTTGGGTTCCCCATGTTGAGTTGATGGCCACGAAGTGAGCACTCTTCGTGAGCCTGTCAATGATTACCCATATCGCATCCTTCTGACTTTGAGTCTTTGGCAGACCTGTGACGAAATCCATTACAATATCTTCTTATTTCCATTCTGGCACCGGAAGAGGTAGCAATTCACCACTGGGTCTTCGGTGTTCTATCTTGACCTTCTGACAAGTCAAGCATCTCGCCACAAACTCTGCTACATCTCACTTCATGTTGGGCCACTAGAATTTCATTCTGAGGTCCTTGTACATCTTGCTAGAGCTTGGATGTACAGAATAAGCTGATGAATAGGCCTCATTCATTACCAACTGGCGAAGACCATCAACGTCAGGCACACAGATCCGGTCCTGAAACCAGAGTGGTCCATCTTCCTGAATCACGAAACCGGGAGCTTTCCCGTCCATAACTTCACATAACCATCATTTCCTTCCGGTAGCTCTAACACTGGTGCAGAGGTCAAACACTGCTTCAACTTCTGAAAACTGGCCTCGCACTTGTCATCCCAGACAAACTTCTTGTGGACTTTGCGGAGCAAACCGGTCATAGGTAGAGCGATCTTAGAAAATCCCTCCACGAATCGTCTGTAATATCCAACGAGTCCTAGGAAACTGCGCACCTCCTTCACATTCTGGTGCCGCTTCCAATTGGCTACCGCTTCAATCTTCTGGGGATCAACCATAACCCCATTCTCATTGATCACATGGCCTAAGAAAGCCACTTCCTTGATCCAAAAGTCACACTTAGACAATTTTGCGTACAGCTGATTTTGTCTAAGGACTGACAAGGTAATCCGAAGATGTTCCTCATGAGCTTCCACGCTCGGGGAATAGATCAAAATGTCGTCGATGAAGACCACCACGAACTTATCCAAATACTGGTGAAAACATCGATGCATGAGATCCATAAAGACCGCTGGAGCATTAGTAAGTCCAAATGGCATGACTACGAACTCGTAGTGACCATATCTCGTCCGGAACGCAGTCCTCGGAATATCTTCCTCACGAATCCTGAGCTGATGGTAACCAGACCTCAGATCAATTTTGGTAAAGACTTTGGCTCCCTGCAGTTGATCCAACAGATCATCAATCCTTGGCAACGGATACTTATTCTTGATCGTGACTTTATTCAACTCACGATAGTCGATACAAAGTCGAAACGATTCATCCTTCTTCTTGACGAACAAGACCGGAGCACCCCAAGGCGATGCACTCGGCCTTATATAGCCTTTCTCAAGAAGATCCTCGAGTTGCTTCTTCAACTCTTGCATCTCAACAGGAGCCATCTGGTATGGTGCTTTAGAAATCGGCGCGGTACCCGGCTCGAGAGCAATGGTAAACTCTACGTCACGATACGGTGGTAAACCTGGAATCTCCTCCGAAAAGACGTCTAGAAACTCACAAACGACCGGAATATCAGGAACTGAAGGTTCATCTTTCTTGGGCTTGTCCAGATAGCACAGGTACCCGACACAACCTTGTCGAAGTAGCTTAAACGCAGCCATCGCATTGATAAGCCTGCTGTTATCAGCGTCATGACGACCCTTAAACTTGCATACATACTGGCCCCCAGATGACACCGTCACAGTCCTTGAGCTAAAATCGATTACCGCCCCATGACGCGTCAGCCAATCCATACTGAGAATAATGTTGTATGGAGCCTTGGCTATATAGATCAAATCTGCTTCGAACTTCTTACCCTGAATGGTAATTGGAAATTCTGACATACGCTTGGTTCCCACTAAATGTTCACCATTAGGAAGATTCACAACGAAAGGTTCACAAACCTCGTTGCATACAAAGCCTAACTTACTAACACAATTTTCCGAAATGAAAGAATGAGTAGCACCCGAATCAAACAGCATACACACAAAAGTAGAATAAAGGTATAGAGTACCTTGAGCAATTGGAGCATTCGGTCCATCAGCCTCACGCGTCTCGTAAAGGCGTTGACCCTGACCTCCAGAAGCAGCTGGGGCTTTCCTCTTGTTCTGTGCAGTTGTCTGCATCGAAGGACTAGGAGCTTCCACTAGTTTAAACCTGGGTCGATTGTTCTGACTAACAGACCCCTGCTGTGAATTGAATCGGATTCTTGCCTTGACCCGGTTGCTACGTAGACCTTCCATGAGTCATATCCGTCTTTGCTTTGCTAGACTTGGCAAAATTAGACGGTGGCGCAGGACGCTTGAATCCACTTGCCTAAGGTTGATTCTGCATTGACCTCTGGCGATTATGTTTCTTTGTTGACTCCTCCAGAGTTACCTCCGGCGTCCACGTATTGCTCTAAAGTAGAGCATCTGTGACGTACCATCAGTGGCTTAATATCTGGATTCATCCACTTGTGGAAATGCCAGATCTTTTGCTCTTTGCTGGACACCTCCAGCCCAACATACTGTAGCAGGTGATTGAACTTGGTCGCAAGCTCAGTCACTTTCAATCCATCCGTCTTTGGATATAGAAACTCCTTATGCTTCTCTTCCCTCATAGCTCGGGAGAAGAAACGATCTGTCATCTTGGCCTTGAACATCCCCCAGTTCAAACCAGGGTGATCGGCTAGACCAGTACCTTCCCACCACTCGCTAGCTACCTCCTTCAGCTGAAGGGAAGCAATGTGCACCTTCTCAGCTTCAGTGCACTCAACATTACGGAACAATCGCTCCATGTGCGAGAAATAATGTGCCACCCTGACTGGCTCTCCTTTCCCATCATAGCTATCAGGCCTCATAGAGCTTATGGCCTTCAGTGCTCGGACATAGTCGCCTCTATTCCTGACCGCTTCCTCTTGGGGTACATGTATATTAGGCTCCTCAAATCTAGGAACCGCTGGGGGAATTGGCACAGCTTGTGCCTGAGGCGCATTTGGTCGCATAATGTTCATGAATGCTTGCATCACAATTCCCCGAATAGCCTCTATTGCTGTAGCATCAAATACCATTGGAGCGTTGATCGGAGCTTGGTCATTGCCCACTGGATTGTTATTAGAAGCAGTCTCGTGTTCATCCACAGGGTTCGCAGTGTTCCTCACATTTGGTCTAGGGTCATTGCTTGGCCCAGCACTAGCACGAATGGTGTTTCTTGTGTTCACCATCTGTTTACCGATCAAATTCCAAGTATTTTATGACGTTAATATCATTCCAATATACTCAACGTAATAAAAATCAACTCAGAATAGATCAACTTGGTAATTTTCATAGATGAACTCAAACTGAGTTACGAGGTTCTACAAAAGGGATCTCCCGAGCGACAAGACAAAATTGCTCGGAGATTACCGTTCCATCAAAACGAACACTGAAATACTAGGAAGGAAACTGCTAATTCAGCATTGGCCCTAATCATGGCGCCCTGAAACATTTCCTATAATCTCAACTCCTCATACACGGTTTCTTCGAACGGGGTTTACCATCGGAGTCTGGCGATGGACTTCTCACCCTGCTCGGTCCTGGAGCACACGGCTCATCCCTTGGTCCTGGTGTCCTCGGCCTTACTCTAGGCACGGAAACACTCTGACCAATCTCATCAGATCCCAGTGGGTAGCAAAACTCCTCCAGAAATCCTGGTTGGAAGTCTACCCTATTCACCCCATAGAAAGGATCGAGTAGCAATCTTGCTTGGCGGATGTACTCCTGGAGTTCGCGGACGTCCCCAATCATTCGGGTGAGACCGACCTCAGTCTCGAAGGTCCTCTCCTCCATGTCGTTTAGGGCGTTCGACCACTCCTTCAGTCGTCCCTCCTGCAATTGGGGTCTTGGCCTGGTCTGTAGAGTCGGGACTATAACTGGTGTACCCATCGACTCCCATGGCCTTGCCCTTCTTCGAGCATGCTCAACCGCCTCATCCATCTGACGGCGCTCTTCAGGTGAAATCATCTGACTCTGGCGAAACGCCTCTCGTGAGTCAGGACTCGTCACTAGCCTCCTTTGAGTAGGAATAGGCTGTGAGTCCTCAGATGCATTGGGTGGACCACTCCTTCTGATGCCATATTCAGCGTAGAGTGCCTCCCAATCGGCCGGAGTCAATGGCGAGTATGCTTGCTCAGGCGGCAACTCCGGACTTGGATAAATAAACTCCACTCTCGGGTCCTTGCTGCCCACCAATATGTGCTCTAAGCCATCAGACTCGTGGCCTTGCCCCTCGAGGTCCTCCTCGGGGTCCTCCTCTTCTTCAGGATCTTCCTCGGGATCCTCCCCTTCTTCAGGATTTTCCTCTTCGGGAATCATCTCCATCATGTAATCGTTGTTGTAGTATCCTCTTGCGTACCTAGACCATTCCTCTTCAACCTCAGTGTCCTCCCTTGGCTCCTCTTCAGACTCTGCCACAAGAACCTCGATTTTATCGGACACTAGTACTACCGACTCAGGGAGTATGGTCTTCGCCTCCTTGGGTGGACTACTAGGTTCTCCGACCTCAAAGCATCGTAGGGGAACCGGGAATTCTAGCCTTACTGGAGATGGCGGAGCCACCTCGGCTTCTTCCGAGTTTCTCTGAAGAGAACAGAATGCACCCATAATCTACGGGTGACGAGAAGAGAGTTAGTCTTTCTAAATATAGAAGTTCGCTTCCATATCAGACTAAAGAAAAGACACGACTAGATCGGCAGAATAAAAAATTTACTTGGAAATTCAGAGCCTTCGAAAACATTTCTCAGTTTCAAACGAGTAAACGGTTTATAAAAAAATTTGTTCCAAGAAAATGTTTTAAAACCCACCCGTTTTTTTTAAAAAAAATTCAGCTCTGATACCAAATCTGTAACACCCCCAAATATATATCCTTGAAAGTATTACCGCCACTGACCTCGGATTCCACATCCGAAGCCACCCAATGCTTAACCAGTTGATATAATTCATCAAACAACATTTATAATACAAAATATCATAACTTTCGATTAAAAATCATTGTCTCGGCATTACATCCATAATCCGAAATACAACTGAAATACAGAGTAGTCTTGATATAAAATATGTTTAACACAGCGGAAGTCTTTAAAATAAATGACACAAAAGTCTTGATCTAGCGATCACACGCCTAGGATCTCAACCTTGGTAAAATACTTCAAAATTCCATCTGCTTTCACCGTCGTTTCTAGCCTTCATCGGAACTGCAGTTTATCTGATGTGCCGTATGAGACGGATGAAACCAGCCAACCATGCAAGGGAATATAACCGGTTCGTTAGTCTAATGAAAGACTATGCAAGGGTAAAATAGAAAAGTTCTAAGTAGTCGTATTAGGTTAGACTCATCGTTTCTCGAATAAAAGTTGATGACGATAGTCAACCACCATACTCCTACTGAAATATATGAGAAGGTATGATCAAGAGAAAAGACTCTGAAAGATTGAGTCTTAAGGAAACATATGAAGAGAAGACTCCAACGAATTGAGTCTTATCGGAAGGTATGACAAATGTTTGGGAACATATAAGTTCACACAAGAGTTACATGACTTGGTGTTTCGGTTCATGACCAACCTCATCGCATAATGCGAATTCAGATTGGAAAGAGAACTTTACTCTAACCAAAGTCTAGACGAGTCTTTCCTAGCTGCACTACTTCCTAGCTACACTACTCGCCTGAGATATATTAATTGTGTGCGACAACGGCACTTATCTTATTTAATTCCAAAACGCGTATTACGTTATAAGCTTTTATCATGATCACCTCGTCCCGAGACGAGAGACCTCTTGGGAGCAACTCCCGAAATATGTGACACTAGCTAAGTGCACCATCCCTATACTCGGATAGGGAACGGTCATGACCAGAGAAATGGTGTTAGGTCATCCTAACCACCAGGTTATAAAGAAACGACTGTACCTCGCAAGGTACTAAGTAGCGTTCCTACGAATACTCGTGCTAACTAAACAGTTCAAGCACACCATAGTCCACATCAATACCATCAAGGTAGTAACAGATATAATAGCGTCGTTCTAACAATATACAACCTATTATAATATCATGTTTTAATCATATCCTTTATCAAAACTGTTCCCAACAAAAACAGTAATTCATCCCAAATTAATTAACAATTCAACAATTGATAATCAATATAATTATGGAATGATAAGCAAGAGCGAACCGCCACTTGCCTTAGATTAGACGAATGTTCGAACGATGATGGTTTCTGGGTCCGGAACGGGGACAGAACTCGGATTTCAGATCCCTACGGAACGACCCATAATGAAACCCTAAGTTAGATTCAATAATAACATATACGAATCTAAGGAAAGAAAATCGAAGACACGAAGCCCCGATCGAGACCACAAAGCACAAAGCCACACCACGAGCCCAGACACACCGCGGGTGCGTCGGCCCTGCCGCGGGTGCGGTGGCTTTTGACCATGGGTGCGGTGGAGGTGCGGTGGAGGGTGCAGTCACGTAACACTGACGACACGACGAGAGGGAAAAAGCTCACCGGGGAAGACAACGGGGGCTCGACTCGTGGTGGCTCCAACTTCTGGATTCCTTGGACTTCCAAAGGACCACTTTGAGAGCACCACCACTTCTAACAAGAGCTCCGGCGAAGGCTTCGAAACTCCGGCGAGAGCTTGAGCTTTCCGACGACAATGGAGATGAGAGATTTGAGAGAGAGAGTTTGAGAGCTGTGATTCAACTCCACTCCAGCTCCTTTCCTTTTATAGCCCAAGCAAGGAGGTCAAGCAACCAGATGACTCATGGTAGGCGCCTACAACGACCGGATGGGACAATTGCAGAGGCGAAGACGACGCGACGTCTGAAGTCCGGCGCTGCAGAAAAGAAATGATGACACCATGGGGTGCGGTGGCCTCACCGCGGGTGCGGTGAGCCTCCCCAGACCGCCTTACAGAATTGGCCTTCACCGCGGGGTGCGGCCACTTGACCGCGGGTGCGGTCAAGGCCAAATCTGGGCCCTTTTGTCCTCTTTTGTCCGGGTTAAGTACGGGTACGAGTTTTTAACCCCGGGTTAAATATATTCGTACCCAGTTAATATCTTTGTACCTGAATGAGTATTCTAAGCCCCGAAAATACGTCGAATGTATTTTATACCACTCAGGAAAATATTACAGAGATTAAGCATTTTGCAGAATGTCTGAACTTCTCTGAAATTAATCCGACTATAGTACGAGAGTTTGGAAAAACTTACCAAAATACTCTTTACTAAAAATGAGGGGTATTACATGATGAACCCAACATTACAGAACACCAGAAGAGCATGATGAGGAAGGTGAAGTCAACATATCAGAGTGATGAGTCAGAGCATGAAGATGAAGAAGGGGAAGAGTCAGAGTCTGAAGATGACAAAGGGAATGAGTTCGAAGAGGGAGAGTCTGAAACGGGAGAGTCTGAAATGGGAGATTCTGATGAGATATGCCCAACTTTTTCAGTCCATATATGCACATTTCAGTCCATATATGCACATTTCATAACATATTTGCTTATTTCAGACCATATATCATCGTTTCAGGAGACAATGGATAAAGAGCAAGATGATGGTGCAATTGTGTTAACTGGTGGACAATGGGAGATGAAGAAGGTTGGATCACCCCCATATGCTGATGCTGCAGGGAATGTAGGTTGTCAGGAAAAGGCGGGTGAAGATGTTTCAATGGTAAATGAGTAAGAAGTTGAAGGGGATGCAACAGATTCAATGTCACTTCTTATGCGGACGGCTACAATACTACGGGGGATAATAACTGTGGAGGGGGTAAATGAGGCAAATGAAGAGTTGGTTAATGAGGCAACACCACTTGAGGTAGTGAATGATAGGTCTGTGGTGGTGACACAAGATTAGGTGGCAACAAAAACAGTGTCTGATGAGGGTGTGGATAAGGTTGATTAGGGAGTTGTGGAGGATGGGACTGAGGTACATGTTGAGGAGGTATCAAAGGGAGATGTTGTGAAGGGACTCAGCAAGGTTGATGACGGAGGTGTGGAGGAACCAAAGGGAGATGTTGTGGAGGGAGGAAGCAAGGTTGATGATAGAGGTGTGGATGCTGAAGAGGTAGCAAAGGGAGATGATGTGGAGGGAGGAACCAAGGTTGATGAGCGAGGTGTTGAGGTTGGGACTGAATTACAAGGTGAGAAGGTATCACAGGCTGATTGTGATGACGTGTGGGATGAGGAAGGGGAGACTAAGGAAGAGAATGTGCCGAGGAAGCGGGGAAAGGACAAGGATCCCCAAGTGCATAAGAGGAAATATCCAACTCGCACTCGCGAGCTAGCTGCGGTGGCAAAATCACCCTTCCGCAATTTGGATGAACATAAATTGGCGAAAAAGATTACCAAAAATAGCAAGGTGGAAGGGATGACAGAGCTGGTGAAGTGGATGCAAAGTAAGAGGTTAGTGAGCCAAACCAATCTACTTAACTTAATAATGACCTGAGAATGCTTCCTTATGGACTGACAAACTTATATATCGCCTGTATATGTACCATAATGTCCTGAAAAAGTCTAAATGTTTACTTATTTGCCCTGTTTTTTATTCAAATGAATATGTATCATCATGCAGTATTGAACCCCGAATTGGACCCAATGGGCATAAAGTGGATAAGGAGTTCTTTGAGAAATTGTTTGCCCTAAAGTGCTGGTTGGGCGAGGAGGTAATATTCCAATGCATCATTTTAAAATATTATGCAACTGTAACATCATTTTCAGTGGATACATTAACATTGTTGCACCATTACAACATCTGGAGCAAATGATGTTCCTTTATTGTCAAAGGATTTCAGAGGATCCGGAGTGGTTTTCGAAGGTGGTTGTGCTTGACACCTTTTGGCAAACCTTGGTCACCTCTGAGTTCAATCGCTTCCAGAAGGACTTTCCATGTAAAGGTGAGGATGTAGTGATGAAATACGTGAATGGTGCATGTCTGTCTGATTTTGGCTAGAGATGGGATAATGCGGAATGCATATATGTGCCCTTTAACATCACAGAGTCCCACTGATTTGCCTTAGAAATTGAACTATGCGACTGGTGTGTGATGGTGTACGACTGCAATGTGGATCTGTACTCAAATAAGGAGATTTTTGCGATGATCCAGCCCGTCACTGAAATTGCTTAAAGGTATGTCAAGATGTACGAGCAACTGGCAAAGAGATGTGAACCATTATTGGACAAGCCAATGTCAGTGACTCGTCGTGATAACCTTAAGCAAAACAAGCGCGTGTAAGTATATGTATATAAATGCAATGATAAATCCTTATCAAATTACAATTGATATACATTCTTACTGCATTTGTATATCTTACAGAGGAGATTGTGGTGTGTACACACTGAAGCACATTGAGTTGTTGATACTTGGGATGACAAACATGGATCTTGCGTCTGACAAATTCGTAGATGGACACAGAAATCAAATGGCTCATAGTATTTTTAGATGTCGTTGGGATGGTGTTTAAAGACAGCTGTTTGATTTGGGGAAATTTAGCTTGTTTAGGGAGTTTAAGTGTGTAGGGTACCATATGGCAAGGAAGACATGTGGTAATTGTATTTTAATTTGGAAGCTCATGTTTTTAGGATGTTTACAAACTCATTGTGTTTACAATTTCCAGGATGTTTACAAACTCATGGTGTTTAAGTCATGACATATTCTCGTTTTACATGCCAAAAACCCGGTTTGTCAGGTCATTTTCATTACATAAACCTAAGCTTTTCAAGCAATTTGCAGACATGCACATTTCAGTCAAGAGCAGGATACACCATAAGGAGGACAGTACATAGACTTAGCATTCTAAATACAATATAACATGACCCTACAAAGAGAAGTTGTCTTGCTAAACATAAGCTTATGACATACCCTACAAAATACATTGTCTTGCTAAACATAAGCTTATGACTAATTATCATATTTCAACCAACAAGGTTACAAATTGGACAACCAGCACAACAACTAACACCACACCAAGTACAACTTTCAACACTAAATTTTATGTTTTGATCTTCATAATATCGTTGATTGAAGTCGAATGATGCGGGTAAATAAGCGTACAGGTTGTCCCATGATCTTCAACAACTCTTACGCTTTCAATAGTCTCATTGGCTCTAAAATCATAAGCTTGACCATCCACCCATTTAAAGTATTTGCAATTCTGACCTGCCTATGGTTCAATACAAAATTAAACCAATCAAATTAGCAACTATCAGTGAAATCGTCCAACAACTTAGTTTAGGTCTAAATCAAAACCCAATTGAATTACCAATTGAAAGTCTAAATCATCTCTCACAATAATACATCGTTAGTCTAAATTTTGCACCAAATTCAAAAACCCCAAATTAGAACCTAATTGAAAAAGCCTCAAATCAGAACCCTAAATCTATAACCCAAATCCTAAATCAAAAACCTAAAATTCAAATTCAATATTTCCTTCCATAATGGACACCCATAGAACTGTTTTCCTAAATTTTGAGTGTATTTGCAAGTTTGTATTGTTGCAGGGAGGCCATGGAAACATCTTCGAGTTGATGATTCACCGATAGCGTGCCCTCTCCTCCACGAATTGGAATTGGCAGATGAGCTTCCTTGTGTACAGCCTTTTGTCATCGTATAATTTCCTCTCGTTTCCTCTTCGATGTTCCTCTCGATCCCTCTCTTTTCGAAGGGGGTGTCATACCTCTTTCTCCTCTTTGATGTTCTTTCTTCTATACAAATATGAATTTTACGTGTTTTTTTTTGTTTTTATTAAAGAAATGAGATTTCAATGCTGATGTGATGTGTGTCAGGTCATCATCTTTCTCATTTTTACATGCTAAAAACCCGATTTGTCAGGTCATTTTTAGTACATAAACCTAAGCTTTTTCAAGCAATTTTCATACATGCACATTTGAGTCAATATTCTCCAACTTTTGCATAGCCAGAGCATGATACACAATAAGGAGGATTATGAGTTAGGGTTTAGGGCGGAATTGAAAAAACTACCGACTTTTAATGATTGGTTAAAAAAAGATTTAAAAACTTCCGACATTAACCTAAGCTTTCCGACATTTAAACGGTTTAAAAACCGAAAAAATAGCCTTTAAAACGGTTTAAAAACCGCAAAAAACCGTTCAAAATGGCGGGGTTAGTTCCCGAATAAAACCTAAGATTTGCAAAATTTTGAATTAAGTCAGGCCATATTGAAGTCTTATAATAAATATTCAAGTTTGCCAGGTCATTTTAAGTACATAAACCTAAGCTTTTGAATAAATCTTCTACAAAGTGATCCTTTCTAATGCATATTCGATTTGACCCTCTTAATTTTCACTGAAAGACCCTTAACCCTTACTTCCCCAACTACACGTCATTAACTCTACTCTCCACTCATCTTTGTGTATAAATATCGGGCATGCCTTGTGCAAATCCCTCATAAATCCTCCCACACTCTCAAAGTCCCAAATCTCTCTAAAATTCCTCTCTCAAACTCCCAAAACTCTTTCGCAAAATACCGGACTCATTCATTAAGGTCTATCTACAGGTGTACTCGGATGGGGAATTATCCCCCAGCACCGGCCAAATGGCGTTGTTAACCACACATGTCTACACGGGCGGGAGCACAAAACTCATCAAGGTGCCCAAAAACAAGATGGAGATTTGGTCCTTACATGGGATGATCCTCAGCATGTCCCGGTATGCAGGTAGTAAGTCAATTTTTTTAACAGGTCCTAGACTCCAGGCAACGGTACCTTCAACCACTGCAGACAGACGACGACGTCGCAGATCTTGTCCGCCTCGGCGAGAAGATTGCCGGCGTCAAAGTCTTCGTGGTTCGTGATGCAAGCGATGTCGTACTACCCCAGTGATGCCCGTCGGGGTGCCGTGATGCGTGATACATGAGTGGGAAAAGGGTTGTTCATGTAGTTTTAATGTTGTTCCTTAGTAGTTTTAATGTTGTTTCTTTTGTGTTTGGTTGTGTACTTATTAATTTCAATGGAAATTTTGTCATGGAAAGGGAAGTTTGTAAGGTTATGTGTTGTTTTGGAATATTAAGAAGTATGATCCTTTGTCCATATTCATGTGTTTATGAGTTTTGACCATATTCCTGCATTTTTCAGGACAAATGTAACATTTTCATAACGCATGAACATATATTCAGGACAAACGATGTTATATTTCCGAGCAATAACAACATCGAATATGTCAACACTTATTACTTGATACACTTAAATTCTCTCAACATAACATAGCTTTTTCCCTTAAATGATCTCACCCCAAAAATCACATTCACAATATGTCATACCATGTTTTCTTCTTTTAGGGAGGCAAGTTTTGAGATATGTAGTTTTTCATGGCCTTTTTCGGTTTTTCAGGGAAGATATGAAGTTTTTCAGGGCAAATATGTAGGTTTTCAGGGCGTATGTGAGTTTTACATGGCGATTTTGTGAGTTTTACAAAAAGAATAAGAAAAACGAGCAATTGTTAAGGAAATATTGAAATTATCAAGTTCATAACCGAGCCAAAAGGGAAAAGATTGAAATTATCAAGTTTATAACCATACATCTTTTCAAGCACCCAAAAACAACAGATTACCCTAAACGACCAAAAAACACCAACAAGGTGACGGTTTTAAACAAAAAAAGCTAACCCAGTGGAAAAGATTACCATAAACAAAAATAGCAAGGTGCAAGGTTAGTGAGCCAAACCAATCTCCTTAACTTAATAATGACCTGAAAATGCTTCCACATGCACTGACAAACTGTTATACGGCATGACTTTTAGTAATTTGGTTATTGTATTTGAATTTGGAAGCATATGTTTTTAGGATGTTTACAAACTCATTGTGTTTACAATTTCCAGGATGTTTACAAACTCATGGCGGGGTTAGTTCTCGAATAAAACCTAAGCTTTGCAAAATTTTGGATTAAGTCAGGCCATATTGAAGTCTTACAATAAATATTCAAGTTTGTCAGGTCATTTTAAGTACAAAAACCTAAGCTTTTGAATAAATCTTCTCCAAAGTGATCCTTTCCAATGCATATCCGATTTGACCCCTCTTTATTTTCACTGAAAGACCCTTAACCCTTACTTCCCCAACTACCCGCCATTAACTCTACTCTCCACTCATCTTTGTGTATAAATATCGGGCTTGCCTTGTGCAAATCCCTCACAAATCCTTCCACACTCTCAAAGTCCCAAATCTCTCTAAAACTCCTCTCTCAAACTCCCAAAACTCTTTTTGCAAAATGCCGGACTCATTCATTAAGGTCTATCTACAGGTGTTCTCTGATGGGGAGTTATCCCCCAGCACCGGCCAAATGGCATTGTTAACCACGCAAGTCTACACGGGTCGGAGCACTAAACTCATCAAGGTGCCCAAAAACAAGATGGAGATTTGGTCTTTACATGGGATGATCATCAGCATGTCCAGGTATGCAGGTAGTAAATCGGTTTTTTTTAACAGGTCCCAGAGTCCGGGCTCCGGTACCTTCAACCACTACAGATAGACGACGACGCCGATCTCGTCCGCCTCGGCGAGAAGATTTTCGACGTCAAAGTCTTCGTGGTTTGTGATGACATCGATGTCATGCTGCCCCAGTGATGCCTGCCGGGATGCCTTGATGTGTGATGTGTGATGCCTTAGTTTTGTAATGTTGTTCCTGTAGTTTTAATGTAGTTCCTTTGTCAAGGAAAGTCAATACCAGTAATGTTATGTATTGTTTTCGAATACTAAGAAGTATGAATCCTTTTGTCCACTTGAAGATTTGACCATATTCCAGTTATTTCCAACAACATTTATAAGTTTTGACCATATTCTAGAATTTTTAGGACAAATGTAACTTTTTCATAACGCATGAACAGATATTCAGGACAAACCATGATAACATAACAACATCGAATTTGTCAACACTTATTACTTGATACATTTAAATCCTCTCAACCAGCATGATAACATAACTTTTTCCCTAAAATGATCTCACCCAAAAATGCACATTCACAATATGTCGTACCATATTTTCTTCTTTTAGGGAGGCAAGTTCTAAGATATGTAGTTTTTCAGGGCTTATTTTGTTTGTGTCAGGGCAAATATATAGTTTTTCAGGTCGTATTTCAATTTTACAAGGCGTATTTTAGTTTTACATTCTTTTTATGCGGAGCAGTATTCACGTAGAAGAGAGCATCAGGACATACACATAGTTTTACAGGGCGACTTTGAGTTTTACAGGGCGTTTATGTTACAAAAAGAAGAAGATAAATGAGCAACTGTTAAGAAAATATTGAAATTATCAAGTTTATAACCGAGCCAAAAGGGAAACCCCAACAAAATGAGGTATGGTTTAAGACTATAGAGACTTAAACCATACATCTTTTCAAGCACCCAACAACAACATACTAAATACTTACGTGACGAGGTTTACCAGCATAAACCCCCAAAAAACACCAACAAGGTGACAGTTTTAAACAAAAAAAACTAACCCAGTCTCTTCCTAGAATCCTTCGTCAGTCCTTCTCCTCCTACAGTACTGCTTGTTGTGTCCTAGGATGCCGCAATAAGAACACCGCCTCTTCCTAGAATAGTTCGTCTCCCACGTCACCTTATATCGGTTAATACGTGGTCTTCTAAGAGGACGCTTTACTAGTGGTACAGAGCATCTGATGTATGACACGGCTACAGGAACTGACCATCGGTTTCTTGAAGGAACAAGATGCATAGTTTCCTTGTACACTTCTCTCACGAACTCATTCTTGAACATGGGATGGGCGAGATCAGTGAGTGGCACTCCTCTATCACTTGCAACCGCTATAGCATGAGCACATGGAACTTTATCAATCTGGAACATTTTACAATTACATGTACGAGCATTTAGGTTCACATAGTATCTGATAGTTCCTTGCATAACCTCTGCTTCAAACTGGCTAAGTCTTCGAACACTCATCTTAGTTGACTTTTTGTAGTTCACTTCTACCAGAGTGTACATAGAGGGTGACAAAACTTGGTCCCATTTTGAAGTTGTTTCCCTTCTTTCACAAAACCATTTAGAAATGGTCTCCAGAATGGCATCAAACAGGGCAAGAATAGGCTACTGACACTGGGTTTTCCACGGGCCATTAAGACACTCGGCGTTGTTGCTCGTCATGATGTTAAACATGTTCCCATGAAAATGCGCCCTCGCCCAGTTGTTAACTCCAACTTCTTTGAGATATTGACCAATCTTTGGAGATGCAGCTGTCAGTTGAGCAAACTGATGATTGAACTCAACCATAGTGTAAGCCTTTGCAGCTTTTTTGAAGATGCCAAAGAGGTCTTGCCTGCAAAACTTCCTCTTGAAGTTTTGGTAGATGTGATAAATGCAAAACCCATGCTTGGAGAAATAATAGCTATTTCTCAGAGCCTTTCCAATGCTAACATGACGATCAGACACAAAATACACCTCGGGATGATCTGGAACAACAACCTTTAATTCACTGAAGAAAAATGACCATGCAACATCATTCTCGCTATTAACAACGACAACAACAAATGGATATATTTGGCCGTTTCCATCTTGAGCCGTAGCCAAGAGAAGTATGCCATTGAACACGACAGTCAAGTGAGTTTCGTCAATTGATATTACCTACATATGTGAAACTATGTTGTAAACAGTTGTCCTAAAAAATGTACTTATATAACCTGAAAGAGACAACATATAGCCTGAAATAGTTGTTTGTTTTGTTTGTCACACATGCAGTCATATAGGTTTGTGTCCTGACATAACAACAATATGACCTGACAATAAAAACATATGTCCTGAACACAGAACATACGGTCTGACTTGTTTGACTGCATTAGTTTTTAACACATGCAGTCATATAGGTGTTTGACCTGACATTGGAAACATGTGTCCTGAAATTAAAGCCCTAGTACTAAACTTTTTAAGATGTGGCACTGCTCTTATCCATGGACCTAAATCCCAGAAGACATACTTGAAGCGTTGGTCAGCATCTCTTACTATTCTCGTGTATGTTCCAAGATTTGATTTTTCTAACATGTGCATGTAAGAGTACATGGTGGTATAGTTTTCCTCAGCTGTACGATGTGCCATATCCTGGGCGAAGAGCCGCGCTCGATTGGCTTTGTAGTAGCTCGTCCTTATTCCAAGCTCTAACATGAAATCCTGAATCTCTTTAGCATGGAGGCCTTTACGGCTGTTTAAAAACCTGACATAACACAAAGTCAATGTACAAATGCAATGATGTCAATGTATAAATGCAATCATATTGGCCTTTGATAAGAAAAAGTAATGAAAGGCAAGAAAAACATACTTGTGAAGTATTTTATCTGCAATCAGCCGAGAAGTTGTTCCTCTGTGATGATTGTGCTTTACTCTCATGCCACAGCTATGATCCGCCACAAATTCTCGCACCTTAAACAAGGACGTTTTGCGATAGACTGAGCCACGACAAAGAAAGGTGCATTTGTCGTCAACACATTCAACATCATATGAGGACTTGTCGGACCTCTTAACACGCATCTCATAGCAATTTTCCATTGCCATCATAGAGAGTGCATCTTTGAACTCCTTCTTAGAATTGAAGAACTGACCAAGCTTCACTGTTGGATATGAAGACTTGTTTTCAACGTTATCACTTGTATCCTCATCTTCAACTAACATGCCTTGCATATCCCTCTCCAATGGATAGTACCTCTTTTCAATATCTCTAAGCATGTCTTCATCAACATCAAACTCTTTTTGGTCATCCTCTATATGCTCCTCATTGTATGTTCCCTGATTGTCATTTATTTCATCCCACACATCATCAAGACCAAAATGACATACATCATTACCTAAAGCATACCCTAAACCATCAACATGAGCATCATCACCTAATTGATAAACGCCCCCATAATCAAAAACATCTCCTATTTCATCCTTCAAAGAATCTCCATAATTGGCATAATCAGTCATTTTCTCCTTTCCTTTGTTTCTTGGTGAAGCAGCATCAATGTTCTCATCATCGTTGCTCAGTGATATAATGGCTTCTACTATCATGGGATACTTTCTCTTGTTTTTTGCCCTCACTTCTTCCCTATTTAATCTTCTTAACTCTACTTCGTTGTCAGCTTCAATAATTTCATCTACTGACCTAACATCAGTGTCACTTGCTCTGACTTTCTGAAAACATGACCTGAAGCAGTCTTTATTGTCTTGGCTTTGAGTGGATGGTGGAGCTGTTGGAAAAGGAAGAGTATGATGATCAGCCCTTTCACTTGGAATCTCTTCCTTCTTTACGAGCTTGGTGTACAGCTCAATCTTCCACTCTAATGCATTTTCTCCACACTTGTTCAAGAACTTGAACGCCGCTAGATCGTCGTCATCATTTAAAACGATCAGAGAAAGTTCAAGTTTGTTTGGATAAAGGTTTTGCATCTGTACAAAGAACTTCTCTTTATCAAATGGGTTCTTCTCAATCCATTTCCTCTGCAGTGTAGCCAAGTCCATGTCATGGGAAATCAACATGGCTTTTACTGTTCTATCACCCTCATACATAGGGGTGAGCACGGGCCGACGAACCCGAAGCCCGAACTGAACCCGGCCCAAAAAACCCGAACCGAACCCGAACCCACATGACTTCGGTTCGGGTTTCGGTCTGACCTTTTTAGCATTTCGGGTTTCGGGTTCGGTTCGGGTTTTAGTGCATTTTTGCCCTTTTTTCCCCTTCAGGTGCTGTTTAGCCCGAACCCGAACCGAAGTGTTCGGGTTCGGTCTTCGGTCCCATGTTTTTGGGCTTTTCGGGTTCGGTTTGGTTCGGGTCGGGTTCTAGCCCGTGCTCACCCCTACTCATACAACCACCTTTTCCCTTGGTTTTTCCATTCTCCACCACTTTTTAACTTCACGTATACTACTTTCGTACCTACAAATGAACAAGGATTTGAACTTCTCACTGTTCTAAGTAAAAAACAGAGAGTTTCTATAAAATTAAAAAAAAAAAGTAAAAAATTGAGTAAACAACAGAGGGGGGAAAACAAAGGTTTGTTAGGAGAATTTACGTACCCATTCAAGCTTTAATGGAGGGAGTCAGGTGCGAACTATCTCAAGAAGGTGGAGTAAATGTTATGAACTTTGTCAGGTCGCCTTGAAGTTTCATCAGGAATTTTCAGGGATACGTTGTCAGGCAGAGTGAATGTTACGGTGGGGGGATAAGGGTGGAAGGAAGGATTACTTTTGTTTTGGAGGGAAAGTTGCCCGTCATTTTTGAGATAGTACACACACTAGGATGTCATAGCTTGGAGGCCATAGTAGGTGATGGGATGGGGCTGACACTAGGAGGGAGGAAGATTAAGGAGAGATTATGAATTTATTTTATCTTTTTGGAGAAAAGATTTGTCAACTTTTAAGGAAATTTTGATTGAAAAGAAAAGATAAAATCATACCCCATCTATAGCAAAAATATCACAAAAGGTACAAAAAGTTGGTACTTTTGCCATTCTTTTCAAACTACCATATTTTTGCAAGGAGTTATCAGGAATTCGGTATTTTTACCATTACGCCTAAATATAAATATGAGATCAAGTTCCTATGAAGTTTTTTATCCAAATTAAACAAAAAATGATTAACAGTAAATATAATTTACGTATTAATGTGATCGAACGGGTTTATTTGGTATTTTTATTTGTAATGCCATTTTTATATATAATGAAGTTTTTTTTAATAAAAGTATTTATGATATTTTGCGAATTGTGCAGAATCATTACTCCACTTCTCAAATGAGTAAAATGGAGAAAATACATTTTTGGGAGAAAAATATGTCTATACCAACATACTTATTTATAAGTACTATTTATAATTAAAAAAAACATGGGCAAACAAAAACTAAATATTACGTGGGTTATAGAACTAGGAATGTAGTTCAAGTCAAGACCATGAGAACCTTCTTAAATCATGGTCTTGTTCGGCCAAATTATTATTAATACTTTATTTGTTATAAATATTTATTTATTTCATTTCACATTTTTCTATACTATTATTTTCTTACAAAAAGTTCTAAGTAAGAAACGCATTATATAGACACTTGCCAAATAAAGTGTTATGTGGAGAGACTGAGAGACTTGGCGAGGAAGCAACTATGTATAATAATGGGGAATTTGTTTGCACCCGAAAATTTTGTGTTTCGCACCGCTTTTAAACGCAAAGTTGTAGCGTTTAAAAAAAATAAAAATTGAACGCTACGTCGTTGCGTTTAAACTGAACCGGTTCAACTTTCTGAACCGGTTCAGTTTAAACGCAATGACGTAGTGTTTAAGCTTTTATATAAGAAAAAAAAAGTAAACCGGTTCAAAAAAACGGTTCAGTTTAAACGCTACGCCGTTGCGTTTAAAAAAAAATATTTGTTTTTCAAAATTGCACTTTTTTTCCATAATCATGTACAGAATTTCAATACGAGTCCGTACATATAAAATTCGTCCAAAACGGACATCGTTTGCCCCTCCAAAAGCCCAAAAAATGAAGTCTTCCTACCCTTTTTTTTTATAATTTGGTGCCCAACATATAGCGCATTGTAGTGAAATTTTTTGGTATTTTCGGCATTTTTCTACTATAATTTTCTATAAAATTTTAATACGAGTATATAACTATACGTTAGAACCATAATATATAATTATAGTATATAGCAATAGTATATAACTATACAATATAACAATAGTATATAATTATACGATATAACAATAGCATATAGCTATAGTATATAACAATACGATATAACAATAGTATATAGCTATAGTATATAACTAGTAGATAAGCTCGTGCCTTGCACGAGATTGTGGGAGAAAAAATATTATATATAAACAATAATTTATAATAATGTCAAATTAATAAAAATCAATAACTTCAAAACAAAATTAAAATGATTACTTTTCTCATATATAATACCAGAATTATTAAATAGAGACTAATAATAAAAACATGTCTGACAATAATTTTATAAGATATGAAATCTTAGTATTCAATAACTAATAACTTGAATTCAAAATCCAAATAACTTAGTCCTCCTTATGCTTCATAGATTAGAAAGATAATATCAAATCCGTATATATTTATTTAGGTTTTAGTATTTGGTATAGAAGACATTCACAACTATTTTTTTATGTAGTAGATTTGGTTTATAAATGCATAATTTAGAATCCAATAAAATAAAACCAATATGTGAAGAACATGTCTTATAAATATTGAACATAAGCTAACTAAAATGTATCATAAATAAATATAAAATCATATAATATGTTGTCATAATTTAAGGAAATATATACAAAAGAAATAGATATGGAGTCTTGCTAGAAAATTAAGAGAGCTATAACATAATTAAGAATATAACTCAAGACATAAATTTAGCTACAAAACTATATGGAAACCATATATGTAATCTTGCTAGAAAAAGATAAAACAATTTAGAAAAAATTAGAAGGGTGAATATGTAATTGTACAAATTAAATTGATGACTTGACATAGGTAGATGTGTGACAAATAGGAGAAAGACTTATGGCTTTAGTAATGGTATATAGACTATACGATATAACCATAGTATAAAACTATAGTATATAACTATACGATATAAAATTTGTATATAACCATAGTACGTTAGAACCATAATATATAACAATAGTATATAACTATACGATATAACCATAGTATATAACTATACGATATAACAATAGTATATAACTATACGATATAACAATAGTATATAGCTATACGATATAACCATAGTATATAATTATACGATATAACAATAGTATATAACTATACGATATAACAATAGTATATAGCTATAGTATATAACTATACGATATAACCATAATATATATATAACTATACGATATAACAATAGTATATAACTATACGATATAAAATTTGTATATAACCATAGTACGTTAGAACCATAATATATAATTATAGGATATAAATATACAATATAACCATAGTATATAACTATACGATATAACAATAGTATATCACAATACGATATAACAATAGTATATAACTATACGATATAACAATAGTATATAACTATACGATATAACAATAGTATATAGATATATGATGCACCCATAATATATAATTATACGATATAACAATAGTATATAACTATACGATGTAACAATAGTATATAGCTATAGTATATAATAGTAGTATATAACTATACGATATAACCATAGTATATAACTATACGATATAACAATAGTATATAACTATATGATATAACAATATTATATAGCTATACAATATAACCATAGTATATAATTATACGATATAACAATAGTATATAACTATACGATATAACAATAGTATATAGCTATACGATATAACCATAGTATATAATTATACGATATAACAATAGTATATAACTATATGATATAACAATAGTATATAGCTATAGTATATAACTATACGATATAACCATAGTATATATATAACTATACGATATAACAATAGTATATAACTATAGTATATAACTATATGATATAACCATAGTATATAACTATAGGATATAACCATAGTATATAACCATAAGATATAACCAAATTGGATATTACTATAAGATATAACCATAGTATATAACTATAGGATATAACCATAAGATATAACCAAATTGGATATAACTATAAGACATAACCATAGTATATAACTATAGCATTAAACCATAGTATATATTTATACGATATAACAATAGTATATAATTATACGATATAAAAATAGTATATAGCTATACGATATAACCATAGTATATAATTATACAATATAACAATAGTATATAACTATACGATATAACAATAGTATATAACTATACGATATAACCATAGTATATATCTATAGGATATAACCATAAGATATAACCATAGTATATAACTATAGGATATAACCAAAAGATATAACCAAATTGGATATAACTATAAGATATAACAATAGTATATAACTATACGATATAACAATAGTATATAACTATACGATATAACAATAGTATATAGCTATAGTATATAACAATACGATATAACAATAGTATATAACTATACGATATAACAATAGTATATAGCTATAGTATATAACAATACGATATAACAATAGTATATAGCTATACTATATAACTATACGATATAACCATGGTATATAACTATAGGATATAACCATAAGATATAACCAAATTGGATATAACTATACGATATAACCATAGTATATAACTATACGATATAACCATAGTATATAACTATAGGATATAACCATAAGATATAACCAATTGGATATAACTATAAAATATAACCATATTATATAATTATACGATATAACAATAGTTTATAACTATACGATATAATATAAGTATATAACTATACGATATAACTATAGTATATAACTGTACGATATAACCATAAGATATAACCAAATTGGATATAACTATAAGATATAACCATAGTATATAACTATAGGATATAACCATAAGATATAACCAAATTGGATATAACTATAAGATATAACAATAGTATATAACTATACGATATAACAATAGTATATATAACTATACGATATAAACATAGTATATAACTATAGGATATAACCATAAGATATAACCAAATTGGATATAACTATAAGATATAACCACAGTATATAACTATAGGATATAACCATAGTATATATTTATACGATATAACAATAGTATATAACTATATGATATAACAATAGTATATAGCTATAGTATATAACAATACGATATAACAATAGTGTATAACTATAGTATATAACTATACGATATAACCATAGTATATAACTATAGGATATAACCATAAGATATAACCAAATTGGATATCACTATAAGATATAACAATACTATATAACTATACGATATAACAATAGTATATAACTATACGATATAACAATAGTATATAGCTATAGTATATAACAATAGTATATAACAATAGTATATAACTATACGATATAACAATAGTATATAGCTATAGTATATAACAATACGATATAACAATAGTATATAGCTATAGTATATAACTATACGATATAACCATGGTATATAACTATAGGATATAACCAAAAGATATAACCAAATTGGATATAACTATAAGATATAATAATAGTATATAACTATACGATATAACAATAGTATATAACTATACGATATAACAATAGTATATAGCTATAGTATATAACAATACGATATAACAATAGTATATAACTATACGATATAACAATAGTATATAGCTATAGTATATAACAATACCATATAACAATAGTATATAGCTATACTATATAACTATACGATATAACCATGGTATATAACTATAGGATATAACCATAAGATATAACCAAATTGGATATAACTATACGATATAACCATAGTATATAACTATACGATATAACCATAGTATATAACTATAGGATATAACCATAAGATATAACCAATTGGATATAACTATAAAATATAACCATAGTATATAATTATACGATATAACAATAGTTTATAACTATACGATATAATATAAGTATATAACTATACGATATAACTATAGTATATAACTATACGATATAACCATAAGATATAACCAAATTGGATATAACTATAAGATATAACCATAGTATATAACTATAGGATATAACCATAAGATATAACCAAATTGGATATAACTATAAGATATAACAATAGTATATAACTATACGATATAACAATAGTATATATAACTATACGATATAAACATAGTATATAACTATAGGATATAACCATAAGATATAACCAAATTGGATATAACTATAAGATATAGCCATAGTATATAACTATAGGATATAACCATAGTATATATTTATACGATATAACAATAGTATATAACTATACGATATAACAATAGTATATAGCTATAGTATATAACAATACGATATAACAATAGTATATAACTATAGTATATAACTATACGATATAACCATAGTATATAACTATAGGATATAACCATAAGATATAACCAAATTGGATATAACTATAAGATATAACCATAGTATATAACTATAGGATATAACCATAGTATATATTTATACGATATAACAATAGTATATAACTATACGATATAACAATAGTATATAGCTATAGTATATAACAATACAATATAACAATAGTATATAGCTATAGTATATAACTATACGATATAACCATAGTATATATATAACTATACGTTATAACAATAGTATATAACTATACGATATAACCGTAGTATATAACTATAGGATCTAACCAAATTGGATATAACTATAAGATATAACCATAATATATAACTATAGGATATAACTATAGTATATAACTATAGAACATAACCATAGTATATAACTAAGAATATAACCGTAGTATATAACTATAAGATATAACCGTAAGATATAACCAAATTGATAACTATAAGATATAACCATAGTATATAACTATACGATATAACCATAGTATATGTAACTATTCGTTAGAACCATAATATATAATTATAGTATATAACCTAGTATATAACTATACGATATAACAATAGTATATAACTGTAGTATATAACTATGCGATATAAAATTTGTATATAACCATACGTTAGAACCATAATATTTAATTATAGTATATAACTATACGATATAACCATGATATATAACTATAGTATATAAATGAACGATATAGCCATAGTATATATATAACTATACGATATAACAATAGTATATATATAACTATATGATATAACAATAGTATATAGCTATAGTATATAACAATACAATATATCAATAGTATATAACTATACGATATAACCATAGTATATAATTATACGATATAACAATAGTATATAGCTATAGTATATAAATGAAAGAAATTATACAAAACTATAGTATTAAAATTTTATACAAAATTATAGTAGAAAAATGTTGAAAATACCAAAAATTTCCATTACAATGCGCTATATGCTGGGCACCAAATTGTAAAAAAAATGGGTAGGAAGTCTTCGTTTTTTAGGCTTTGGGATGGGCAAACGATGTCCATTTTGGACGAATTTTATATGTACGGACTCGTATTGAAATTATCTACATGATTATGGAAAAAGTGCAATTTTGAAAAGAAAAAAAAATAAACGCAACGACGTAGCGTTTAAAACTTAATCGGCTCGATTAAACCGAGTCCATTTTAAACGCTACGATGTAGCGTTTAACTCCGACCCGGTTTAATCGAGCCGATTTCGTTTTTTTTTAATCTCAATAAATCAAAAAAAAAACTCTCACGCCATATAATAGCGTTTAAAAAAAAGAAAAAAAAAGTTAAACGCTACCTCGTAGCGTTTAACTTGTGGTGCGAAATCAAAAAAGAGCGGTGCAAACGATCACCAAACATCCATGTGGAATACAATGGCCCGTGCAATGAAGTCTTACATTTTTCAGTGGTCATATTTGATTGAAGGCTCTTTGTACACTACAAAAATTGTCTTCGTACACTACATTTTGAAACGCATAATTTTTTCTTAAGCGATATGCCCGCGTTTGAGTGTAAATTATACCCAGAAACTGAGTTTATGTACTAGAACGAAACACATGTATTTTGCTTAATACCTGCGTTTTAGCAAAATACCTGCGTTTTAGTTTTTTTTAAACGCAAGAATAGTGCTTAAGCACGATTTCTGCGTTTCAAAAAAATGAAAATTTTGAAAATTATATAGTTGTGAAACGCAGGAATCCTGCTTAAACAGGATTCCTGCGTTTCAAATTTTTTTTTTCTCTTGAAAGCAACAAAATGCCAAGAAGCAAAGACGCGTCACAACCAACAAGGCAGCGGGCGCGGCCTCTGAAGAATTTATTGAAGTCAAAGACAAGCAAAGTCACGATCGCGACCAACAAGGCAGCGATCGCGGCTTTGCTTGTCTTTGAGTTCAGCGAATTCTTCAGAGGCCGCGATTGCGGCCTCCTTTCCGCGCTCGCTGCCTTGTTGGCCGCGCCCGTTGCCTTGTTGGCCGCACTCGCTGCCTTGTTGGCCGCGCCCGCTGCCTTATTGGCCGCGATCGCTGCCTTGTTGGCCGCGATCGCTCACTTGTTGGCCGCGATCGCTGCCTTGTTGGCCGCGATCGCTGCCTTGTTGGCCGCGATCGCGGCCAACAAGGGGTTGTTTAATGGGGGGCTTTTGGAGGGGCTTTTGGTTTCAATTTATATTTATAATTATGCTATTATATTAAATTATCAAAATAATCTTTTTAATAAATTACTAATATACCCTTTATATTGCATTATAAAAGTATTTATTTTATTTTAAAAAAATTGGATATAACTATAAGATATAACTATAGTATATAACTATAGGATATAACCATAAGATATAACCAAATTGGATATAACTAAAGGATATAACCAAATTGGATATAACTAAAGGATATAACCATATTATATAACTATATGATATAACCATAAGATATAACCAAATTGGATATAACTATAGGATATAACCAAATTGAATATAACCATATTATATAACTATATGATATAACCATAAGATATAACCAAATTGGATATAACTATAAGATATAACCAAATTGGATATAACTAAAGGATATAACCATATTATATAACTATAGGATATAACCATAAGATATAACCAAATTGGATATAACTAAAGGATATAACCATATTATATAACTATAGGATATAACGATATGATATAATCAAATTGGATATAACTATAAGATATAACCATAGTATATAATTATAGGATATAACGATATGATATAATCAAATTGGATATAACTATAAGATATAACCATAGTATATAACTATAGGATATAACCATAAGATATAACCAAATTGGATATAACTAAAGGATATAACCATATTATATAATTATATGATATAACCATAAGATATAACCAAATTGGATATAACTGAAAGATATAACCAAATTGGATATAACTATAAGATATAACCATAGTATATAACTATAGGATATAACCTTAAGATATAACCAAATTGGATATAACTAAAGGATATAACCATATTATATAACTATAGGATATAACCATAAGATATAACCAAATTGGATATAACTATAAGATATAACCATAGTATATAACTATATGATTCAACCATAAGATATAACCAAATTGGATATAACTATAAGATATAACCATAGTATATAACTATTGGATATAACTATAAGATATAACCATACACTAGTACAAAAAGGCCATCTAATACCGAAAGGAAGGATACCGGTTGTATAAAACCGGTATGAAACTTGGAAACGGATACCGGTTATTGAACAAAACCGGTATCTCTGGAAGAAAAAAAATATTGTATATCGGTTATTAATAATAACCGATATACATGTCACCTTGCAACGATTAATTAAGGAGAGAGCTCTTGATTCCCCAATGAGAAAAAGAAAACGCTCCCGAGAGACAAACTGACGCCGGCCCTAAAAAAACCCAAATGGAAACCCCTCCCACGACCACCCCCACCGAGCCGCTGATGTAACACCCCAGGCCAGAGGTGCTACAGTACCATAGTCCTGAAGGACTATAAGGCGGTTTTTAAAAGAAAAGAAATCCAAAACTATTCCAAATACACAAAAGTTATCAACCTGAAAATTCCTGTTCAAGTTTGAAACAACACTTAAACCTGTCATCAGTTTAAAGCAACAATTTATATCCAAAACAACGGAAGCGAATACAACATTTTCAAATCTGATGCAAACTAAATCTTTAACTGTGAAGACACATCTGTGATCCAGAACCCGCTTGTTGCTGCAAACCTGCAAAGCCTGATTGACTGGGGGACCCGATACCCCAGCCAACCGCGGCACGTAAACCGAAGTTGGTCAGTCTTCCATCAAGACTGGCAAGACTCCTCAAGCCAAAACAGTTTAAAACCAGAGAATTATCACAACAATCAAATAATACCAAACAACAACATGCCACACCATATATAAATATATATCATTATTATATCACTATCATATCAACCAACCAATATCGACCACACATCAAAACATAAACACCCACACTATCACATAACCATTCATTACCCACACTATCACATAATCATTCATTACCCACTCTTATCCAACTCTTCACTATGCTAACCTCATTCAATCCAACTTCAACCTCAACACAAGTAGACGACTAAAAAGATCCAATCCAACTTTCCTCTATTACTAATACCTCAATTATCAGCCCTACGAATCTATACACATATATTACTACTAACACGTATAAGCACGACTAACCACTTACAAAACTCACTATTGTACTAACACGTCCAACTAATTTTTGCATCAACAACCACTTAAGCATAAGCAAGACAATCATCACATTATACAAATATAACGACCCAGGCCAGTCATCCTTCCGGTGCCGCATGTTCGTTAACATGGGCCGCAACCCATACACCTCAACCCAACTCATATTGGCCCACACCCTCAAGATGGGAAACCAACCTTCACAAACAATTCACACCAAGATCCAACAACCACTACCAATGGACAACAATAGCCCACAACCACCACTAACAACAATCAACAAACGACTACTAACTACAACTAACCGACAACCAAAGTCTAACACAAAAACAATAATCAAACACCCCACCAATATCCGCAAACAAAACCATTAACTAAGCACACAACCAATAATCAAGCACACAACCCAAAACCGAGCACACAACCACCCACACACACAATCCAACACATAACTTCCAACACACACACATGTCAACACACACACACGTCCACACACACAATCCAACACACAACTACCAACACACACAAGTGTCAACACACACAACTGCACACACACACACATGTCAACACCCACAGTCTAACACACACAACTGTCAACACACACAGATGTCAATTCACACACAAGTGTCAACACACACAACTGCACACACACACATGTCAACACCCATAGTCTAACACACACAACTGTCAACACACACAGATGTCAATTCACACACAATCCAACACACACAAGTGTCAATACACACAATTGGCAACACACACAATCCAACACCCGATCCAAACTCCGATCCTACCTCCAATCCAACCCACCACCGGATGGGACTTTCAACCATCCAACCTAGCCTTAACCAACGGAGGTCACACCCTCACGCGGTCGGATGAGATCACACCCTCACCCCGGCTCCATAACCAACCATCACCAATCCACCAACCACCCACCACCGGATGGGACTTTCAACCATCCAACCTAGCCTTAACCAACGGAGGTCACACCCTCACGCGGTCGGATGAGGTCACACCCTCACCCCGGCTCCATAACCAACCATCACCAATCCACCAACAACCCACCACCTATCACGATCAACCCGCAATCAAACACAACACACGATAACTAATATCATATAACGGAATTTCACCATCAAGTTAATCAACAACCAATCACAATTAGTCACAATTGACTACCACGTCAACATTTAATCAGACACAACCCGAAACAAATACTAACACACGCACACACACATGCACACACATATTCACACACTTTCAAACAATCACAATTAATCACCATTAGTCACGATTGACTACCACGTCAACATTTAATCAAACACAACACGAGACAAATACTAACACACACACATTCAACCAAGTAACTCCACAATCGATAATCCAAATTAACATACTCAGACAAGAGTAAAATCAATTACTGAACAAGATAAGATGCGAAAGTAATTTTATAAAAAATATACGAAGGGTTAGCAAGAATCATCTTGCCTCAAACTCGACAACCACGACCTCAGAAATCTCCAACCAACTCGAACGAACCTGCAAAATCAATCCGAGCAAATCCCTGACATTAATTAACTCATACAAATCCACTACTAACAAAACCCCCAAAATCAAACCCTAAAATTATACCTCCAATTAATTAAGCAAACCACACACAAAATTAGCCCAAACTCCAAAATCAAATCTGTGCTTCACAACTCCACTGAATTCAGCCAATTGACTCAGGTGCACAAATCTGTCCAAGTATCCAATTTGTCAAAAAATCTACCAACACAGAAAATCCAATCTGCCCAGAAATTCTCTAGTATAAATCGGATTGAAGAACCTCCAAAATTACCTTGTCGTCACCTTGCTCTCGCCGCCGGGATGGGGCTTCTCATCGCCGGAGGAGCAGCACCAGCAGGCCGCGCAGGAGCCGAGCCTTGCATAGCCTCGACTGCGGTCTCGCGCTATAGCTCGCTGTAGTTCGCACCAGCAAATCGATGCGCCTCACATCAGCAGCTCGCGGTCTCGCCTCAGCCGTGGCTCGCCTCTGTCGCCGGAACTGGCATCTCCTCGTCGGAGCTCACAGTAGCAACAACAGCAAGCACTCCAACAGCAGCAGCGAACAGAACAACAGCGGCTCCACAGCAGCTCTGACCTTCAGCAACAGCTCCACGACAGCACGAACAGAGTAGGAAGCGGACAACGGTCCGGGTCGAGCTCGCCGGAGAAGACGACTGAACACGGGAGTCGGGGATGAAGATCGGTTCTGTCCAGCTGAGTGGTACCGAAGAAGAATGATGACCAAAAAGGGTTTTTACCCTTCAATTGTCCATTTCCCAGATTTAGTAAAGTCCCCAAATTCTGATTTTGCTTCACTTATTTATTATGACAATTATACCCTTATGATATATACTTTGGGGTATTTCAGCTGATGCCCTAAACCACCACCGCGCTCGATCCAAACCAACCACGAGCCCATCTCGCGCCCCGCCCGCTCACGACCACTGAACCATATCACTTTCGACCTCCTGGACTCACTCGGACCCACGCCCACAGCAGCCCCGCACCTGAAGCTCAGATTCCCCACGCACCAGCGCCTCACCGTTCATTTGTTCCTGCCTCCAGTTCTGGATGTGGTGGTCGTCGTCCTCTAGAGGTGCACAACAGTCCTCCTTCGAACTCTGATCAGGTGACCTTTATGCTTTCTCTCTGCTGCGGTGAAGGAGGTAGGTCTTCCTTTCTGGTCTATTTGCATCAGCGACTTAAATTCAGTACACCCGATCATCGATGCCCAAACCCTTGAATCTTTTCTGGTTATTTGTTCGCTCAACCACGATCCTCTTTTTTTTGGTTGATCTACTATTTTCATAAGTGGTTCTGTGTACAACCTTTAAAAGATACCCTATCTGTTGACCCTGTTACGAGATCGAACCCCATGAAATTGCCTGTCTGTCGGCAGGAGATTGAACTTGGGCTCCTTCTTTGTTTTAAATCTTCCTGTGTTGTTAGGTCAACTCTGGATCTATGCTTGGCTGACAGGTACAGGCTGCCTAGACTACATATGGATCAAAGATAGTCAATAAGAAGCCAAGAACAAATCTCGCAATGAAAATTGGATCCAGGGAAAATATCATTATATGAAAAGTTACCCCTTGAACAATCTTTACTTGAACCCAACTTTTGCGAAATTTGGGTATTGGCATGACCTGCCACTTCTGACTATGAATCTTATCTCGTATAGATTATATTTTCTTCTATGTGTTGTTATAGGCATGTGGAATTTGATATTAGAAATTTTGAACAAATTGTGAATATTTTTTCTATCCCAACGTCCTCACTCGGAAATGCAGATTGTCGGTCTCTTCTAACCTTTACCATGAATTCTGGATTATGATCTATAAAAGTGATTGTCAATGCAGTCGTAGACCTACTTTTGAGTCCAATAAAGTGAATGTGTGGCATAAGTAATATATTAAGAGTTGTAGGTACCAGATTAAATGTGCTTGTTCAGTAAATGTGCCGCTACTGCTCGAATCCTCCATAACAGTTGCAAACTTGTTATGGAGGATTATAATTTTAATCTTACAATTGATCCACATACCATGTTGAATCAAACCTTCAGTTGCTTGGCTTTGTGCAGAAAGCCTGTCAATTGAAGATCAAATGAAGTCTGGTTTTATTAATTTTAAATTATGTACTTTGCTGAGGCTGCTTAGAGATGTTTGGCTCACCTGAACCTGGGGTTGGTTGGACAATCTTTTTCGTCATATAATTTTGCACTCTATGCTGAATTTGGATTTCTATTTCAGGATACACTATGAAGCTCGATATGAGTGGGTTGGAATCAACTAGGCCATAGTTTGCATCCAACAGTGAGATGCCTGATGGTGTGCTGATGTCTCCCTCATTTGAACTCCCTACCACTACAGATGTAAGTTATTCTGTAGCTGCACAGTGAGCTTACTTTGGTAGTATTTGTTCATATTTTTGACATTTTTTTGGCTTTTGTTTAGTTTGATGGCTTTCAGAAGGAGGCGGTACAGATGGTGAAGCCAGCAAATAGGACAACCACTCTTGCTTTCATATTCAAAGAAGGTGTCATGGTTGCTGCTGATTCACGTGCCAACATGGGAGGATATATATGTATATTCCATTATCATAAAGATATTATTTTAGTTTTACTGATCTAGGAAGGGCTTATATTTATCCCATTTATCAATAAGATAGTCTTTGCAGATAATTAGTGAACTCTGTTTTTGCATTAAAAAACTAAGATGTGTTAGACAGTGAAGGAGAAATATAATCAAATGAGCAATTCCATAAGGGAATATTAATGAAGCTGCGGATTTGAAGAAAATAATCCAGAGATTTATGTAGTAATGCAACTCCTCTCGTGAATATTGATTTGTAAATATCATGTATAACATTAAGTCAGTGTTTTCTGTTTTAAAACTAGAAATTTCAAACAGTTATTTTTTTTGCTTGACTAAATTTATCCATTAGCTGTGTTGCTTGTCATGTCAGACCAGATTCACATATTTCTTCTTGGCTTTTAAACTTATTATATGTAATTGGCTGGAACCTTTTGCTTACTAATGTTGTCCCCCTTGGTTGCAATACTTAACCAAAGTCTTCTTGTAAGTGTTTATGCTGTTTGGTTGGAATATTAGAGGACTAAACAAAGAGACATAATCAGTTCATCTGCTTGAGCATACATTTATCAATATAGAAGTGGTAGATTCTTTCATTTCCATTATTTTTGTCAAGTTTCTCTGCAATATCTGGTCACTGCAGCTTTGCTTTGTTTCCTTTTGCATAACTATTATTTCCTTGCTTCAGCTTCTTATACCACTTTTAGTGATACTCCTTCATCATCATCCTTATCATCTAGGTAAAGGTCTCTTTACAATCTTACACAATAGGAAGACTCTTAATTGTGTTAAAAGATTGATTTTTCTGTCCATTTTATAAAATACAGGAAAGTACGTTATGTGTCACCTTCCTTGAGACATTCAAGGCTACCTGGAAACTCCTCCAGCTGTGGCTCCACCCTGAAGAAAGAACAAGGTGCCCAACCATTCTTTTTATGCTTTTTATGTTGTAAGAAACTAAATTTTGATTTTTTGTTCATGTATTGAATTCAAATTTTCAGTTAAGCATTCTTTCTTGCCAAATTTTTGGGTGAAACAGGCGAGGGACACATTCTATGCTTGTTTAGAGAAAGAATCCAAGAAGCGAGCCACTGAAATTGCTTCTGTGGGACTCCTTTACCCGGTCGATTGCAAGAAATCTAGGGTTCAGTATGAGAATGCCTATCGACCTTCTTGGGTAATGAATTTAGGTTTTAAACCATTTCTGATTATTGGTGAATCCTTCAGTAACTAGTATATTTTCTTGGAAGCTATTTTATTAGGTTATTTTGTTATTTATAGTTTAAAGAGATATGAAACTCTTAAGTTATTCTGTTATTTATAGCCCAAGGAGCTAACGCTTGTTAACAGTTTATTATATATATTTTATATATGGAATATTTGATGTGATTTTGTTGTACATTGTTGTAGCATTTTGTGTGAGATACAATGACGTAAACAGGTGGTATAACATATAGCTGAATGGGTATTGTAAAAAAATATTTTAAAAAATAAAAAATAAATATCATACCGGTTATTTTAATAACCGATATGTAACATACAAGGAGGTAGATACCGGTTTTTCACATAACCGGTATCGGAAATAAATAATTTTTTTTAAAAAAAGAAAAACAAATACGGGGATACCAGTTTTTTAAATAACCGGTATTCGTGTCCCAGCTTCATACCGGTTTTTCAAAAACCGGTATACAGAGCAGGATTTCGGGTCATCTTAGACCGGAACCATAACCGGTATCCGTTTCAGTAAAAAACCGGTATTAGATGGCCTTTTTGTACTAGTGATAGTATATAACTATGGTTATATCTTATAGTATATAATTATATCCATTTTGGTTATATCTATGGTTATATCTTATAGTTATATACTAAGGTTATATCTTATAGTTATATCCAATTTGGTTATATCTTATGGTTATATCGTATAGTTATATACTATGGTTATATCTTATAGTTATATCCAATTTGATTATATCATATCGTTATATCCTACAGTTATATAATGTGGTTATATCCTTTAGTTATATCCAATTTGGTTATATCTTATGGTTATATCCTATAGTTATATACTATGGTTATATCTTATAATTATATCCAATTTGATTATATCATATACTTATATATTATGATTATATCTTATAGTTATATCCAATTTGGTTATATCTTATGGTTATATCATATAGTTATATACTTTGGTTATATCTTATAGTTATATCCAATTTGGTTATATCATATCGTTATATCCTATCCGAATAAGGTTTCGGTGCAGACGGCTCTTACGGTGCGGACATGCACTTTAGGGTCTTAAATGTACACTTTAACGTCTTAAATGTGCACTTTTGCAAAAAAATAGAAAAATGCTTGGGAAAAAAATTGGATTTTTTTTGTTTTCTTAATTTTTTTGCAAAAGTGCACATTTAAGACGTTAAAGTGCACATTTAAGACCCTAAAGTGCATGTCTGCACGTCCGCACCAGAACCAAACTCTATCCTATAATTATATACTATGATTATATCTTATAGTTATATCCAATTTGATTATATCATATCGTTATATCCTATAGTTATATAATATGGTTATATCCTTTAGTTATATCCAATTTGGTTATATCTTATGGTTATATCCTATAGTTATATACTATAGTTATATCTTATAGTTATACCCAATTTGATTATATCATATCGTTATATCCTATAGTTATATAATATGGTTATATCCTTTAGTTATATCCAATTTGGTTATATCTTATGGTTATATCCTATAGTTATATACTATGGTTATATCTTATAGTTATATCCAATTTGATTATATCATATTGTTATATCATATACTTATATATTATGATTATATCTTATAGTTATATCCAATTTGGTTATATCTTATGGTTATATCCTATAGTTATATACTTTGGTTATATCTTATAGTTATATCCAATTTGGTTATATCATATCGTTATATCCTATAATTATATACTATGGTTATATCTTATAGTTATATCCAATTTGATTATATCATATCGTTATATCCTATAGTTATATAATATGATTATATCATTTAGTTATATCCAATTTGGTTATATCTTATGGTTATATCCTATAGTTATATACTATGGTTATATCTTATAGTTATATCCAATTTGATTATATCATATCGTTATATCATATACTTATATTCTATGATTATATCTTATAGTTATATCCAATTTGGTTATATCTTATGGTTATATCCTATAGTTATATACTTTGGTTATATCTTATAGTTATATCCTATATTTATATACTATGGTTATATCTTATAGTTATATCCAATTTGATTATATCATATCGTTATATCCAATTTGATTATATCATATCGTTATATCCAATTTGATTATATCATATCGTTATATCCTATAGTTATATAATATGGTTATATCCTTTAGTTATATCTAATTTGGTTATATCTTATGGTTATATCCTATAGTTATATACTATGGTTATATCTTATAGTTATATCCAATTTGATTATATCATATCGTTATATCATATACTTATATATTATGATTATATCTTATAGTTATATCCAATTTGGTTATATCTTATGGTTATATTCCATAGTTATATACTTTGGTTATATCTTATGGTTATATCGTATAGTTATATACTATGGTTATATCTTATAGTTATATCCAATTTGGTTATATCATATCGTTATATCCTATAATTATATACTATGGTTATATCTTATAGTTATATCAAATTTGATTATATCATATCGTTATATCTTATAATTATATATTATGATTATATCTTATAGTTATATCCAATTTGGTTATATCTTATGGTTATATCCTATAGTTATATCTTATGGTTATATCCTTTAGTTATATACTATGGTTATATCCTATAATTATATACTATGGTTATATCCTTATAGTTATAAGATATAACCATAGTTATATGTGATTTTCGAGAATAATAATAACAAACAGTTAATATCAAACAAATTGGTGGAGAAATGTACATGAATAAAAGTATATTGAAACTTTTTGATACAAACAAATTTATTGCCATGTAACCTTGATTACTTGATAACGTTTATTACTAGAGTCAAATGCAGATTTTAAAAAATATGTTATTCATTTTGTTGCTTTCAGAAGATTTTTTTTTTCCTGAAACACAGAAATCATGCTTAAGCAGGATTCCTGCGTTTCACAACTGTAATATTTTCAAAATTTTCATTTTTTTGAAATGCAGGAATCGTGCTTAAGCACTATTCTTGCGTTTCAAAAAAAACTGAAACGCAGGTATTTTGCTTAAGCAAAATACATGCGTTTCGTTCTAGTACGTAAACTCAATTTCTGGATACAATTTACACTCAAACACGGGTATATCGCTTAAAAAAAAATTCTGCGTTTCAAAGTGTAGTGTACGAAGACAATTTTTATAGTGTATAAAGAAACTGCCTATTTGATCGGGGATTTAGGGAACAATGGAATTAATCGAGATTTACTTTTATTTTCAATATAAGGTCGGGATTTATGGTTCAACATAAAAGCAAGTTAATGCATGTGTAATGTCGGAATTCACAATTATTTTTATGCTTTTAATATAATATCGAAATTCACATTTTAACACAAAAGCTTAAGCCAATGTGTAGGACTTCACCATATCCTTATATGTTTTTTTCTTTCTAATCTTGATCGGTGTAGGAAAAGCCCAACATGTGAAAAAGTGTTAGAGTTTATCATAATGTTACTCCATTTGTTGATTAATTATTGAATTTTTTAACATTGTAAATATATAAAAGTTGGGTTAAAGTTGGGTTAGAAGAATTTACAAAATAAAATTAACCAAGAAAATGATTAAGTGTAAAACAAAAGTAAAAGAAGACAAATAAAGAAAAATGACTGTTCTAGTTGCCAAACAATGTGAGTTTAGCCTAGCATCAGCAAATCCTGACTCACAGCCAAGGTCGAAGTGAAATAGGGTCTACGGTCCATCATCATCCTGGTATCCCTGATCCCACAAAGATCCATGTCGTCATCTCTCTCAAGCTTCAAGACACCCAAAAATTGGGAATTAACTACGTGTACTGTCATAACCACATAACCAATAAACATGGTCCAAAAACTCCTACCCTGTAAAATACAAAAATCTCCACAGTACATAGATTAGAGCAGGGAGAAGGGAAGGAGATCCAGCAAAATGGTACATACAAAAGCAAACAGTCAAATCCAAAACAGTAGACTAGCCAAAGCACCCAAAAAGGTCCAGAAGATCAACAAGTCTCCATCGTGCAATATCCACAGTAATCATGATCATCTGGAAAAGAATTAGTACTTGGGGCCAGACATGAGTCAGGAAGGACAAAGGGTTGAGATAATATATCGATCATCACTCTGTGTGGCTCTCATTTGGCTGCCAACTCCCACTACCACAAAAATGGCTTTTTAACTCGGGCATAAAATGAAATATAACTTGGATTTGGCATGAAAATGGTCCGGGATTCAGGTTGAGAGTATAATAGGTTATATAACCCGGACCCTTTTTAACACGCCTGGGTTAAATAATTGATTATAGAACGCAAGGAAAATAGACTATATAACCCGGATCTGGAAAAAACACGCCCAGGATAAATAACTGGACTTTTTTACCCCGGAGATTTATGATACGGGTTAAAAAGTCAAGCTGATTTTTTTAAAAAAAGATGACTTCTTAGCCTGGAGCGTTGGGTATCTGGGCTAAAAAGTCATGTGAATTTCCAAAAAAAAAGCGGGATAGTCAATCTCGGATCTCTGTAGGTTCGCTTTATATAAACCTTCAAGAAAGAAGACATGCATCAAAATGGTAAGCCACCACTAACACATGGAGGCTAGAGCTAGCCTAGCCTATCTAAAATATTTAGTCCCTACCACAGTACCACTTTCACATGCCAAAATACTAAGAAGTTTATTATGAGTATACATAGAGGCTAGAGCTAGCATATCTAAAATTATCGGTTAATGTACACATTCACCTAAGATCTGTATGTATAATCATATGATAGTTGACAAGCTCCTGATATTGAGATAAATGTCAATTACTTCAGACCCAAATGTAGATTGAACATCAAATGTGCAGTGTCATCAACACCTATCCATTGTGATCTAAAGTGCGCCAAATGGCATGCTTGATGAGGTGGATCCCTTTCTGATGAGTCAAGTGAGATACGACTCCTACCAAAGGCATATCTGCTGAAACCTTGAGCCAAGCCTTCTTTGCAAGGCTTCCTTGGCAGCTCGTTTCCCATCAGTAACATTTTCAGAGGTGTAAGGTACTTGAAATCTCATACATTTATAGAATAAGCTTACACAAATGTACATGAGAAAAGGAGAAAATTAGTCACCTTGAAAGAAGATATGATTACATTATAGGAATGAATTTGTCATTATATGGATCCCATATAACTGGATCAATCCCGTTTATTATACCATGAAATTTGTAAAGATAGAAGCAATTGTAGGATTTGCAGCAACTTCCCTTGAACAAGTTTCTGAGACTTGTTAGAATAAGAAAATGGTCAACAGAAAAGAACGAGATATAGCTGAGCCTATCAGATATTATGGAATATTTAGTAGAATAATGCAAAGTCAAAATTTCCCATTGCATGTATGATTTCACAAGGATAGTGTTAAAGGCTTTCAGCCTTGTCTGAAAGTGTCATGACTTTTACAATGAAGTGAACTCCAAACACAAGATTGTGAATGGTGAATACAATACGGGTCTTACTCATACCATACTGTTGGTAGTGCTCCTTAAACAGCCACGCAACAGGAGCACTTGACCAATCATGAAAATGAATTATATCTTGTCCACAAAACATAAAGCACAAGTATATACAAACTGTGGAAAACCATTGCTCATTTTTCAAGATAAAACAACATTCATTGATAAAACAACTTGTATGGGAGCTATATAGCTCCCATACAAGTTTGTGTATCAAGATAAGTTCATATAAGAACATATTTAGGTCAATCTTTTTATATGCCAATTTTTTTAATATTAAGATATATGTATGAAGTTGCACCTATGAACCATTATCACATTAATATCTTGAATGTTTTTACATACATGTGGTTTTTGATTCTTTGAATTTCACTTACTAGATACTGAAATAAAAGACAGTAAAAAGACTTGGCATGTTCTATTGTGGAATTTGGGAATTAGAAGTTTGCAAATTCCACAATAGAACAAGGAGCCCTTTGCTTTCCGAAATTAATATTTCTTGGACCACTTATATTAGGAGTCTTTAGTCAATTACACTTTTGGGGCCTAGCTTAGAACAAGGAGTGTTTTCTCTATTTTCTGAACTATGTCATTTCCTTATAGATATTTTCATTAGTGTTCATTATATCTGATAAAGGATTAGATTGAAAAAAACATGGTACTAACTAGAAAGCAAAGCTCAAATTAGTCGGATCAAGCCATCTATCAACTAATACTATTAGATGAACTTTCAACTAATTTTGCTTATGTAGCTGTCCAAAAGTCAAAACTGATGAAATTTAAACCAAAACTGTGACCAAGCATAAATATGAACAATACCTCCAAACTTCTAGTTCACATCAAGCTCTTAGTTGATCGCACTTTAAACCAAAACCCGAATGTATTTGGTAAGAAGAAATCAATTGCTTCAAATCTCAAATGAGATATCAATTCACAGTTGTATCTCAAAGCAATATGATTACTTACAATGTTCTCTGGTATTTGGAAGAAGGTGCGCAAGCTCTTAGCTGCAAAAACAATTCTCTTGTCATTGGACGGGCAACCGAAGATGGCTATGGTTTTCAAGTCCCTTCCTCACAGCCATTTGCACACAAAATGCTGATCTTATTTAACAAGAATGCATAGTATTTGAAAAACTAAAACAAACAGTGATAACTAAAGAAAGTGGATCAACTGGTTATCTACACTTCATGCAATAATCCTATACAAAAAATAATCTCATGCACACATTTGAAGTCTTGGAATTTCCATATCTAGAATCTAATTACCAGTGCCAATAGTTTGCAGTCAAAAGTGACATTATACTTCATTTACAAGTTGCAACATACAGCTAACTATACCATATATCTGATTCTTGAAAGATGATTAAAACTAGCAAGTTCTGCAGAATCTGGGCATCATCCATATGAATCAACTATAAACAAGGGCTAGAATGGCTAAACATGCAAAAACCATTTATGTGGTGCCACACAAGCATACATAGATGTTGCAGAAGAGAAAACAACATCTTCCAATTATCTAGAGTAATCGGCACCTACTGCAAAGGTGGAACAAGAGACTAGTGTATTTAGAAATATGCAGCTAAGCTTAGAAGTTTATTATTTAGGACTTGGAGGTTGTTTAAGTAGGTTACTAACTGGAAAACAAACCAGTACAAACAATATGAAATTGTTCCTCTTTCAAGATTTTCGGGAACAATCTCAAAATTACACATAGGAATGTTTCTATTGCATAAAATCGTTCCCCTAACAAGCTTTTCTGCCTTCTGAGCTTAACAAACGCATGGACATCAAGTAACTTCTAGAAGCAAGACTCATATCATTGCTCACAGTTTTATACCTTTTTTACATAGTTTAGAGAAAACAAACAAAATTCCATTAGTAATGGTCAAAACCTGGCGTTCCAATTCTGCCTTGCTGCACAGATTTAAGAACCTTACAAAAAAAGAGAAGTGATGTACACTTCAATGATGGAAGCAATAACAATAGGTAGCAACATATACATTGTTGGTTACCAGGTTGGAATCACACTTGGATCATGTATCTTTGCAGCATAAAAATCACTATAGTAGGACGATCTCAATTAACCAATTGAATAGCATGATTACATTTTTTCACAACACAAATTCAATCGACTGCGTTTGGTCCAAATTGGATTAACACCGGAAAAATGGAAACTAAAGAGTAGATTCACTAGGTAAAACTAATTATGGTGGAGTCATATTCCAACCTACAATGCCCAGCATAATGAACCCGAACACGAAACTATGGTGACATGTGGTTGTGTCGTTTAAAAAATCTTACCATAACAAATCAATCCATTATCATTCTCATACAGAGCCATCGTGATAAATTACTCTAACAACTGTAATTGCCACAACCATGTCTGGAATTCAACCAGTTCAACGGTATCTGCTGAACAACAATAAAATAGAAGGATAATATGAAAAATGCAAAAAAACTATAAGCAATTTTGAATAATGGGAAACAGATCCATTCACATATGTTCAACTAGAGACGCCGAGAAGAATAAAATGGAAGAAATCTGAATCCTAGAGCACAAACAAATAATTGGAAACGAGTCAAATAAATTTGTCATTTTAGGAGGAAAAAACATCTTTTCAAACCCCACCAAAACCAGTCAACAGCTCGTAGAAGACTAGAAGGTCAAAAATGATTTAAAAATTGAAAGACATAGAGAGACAAGAAGACAACAAAAAGCAGTTAAGGCAAGCTAGAAAAGGCATTAGAAAATTGAGCGAGCTTACGCGCAAAGATCGCAGAGCTCTGCGTGGTCACCGTTACGAAGACACCATCCCTTCTTCCGCCTCTCGTAATTCGCCTCGTGACACTCGTTATTAAAGCAAGCAGCCGCCGACGACATCGCAAGCTCCCTCTCGCAGGACTTCCTGGCAAACTAGAAGGAAACCTAGTTGTGGAGGTTTCGGAGGCAGCGGGAGATTGAGCAGGTGTGCAGCAGGAGAAGAATTGAAGAAGAAGAAGAATATCAGATGCACCAGATGAATCGAAGAAGGAGGAGGGTTGCAGATGAAGCACAATCGAAGAAGACCACCAAATTCGTTCAGACGCACCAGATTTTTCGAATAGAACAACGAATTTTCAATAGCACGAGCTCAATTTAGGGTTTAGAGGATTGAATTGAAGAACAACCGAACGCAAAAGCTCAATTTAGGGTTTAGAGCAGAACTTGGTTTTGTTAGAATAATGTATCAGGCTGGATTAGAGAGCTGAAATTGGGTTTTTTCTATTATTATATATCACGGATATGCATAAATCCGGGTTTTATACTTTCAGCATATATATTAAATAATCTAGACAACACACATCCGGGATATATAGTGATCGAATTTAGAAAATACGTAAACTATATAACCCGGGAGTTGTTCCAATATATATATTCGGGATATATTCTTATATTACAAGACAAAAAAACCCGGATATATCAAGCAAAAACACGCCCGGGTTATTCTCGTACATGGTCCAAAGAGCAATGTACTCAAATAACCCGGGAGTGTTGCCTTAAATCCGGGTTATTTGATAATTTTATAAAAAAAATTAAAAGAAAATATTTTTTTTATTGTTTTATACCCCATTATACCGGATATATAACATCCGGGTTATTATATCACGGGTTAAAAGAGCATTTTTGTGATAGTGTCCCTTAGTTAGTTAGACATGGTCAGGGGACCATACTAACTATCCACCTCACGGAATGACCCCTCAAGAGTGTGACTCTCATACATCACCACTCCTAAGGACTCCCTAAGTAGCCAGACATGGTCAAGGAACTAGTCTCGCTTTCCACCTCACAAAAAGACCCCTTGTGTGTGTGACACTCATGCCTCACCACTCCATCAAACTCCCTCCGTTAGTTAGGAATGGTCAGGGGACCACCATTACTGTCACCTCACAAGATATCACCTTCAGAAAAGGGGACCCATGGGGTCCTAGAAGAAGCTTCAAATGGCTTAGAGCACAAGGGAACCCGCCATCCAAGTGTACAACAAGCCTCCAGGGAATCATAACATGAATGAGAGCAAACATGAGAAGAAAGATTCCTTCCTCACAACACAGAAAGATGAACTATATGTGGCTCAGTCTAACCGCTCCTGCAAGCACCCTCTGTTAGCTAGAGTGATTAGAAAACCATTCTAACTTTCTACCTCACCAAATGTCCCTTCAGATATGTGGTACTCAAATCTCACATCACCTACATCCACCCTCTAGTAGTTAGAGGAAGTCAGGGGACCCCTCAAGCTATCACCTCATAAAATGTTACCCTCAAGACCCACACTCTGCCAAAAGTCCTACATACCCTAACCCCAAAGTGACAGCAAAAGGAAGAGATAATGCTAGGCCCCAGACTTGGCGAGTAGTCGAAGATGAACACTATTGTGAATACAAGCACTGCATCGCTCCACATCGGGTGTAGTTGCATCATGGACCACCTCATTTCTATTCCTCTACGTATGGTACACTATAGCTGAAATGATCATGAGGTGCTCTGGATCTTCATGGTTCCATGCCTCTTAGAGTTAGCGAGCAAAGTGAGCTATTCATGGATGGAATCCTTCCTCAATATGATAAGATTAATGGAGAACACCTTCTCATAAAACCGGGCAACAAATCTACACTGGAACCAAATGTTGCTCTCTATCTCTGGCATTTCCTGGCATAGGGGGTATGTATATGTAGATATGATACCCCTACTAGCAAGCCTTCCCCTGGTGAGAAGTCTCTCATGTAAAACAAGCCAGACAGTAAAGCTCTGTTTCATGCACTGCTTCCGCTTCCAAATCAACTACCCCCAATGGACCTCTTATTCATGGTGCCTAATAGCATTATACAAGGAGGCGCACTCCAACTTCCCTGAAGTAGTGGTGAACATAGAGACATCTACAAAAAGTCTAGAATAAGGATGGCCTTGTGGAATGCACTGTGGGGTCAAAAGAACCAACTCCCTAACCTCCATGACCCCTTTCTAGATCTAGGAATCCCTCTTCTTGGTGTTATAGCTCCGGTAGTCTCTCTATTTCAAAATATTCTAGTATACCCATCTCATCCAGAGGTTCTCATGACCCAAGTGGATGTCCACTCCAAGTTTAAAGACGAGTGCCCTATTCTAGAAGTTGATTTCATTAAAGTTAAGGCCTCATTCAACAAAGGGTTTGGTAACATGTTCCAATTCAATCAAAATTTTGTTACCAACCACCGATCCAGACCACAGGAAGTTTCCGCAGATGACAATATTGTTATTTTAACCTTTGAAACAACTATTAAGGATTATAATACAACCTTATAAAAAAAATCAAAATTTACTATTATTAATGATTCACATCATTTATAATCAAGGAATATGGAGAATTTGCATTAAAAAGTCAATATATACAAAATTTTAATAACAAACTTCATAACTCATTAAATAATCATTATTTAATTAAAACTCTAAAGTGACAAATATTTTTTGTAAAAATTTTATGCAAGTAAGTGAAAATCTTTTCTTTTTTTTGTTACAAGGCAAACACTAGGCTCCCTTTTAAGTAAATATCATACCTAAATCATCACAACAGATGTTGTTTACAAGAGATTTATAAATGACCTCACATGTCGAGTTCATTCTTAAAAACTCATGTGTAACAAAACACTTGTCTAATCGCAATTCTTCCAGAACTGCAAGTCTTCGAAAGAAATTCCTTATTGATGTAGGACTAATGTTATGCATGGCCAAGTAGTCAGCTACTCGGTTAGATTTCCTATAGCAATGAAAAAGTAATATGAAATCGAAACAAATTAGAAAGGAACGAATATCTAACATAATTGTTCTTATTTGCCATGGAATTAACCCACAACAATGATGGATATGTCAATGATGGATTCTTCATTTTTTGTTTGGGTGGAACACATCCTTCTGCTCATAAATAAAAGGCCCATTAGCAAATATACCAGATTTGCTAAAGCAACTTGTAAAAATTCAAGATTTTCAAAATTATTACAAAACTACCAGATTTGTTGGATTCTTGCAATTAATAAGGATTTAATTTATCTTTTTTTTTAAATGTAAATGTCAGATAAAGCATTGAAATTTCTAAAAGTAAAAGGTAAAATAAAATCTTAATCCTATAATCTAACCTAATTAATCCCAAATCTCACAATTTTACTAGTCTCCCTCTTCCTCCTCTCCTCTGCTTCCCACTTCCTCCGACATTTGCAAAACCACCGTCTCCCAAACCCTCCCTGGACTCCGGGACAACCTCCTCCACCGCTCCATCGACGACTACGAGCTCCTCTCCCGCCCCCCTCCGGGACCCGGCGTGCACCTCCTTCTCCCACTGCCTCCTCGACGTCGTACGGACGGCTGGAGTTCCTCCTCAGAAGTTGTCGACGCTCGTAACGACACCGGTTGTTCAAGGGCCAAATTAGGGCTCGTCGGTGAAGCTCCGACATCGGGACAAGAGGGCTTTCCAAGGGGACGCAAGGGCACAACTAATGGTGGTGGCAATTGCGACGACGAAGCTCGGTGGTGGCCGAAATTGCACAAGGAACAGCCGCGGCGGGATTTCTAGGGTTCATGAGATTGAGAGTGATATTCAATTTTATTCGCGATATAAACCTTCCGATTCCACAAAGATTTTACGCATCAAGATCATATATTCGAAGCCCATGGGTTGATTGAACAAAATGCGGCAAAAACGGGACTGAAATCGGCCTATGACAGCCATGGATGGTGCTCGCCAAGAGCTTGGGCTGTTTGGAGGAGGAGGATGAACAGTAAACGGTTCGACCCTAATGCTCTGAAGTTTTATGATATAACAGAGCATTGACCTGACTTCGTATAAATGTGGTCTGACTTCGTACACACGTGGTTTGATAAAGTACATAATGCTCTGAAGTTTTAAAGTACCTTGTTCATCGCCTCTATACATCACCATCAAGCCTTGTTCGACCCTAAGAAAAACACATCTCGATTCATTAAATTCAAAATCTGACCACGCCATCGTCTTTGCCATGCTCAAGTTACTTAAACCCGACTCTTGAATCATTTAAAATCACCTCCGAACGACATCGAATCACCTCCGTATCGGCCTGCGTTGCGCATAGAAAACCGATAACTATTCCACTTTGAAGATCCTAGACTCCGCGACCTATCTTCGGAGAAACCTTGCAGCGTCACAAACCCAACAACACCGCCCTTGCTACATGAGGTGGAATAATACTCTCTTATTTTAGTTGGTTTTTTCTTCCATGTTCTGATCGAAGTGATCTATACAACAAACTTTAAAAATTGCTACTTGTTTTCACATGTTTACTATTTAATATGTGTTCTAATCTCTACAAGAGAACATCATTCTTAACTAGGCAGGTTCTGGTATAAAAGTGGTTATGCTTAAGACAAGGAACACACTGTCCCGCCGCTTCTACATCGTTCACTACAAGATTCGAATTTACAGTGTGTTAGCAACTGATTCTGTGTGCTATGTTTCGTCTGTTTTCGATGCTTTTCTAAAAGATTCGAATTGCTAAATCAACCTTCTTATATATTAGACTTTCTTGTACACTCTCCAGTGCCTCGGTATAAATGTGGTCTGATAAAATGAATATTTCTCTGACATTTAAAACCGACTAACATTTAAAACTTTATTTTCGTAAATGCTCTGTTATATCACATAATTTCAAATGTTGTAATTTGTCAGGCCACATTTATACGAATTCAGGTCATATTTATACAAAGTCAGGTCAATGCTCTATTATATCACAGAATTTCAAATGTTACATAACAGAGCATTATGTACTTTGTCAGCCCATATTTATACGAAGTCAGGTCACATGTATATTAAGTCAGGTCAATGGTCTTTTATTTCATAACAAAGCATTGACCTGACTACGAATAATTATGGCCTGATAAAGTGAATATTGCTCTGAAATTTGAAATTAGCTAACATTTGAAATTTCGTGATATATGATTTAAGATTTTAGGTTTTCCATGCACAAACCGGGCCGATACGGAGGTGATTCGATGTCGTTTGGATATGATTTCAAATGATTCAAGAGGCGGGTTTAAGTAACTTGAGCATGGCGAAGACGATGGTGTGGTCAGATTTTGAATTTAATGAATCAAAAGGTGTATAATTAAATCACAATTCAAAAGGAATTAGTGCATATTGATAGAACTAAAGTTTGAAGGATATAACAAAGTTTGAAGGATATAACAAACTTCACAAAAGGGATGAGTGCATATTGATAGAACTAAAGTGAATATTGCTCTGACATTTAAAATCGGCTAACATTTTAAATTTTGTGATATAACAGAGCATTGACCTGACTTCGTTTAAATGTGGCCTGACTTCGTACACATGCGGTCTGATAAAGTACATAATGTTATGAAGTTTTAAAGTACCTTGTTCATCGTCTATATACATCACCACCAAGCCTTGTTCGACCCCAAGAAAAATACCTCTCGATTCATTAAATTCAAAATCTGACCACACCATCGTCTTCGGCATGCTCAAGTTACTTAAACCCGACTCTTGAATCATTTAAAATCACCTCCGAACGACATCGAATCACTTTCGTATCGGCCCGTATTGTGCATAGAAAACCGGTAACAATGCCACTTTGAAGCTCTTTTTCAACGTCGGTGGAAGATCCTAGACTCTGCGACCTATCTTTGGAGAAACCTTACAGCATCACAAACCCAACAACACCGCCCTTGCTACATGGGGTTGTCGTTCGACTAACCAACGAGCTACTTAAAAGAGCCCATTGTGAATCCCTTTGTATATAGTTTGCTTATCACTGAATCTACTCTTTATATAACCAGAAATGAATTTGAGGGGTTCTTTTGACCTTATCGCGACATTTAGTTGCAAAATTTCCAATTTCATGTGAGGTTCAAGTTTCCAATATATGTTGTACTTGTAATAAAACCTGATTTGTGGTTCTTCAGAGTTGTGAATCCCTTTGTATATAGTTTAGCTGTAAACGAAGAACAAATATCGCCTCGTGATTTCAGTTGCCTCCTTTTGCTTGCATGGAGTTTTCTCCAAAATTAATTAGTGCTGTCTAATGTAAATCCTGGAATGCTTCAGCATCCTCCCTGTTTCACACCAATCCTCAAACACAAGTCCTCACTTCGCTCAGATCTCATCTTATTTAAGTGCTTAAGAGCATTGGCGGTAAGTGCAACTGCAGGTGCAAGGCTCTCAACTGGTGATGCATATACAAGAATTGAGCCACGAAGTCAAAACCCAAGCTTAATTCCTTCATCATTCTTAATTAAACTTACAAGTTTGTTCTCCTCTCTAAATCCATAAATTGAATCCCTAAATTCCTGAATGAAATCCCTAAATCAAATTCCCAAATCCCTAAATTGAAATTGTAAACAAATTTATAGTCCCTAAAATTTGAAATATAGAATGAAGAGGCGTCGGTCGACGTCGTCTGGTTCAGAGGACCACCGGGCTCGAAGGCGGTGGAGGCGAGGTGGCGAACGGGAGCCGAGCAACAAAACTGTGGAGGCAGCGGCGACTCGAGCCGGGTCGAAGGCAGAGGGGAGGCGGGCTCGAAGGTGGGAGGGGAGGCAAGCGACGCGGAGCGGTGGAGGCTGGTCGCCGGAGGAGCACGAAGAACACCAGGACGCGAGTCGAGCATGAAGAAGACGCAGAAAAACTGTGGAGGCAGCGGCGACTCGAGACGGATCGAAGGCAGAGGGGAGGCGTGCTCGAAGGCGGGAGGTGTTGAGGATGCTCCGAGAAGCCTCTGCTTTTGATGCCGATGTTGCCACCATTGGAGCTGAGGGGAAGGTGAGGGGTATATGTGGGGGAGAAGACTAAACCCTATTATCAAATGTTAAGAACTAATTAACACTTATTAAGAACTAATTAAAAGTAGAGTTTTTATCAAAAGAAAAGATTAAAAAAAAAATGAATTTATTCTTTTTCTAAAAATAAAGTTATGCAATTTTATGACATTTTTGCTATTCTTTTCAAAAGGTGATATTTCTGCAAATGGGCTATTGAAATCCGATACTTTTTGTCATTCGATCTAAATAAAATATGGATATGTCAAGAAGTTTGCTTGTGCACCAATTAATTGTCATTATGTTTAATCAAATTTGAGCGTCTTTTTCAATTTGGATGTTAAACCTTTTTAAAGTTTACTGCGAGCCTTTTTCAGGCATTATGTGGTACTAATTGTTATTGACTACTTTCACTAACACAAGCGTTGTGTAAATTTGAAGTGTCATATTTTTTTTACCATTACGTCATAGATTTTTTGATATTTAATTTGTCATATATTTTTCTACAAATAATTTTACTGTTGAAAATTTTGGATGTTATATATTTGGTTGGAATTATTTTTCTTGCTTAAATTTTGGGTTGAATCATTATGATATAGACCCGCTAGAATTTTTAAATAATTATGTATAGAAAAAGTTTCAACCAAACTAGTGCAGTACATGTACCTTTTACGGGTAAACATAAATTAATAAAATCATCAATAGTCATTTATAATTAAATTAAATTAAATTATGTTATATTTAAGTGGTTTTAAGAAGAAAACACTCTTATTGATATTGTTTATGAATTATATAAATTGAAGATTGAAATAACATAAATTTGTTATTTAAAAGCAATATGTTCAACATGTTAATTGTATAATTTGTTTAAATATGTTATATTTTATCCATACATATTCTCGTATAATTATACTTTTTATTTTTAATCATGTAATTATTTTCATACACTGGATATCTTTGCTGAAGTCGTACGTATTTCACTATCATTTATCATGTATTTTCAATAAATTATATATATTAACATAAAAATATTAAAATTATTTCAATATTTTAATATTAAAGATTATAAGTCACAATATTAGTTAAACATACATATGTGTACTTATAACAAAATTCTAGCTTTAAAAGTGATATGTTAAAATGTTATATTAAAAATATATTATTCAAAAATATGAAAATATCAATCATATTAACTCAAAAAAGAAAAAAAAATAGAAACAATTAAATGACTACATGTAAATCATTAGTCTAAAAAACATTAAAAAGTTTGAAATAAAAAAGTTTGGGATAATTAGAATATACCAAAGGTTAGTCCTGTTTGTTATGATGAGTTTATTTAGATGTATATATATATATTTACAGAAAACATAAATAACTTTTTAAATTGAAAATTTGGGTGATTAAAATATACGTTGAACAGTTAATGCTAATAAAATTTTATATCGATTTTCTAACCTATGCCCTAAGGGCACATGTTAAAAATTCTCGTTTTAAAAATTATTCCCTAAAAAGGAATGCTTAAATCCTTTTACAAAATATTAAAATCTCTGATATAATTACACCTAGCAGAATCCTACTAAAACTAAGTGCTTAACCTATGCCTTAGGCATAGGTTAGAAAAATCATTTTGTATTTAACATGTGCTGGCGCTTAATTATTTTGTGGTGTAAAAATTATCATTGGAGTAGTAACGTAGCTAATACTATGATTTATATCGAAAAAGAAGAGTGAACCTATGTAAGATTAAATTGTCATGCTCTTGGAATGAGATTTGCCAAAAAAAAATAGTGAGACTATGATTTATTTTATTTTAATAATAGATAAATATTAGATTAAATGGAAATCGTTACATTTAACAATAAAAAACCTCATTAATATTGTACATTAAATTGAGAAGTTTCAATGGTTAAAATCGAATTTGATAGTCTGGTAAATAAAACATAAATAATGTAAGATATATTGATTTAAAATTCAGATGCTTGGTTGGTTAACATCAAACTTTGTTAATATCCATAATTTGACACATGAGTAATGTGGATCTAAAATCGTTTTTTGTGGTTCGAAAATAAATCGCTTTAATATAGATATATAGATTTTGTAGATTATTCAATATAATAATAAATTGAAAAATTAAATAATAACACCTCAACAACTTTTTCCTAAAAAAACACTCTCATGACTCTAAATGTGTGAGTTTTAATATATAGTAATAAATAATTATGTATTAGAATGCAAATGAATCACTTTGAATAATTTATAGATAAAAATTAAATATCAAAATTATAATCATTATTGTTAGAGAGAGATTATAATATAATGATAATTAGTTTCATTATTATATAAAAGATTTATATGAATATATTATTAAGCGACTACATTATATACATATATATATGTATATATAGTTTTTCAAATATATCATATAATTAGTATATATTTATGATATATTTCATGTGGGTTCCATATTGTTATTTTTCAAGTAAATATATAAAAGAGTTCTATTACCATATTACTCTAAATCTATAATTAATGAGATGGAAATTAATTGTCTAGGTTTTATTTTTATCTTATATATAGATATAGATTCATATATAGATATAGAGAAAATATATAGCATGGATAAGTTATACTCAGAGAAAAAATATAACAAATTTTAGTTTTGAATCAAACTTATGATTTCAGTTATCATAGTACACAAAATTTCATTTACGTGATAACATTTTCATTTATGAGATGGGTATTAGAATGGTGTTTATGCTAGTAATGTTGGTCTTAACGTTGATTTAATAATTAAAAAATTTTGTGTGTAAGAGAATATATATGTCATAATGGAATGTAAATAATCGTAGAGTCCAAAAATTATTTTTTGGAATTTAATTTGATGTAATTGAGTAAATATTTGCTAAAAATCTTGTATTTTGTACATATATATTATTAGAGATATTATATTAGAATTATGAGTAACTATTTACCGGAAATTTTCTATTTGTACAAATATATAATTAGAAAGATTATATTAAACTTAGAAGTATATCATTTTTATTTTATATATTCTTATTCAGGCCAAAACTCTTTCTTCAATGTTGATTTTATATGTGATACTTCTAAAGTGTAATTAAGAAAAGTGTCATATTTATTATAAGAACTCTATAAAATAGTATATATAGCTAGACATAGATATTATATATAGTTTGTTTAAACTTTTCGGTATCAATTACAAAAAAAAACCAAACTGCATATCTCGTTATAACAAGACACATAAGTACGAAGGTCGTAAGACTGTAAGAGTAGCATTGACATGAAAGTCAATATATAATAATTTATTGGAGAAATATAGAAAATCGCCCATATGCATGATTTAAATAATGGTAATATATATACTCCATAGTACCTTTCGTTCTAATTCGAAAAGAAAATCTATAACATGCAGAAAATCTATACTGACTAGTAAACTGAGAACTCATTTAATCTATCACCACATATGCAGTCTTACATTATATTACTCAGATCTAAGTTATCCAATTACTAAATAACTATCCACATTCTAACAGTAATAAGTGTTATTTTACTATTTTTTTTTAAAAAATAATTCTGATTTTAGACTTTAAAGTAATATTTATTAATGAGTTATAATATATATGTTGAAAACGGTTCATGTGAGAACCGTTTCTTGGGCGAGAACATTGTACCCGTGAGAACCAAATGAGGTGGTGGCATTTTGTTAATTGTTGGCAACCTTTAAAAAGAGGCTTATTACCATATAAGATCATCATCTCAAGCCCAACTTATTTCTTCAATTAAATGATCATTTAAATGAGTTGATATGGGATCTCCGACATTAATCATCCGGTCTCCGACTTTGACCGGCTGTTGACCGGCCATTTTTTTTTTGGCATAACTTTTATGGTCAATCAACATGTGTTTTTGACAAATATTATTATGCGTTTTTTCAAACACATTATGTGTTTTTCGAAAAACACTTTTATGTGCTTTTCGGAAATGCACACCACCCCATCTCCGACTTTGACCTTCCGATCTCCGGCGTTGACCACTCGGTCTCTTGTCGTTGACCGACCAAATTATTTCCTATTTTTTTGCCAATCAATATATGCTTTTGGCAAACATTATTATGTGTTTTTGCCAAATACATTATGTACTTTTCATAAATCACCTTTATGTGTTTTTTTTGTGAAATACACATCACACGATAAACATGTTTGCCATTTTTTGTTATTACGTGATATGCATTTGAATTTTGTAGGATGTGCAATGTAACACCCCCGACTTATGTCGGTCGTGTCACACGCTAGTGACCTCAGACGTTACTGTCCAAAGTCACCCTAGGCTTTAATCAGAACAATTAATCTTAAATAAGTATATTAAATAACGAAAGATTAAACAGCGGAAGACATATTTAAATGAAAACTCAATCTCTTATTAACAGACTTCTCGTAAAAATGAGAATGACGATTTTACAACAGAGTGAAATTACAGCGGAAGACTTTTAATTAAACCCTAGTACAAGACTAGGTTATAAGAATATATATTAAAGTAATACTTAACAACCATAAAACACTGACACTCAAATCTTCAACTGCAAGCCTCTTCTTCGATTGGTTACTTCAAGTCTTCGGGGACTAACCACTGATGTGCCGTATAGGACGGATGACACCAGCCAACCATGCAAGGAATAAAACCCGGTTGGTTAGTCTAATGAAAGACTATGCAAGGGTGAAAACAGAATGGTTCTAGTGATCGTAACCGTTTACTATCATTGTCCCTCGAATAACAACCGAAGGAACGATACATAACCCGGTACTTTCACGGAATGATTAAAATTACACATGCACTGAAAAGAAGACTCCAAAGGAATTGAGTCTTATGGGAAACGTATGACAAATGTTTGGGAACGTTAAGTTTACACACAAGTTTAAAAACGACCTTGATTATTTGGGTCCACGACCAACCTCACCGCGTAACGCGAATTCAGATTGGAAATAAGACTTACTCTAACAAGAGTCCGGGCGGTTTCCACGTTGTACTCCTCGCCCGAGGGTATATTAATTATGTGCATAACCGTACTTATCTTATTTAATTACAAAACGTATATTCACGTTAAGCTTTTAATACAATCTCGAGTGACTACGAGAATAACACAGGGTGACATTACGCCCAACCCAATGGCACTAGCAAGGTGCTTAAACACCTCTTATCCTTAACGGGTGGATAAGAAGCAATGGTCATGAACTTTAAAAGTATTAGAGAATTATTCCGACTAATACCAAGTTATAAAGAAACGACTAATCCTCATAAGGCATTAGCGTTCCTATGAATACTCGTGCTAATCTAGCATTTAAGTTACATTTAAATCCACACTAAAATTCGTTACAGTAATAACAGATAGGACTATATAATAGCGTTGTTTCTAGCAATATATACAACCTATTTATAAAGTCATATTTTAAACACATTGTTTTATGAAATCTGTTCCCAAATGAAAACAACACTTCACTCCATTTTAATTAACAATCAAGTAACTGATAATTAAAGGAAATATGGAATGATAAGCAAGAGCGAACCGTCACTTGCCTTAATTGAGACGAACGTAGTTGTCGGGTTCCGGGTATCTGGGAACTGGAATCTGGTTACAGATTCCTACGACGACGACGAACCACGACGGAACCCTAAGTTAGATTCGATACGAACGGATAAAATATACGAGCGAAAGAATCAAAAGGAAACGAGGGTCAAAGCCGTGACCGGGCTCCTCCAAGCCATGATTGCACTTGCTAAAGCAAGCCGCGGTCGCGGATTTCTGGGCAGAGCCACGGTCGCGGTGTTCATAGCCGCGGTCGCGGATCTCCCCTTGTCGCGACCCTAAATCGGTTCGAGGCTCACCGATTACGACGAAGACGACGACCTCCCTGGCTTCGAACGAGGCTCACCACCACTCCAATCTTCCAAAGCACCACTAACGACCACGAAGAACTCCGGTGAAAACTCCGACGAGCACAAATTCCGGTGAGGGCACGAACGAGAGAAAGAGAGCGAGATCGGGAGCTATGGATGAAGATTTCCATGGCCTCCACCTCCCTTTTATAGAGAAAAGGAAGCCCAATGCCGAGAAGACGGAGCAATTGGCCTCCCCCCGGCGTAATGGCGGCATCCGAACCGGCGACACGCGCAAGCTTCTGGAAGAAGACGACGAACAGGTTTCCGCGATCGCAGAAACACTTCCGCGGTCGCGGAAATGTCGCGATCGCGTCTGTGACCTCTGGTCGCGGTCTCCCTCGCGGACTCAAGCTAGAATTAAATGCCAGTACCCATAAAAATACTCTAAGGCCCGATAATACCTCAAACGTATATAATAACGTCTAAAAGATTATTACAGAGATTATAAGAGTTACAGAAATTCCGAAAACGCCAAACGCATCTCGCTTACAGAACGAGTGTTGGGAAAATTACCCAAATACCCTTACTGAATTGAGGGTTATTATATTACTACCCCCTGAAAAGAAGTTTCGACCCCGAAACTTGGTCGATAACAACTCAGAGAAGCGACCTTATTATAAGTTACCCAACCTTATAAGTTTAACCATGCCTAACCCATTTAACACTTGTAAATTGGTTCAAGCATTTCTAAGTGAAAATTTATAAGTTGATTCTAATTACAGTTAACGTAAGGTTAACCATAATTTAGACCTTTCATAACTTAAGGGAATTTTATAACTTGCTTTCACCAATCATACATTTTACCATATTACCCCTATGGTAACATGACGTTTATTACATTACTACCCCCTTAAAAATAGTTTCGACCCCGAAACTAACGTTACTAAGGTAGAGGAACCGGCTTCACCACTAACCTCACTACCTGAACTTAATATCCTTAATACTTTCATCCTTGAAATTGCTCCTAGGAAAACGATCTGTCTCCTTAACCATACCACTATCTCGCATATCTTATCTCCATGTGCTACACTTGTAATAACTCGTGACTACATCCGCAAGTCATCATTACCTTAAGATAATAGTCTCCAAAATCCTCGCAATAGACTTGCTATACCTTAAGCATGAGAACATACATTTCTCTTTCAACTTTTCTCTTTATAACCACTCTCACAGTACATACCTTATCTTCCTTAAATCGATATCCTTAAATAAATTGGTCTTTGCAACCTATAACACCAAAGTCAAACTATATATTCGATCATGATTCCACTTACTACATACTGCCTTCATTCCTTACCTTCGTTAGGATCGATATGATCATCCACACTATTATGATTGCCTTACTCAAGGTATCCATTATAATCTCCAATATAATCTCGCTATTATGCCATATTCCTCATAAAGACCTTGATATTCTCAAGTAGAAGGATACAATATTTCCCTACTAACTTCCTTTCAATGACCAGATCCTCAAAGTACATCCATAAAACTCACTTATACCTCGAACGTAGTACCTCCAATTGTCATATCATCTTACTCTTTTACATAAGCACCTTATCTATCTCATTGGTTACCTGAATTAAATTTGGCCCTTGTGCCATATCTTAACCCAAAATCTTTCTGCATATGATCCCTTAATTTTCCACCATTAATCACACCACATCCTATGTCTGTTTATCCCAACATGATTTAATAATCCATTCCACAAGATTATAACCTCGTTTTACCCAAACGTGTGATACGATCACCTTAATAGACGTAGGTCACTTTTTCCTCAAGTCCAGTTGACAACATCCACATACTTACTTTATGCCACACTATTGATCTTCATATATCATAACAAATTTTTACCGGTTGAGTTTGTTATTCACCCATAAATCTTTAAACAACCAGTTGTCCTCACACGACTTATTATCCCAAATTAAACACCCTTTTGCTTTACTGATGTTCACTATTTATCCAAGACTTAATCACCTCAACACTTCTCGTATCATCATCTCATTATCTAGTTTCCTTAAAGAAAATACCTCATAATGAAACCTCAAATAGGTCTTCCCAAAATAATACTTATGATTTCGCACACTTAACTTTCCCAAAAGCTTTTAATACTGGTCCCATAAATGGACACACTCATTTATAAACCTCATCAACATAACTCTTGGGTTCTAACGTTTTACTCCAGATCATATTAGGGTACGATCATCTTAGAGAAAACGACTTCTTATGAAATATCTCTCTTATACTGTTATTTACTTAAATGTATAATTTATACTACTCACACTTAAGTACTTTGAGTTTTATATTAGCTCACTACCCCCATCTAATGCTCAGAGTATGTACATGAGGAATAACCTCAAACTCCATAGAACATTACTACACACACACACCAAATCCTTATAGCAAGAAATCCTTACAACATTAATCTCTCGAGGCAATGCTCAACTTGACATTAACTCAGGAAAATAGAGGAGTTCTTATGAATAGTTTTGACCTCGAAACTGACACTAACAGGGTAGGGAACAACCACGCATGTCCTAACCCAACACTGTCCTTTATGAGTCCAAACAGTCTTTATCAACACATGACATGTACTATCTTTGGCACTCAAGGATTCTCGTATGATCGAACAACTTGCAATAGTAACGAATTTAGTAATTTCTGAAATACGGAAATACTTCTTTATTATTCGAAACATTACATTAAAACAATTGACAGAAATTCGAACAGACAGATTACTAAGCTATGGAGACTATCGACACAAGTCGTCGCTCCTTATTCTTAAAAAGGCTTAACAGAAATACAACTACTCGTTTAGAGTCTCATTCTCATTGGAGTGACGAATCACAAAGAGTCGTTGCCCCTGACCCGAAGACTCCATAGGCGCCTTGCCTTTATTACGAGCAATAGATTGCTCCGGGGCGGACATCCCTGGTTTTGGGTTTTGCCCATTGCCAACATTTGAGGCCTGGTATGACTGCGTTGGTCCTTGGCCCCTCTGCCTACAATATGTTTTCATGTGACCTTCTTTCCTACAGTTATAACATACCCGCTTCTCCTTTTGGCAGTTAAGACTTTTATGCTCAACTTCACCACAGTTGTGGCATTGAATTACTCCGCTACTCCAACCTGAGCCTCTGGCGGAGTCAGACTGAGTCGTCTCGGTCTTAGCGCGACCAAACTTCTCAAACTTGGTGGGCGATGCCGGTCGCTTGAATGTACCAACCTGGCGATCCTGTTGCCCACCCCTTCCTTTAATCTGCTTCTCCCGCTTTCAGGCGGATTCTTCCAGTGTGGCCTCTATTTTATAGGCCGCATCCACATATTGCTCTAGCATAGAGCAACCGTGGCGCACCATCAGAGGTTTGATTTCTGGATTCATCCATCCATGAAAGTACCAGATCTTTTGATCTTCACTCAACACTTCTGGTCCAGCATATTGCAACAGATGATTGAACTTAGCTGTAAGCTCAGTCACCTTCAACCCCTCGGTCATAGGGTGAAGGAATTCCTTATGCTTCTCCTCCCTCATAGCACGGGAAAAGAAACGGTCAGTCATCTTTGTTTTGAACATACCCCAGTTTAACCCGGGATGGTTAGCTAAACCAGTGCTATCCCACCATTCGCTAGCCACATCCTTAAGTTGAAGAGTGGCGATGTGCACTTTCTCAGCCTCAGTGCAATCCACGTTCCTGATCAACCGTTCCATGTGCGAGAACCAATACGCCACTCTGACTGGTTCTCCGATACCGTCATAACTGTCAGGCCTCATTGAGTTCACGGCCTTCAAGGCTCGACCGTAATTCCCTCTGTTCCTGACGGCGTCAACCTGAGGTACCAAATCCACTAGCTCCTCAAATTCAGGAGTAACCTGAGGAACCGACACACCTTGTGCCCGTGGTACAATTGGCCGCATTATATCGGTGACCGCTTGCATGACGATCCCACGAATGGCCTCTATGGCCGTAGCGTCGAATACCACTCGGGGATTAGCCTGAACTTGGCCATTGCCTTCGGGGTTATTGTGAGAGACAGACTCGCTCTCGTCCCCTTGATTAGCGGCGTTCCTCAGATTCAGCCTTGGGTTGTTACTCGGCCCAACTCCGGCACAGATTTTGTTTCTTGTGTTCACCATCTGTTGATGAAGAATGACGTCAGATTAGAACTTTTCCGACTTGGATATGACACTTAGTCAATTACGTTATGATACGATTTATAAGGGTCCAAACTAATAACTTTATATCAGTCTGACTGACCCTCCACCATTAACCGCAGAAACGATCTTCTTCCCTTTACTTGAGAATGGATACACTAGGAGAAATGTCAACTTTTAAATGACATTAATCCTAAGGAGAGACACTATCCCTAAGAATGGATCTAAGGAATAAGTAACAACTCGAAGCTTGCAGAAGTTTGAAAACCACTTATTATTAAACCTTATACTTTCAAACTTTCTACTTTTAAACCTTATATACTTAACTTAATAAATAACTATTTATAAAGTTAGTTTCTCAAACTAGTGATACGATTATCACAAAACTCTTACTAAGACCAAAATCGCACTTTTAAAGTTATAATCATAAACTTTAAATTTAATTGCTTATAACATACCATTTATAAACCAACTATAATTAACTTTTGAAGTTCAAATAACTAAACCATTATTTTAAAGTAAATTCCAAGAAATAATAAAACTTTTAAATTTAACATTTAAACTCTCGAATTTCCTTTTTAATGGAAAATAGGTTGAAAATAGTTTCGAAATTAATTTTCGAAAATTCTCAAACCTAACAGTAGGCCAAGAATTTTAAAACCATTGCTCTAATACCATAACTGTAACACCCCCGACTTATGTCAGACGTGTCACACGCCAGTGACCTCAGACGTTACTGTCCAAAGTCACCCTAGGCTTTAATCGGAACAATTAATCTTAAATAAGTATATTAAATAACGAAAGATTAAACAACGAAAGACATATTTAAATGAAAACTCAACCTCTTATTAACATACTTCTCGTAAAAATGAGAATGACGATTTTACAACAGAGTGAAATTACAGCGGAAGACTTTTAATTAAACCCTAGTACAAGACTAGGTTATAAGAATATATATTAAAGTAATACTTAACAACCTTAAAACACTGACACTCAAATCTTCAACTGCAAGCCTCTTCTTCGATTGGTTACTTCAAGTCTTCGGGGACTAACCACTGATGTGCCGTATAGGACGGATGATACCAGCCAACCATGTAAGGAATAAAACACGATTGGTTAGTCTAATGAAAGACTATGCAAGAGTGAATACAGAATGGTTCTAGTGATCGTAACCGTTTACTATCATTGTCCCTCGAATAAGAACCGAAGGAATGATACATAACCCGATACTTTTACGGAATGATTAAAATTACACATGCACTGAAAAGAAGATCCAAAGGAATTGAGTCTTATGGGAAACGTATGACAAATGTTTGGGAACGTTAAGTTTACACACAAGTTTAAAAACGACCTTGATTATTTGGGTCCACGACCAACCTCACCGCGTAACGCGAATCCAGATTGGAAAGAAGACTTACTCTAACAAGAGTCCGGGCGGTTTCCACGTTATACTCCTCGCCCGAGGGTATATTAATTATGTGCATAACTGCACTTATCTTATTTAATTACAAAACGTATATTCACGTTAAGATTTTAATACAATCTCGAGTGACTACGAGAATAACACAGGGTGGCATTACGCCCAACCCAATGGCACTAGCAAGGTGCTTAAACACCTCTTATCCTTAATGGGTGGATAAGAAGCAATGGTCATGACCTTTAAAAGTATTAGAGAATTATTCCGACTAATACCAAGTTATAAAGAAACGACTAATCCTCATAAGGCATTAGCGTTCCTACGAATACTCGTTCTAATCTAGCATTTAAGTTACATTTAAATCCACACCAAAATTCGTTACATTAATAACGGATAGGACTATATAATAGCGTTGTTTCTAGCAATATATACAACCTATTTATAAAGTCATATTTTAAACACATTGTTTTATGAAATCTGTTCCCAAATGAAAACAACACTTCACTCTATTTTAATTAACAATCAAGTAACTGATAATTAAAGGAAATATGGAATGATAAGCAAGAGCGAACCTCCACTTGCCTTAATTGAGACAAACGTAGTTGTCGGGTTCCGGGTATCTGGGAACTAGAATCTGGTTACGGATTCCTACGACGACGACGAACCACGACGGAACCCTAAGTTAGATTCGATACGAACGGATAAAATATACGAACGAAAGAATCAAAAGGAAACGAGGGTCAAAGCCGTGACCGAGCTCCTCCAAGCCACAATCGCGCTTGCTAAAGCAAGCCGCGGTCGCGATTTGGATTTCCGCAGTCGTGGATTTCTGGGCAGAGCCGCGGTCGCGGTGTTCATAGCCGCGGTCGCAGATCTCCCCCTGTCGCGACCCTAAATCGGTTCGAGGCTCACCGATTACGAAGAAGACGACGATCTCCCTGGCTTCGAACGAGGCTCACCACCACTCCAAGCTTCCAAAGCACCATTGACGACCACGAAGAACTCCGGCGAAAACTCCGACGAGCACGAATTCCGGCGAGGGCACGAACGAGAGAAAGAGAGCGAGATCGGGAGCTGTGGATGAAGATTTCCATGGCCTCCACCTCCCTTTTATAGAGAAAAGGAAGCCCAACGCTGAGAAGACGGAGCGATTGGCCTCCCCCCGGCGTAATGGCGGCATCCGAACCGGCGACACGCGCGAGCTTCTAGAAGAAGACGACGAACAGGTTTCCGCGGTCGCGGAAATGCCACGATCGCGTCTGTGACCTCTGGTCGCGGTCTCCCTCGCGGACTCAAGCTAGAATTAAATGCCAGTACCCATAAAAAATACTCTAAGGCCCGATAATACCTCAAACGTATATAATAACGTCTAAAAGATTATTACAGAGATTATAAGAGTTACAGAAATTCCGAAAACGCCAAACGCGTCTCGCTTATAGAACGAGGGTTGGGAAAATTACCCAAATACCCTTACTGAGTTGAGGGTTATTACATGCAATCGGATATAACTGAATGTGCATTTGGGTTATACTAGATGTGCATTTGGTTATAACGTGATGTGCATTTAGTTATCAAGTGATGTGCATTTGGATTTTGTAGGATGTGCAATTGAATATAACTGAATGTGCATTTATATATAACTAGATGTGTGTTTTGGGGCAAAAAGATCGGACCACCTAAATCGTCTTAGACGGGGTAACGAGTCGACCGGATAATAGAAAATCAATCCAAACCAAAACAGACAATCAACAAGCAAAGAAAAGATATGAAATAGCGAGGAAATTGATAGATCTATTGATGATTGAATCAGGTCGAAGTACAACTTATCCTTAGAGAACAAAGGATCGGATCCTGTCCGACAGGTGTTTCTGTGATACAACCGGTAACGATCGAGCAAGATTCCGAGGAGACTGCGCTAGAGCATGTGTACTCGTGAGTTCTTTTCAAAGTAATCCAATGGATACTGGATGCAGACGTGTGTCCTCTTCCTTGCCTCGTCGTGATATATAAATGGTAATTGTCATCTTGTGTCTGTTATTCATCTTTTTGCAATATCTCCTATTAATTCCGGGCGAGATCTTCGGGATTTGCCCTTGATTGCTAGCATAATCTTCGTGTTTAATGCCATAACCGTTGCCATCGATCGAGCAATTAATGCCCTGGGCGAGATCTTCGGGACTGGTCGGATCCTTCGCGTCTGTGGAGCGTCCGACGTTTCCTTCCGATCTCTCTTGGCCTTCGACCTTGCTCGGATTCCGGCCCAATCCGTTGGTTTCTATCCTTCTAGAGAATGTTGGGCCCAACAATAGCCCCAAGTTGTTTTGGGCTCAAGGCAGCTGCGAGATGGAGTCCAAACAACTTCCCTTCACACGATCTCCACCTTCCGATCTTTGGCGCGACAGGCGAGGGCTACGTGGCGATAATCCCGTGGCACGATGGGACGTTTCTGCAACTTGCCGACTCCCTCCATAAATTCGAATCAGCCTTCTGACGATTTGGCTTCATCTTCCTCTTTTGTTTCTTCATCTGGTAGGTTTCTCTAGGTCTCAAAAAATTGCTTTTCGATTTCCCCCTCTTTCTGTTTTGGAAATGGTTTCCAGCGAGTCTTCTGAATCGTTTGCTACTCGCTCGAACTCGAGCAAGAATGAGGTCCCCCCACTTTTCCTTCTGAAGGAGGCAGACGCTCTGACGGGGACTTTGTCAGAGGCGGAGTTGGAGCAGATCCTCCAAGTCGGAGGCTTTCCTCCTGAGACGGTCGTGAGGCTGCCGCATCCGGATGAGAGGGCCGACGCTCGCTACGAGGGATGGGTTTGTTTTTATGCTTACCCGTTTAGGATTGGCCATAAGTTTCCGTTTTCTCCCCTCGTTAGGGATTTTTTAGCGACCCTGGTGCTTGCGTCGTGTCAGGTTATGCCGCAGGCGTGGCGGATCCTTAGAGTTTTAGACTTGTTGAATGTCCAGTCCGGGGCCGTTTTTAACTTCAACGCCTTGTGGTACAACTACTCCCTGGGGTCGAAGAGTTCTTCTCGCGTCCAGTTGCGTATTCGTCCGGGTCGAAAGCCCTTGGTGTTTAATTTAGATGTAAATGACCGTGGATGGGGGTCGAAGTTCTTCTTCATCGAGAGTTCGTCTCTAGAGAAGGGGGGTGACTGTTCGTTTTTGCTGTCGGAGTGGCGAGTTGAGAGTATGTATTCGACCTCTCTTTGCCTGTCTTATGTGTTTTAACTCCTTGCTTAACTCTTCTTTTTTGTAGTCCCTGAGGCTGAAGAGTTGGAGGTAGACAGAGCTAAAGTCGTGATGCCTATCAAATAAATCCTAAAATACCTACTAAATAGTATAGCAAGCAAGTCAGGGTCGATCCCATAGAGAGTCAGGTTATCTATCTTTTCAATTCACAGTCACCAACTAGGAACTAGGGGGGGGGGTTTGTAGTGTTTATCGTAACCAAAGTAAACAAAGCAAGTAAATAAGTTCGCAGGAAACGGTTGTAAATATAATGGGGAAAAGCGCCACACTCAACAGAGATCCACACAACAATAGATAGGTCGATCACGGAATTCTATCAATCTCAAGTTCTTAATATTCCTCTAGTTGTTCTTATCCCGATCTTAGATAACTATTAGTTCTACCAGCCCTAATAGTACTTATTACTAAATCAAATCCGAAAACCTTCAAGACTCAATGAAGCAATAGCATTCAACCAAGGATTCAACAAGATACATGCAGTAGAAACAACCCGTTACTATAAGCATGCAATTAACTCTCTCTCACGATGAAGCGCTCGGATCCCCTATACGCAACAATCGTGCTCGCTACTAGATATGCAACCCGAACCCGGAATCACAAGTCCTAGCAATTAGGAAGATATCAATAAACCTAGGTGATCAATCTAGATAAATCAACATAAACCAATAATCAATCAAGCACAAGAGAATTAATCCAACTAGATAGGAAAATGAACAAGAGTAGAAAACTCACAACCAATCAATTGATGGCTTCAAACTGTCAAGTGTAACAATGGAGGTTTAGTTCTCCATTAGGGTTTGTGAGAGAAAAATACGTAAAACGGTGGCAACTAGGGTTTTTGAATAGATCCTCTAAAAGAGTCTTAAACTTAACTTAAATACTAGGAAACCAATATGGAATAAAATAAGGAAATAATAACATTCCGAAATATAAAGTCTCGGATAAAAGAAAAACAGAAATAAAACTCGGAAATAAATCTCGTCAGCGTCTTACCACCGCGGGGTGCGGTGGCCTTCCTGCCGCGGGGTGCGGCGTCCTTCATGCCGCGGGGTGCGGCAATCTTCATTGGCCTTCAGCATCTGCGACACTTCAGGCAAAACGCCATAACTTTTGATTCTCAACTCGGATTGTGCTCATATTTTGAGGACTTGTAGTAGACTTCAAGATCTAACTCCTCGAATTAGAATCACTTCATTTGGACATCTGAGTAGAGAGAACGAACCATTTGAATTCAACCCACTGTTCTTCTACTCTTCACTTCCTTTGCGTCTTTTACCGGTGGCTTCTTCCTCAGTGTCTCCTATGATCTCCAAAACAGCTCAAACACCTCCAAAAACACCAAACTTCGCCCCCAAACGCCATGCACATGAATGTGTCTGAATCTACCCGAATGACACCAATAAACCCTCTAATGACTCTTACGTAAGCCCTACAAAGTAGTGCTTATCAAACTCCCCCATGCTTAGACCTTTGCTCGTCCTCGAGTAAACTAATAAAGAGTCTACTCCTCCAATGCAGCACCCAAGGTCTCAGGAAGCATATCCTCCAACTAAGAGTCACCTAACCCATGCCAAGCTCCTGGCACCAAACTCATCCACAACTCAACAAGCTTAAGGGGCAAGAAGAGTACTTCCCCCAAGCTTAACCCGGACATCCAATAGTGTGAGTAACCTCTAATCCTAGCCTCCATCTATGACTCCTTATGTCTCCCAGAGTGACCTACCCGACAATCCTTCTTTGACTCATCTTCTTATGACGCCTCGCCAAGAATAATGAGAAATCCTAAAATCACTCTTCTTCTTTTTCGCTCATTTTGCCAATGCGCCCTTTCGGATTTTCACCAAGCCACTCATATTTTTTTCATAGATGTGCTCACATAAGCTCACGTCACTCTTGACCTCATATTACCCCAGTCTAATGTTGGTCCAAGCCACCTGCTTATTGTCTAGGCCGCCCTTTCGGGTTTTCGACCTATCCTAGGATTTCTATTTTAGCCTTTTTTCAAATTTTTGGCTTTTTCAATTTTTTATTTTTCTCCTCAACAACGTAGCAAGTATAGAACTCTCCCCCATGCTTAAACATTGCATTGTCCTCAATGTAATGAAAGACAAAAAGAAAAGAAGCACAGGGAGAAGCAAAAAATAACTCACAACGTCGCCGAGTTGGCTTGGACACGTACGTTGTTGCTGGCGGTCTTCAATATACACACAGGTCTCCAGTGTTGGGCGGGTGTATTCATCAACTCTATAGTTTTCTCCTACCGTGCAACCATAGGGATCCACTTTGGTGAGTAGTGGTATAGCAAGTATGGCGGGGCTGCACGGCCTTCAATGAACACATGGTAGAGCCCATATGTAATCATGGTGGGGGCTCTAGTATTCCTCCTCCTCAGCTGTCAATTGTACGGCCATCATCATTGCCAAATAATGTGTAGGGCTAATGTCTCCTCCTTTGACAACATGATGCGCACCGTCTCTCCATGGGGAACTCTGGACAGCTGGCCTACGGTAGAACTCTTTTTTTTCCGTTTTTTTTTTTTTGTTTTTTTTTTCTTTTTTCATTTTTTTTTGCCCTCCGTTTAAGGTTTTTTCGGGGGGTGACTTAGTGCAGGGAAAGAAGACTTACATTGGTGGTAAACACCTTCTTCAATAGGCACGAGTCTCTTCCCTACAGGTTAGTCGGAAACAAAGAAAACAATAACAAAAACAAAGCAAAAACACACTAAAGAAAAATGCAAAAACAAAGAATGAAAAGCAAAGAAAGAAAAAACATACCCCGGGTTGCCTCCCGGACAGCGCCTTAGTTATTGTCATGGCTTGACATCCTGCTCCATCCTCCTCAACTTGGGTTGCTCAAAGCAACTGAACTCCTGAGGCCTGGATCAGGGGGGTGCCCCTTTGTGTACTCCATGTCGAGTCTTGTCCCCAGTCTCTTGTACTTCTTTATGGGTGGACCGCTGTGTATATTCATGAACGCACTTGCCATCTTCATAAATGGCCATGGCCTACCCAACATCTCAGGGGCTGCATGTTTGTCCTGCCCTATGCCCAACGTGTAAAAATCCACCACCTGCATCAAGTCCTCCTTCTTGTGCTTCCCATTCGGTTTCTTCTTGATCATGCCCAGCACCTTTAACATTTCCTTGCAGCGAGGGGTGCTATCTGCCAGTGTGACCAAGGGAATGGTTTTTATGCAGTCACTGAAGGCCTCATAGATATCCTCGTTGTTCTTTAGCCTATGAGTATCTCGGGAAGCCTCAAGGAAGGGTGCGACGGGTTGCAGCAAGACAAGTGGGAAGGAGTTGAAACGCACAAACTCATCATAGGCAGCCTCCAGAGGGTCGGGGACTACCGGGGCATTTTCGAGAGGGGCGGGCGTCGCAGGATCGTTTCCGCAATCGCGACACTCCTCCTCATTGTCGCTGAACTCTTCTAGTCCCAAAAAATACTCCTCTTCCGAAAGCACCTCTGGGTATGGGGCGGGTGGCTTTTCGGGACCGAGAGGAGGAAAGTATGGCCTGTATGGGCGAACGTAGGTGTCGACATAAGGCTCGTCATTAGCTCCAGCAGGTTGCCGCGGGGGGTGGCCAGTGTTCACCGCGGGGGGGCGGTAAACTACCCGAAGATTTCTGAGAATCAAGGTCACCGCTGGGGGCGGTAGCCTCATTGCCGCGGGGGGCGGCCAGCTGGTGCCGCGGGGTGCGGTTTTCCTTCAGAGCTTCCTCTTTTCCTGCAACGTCTTCCTCAGCGCTTGGCAGTTGTTTCCCACTTCTGAGAGTTACAGCGCTTACATTTTCCCTCGGGTTCACTACCGTTTGAGATGGTAGATTCCCTGAAATCCTTGCATCGATCCTCGTGATGGCTTCAGCCATTTGGCTCATCTGCGTCTCCAAGTTCTTTATGCTTGACCCCGTAGCTTGAACATGAGTGCTGATATGTTTAGTCAAAGCTTGGAGCATATCTTCAGTTGACATGGAGGAACTTGGGTTAGATATCGGCGGGTTATGCTCAGAGGCCGGATTGTACTGCTGTGGAGCACCCTGTTGGTAGAACGATTGTGGCTCCCGGTAGAACTCCTGGTAGTCATGACCATATGGAGGGTATTGCTGATACCCATAACTCGAATTAGGGTGATCTCTCCACCCTGGAGTGTATGTGTAGGAGTATGGGTCATATCGCGGCTCTCCCCAGAATTCCATTTCTGTAACGAAATCAAAAAAAAGGAACAAAATCAATAGCACGGGTGTGGACCGTAAGATAGATCCACACCAAAGTTGGTAACAAACAAACCACAAAAACAGAAAATTTGACTCCCCGGCAACGGCGCCAAATTTGACAGAGCTAAAGTCGTGATGCCTATCAAATAAATCCTAAAATACCTACTAAATAGTATAGCAAGCAAGTCAGGGTCGATCCCAAAAAGAGTCAAGTTATCTATCTTTGCAATTCACAGTCACCAACTAGGAACTAGGGGGGGTTTGTAGTGTTTATCGTAACCAAACTAAACAAAGCAAGTAAATAAGTTCGCAGGAAACAGTTGTAAATATAATGGGGAAAAGCGCCACACTCAACAGAGATCCACACAACAATAGATAGGTCGATCACGGAATTCTATCAATCTCAAGTTCTTAATATTCCTGTAGTTGTTCTTATCCCGATCTTAGATAACTATTAGTTCTACCAGCCCTAATAGTACTTATTACTAAATCAAATCCGAAAACCTTCAAGACTCAATGAAGCAATAGCATTCAACCAAGGATTCAACAAGATACATGCAGTAGAAACAACCCGTTACTATAAGCATGCAATTAACTCTTTCTCACGATGAAGCGCTCGGATCCCCTATACGCAACAATCGTGCTCGCTACTAGATATGCAACCCGAACCCGGAATCACAAGTCCTAGCAATTAGGAAGATATCAATAAACCTAGGTGATCAATCTAGATAAATCAACATAAACCAATAATCAATCAAGCACAAGAGAATTAATCCAACTAGATAGGAAAACGAACAAGAGTAGAAAACTCACAACCAATCAATTGATGGCTTCAAACTGTCAAGTGCAACAATGGAGGTTTAGTTCTCCATTAGGGTTTGTGAGAGAAAAATACGTAAAACGGTGTCAACTAGGGTTTTTGAATAGATCCTCTAAAAGAGTCTTAAACTTAACTTAAATACTAGGAAACCAATATGGAATAAAATAAGGAAATAATAACATTCCAAAATAAAAAGTCTTGGATAAAAGAAAAACAGAAATAAAACTCGGAAATAAATCTCGTCAGCGTCTTACCACCGCGGGGTGCGGTGGCCTTCCTGCCGCGGGGTGCGGCGTCCTTCATGCCGCGGGGTGCGGCAGTCTTCATTGGCCTTCAGCATCTGCGACACTTCAGGTAAAATGCCATAACTTTTGATTCCCAACTCGGATTGCGCTCATATTTTGAGGACTTGTAGTAGACTTCCAGATCTAACTCCTCGAATTGGAATCACTTCATTTGGACATCTGAGTAGAGAGAACGAACCATTTGAATTCAACCCACTGTTCTTCTACTCTTCTCTTCACTTCCTTTGCGTCTTTTACTGGTGGCTTTTTTCCTCAGTGTCTCCTATGATCTCCAAAACAGCTCAAACACCTCCAAAAATACCAAACTTCGCCCCCAAACGCCATGCACATGAATGTGTCTAAATCTACCCGAATGACACCAATAAACCCTCTAATGACTCTTACTTAAGCCCTACAAAGTAGTGCTTATCAAGGTAGATACTCAGTCAGAGGGCCTGTCGAAGATCATCCTTAGTATCCCTGCATCGGAGCGGAAGTTTATGAACGTCAACTTGTTGTCGACTTTCCCCACCACTCAGGACGTCATGTCGAATGTTTCTTCTTCTCGGGTCAAGTGTGAGTTTTTCGTTCGCCTTGTGTATTTCTTTTTCTTTCGTATGTTCGTGTTTTATGTTTTGTCTTGTCGTGTCAGCATCTCCGGCTGGTCGGTCGAGTGCCCGTTTGAAGGAAGTGTTCGGGAAAGGGCTTATAGAGCAAAGGCTGGCGGCTAGGGCCTTGTCGAGTAAATCGACGCTAGCGAAGTCGTCGCTCCCGGCCAAAGTTGGCTCGAAAAGGAAGGCAGGGGCCTCTTCTGGCGATGTGAAGGTGGTGAACACTCCAAAGAAAAAGGGGACGGCTGCTCGTGGAGTCGAGAAGATTGACGCGGTCGATCAATCGATTGTCGATCTCTTTCATGCTCAGGACCCGACTCTGAAGTCTGAAGTTGACGACGTCTCTCCTTTGGACTGTATTGGTGAAGCGGGGTACTCTGCATGGAAGGTAAGTCGTCTTGACTATCTCAAGTTTGTTTGTTTTCTTTCTCGTAGTCGGGTGAAAGCTTGATTGGTTTTGTCTTTTTCCAGACTTTTCAGTATCTCTTGGGGGCATATTCTGGTGTCAAGGAAATGGTTGCTAAGGCCGAGGATAGGGCTGCTAGGTCAGAGTCTGACCTGGCATCTTTGAAGACCAAGTTGGAGGGAGCTGAGAGCCCTTGTAGGGACGTCGAGCGCCGCTTTGCCACAGAGTTGAAGAATTGCCAAGATGACTTGGACGTTTGTCGGAAGGAGCTTAGAGAGAGTCAGTCGGGTGTCGAGGAGAAGGTGAAGCAAGCTAGGATTGAGGATGGTCGGATTGCGGGCGACATAAGTGCTTTTTATGCGTTGAAGTCGCGTATTGAGATGATCGAGGAGTTCGAAGAGGGCAAGTAGGGTACCTGGGATTTGAAGGCAGAGAAGGAGACCATGGATTCCCTGTGTCCGAAGGGGAATCCAGGTTTGGAGCTTTTTCGTCTAGCCGGTGTCGGAGAGGAATCCTTGGACGGAAGCGCCGGTGAGGACGAGGCCTACCTTGGTGACAGCGTGCAGATTGAGCCCCAACCTTCTCCCGACATGGCCCCTGCCGAAGGTGATGTTGCGAACCCTAACCCTTGACTATTTTTCGTATTTGACTTGTGGTCCCACATGTGTGTGGGTAGGATGTTTTCTGTTTTGGAGACCCGTCCACCATCGCGGGTCGCAGAATGTATTTTGTGGATGATTTGAAGTCCTACATGTGTGTAGGCGAACAATGTGTGTTTTGGCGACCCGTCCACCATCGCGGGTCGCATATTTGTAAAAAATGCTTAGGCTTTTTATTTAATGCAATCTGTTTTACAAAGGATCGTACATTTGTGTGTTCGTACGCTTTGTAAGACTTTTTTAGAGAAGTTTGTTGCTGACGCTTTTGATTTGTATGTCGGGTTTGCCCGTGTGCTCCGTCGAGTAGGGCTTGCCGCTATGTGAAGAAGGAGGCCTGCAAATGTATGTGTTTATGTTTAGTCATGACTTTAAGCCGAGGAGGAAAAGCAATATGTTTCTATCGCGTAAATGTAATAAGGTGTCTTAACCTTATGTATTGTGTTATGTGTAAGGCAGGCGGTGTGCCGACGTGCCTGTGTTGTTCATCTCCCCGTGTTCCGATCGATCGTGTAAATGTAGTGTAATCGCTTTTGTTTGTGACTGGATCCAGTGTGTATGTTGATGTCGTCCTATACTTAGGTTTGCAAGGAAAATGTCCTTACTAGATGTAAATGCTCAGTTTCAGGAAATAGAGTTATGCTTGTGACAACAAGTAATGTACGATAGGTGAAAGGACGTTTAGCGCCTTACCTTAATAGCTTAGAAGTGGTATAACTTTAGTTGTGTTGCATTCCAACTTCTCGGGATTGGTCATCCGTCTTTGTCTTCCAAATGATATGCTCCTTGTCCGACTACTTCTTTGATTAGGTAGGGTCCTTCCCACTGAGGTGCGAGCTTTCCGTCAGTCGGATTCTTGGTGTTCTGGAATGTCTTCCTAAGGACCCAATCTCCAACTTTAAAGACCTTGGCTCGGACGTTCTTGTTGTAGCTTCTTGCGACCTGTTGCTGGAACTTGACCATTCTAATCCTGATTTTATTTCTAGTCTCATCCGATGTGTCTAAGTTGTTTGCTAGTTCGACGTCGTTCTGTTTGTTCGTCTGAAGGCTGTAACGAGCTATTGGAACCAATAGCTCGGCGGGGATGACTGCTTTGCTTCCGTAGATGAGTGAGAATGGTGACTATCCGGTCGCGTTCTTTGGAGTGGTCCTGTCGGACCAAAGAATGAACGGGAGCTCGTCTGCCCATTTTCCTTTAGCCCCTGTGAGGCATTTCTTGAGGTTGTTGATGATGATTTTGTTGCTAGACTCGGCTTGTCTGTTAGATTGTGGATACCGAGGGGTGGAGGTGACCAATTTGATGTTCCATTGGTCGCAAAAGGCTCGAGTCTTATGACTGATGAATTGGGAGCCGTTGTCGCACACGATTTCTGATGGGACGCCAAATCTGCACAAGATATTGCGTTTAATGAATGAAATGACGTGTTGATCTTTTACCTCTCGGTAGGCTTCAACTTCGATCAATTTAGAAAAGTAGTCCGTCATGGCAAGGAAGAAGACTTGTTGACCCGACGCAGGTGGGAGTTTTCTGACGATGTCCATTCCCCATCTCATGAAGGGCCACAGCGCTAGAGTCGGATGTAGTAGTTCCGAGGGTTGGTGAGGAACGGGTGCGTGTCGTTGGCATGCATCGCACTTCTTGGTGTACTCCATTGCGTCTCTATTCATCGTGGGCCAGTGGGATATTTGGAAATTCCTTTGGGTCCAAGACGGACCCTAGATTGGCTAGTGCGTCAGCTTGAGAGTTGAGATCCCTGGGCACTTGCCTGATGTCGAATGTTTGGAATTGGTCGATCAGCTTTTTGGCCACGTGCATGTAAGCTATCATTCTGTCATCCTTTGCGTTGTACGAGCCTTGTATTTGATTTACGACTAGGAGGGAGTCACAAATGACTTCGATCTCTCGGACCCCTAGGTCACGCGCCAAGATGAACCCGAAAATGAGTGCTTCGTATTCAGCTTCGTTGTTGGTCGCGTCCCAATTGCATCTTATGACCTGGCCTATCTTGTCCCCTTATGGCGATTTCAGCATGACCCCTAGCCTTGATCCTCTAGCGTTCGACGCAACATCGGTGTGGAGCTCCCACTTACCCGTTTCCTCTGTTGTGAGTAACTGTGTCATTTCTTTGGCGGCTTCTTGTTCTAGGGTCGGGCTGAAGTCTGCCACAAAGTCAGCCAGGGCTTGCGACTTGATCGCTGTTCTAGGCTCGTATTCGATGTCATAGCCGCTGAGATGTATGGCCCACTTGGCCATCCGTCCTGTGAACTCAGGTTTCCTCATGATTGGTCTCATGGGATGATTAGTGCGGATAATTATAGTATGGGATTCGAAATATGGTTTGAGTTTATTCGACGCCATTACCAGTGATAGTACGAGTTTTTCTAACGATGAGTACCTTGTTTCTACCGATAGTAACGTTCGACTGTCATAGTAGATTGGCGATTGCTTGCCATCTTCTTCTCTGACCAGTACTGCGCTCACGGCGGACTCCGATATTGCTAGGTACATCAATAATGGCTCGTCGTCTTTGGGTTTGGTTAGCAACATGGGACTGGCAAGGTATTTCTTTAGGTCATGAAAGGCAACTTCGTGCTCTTCTGTCCCTTGGAAAGATTTGTTTTTCTTAAGAGCGTCGTGAAAGGGTTTACATTTGTTGGATGACTTCGAGATGAATCTGTTCAGAGCTGCTATCCGACCTGTCAACTTTTGCACGTCCTTGACGCATCGAGGGGATCGGAGATTGATGAGGGCCTTGACTTGTTCTGGGCTGGCTTCTACTCCTCTTTGTGTCACCATGTATCCCAAAATTTTCCCAGAAGACACTCCGAAAGAACATTTAGTGGGATTTAATTTCATGTTATAGCGTTTAAGTACCTCGAATGCTTCCCTCAGGTGTTCAATGTGGTCTTTCTTTTGCTTCGATTTGACTAGCATGTCGTCGATGTAGACCTCCATGGTGTCCCCAATCTGATCTTTGAACATCTTGTTGACCAGTCGTTGGTAAGTAGCCCCTGCATTTTTTAGTCAGAAGGGCATTACTTTGTAACAATAGATACCTTGGCTTGTGATGAATGCCGTTTTCTCTTGGTCTTCTGGTTCCATAAGGATTTGATTGTAGCCACTGAACGCGTCCATAAAGGTTAACATTTCGTGTCCTTCCGTCACGTCGACCATGGCGTCGATGTGAGGGAGTGGGAATGAATCTTTAGGGCAGGCTTTGTTGAGGTCGGTGAAGTCGATGCAGACTCTCCACTTGCCATTTTTCTTTTGGACTACGACCACGTTGGCTAGCCACTCGGGATAGTTGACTTCCCTTATTTTTCTTGTTTCCAACAAGCTCTTGACTTCATCGTCGACAATCTTGTTTTGCTCTGGGGCGAATTTCCTGCGCTTTTGCTTTACAGGGGGTGAGATGGATCTACGTTCAATTTATGGGTAATAGTGTTTGGAGATATACCGACCATGTCTTCATGTGACTATGCAAAACAATTAGTATTGGATCTGAGAAAATCAAGAATTTGTTGTCTGGTCGAGTCGTCCAGGTCCGACCCGACCCTTACCGTTTGGTTTGGCTTTGAAGGATCTAGTACGATCTCGTCAAGTTTTTTCATTTCGGGTTCAACGTATCGATTAGGTCCTTTGCCGATCTGTGATTGCTATGCGACCTTATGCTTGACAGTGCTTCTCATGGAGGCGACGTAACATTCCCTGGCCGCCCTCTGGTATCCCTTGATTTCTTGGACTCCTCACTTGGTAGGGAACTTGATAATTTGATGGTACATCGAAGGTACCGCCTTCATAGCATGTATCCATGTCCTGCCAAGAATGCAATTATAGGGAGATGGGCAGTCTAGGACTAGAAATTTCACCTGTTGATTGACTCCTCTGGCGTACGTTGCGAGAACGATTTCGCCGATAGTTTGTTTAACTTCGCCACTGAATCCGACTAGTGGAGTTGATTTCTTGATCAAGTCATCTTCACCCAGACCCATCCCTTTGAGGGCGTCGAAGTTCAAGAGATTGGTCGAACTTCCTGTATCGATTAGTAGAGACGTATCAAACAGTTCCCGATAGATAAAGAGATTACCAGACCGTCGTGATGGTTTTCCGACCCGTCGGCATCGGACTCGTCGAACGTGACTGTCGGGAGGTCGGAGACCTTGGTTTGTCTGAACTCCGGCATTTCGGGTATTTTGCCTTTGCTTTCTTTTGCATGTCGTTTGGCTGCGGAGTATGTGTTCCCACATACGTCCGATCCCCCTAAAATGGTATTGACAATTTTTGTATGGACAGGAGATGGGGGTTTATCTTGTTTTACCTAATCTCGTCGCTCCATGGTTGTCTTGGCTCGTTCTGAGATTACGTCGCGCAAGAGCCCCTGCGCGAGTAACCTGGCGACCTCTTTACGCAAGGCGATGCACTCATCCGTCGAGTGACCATGGTCATCGTGGAATTCGCACCATCTGCTTATGTCCTTTTTGACGTCTGGTCGGTCGCTCTTTCGGGGCCATCTTACCTCTTTTCCATATTTGTCGAAACTCTTGACGAGCTCCGACACGGAAACACTGAAGTTGTAAGATTGGACCCTAAGAGGCAACGTTGGACCATCTCTCCAGTCTTGGGACCTGTCTTGGAAAGAGTTTACCTGATTTTGTTCATTTCGATTACGAGGGTAGGGGTGATGACGTCTGTCTCGACGGTTGTCGGAGGAGGATTTGCGATCGGATTGATCAGGTCCGTGGGATGCTTTTCGTGATTCACGATCTTCTTCCAAACGTACCTCGGCCATGTCTTTGGCTTGGACATCCTCGAAACTTCTACACGGGTACTTGGTGATCTCATTGTAAAGATTGTTGTCCTTGATCAGACCTTGTCGGAAGGCTTCGATGGAGGTGGTGACGTCGCAATGGGGGATCGCGACTTTCTCCTTATTGTACCTGTTTAGATAGTTTCAGAGAGGTTCATTATACCTTTGGGTGATTCGATAGATATCACTCGACTGCCTTTCGAGCCTCCGACTGCTGGCGAATTGGATTTTGAAGGAATTGACCAGATCCGCGAACGAGGCGATCATTCCCTGAGGTAAACGCATAAACCAAGTCAGTGCGGGACCCACAAGGGTCGTGCCAAAGCTTTTGCACATGACAGCCTCGCGACTCTCCCTTGGAATAGATGCAATCATTAATTTTTGTTTATAGAGAGAAATGTGATCGTCTGGATCGTTGGTGCCGTCGAATGTCGCCATGCTGGGAAGGTGGAACTTCTTTGGGATTTCAACTCTGGCGATGTCTCCGATAAATGGAGATTCATCGAATCCGCCTGACGCTTCTTTCTCGATCGGCTGTGGAACTCCAGGAATTCTAGCGATGCGATCATCAAGTGCCTTCATGTGCTGACTGAGCGTTTGCTGGACGAGGGTCATGATGTCGGGGGGATTGGTAGCATGTGGATCGTCGATTCGAGTCTCTGCTGATCCGATCGGTGTGGAGAAAGTAACATTGTTAGTTAAAAGTGGATTGACTAGAGGAGTTCGAGATGTACCCTCAGCATGTCCGGGACGCCGTACGCTTGGAGGGGTCAGTTCAACGTTATTCATGTCAAGACGCGTCTGGATGTTACTGTGGGCGGGCGTCCGCCTGGATCCGGAAGCCATTGATTGTACCTGCGACTTAAGAGACTCATTTTCACGGGTTAGTTGTACAATTTTGGCCTCGGATTGGGTGGATAAAGCAGCCAAGGCTTCGGTCTTTTGGCGTTGCTAGGCAAGTTCCTCTTGTAGGGCAGTCATTTTTTGGGCAAGCTCTTGGAATTGGGTTGGGGTAGGATTTTCGGTTGTGTTTCCTTGAGCTTGGGTGTTGTCTTCGAGGTATGGCTCCTCGGTACCGATAGGTGGGTTGATAGTCATGGTTGGAAGGTTCCGAGATGGTGATCGGCAAGTTGCCCCACGGTGGGCGCCAAATTGTTTTGGGGCGAAAAGATCGGACGACCTAAATTGCCTTAGACGGGATAACGAGTCGACCGGATAATAGAAGATCAATCCAAACCAAAACAGACAATCAAGAAGCAAAGAAAAGATACGAAATAGCGAGAAAATTGATAGATCTATTGATGATTGAATCAGGTCGAAGTACAACTTATCCTTAGAGAACAAAGGATCGGATCCTGTCCGACAGGTGTTTTTGTGATACAACTGGTAACGATCGAGCAAGATTCCGAGGAGACTGCGCTAGAGCGGGTGTACTCGTGAGTTCTTTTCAAAGTAATCCAATGGATACTGGATGCAGACGTGTGTCATCTTCCTTGCCTTGTCGTGATCTATATATGGTAATTGTCATCTTGTGTCCGTTATTCATCTTTTTGCAATATCTCCTATTAATTCTGGGCGAGCTCTTCGGGATTTGCCCTTAATTGCTAGCATAATCTTCGTGTTTAATGCCATAGCCGTTGCCATCGATCGAGCATTTAATGCCCTGGGCGAGATCTTCGGGACTGGTCGGATCCTTCGCGTCTATGGAGCGTCCGATGTTTCCTTCCGGTCTCTCTTGGCCTTCGACCTTGCTCGGATTCCGGCCCAATCCGTTGGTTTCGATCCTTCTAGAGAATGTTGGGCCCAACAATGTGCATTTGGTTAAAAGTGATGTGCATTTTGTTATAACATGATGTGCATTTGGCTATAACGTGATGTATATTTGATTAAAAGTGATGTGCATTTTGTTATAATATGATGTGCATTTGGTTATAACGTGATGTGCATTTGGTTATAATGTGATGTGCATTTGGTTATAACGTGATGTATATTTGGTTATAATGTGATGTGCATTTGGTTATAACGTGATGTGCCTTTGGGTTTTATAGGATGTGCATTTTTATACAACTAGATGTCCATTTGGTTATAACTTGATGTGCATTTGGTTATAATGTGAAGTGCATTTGGTATAACGTGATGTTCATTTGGCTATAATGTTTTGTGCATTTGTATATAACTAGATGTGAATTTGGTTATAACGTAGTGTGTATTTGGTTATAACGCGATGTGCATGTGGTTAATTTTACTTGATGTGCATATGAATCTTGTAGGATGTGCAATGGGATATAATTGATTGTGCATTTGTATAATATCGGACGTGCATTTGGATTGTACGTGCATTTGGGTAATACTATATGTGGATTTGTTATAATGTGATTTGCATTTGGTTATAACGTGACGTGCATTTAGATTTGTAGGATGTCCATTTTTATATTACTAGATATGCATTTGATTATAACCAGATATGCATTTGAAGAAAATTTGGCCCATGAAAAAAAATGACTTGAAAAAAAAATTGACCAGAAAAAAAAAATGACACGTGGCACTGGGGGTTCTCACACGATCCCCTATGTACATATTGACATTTTTTATACAAAATTTTTATTCATTAATTAAAAATGAAGTATGTAGTTAATTAATTATTAAATTTACAAAAATCATAATATTTAACTTAATTATTACAATTCTTAAAAATTATGTTAAAAATTAAACAAACAAGCTAAAATTAAGAGCTACACAATCTAGGATGGGTTGAGAATGACATAAACGCGAGTTAGAATGAACAAACCTAACACGATATATGATGTGCCGTCAAATAGCAATCTGCAGGACACTCAACTGGAAATGCGATGAAACACATGTGCATAACTCCGACACTTTGGCTTACATAGCTTTTGTTTATTAATATTTTTTTCCAAAATCCTACTTTTATAAGTTTCAATAAATGTGTAATAAAATTATTTAATTTTTTCTTACTACTCGCACTTTGTTAATAAAATATACATACATATAAAAACTATTTTTATCGAACACATAATTTTACACAATCATAATTAAATTACTTATAAAAAAAATCTATATATACATATATTAAAGCAAAGGAATTTAGAGCCACCATATTGATTCCGGCCCCACAAATCTTATGTGTCAATTTGTGATTAATTCACATTTTTTATTAACATTTCTATTCAATTTAAATCACAATATATAATCATAACTAACCTCAAATATTTAAAATTTTAAATCACAATATCTAATCACAACTAACTTCAAATATATAAAAATTGTATACAACTTTTTTTATAAAATTTGATTTCTACAAATTACATATACAATAAGCTTATAATATATGTCAAAATAATATGTGATAGATTTCCTAGTAAACATATTTATAAAATACATCTTATATTCGTTATGTAATTAGTAATATTATTTTCATGAGTTTGCATATATAATTTGACATATATAAATTATGGGCCAAATCATACAATATATACAATTTTTAACTCATAGTACATGTGATTATATAATTCAACCCACTATATTATATTATTAAACATACATATTTCATGGTCCATCTATATATATATTAAAGCTTTTAAATGCTTATCAACTATAATTTTGCTATTTGTTACCGGATTTAATTTGTAGTTTATAATGTGGTTTGTTAGCAGATTTTCCTCAAAACTAGATTAAAGGTTGTTGTTTTTTTCAAAACTCTTAACAAACTATCTTACTTATTTTTAATTTTTTGTGCTTTTTATTAAAAATCTATAAATGCTGCTTTTTATTAAATAAATTGTAAATTTAAAAATCTTAACAAACTGTCTTAATTTTTTATCACAATTTCATATAAATATTTTATTAGATTTGGTAGTTCCATTTGTGATATTTATATTAAAAAACTGACTTTGTGGGTTCAATTAGATAAATCATTGTTGTTATAATTGAAATAAATGTTTGATTCAACAAATAAAGTTGTTAGGACTAGACTATTTAGATTTGGATTTTTTATTTTGCCGTATTTGAATTTTTAGAACAGATTTTAGATTTCGTAATCATATTTTGTTATTCTTAAACCTAACTTAAAACGAAATATTAATTATATATACACATTTGATTGCTACCATTACCATATCATAACAAATCTTATATTTCTTTTACATTTTTTATTTTGAAATAATAATATCTTTTTATATTATTCAATTTTACGTATATGTATTTAAATATTTAATAAGCCATTTTTAATGAAAGATATTTATAATTATATTTAGCAATAACTTTTATACTAGAGATATTAATATTTTTTTATTTTGTGTATTTAGATTAAGGTTAAATTATTTTAAATTTTTTTGGATTGTTTTGATCGCATCCTTATTATAATTGATTGTATATATTTTGATACAATTTTGTAAAACGTTAACAAAAAATACTTATACTTTCATAAAATATTTATTGATGAGCCATTATTTGATTTTTTAACAAGTTGATGTGAATTACATTGCTTTTAACTCATTTTTTAAGTTGACAAACAATTTTTTATGTTTTATTTAAGAACTATATATTTCCAAAATTTCAAACGTCATGTGCTTCAATCAAATATTTCATAAATATAATAATATAAAACATTTAAAAAAACCCGAAGATATCAGATTTGTTTTTCAATTTTATTTACTTACGGCATAACTATCTATAAACTTCACTTCGTTTTTAAGTTAGCTATTTGTGGTTAATTTTTTTTTTATGTATTTTAAAATTAACTAATTTTATACCCAAAATCTCACCAAATCTCCATGAGTAAACAGATAAAAAATTAACTTATTTTTATAACAATATCCTTTAACAATCTATTTGCGTAAGTTAATTTTTTCGTACAACAACTTATTGAGAGTTCATTCAAAAGATTATTGAATATATATGACTTCGGTAATTTATTGTCCAAAAGATTTGTAAATCTGACGTTTTTTTATATAGCCTAAGGGAGTAAAGATAGATGATAAGGATTCATATTTAAAAATTAAAATTATAAATTATGTTAAATATATATGTAATAGAATTTCAATTAAAAATTCTATAGAATTTGTCTCAAGTTGGATTATTATCAGAACAACCGCATCTTTTTATCAAAATCGTTGAATTATTTGTTTAACCAGCTTAGATTTTATACATCTCTCCTTGTGCTGTTGTAGGTGGGTAACGGCACTCCATTCATATTATATAATTATTTAATAAAGTATATTAAAATATATAATATAAATGAATTAGTGGGATCCGTTGAGCTTGAATTCACGTTGTGGTCGGGTCCGAATCGAGTTCGGGTCTTTCTGATTCAGGTCCTTCTTGACCTAGTGAATTTCGAATCGGGTCTCAATCCAAAAAAATTCTGATCGGATCGGATTTTCAGATCGATCAATTTAAGACATGTCTAATATTTATTATATATTTAATAAAAAATAATAATTTAATCCCGTGCTTGACACGGGCATTGAACTAGTTATTTATAAGAAGGATTTGCAAAAACTACCAGAATTCAGTGGGCCGTTTGCATAAATATCAGATTTTAGAAAGTATTGCAAATATGCCATAAAGCTGCAACACTTTTGAAAACAAAAAAGGTAAAATAAAATCTGAATAAACCTTTATCAAAATAAGTAAAAGTGCTTAAGATGCAGTTAAGTGTAAAACGGTTATATGAGTAAGCCTAATTATATACCTGTTCAACCGGTAGCACTTCTCATCTTCCCCAATTAATGTTCTCCGCTGAAGAACCTTTTTTCCTTTCATCCCTGAACTCCTGAAGCGTATTCCTCACAGCAAATCCTAAATCCCCAAAGGCGAGAAGCCCTTTGTTCAGCCCTTTGTTAAGCCCTTTTTGAAGCCCTTTCTGAAGTCCTAGATCGACAATGGTGAGGACCAGAGGTTTGCAGTCTGCGAAAGCCAGAGTAAAGAAGCAGAAGCCGAATGGTTCTACAAAGTCGAAGAGAAGGGTTGAGGAGAGCGCGAATGCGAAGGCGGCTCCAGTGGCGAGTGGCCGAAAGAAGAGAGCCTACAGTTCGTCAGAGGAAGAAGAATCACCAAGTCTAGTCGTTTCGATGCAGAAGAAGAAACCGAGAATGGCTGAAGAACCAAAAGCCAAGAGGTTGAGGAAGGAGCCATCGAAAATGGTTGGCGGGGTTAGTGATCTTCTCAAACTCTTAATTTTCTGGAAAAAAAAAACAAAATTTTGTCTGAATGTGATGCATGCTAAAATTAAGCTTATGTGAAAATGAGAGCATGATTTGCTCTGTGATAAACAGAGCACGGAGAGATGTGCAAAATTTATAGTAGCCTAAACTGTTACATCCATATGGCCTGACAAACGAAATTATATTCTGACGAAACGAATTATCTTATCTGACAAAGTAAGTTTTAGGGTTTATGTGAATATGAATGTCATGTATTTGTTCTGTGGTTAGAATGTTAGACTTATCCTCAACAACTTCCATTTGTTGATACAAAAGTGTAAGTTATACTCTAGGGTAAAGACTTATCCTCAACAACTTCCATTTGTCCTGGCAAACCGCAATGTAATCTGATAATTTATTTTGTATCCTGAAAACATATATCTTTACCTGACAAAGTAAGATAGTGCCTCTCTTTTATGTGAATATGAAAGTCATTCTTACCTGTCATGTATATGTGAATGTCATTCATTACAGATAAGTTACAAGTGGCATTCTGAGGAGTTGTTTTTTGGTCGGATAAATCAGAACTCAAGGCTTCAGTATCTTTCTTGTATCGAGAACACGCTAACTCGAACAGACTGGCAGACAGTTATGCAGGGGCCCTTTGGCCCAATAATCAAAATAATGAAAAACATGAAACTGTCTGCACAACTGATTCACCATGTCTTGTTTAGGCAACTGGACACAAAAAATCAGTTTGAGACATGGTATGATCTTGGTGGACAACCATGTAGGTTTTCAATAGAGGAGTTTAGGCTAATAACAGGACTGAATTATGGGATGCCCGATGAGGAGGACAGTATGCAGGATAAGAATGCAGTGTTTGAATTATTTGGTGTGAGGAGTATTACTATTGCTAACCTTTTAACCAAGTTCTTATCCTATCGGGAAGACAATGTATATAAGCTGAAGATGGTCTTGTTGTTAATTCTTGAGGGTGTTGTACTTGGGGGTGATAAGAAGAGGAAGGTCAGACCCTTACATGTGAAATTGATCCAAGACTTAGATCGTTTCAATAATTTCCCATGGGGTAGGAGTGCACATCTTGATCTCCATCAAAGTCTGACTTCTGCTTTGGACACAAGAATGGAGTCAGTTCAGGCTGCACTTGCAGTTTTAGACAATGCCAGAGCAGGATACACCATACGGGGTTTCCCGATGGTGTTTCAGGTAATGTGTTAGTAGTTGAGTATGTAAAACTGAGAAAGGTTAATGCCTCTGTTCATAATTGTGGATTAATTCCAATTCTGTTTGTTTCAGATATAGTTGTATGAGGCAGTGCCCCATATTGGCAGAACATTTGCCCAAAAGCTGAATAAAGATGTGCAGCCCCGAGGTGTGAGGTGGCTTAAATCTAGTAGGCCAAGCTTGGATGCGATTTCTGCTGCCCTAAAGGGGAATTTCCCTGCTAAACAGATCCTTGTTGAGGAGGACGGAGAGGACTTGGGAGAAAGCTGTTATTTCCCGGAGGAGAAAGGACACAAATCCTTGGATGAGATTGTTAAGCACTTGAAGCCCATAAGGAAAAATGCTGGTAAAAAGGCCAAGGGAGTTGATAAGGGAGGGCAAGCTGGAAACATTGAGGGTTTCGACCCAAGGCAATTTATGTGTTGTTTGAATGAATTGCATGAAATGATGCATGCTCTAAGGGAGGAATTTATTGAGTTAAACAAGTTCATAAGAGGCAAAGCTCCTAGAACAGGGGCATCTTCATCCAGTGATCAAGACATCAGTACACAACAGGAGCTCTCTGGGGAGGTTAACAGTGATAATGAACCCAACATCACCCAACACCAGCAGAGCATGAGGGAGGCAAAGACGGAGTCTGAAGCAAATGATGAAGAGGAAAAGATGGAGTCTGAAGATGACGAAGACAATGAGTCCAAAGAGGGAGAGTCCGAAGAGACTGAGACTGATGAGGTATGTATGCCCAAAACTTTCAGTTAGTATATGTACAGTTCAGTCCAGATGTACATATTTCAGTCCAGATGTACATATTTCAGTCCATTTTTGCACATTTCAGACCATATATCATCGTTTCAGTAAACAGTTTAGTTCATATATGTATTCAGTCCATATATGCACATTTCAGTCAATTTGAGCACAATTCCAAAAATATTTGCTTATTTCAGACCTTATATCATCGTTTCAGGAGACAATGGATTGAGAGAAAAATACTGGTGAAATAGTTGTGTATGATGCAGTTAATGTAGGTTGTCAGAAAGAGGCGGGTGAAGATGTCGCAATAGTAGATGAGGAAGAAGAGCAAGGGGATGCAACAGATCCACTGTCAGTTCTTGTCCAAACTTGTACAATACTACATGCAGATGAGAAGTTGATTAATGAGGCAACACCGCAAGATGTGGAGGGACTCATCAAGGAGTTGGGTAATGACGAGTTGGTTAATGATGGGACTGTGGTGGCAACAAAAGCAGTGTCTAATGAGGGTGTGCATGACGGAGTTGTGGAGGAACTAAAGGAAGTTGTTGTGAAGGGAGGAAGCAAGGTTGATGACGGAGGTGTGGATGTTGAGGAGGTAGCAAAGGGAGCTGATGTGGAGGGAAGGACCAAGGTTGATGACCAAGTTGTGGAGGAACCGAAGGGAGATATAGAGGGACTAAACCCGGTTGATGAAGGAGTTATGGAGGAATCAATGGGAGATGTTGTGGGGGGAGGGACCAAGGTTGATGAGCTAGGTGTTGAGGCGAGGACTGAAATACAAGGTGAGAAGGTATCACAGGCTGATTTTGATGACGTGGGGGGTGATGAAGACCAAGGAGTCCAAAGTGCCGAGGAAGGGCAGACCAAGGAAGGGTAGCCAAGTTCTGAACAAGACATATCCAAGTCGCACTCGCAAGCTTGTTGCCAAGGCAAAATCACCCTACCGCAATATGGATGAGCAGAAATTGGCAAAAAAGATTACCAAAAATAGCAAGGTGGAAGGGATGACAGAGCTGGTAAAGTGGATGCAGAGTGAGAGGTTAGTGACTTAACCATTATACTCAACTTAATAAGGAATTGATGAATTGAATGTCAAAATCTTATCTGGCCTGACTGTTAGAATTATGACCTGAAATTGCTACTTTGTGGACTGACTAACTTGTATATAGCCTGTATATGTACTAATACATATATTGCCTTGCATAATATTCAAATGAATATGTACCATCATGCAGTATTGAACCCTGAACTGGACCGGGTGGGCAATCATTGGACAATGAGTTCTTTGAGAGATTGTTTGCCCCAAAGATCTGGTTGCGTGGTGAGGTAATATTCCAATGCATTCTTTCAAAATAGTATGCATGTGTAAAATAGTTTCCAGTGGATACATTAACATTGTTGCACCATTATAGCATCTGGCACAAATGATGGTCCTCTATCGTCAAAGGATTTTAGAGGATCCACAGCGGTTTTCGAAGGTGGTTGTGCTTGACCCATTTTGGCAAAACTATGTCAAAGGTGAATTCGATCGCTTCCAGAATAATACCCCACTTGTTGGTAAGGATGAACTGATACTGTACATGATGGGTTCATGTCCGCAAGATTATGGCAAGAGATGGGATGATGCGGAACGCATATATGCGTGCTTCAACATCCCAGAGTACCACTGGTTTGCCTTAGAAATTGATCTATGCGACTGGTGTGTGACGGTTTATGACTGCAATGTGGACCTGCACTCAGACAAGGATATTTTCGATATGATCCGCCCCATCGTTGAGACTGTTCCAAGATATGTCAAGATGTACGAGCCACTGGCAAAGAGATGTGAACCGTTCTTGGACAATCCAATGTCGGTGTCCCGTCGTGATAACCTTAAGCAGAACAAGCGCGAGTAAGTATACATGTATTTATGCAATGATAAATCCTTATCAAACTGCAATTGATATACATTCTAACGTGTTTTGTACATATTGCAGAGGAGATTGTGGGGTCTACACCTTGAAGTACATTGAGTTATTGATTCTCGGCATGTCAAACTTGGATCTTGCGTCGGACAAATTCATAGATGCACATAGAAGTCAAATGGCTCATAGTATTTTTAGATGTTGTTAGGATGGTCTTTAAAGACTTTTGATGTAATGTGGTAATTGTATTGTGTTGTTGGAAAACATTCGGCTAGGAACATGCTTGTGATGGTGTTTATGTCAGACAAGATACTGTTTTCAGCATGTTTACATGCTTGTGATGGTGTTTATGTCAGACAAGATATTGGTTTTACAAGCAGGCACCCCGGTTTGTCAGGTGAATTTCATTTAAAATGGTAGGGTTAGTTTTCGAATAAAACCAAAGCTTTGAAAAAATGTGACTTAAGTCAGGTCAGATTACGGATTTACAGTAAATATTCACATTTGTCAGGTTGTTTTGATATATCTTTTTCAAATTCATCCTTTCCAATGAGTCATGTCATCGTACAAACATCAACCTAAATTGTCAAAGACGCTAGAAAAAAACTCCCACATTGAAACCTAATATTTCCTAAATTTAAAGGGTTTTTAAATTGAAAAATAGCCTTTAAAAAGAGGGGGGGGGGGGGTAAAGTACATATTAACCTAAATTTGTGCTACATTTCAACGGTTATGAAATCGGAAAAAAATGGTACAAAAACGGTTAAAAACGGTTTAAAAACCGTGTAAAATGGCGGGGTTAGTTCTGGAATAAACCAAAGGTTTTTTCTAATTGTTACATACGTCAGGCCAGATTACGGCTTTACAGTAAATATTCACATTTGTCAGGTTATTTTGATATATCTTTTTCAAATTCATCCTTTCCAATGAGTCCTGTCATCGTACAAACATCACGATTGTCTTTGAAAAAACTCCCACATTGACACATAATATTTTCTACATTTAAAGGGTTTTTAAATCGAAAAATAGCCTTTAAAACGAGGGGGGGAAAGTACACAAAAATAGTTAAAAACGGTTTAAACCGTTTTTTACCGCGGGGTTAGTTCTTGAGACCAAAGCTTTTTTTCTAATAGTTACTTACGTCAGTCCATAATAAAAATTTACAGTACATATTTAGCTTTGTCAGGTTATTTTGTAGAATTTTTATTCAAAGTCATCCAATGACTTATGGCGGATCTGGAAGAAACATCACAATGGTAAATAACCGTAGGAAAATACAACGTTTGTAAAAGGTTTTGAAACCGAAGCTTTGGCAATAAGCTAGTTAAAAGATGGGGTTAACAAGTTTTTGAATCAAACCAAAGCTTTGGCAATAAGCTTTGTCAGGTGACCTTACTTCCTTACAGTAAGTGATGTACTTTGTCAGGTCATGATGAATAAATCCTATTCAAAGTCATCATTTTCAATGCATATCCGATTTGACCCCTCTTAAATTTCAATTAAGTATCCTGTATTCCCTCAACTACCCGTCATTAACTCCATTATCCACTCATCCTTGTGTATAAATAGCATTCTTGCCTTGTCCCAACCCCTCACATTTCCTCTCTCAAACTCCTCGCACTCCTCTCAAACTCCTCGCATTCCTCTCTCATTTCCAAAAAAATCTATTGCAACATGGCCGAGTCATTCAAGAAAGTTTTCCTGTAAGTGTACTGGGATGGCCAACTATCGCCATCCAGCGGGGTGATGGCCCTCTTGACTACGCACGAGTATACTGGCGGGAGCACCAAACTCCTGAAAGTGCCAGCGATCAAAATGAATATCTGGTACCTACATGGTCTGATAAGCCTCCTCTCTCCCGGTTCAAAATCCTTATATTTTGAACAGGTCCCAGCATCGGGGCAGCGGTTCCTTCAACCGCTGCAGACCGACGACGACGACTATGCAGACCTTGCCCGCCTCGGCGAGAGGGTCGCCGGAGTCAAGGTCTATGTGGTGCGGGACGATCCAGATGTTTCTCTGCCCCAGTGATGATGGCCGTGGTGATGGCCGTGGGGATGTTTTTTAATGATGCTGCTTTGTTTTTTATGCTGTTTGTTATGGTTGTTTACTTATGTAATGCTAGCGACTGATAATAATATAGATCCTTTGCCCTTATTCTCGCATTTACTACTTTTGACTATTTTCATTTCAGGACAAAACTTATCATGTTCATACTAAATGTACTAATGTTCAGGGCAAAAAGATTAATACTTTAGAGCAATAACATCGAATATGTGTACATGAAAATTTAGGACAACTGAAACTTATTCAGGAGAATCCGCGTCATATGTCAGAGTACTAACAACATGTAGTAATTGTATTTGAAATTGTGATGACAATTTCAAGGATGTTTTCAAGCAAATTGGTGCTTAAGTCAGGAAATATTCATGTTTTACCTGCAGAAAACCCTCATTGTATAAACAAGGAACCAAAATACATTGTATTGCTAAACATACGGTTATGAGTAGTTATCATAATTTAACCAACAAGGTTACAAATTGGACAACGAAGACAACAAGTAACAACACAAGTACCACCACACCAAGTACGACTTTCAGAACGAAATTTTCTGTTTTGATATTCATAATGTCATTCATTGAAGTCGATTGATGCGGGTAAATATTTGGCCGAGAGGTTGTCCCGTGATCTTCAACAACTCTTACGCTTTGAATGGACTCATTGGCTCTAAAATTGTAAGCTTGACCATCCACCCATTTGAAGTATTTGCAATCGTGCCCTGCCTAAGGTTTAATACAAAATTAAACCAATCAACTAATTTACGACTATATAAAATCCCAATTGAAAAGCATATTTCGCACGAAATTTCACATTCAATAATACCTTCCATAATGGACACCCATAGAACTGTTTTCCCGAATTTTGAGTGTGTTTGCAAGTTTGTATTGTTGTAGGGAGGCCATGGAAACATTTTTGAGTTGATGATTCACCAACTTCGTGCCCTCTCCTCCATGAATTTGAATTGGCAGATTATCTTCCTTGTGTCCAGCCGTTTGTCATCGTAAAATTTCGGCCAAATTTTCGAAGACGGTGTTCCTCTTTCTACTCTGCGTTGTTCTTTGTTTTTTCTTCGGTGCAAATTTTCGAATTTGAATTGGCAGTTGTTCTTCCTTGTGTCCAGCTTCGTGCCCTCTCCAGAAGATGATCTTCCTTGTGTCCGTACTTGTTTTTTGTTGTTTGTATTAAAGAAAGAGAAATGAAATGAAAGTTCAATGCTGATGTGATGTCTGTCAGGTCAACATCTTTTTCTTATAGAAGGATTTCAGTCAAAAAATTTCAAATTGTTGAAACCGTATACAAATACTTAAAAAACTGTGTAAAAGCTTCCACCTTAACCAAAAGAGTATTTAATGGGTTTTTAAAATCTTGACCTGACGTCATCCTTATCTTGTGTAATGAGATTAGTTTTTGTAAAATCTTGACCTGACGTCATCCTTATCCTTTCCAATTAAGTCTTCTAGGGTAAGTTTTCAGGTTATCACTTAATTATGTATTTCCAATGAGTTTTTTTAAAAGGTAAAATAATATAATGAGATTAGTTTTTGTTATTTAAACAAATTAACGGGGCCAATTTTATTTAATATATTTGATTATCAATAAAAATAATCAAAAATTTTCAATGAAAATAATTAGTATTATTGAATAAAAATAATTAATAGTATTCAATTATATAATGAGATTAGTTTTTCCCAGGCTCTGTAGCAAGGTTCTTAAAAAAACTTCGATGCTCTCACTTGCTTCTCTACATACTCAAAATTTGGCCTGACAACGTAGTTATAAGCCTTACAAACAACCATATGTCGACTGACGATTAATGCTTGTTTTGTTTCTGACATATGTAGTTTTTCAGGGCTTATTGTTTGTCTAACTCGCGCGTCAGGTCATATTGAAGTCGGATAAATAACAACATAGATAGTTTTTACCTTTTCGAGTTTCTCAGGCATTATAAACATTTTTACAGTACGTATTCAGGTTTGTCAAGTAACATTGAAATAAGTGAGTTCGTTTCAAATTTGTATCCGATTTCACCCCTCTTAATTTTCCCTAAAACACCCATACTTGCCCAAATCTTTTCTACCAAGTCTCTTCAAATACTCACCGGTCCATTACCAAAGTTCTCTACCAAGGATCTCAAAACACTCCCACGCTGTCTACCAAGGTGCTTCAAAAACTCCCACGTTCTTTTGTTAACTCAAATACTCCCACTTTCCCAAATATCCCACCCCCACGTTCTTCAAATACTCCCTCTCTATACTCTAAATTCATGGCGGGAGAACATCACTTTGTCACTGGGACATACTTTGAAGTAAATGAACTGCTTCAATCTGCCCGGGAAGTGAAGGATCATGTTGGAGGCCGGAAGATGACCGAGGCCGATTTTCAGGAGTACAATCGCAACATTGTGGCCAGAGATTTGGAGTTGGTAAGTTTAGTTAAGGATTTGCGCCGCCTGAGGCAGGAGCTTGCTGCTGTAAGTTCGGAAGGGGCTCAGACCGAAGAAGAAAAGGCCCAGATCAAGCTCAAGCTTAGACTGGTAAGGCTTTTATTGTATATTTTCTTCCTATGTGCAAGGGACGTGCCTAAGATGCTTAATTTTTGTTTTTGCAGATTGAATGGGACACCACCTTCACTGAGCTCAACATAAAAAGGGTGTTGGACCATGCTCAGTCGCTGGAGGGAAAGCTGAAGTCCCGATATCTATCTTGATGGGATAATGTTTTCATAACACGGTAGTTTCTGAGTATGTGTGGATAAGTGTTTTTAATGTATGAACTTTGCAATGCTAGTTTTTTTGTTCTTTTGTGTGTGGGAATGCCATGCCAAGGGCACGTTTTTTGTAAAGTTGAACAACGTAATATAATGATTGTGTTTATAAGGTTTATACCATGTTGGAGTTTTACAAGACGTATTGTGAATTTACAGGTCGTGTTTATGTATTAGGTTTGTCAGTACAACTTTGTCAGTACAACTTCGCACTTGATTCTAGGGTTCTTATTAATAATTTATAGACTTCGCAACTGAAATGGTTTCGCACATGTTTGTCAGACCATGTTAGAGTTTTACAGGACGTATTGTGGCTTTACAGGTCGTGTGTATGTATTAGGTTTTCCTTTGTCAGACCATGTTAGAGTTTTACAGGACGTATTGTGGCTTTATAGGTCATTTTTATGTACTAGGTTTTCCTCGAGCAAATGAGTATGTCAGGACATATACGTTGTTTTACAGGGTGTTATAGAGTCTTATGGTTTCTCCTTGTGAGGAGTTTAACACTGACTGATGCTGAGAAGTAATCAACTCTTAAGCAAAGATGATGACAGGACAAAATGCAACGTTTGCAGAGAACCTGAGAACTTTGTCAGTACAACTTCGCACCTGATTCTAGGGTTGCTGAAGGTTCAAGATGACAAGTAAATCTTAAGCAAAAGCTGTAATTTATCTAGTTTGTATATCATCCAAAAGGGAGCCCCCACAAAAAAGAGGTGTGGTTTACGACTATATAGACTTAAACCATACATCTTTTCACTGAAACACCCAACAACAACATTTACTAGCATAAACACCCAAAAACACCAACATGGTGACAATTCTAAACAACCTTAAACTAACCCATTCTCTTCCTATAATCCTTCATCAGTCCTTCTCCTCCTACAGTACTGCTTGTTGTGGCCTTGGTTGCCGCAATATGAACACCGCCTCTTCCTAGTATAGTTCCCCTCTCACATCGCCCTGTATCGGTTAATTCGTGGCCTTCCAGGAGGACGTTTTACATTTGGTGGACAGCATGGAATGGATGACACGGCTTCAGGAATTGACCATCGGCCTGTGGGAGGAACAAGATGCACAGTTTCCTTGTACACTTCTCTCACGCACTCGTTCTTGAACATGGGATGGACGAGATCAGTGAGTCGTACTCCCCTATCACTTGCAACCGTATGGCATGAGCACAAGGAACTTTATCAATCTGGAACATGTTACAATCACATGTACGAGCATTAAGGTTCACCGAGTATCTACAAGTTCCTACCATGACCTCCGCTTCAAACTGGCTTAGTCTTCGAACACCCATCTTTGCTGCCCTTATATAGTTCACCTCTACCAGTGTGTACACAGAGGGTGACAAGTATTGGTCCCAGTTTGAGGCCGCTTCCCTTCTTTGACAAAACCATTTAGAAATGGTCTCAACAATCGCATCAAACAGAGCAAGAATAGGCCACTGACGCTGTGTTTTCCACAAGTCATTAAGGCACTCGGCGTTGTTGCTTGTCATGATGTTAAACCTGTTCCCATGAAAATGCGCTCTCGCCCAGTTTTCAACTCCAGCTTCTTTTAGATATTGACCAATCTTTGGAGATTCAGCTGTTATTTGAGCAAACTGATGATTGAACTCAGCTACTGTGTAAGCATGAGCAGCTTTTTTGAATATGCCGAAGAGGTCTTGCCTACCAAACTTCCTCTTGAAGTTTTGGTATATGTGATATATGCAATATCCATGCTTGGCAAAACGATAGCTATTTCTCAGACCCTTCCCAATGCTAAGATGACGATCAGACACGAAATACAACTCGGGATGATCAGGAACAACAAGCCTCAATTCACTGAAGAAAAATGACCATGCATCATCGTTCTCACTATTAACAACGGCAACAACAAGTGGATATATTTGGCCATTTCCATCTTGTGCCGTTGCCAAAAGAAGTATCCCCTTGAACTTGGCTGTGAGGTGAGTGCCATCAACTAATATTACCTACACACGCAGAACTATTTTCTCAGATGTTGCCCTGACAAGAGAGTTATAAGCTTTGAAACTACGTTATATAGCCTGACAAATGATGCTTGTTCTGTTTGTCACATATGCAGTCATATAGTAGATTTACCTGACAAAATGACTATATTTCCTGACGTAACAACATTACGACTGAATACTGACCTTTTTCAGATGTGGCGCTGCCCTTATCCATGGACCTAAAGTCCAGAAGACGTACTTGAAGCGTTGATCAGCATCTCTGACTATTCTCGTGTATGTTCTCGGACTACATTTCTATAACATGTGCATGTAAGAGTACATTGCCTTGTAGCTATCCTCAGCTGTACCATGTGCCATGTCCTGGGCGAAGACCCGCGCTCGATTGGCTTTGTAGTAGCTTGTCCTTATCCCATGCTGTAACATGAAATCCTGAATTTCTGAAGCAAGTAGGCATTTACGGCCGTTTAAAAACATGAGATGTAACGAAGTGAATCTATAGATGCATTCATATTGGCCTTTGATCACAAAAACTGTTCAAATGCAAGAAAAACATACTTGTGAAGTACTTTATCGGCAATCAGCCGAGAAGTTGCTCCTTTGTGATGATTGTGGTTTACTCTCATGCCACATGTATGATCCGCAACATATTGTCGCACCATAAACAATGACGTTTTTCGATACAATGAGCCACGGCACAAAAAGGTGCATTTGTCGTCAACGCACTCAACATCATAATTGGACTTATCGGACCTCTTCACACGCATCTCATAGAAGTTTTCCATTGTCAGGGAGAAGAGTGCATCTTTGAACTCTTCCTTAGAATTGAAGAGCTGACCAACCTTCATTGTTGGATATGAGGACTTGTTTTCACTTGTTTCCTCATCTTCAACTAACATTTCCATCTCCGCTGGATAGTACCTCTTTTCAATCTCTCTAAGCATGTCTTCATCAACATCAATCTCTTCTTCTTTATCCGCCTCTATTTGCTCCTCGTTATGTGTTCCCTCAATGCCATTTATTTCTTCCCACACATCATCTAGACCAACAATATTCACATCATCACCTGAAGCATACCCTAACCCTTCCACACCATCAACACGATCATCATCACCTGATTGATAATAGCCCTCATAGTCAAAGCCATCTTCTATTTCATCCTCCAAAGAATCTCCACTGTTGGCATAATCAGTCATTTTCTCCTTCCCTTTGTCTCTTGATGTAGCAGCTTCAATGTCCTCATCATCGCTACTCAATGATATAATGTCTTCCACTATCAGGGGACAATTTCTCTTGTCTTTCCCCCTCACTTCATCCCTTTTTAATCTCTTTAACTCTGTTTCGTTGTCAGCTTCAATAATTTCATCAATCGACCTGACATCTGTGTGAGGTGCTCTGTCTTGTTTAAAAATTGACCTGAAAAAGTCTTTATTATCTTGGCTCTGGCTCTGAGTTGGTGGTGGAGCTGTTGAAGGAAGAGTACGATGTTCAGCCCTTTCACTTCGAATCTCTTCCTTTTTTAAAAGGTTGGTGTACAACTCAATATTCCACTCTGATGAATTTTCTCCACATTTGTTCAAGAACTTGAACGCACCAAGATCGTCGTCATCATTTATAAAGATGGGTGGAATTTCTGGTTTATTTTCATAAGCGTATTGCACAATCAATTTTTCTTCATCAAATGGATTCTTCTCAGTCCATTTGTTGCGCATTGTAGCCAAGTCCATGTCAGGGGAAAGCAACATGGCTTTCACTGTTCTATCACCCTCATACAACCACCTTTTCCCTTGTTGTTTCCATTCTCCACCACTGATGAACGTCACATACACTAGTTTCGTACCTACAAATAAAGAAGGTTTTTGAACTTCACGTATACAGAGGGGGGAAATCGATTGTTTTTCAGGAGAGTTTACTTACCCATTCAAGTTGTATTTGCATGTGTCAGGTGTTAAATATCAGGTGGGAAATATCTCACGTGTAATAAGTGGTCAGGCTGCTTGAAGTTCTCCAGGAATATTCAGGGATATTTTCAGGGGAGCTTAGTTGGAGGGATTAAAGGTTGACGGAGGCCAGATTTTTGGAGGGAAACTTGTCCGCCAGTTTTAATGTGTGGAAATTTAGTCACAGTTCAAGCACCTTGGTTGATGTGATGTCTCTGTCACCGGCGGCTTCAATCTCATTAAGGAGAGATTAACCCTTCTTTTATATTTTTTTGAGATAATATTAGCCAGCTTTTACCCATTTTCTATTTAAAAGAAAAGATAAATTACACACTCAACAATAGCAATAATACCAGAAATCGTACAGAATTCTGATACTTTTGCAATACTTTTAAAAATCTTGGATTTCTGCAAGTTGCTTTAGCAAATCCGGTATATTTGCTAATGCGCCTATTTATAAACCACTAAACAAACTCTTTAAAATGACACAACCCGACCTTGCGGATTTCACCTCGATCTTGTTGACTGGTGATGCGTGGAAAGGTGTGTGATACAACGCGTTACACATAAAAATCAACAAAGATAGTAGATTAGAAAGTTAAGTCAAAAAGGTAATGCATCAATAATCTAATAATCTACTTCTCATTATAAAAGAATATGCCTAGCTACTAACTACAACTTGTATTGTGACCTCTTCTCTTTAAGTAGTGCTAAGTCAATTGTTGTAGACTTAAAGCGCCCTTTTCACACCTTCACAATCTTTTTAGGCGTGTCATTCGGGGCAATTTAGCCCATAATCAGTTTGTGCAATTTGATTACGGTGCATGGGTGATATAAATGTACGATAAAGTCGGTGACCAATCGACTGGGGTCATCTTTTTTTTTTGAGAAAAACAATCACTATATTAATAGAAATTAGGAAACATTATATTTGCCAAACAAGAAGGCAATTGAGAGACATGAGAAAAGAGAATAAGGGCCTTTAAAGGCAAAGAAATATCAAAATGAGCACAAGAGTTATCTTTTACATTAGAGGACCTAGGAACAAAGGAGAAAGAATAAAAAGAAAAGGAGGAAGAAATATCAACAATAAGCTTAATGAACAAAGAGGTAGAAGTCCTAGATAATATACTTGAAGAGCATCCCTTAGCCACAGTCAAAGAGTCCGTGAAAGCCTGGATATTAAGTGCACCAGACTGCAGAGAGGAGGACAGTCCCCAAAGCAAGGCCTTGGCTTCTAAGAGATCAATAGAAGAGTTGGGTTTTGAACGCTTACTCCCCAACAGAACTAAAGATCCATCAGCATCCAAGAGCACAAAACCTAAGCCAGCAGAACCAGAAGAAGACAAGCTTGCATCACAAAATAACTGACAACATCGAGGATGAGTAACTGGAACAGAATTCATCACAACATTGACAGGATCAGTTGCATTGAAACAAAGCAAGCGAGGAGAACATACCAATGTCTGAGAAAATTGTTGGTGCACAAACTGAAGTAACTGAGCATTACTCATAACCAGTTCAGAGAAAACTCGAGCATTCTTGTTAATCCATAAACTCCATATAGCAATACACCAGAGCTCCAACAAGCTATGAGATAAGACAGTGTGGATGGAGCACCACCATTCCCAAAGAGAGCCAGGGTTGAATGACAAAATAGGAAGGATGATGTGACCCAGCCCTCCATGTCAGCTACAGAGGAGGAAGACGCCATGAGACTTCCGCCTACATGTCCTATCACGTGCGCCAGAGCGAAGAGTGTCCAAGCAGCGACACAATCCTTGGTGACCAGACTTGTAGCCAGCCACGGCCAGATCACTATAGCGTCCGAGCTTCTGTGTCTCGTCAGCTTAGCCGTGACTGACTCCTCTACAGCTACATCCATTCCGAGCTAGATTTAGGAGACTTTCTATTTCTAGTTTTTACTATTTCTAGACATTACTTCTTTAGTACTTTCTGTTTATAGTATTTCTATTTTTAGTAGCTGCTAGTTCTGGAGTGGATTCCATTTGTGTTAAATGGGCCGCCAGATTTAGTAACTAGAGAGTCTGGCCCATTAGGTCAACTCTCTAGTATAAGTAGGAATTCTTGTCTTCATTTCTAGTTACGTCGAAAAGGAGCTTTTGTTTACAGTCGAGCAATCTCCTGAAACTCGGGCCCTGACGTCAATAGTTAACGCGTTTCTAGTTGAATTATCCTGGCGCGTTAACTCGGTTACCCATCAATTATCCGCAACCAAACACAAACCCTAATTTCCTTACATCTCACGGCTGCCCCCATCTCCTCCATCCTAGTGCAGCCGCCGAACACCACCATTCACCAATCCTCCACCTCGCGCCACCATCCTGCCACCACCTCTGTCGTCGGAACCCTAGTGTCGCCGCCAGAAGTCTGCCGCCGCCCCTTTTCTTGCTTCCGCCGGTTCCAGTCATTGCAGAAGAGATTGTTGCGCCCTACTACGCGTTCATCGGATCCTTGACGACAACTTGTAGTCTTCCTTCGGGCAAGGTTACATCAATTGACATTAGAGCCTATGAATCGCGTAAGTCATTCCAAATCTTCTTTCAATCACTCCTTCACTTCCGTAAATCGATCCCTACATCAATTTTTTTTTTCTTGCAAATCTGAATCTGAAAAACACACACACACAAAATTCCCACCTGTCAGTCGCACCTTTCACACAATTTTCCTGCAAATTCTGGTGTTGTTGAGTTGTTGAAATTGTCTATTGTAGATCCGCTTGCATATAGGCTTAGATAGTTGCTTGCGACTTTGTTTGCCTTGTTTGTGCCAAAAATCTGCATCATCTCAATCTCTTTCTCTTCAAACTTGAATCACTGCACAACTGATTTTTTTCCTGAACTGAAATTTGTTATCCGTCACTTTGCTGTCCACTGATTTCTGGCTGTGCGCGTTTTTGCTGCTTGTTGCTTGCACCTTTCTGTCTTGTGTTCACGGCTGCTTATTGATTGTTGCTTGCAATAAGCAAGCAACCCTAGTCTTAAAAAAAAATAAAAGGGGGTTGTTCGTAGAATGCACAAAAAAAAACGAGACCACACAAGCCAAAATAAGACAAGTGCGTCTCTTCGCAATAAAAGAAGGGAGATCCCGGTCTTGAATCTGGCACCTTTAATTAAAAAAAAAACAATCGCGGCCACACAAGCCGAAATAAGGCAAGTGCGCCTCTTCACTGAGTGATTCATTTATCGTCTTCTTCATCTCTCACCGTCTAGGCTACATCTTGGTTGACTGTGTTGTGCTTACTTCTGTGTTTGTATCCTTGCGCATCTACCTTCGACATTTTCTTTGCTTAGCATAGCTTGATTTCGTTGGTTTGTTGTGTGACTTGCTTTAGCCAGCTCGTAACCGCCCACACGGCCAACCAGATTAGTTGCCTGAGTGATTGATTGTTGAGTTCGGTTCTGCTTACATGTTCATTGTTTCTTTTTTGCTGTTGTTGTTCGCTTTGATCCTGTTGTTTGCTACATTTTGCTGTCATGTACCATGTCAGAAGGTGATATACCCCGCGATACAGGCTCAGAGACTGCTGAACAGAAGATGCTACGCGAGTTGCTTGTTGTCAACAAAGTAAGGGATGCGCAGATAATCAAGCTTCTGCTTCAGAATGCAGAACTCTTAGCTCGACAGCAACCGTCTTCCATCGATCAGGGTCAGTTATAGGCCGATGAGTTGAGCGACCTAGCCCTGGAAAAGGCGAAGGGTAAATCTGTGATGCCTCCCTCCACATCGACTCCAGGCCAACTGAGATGCCTCGAGTCGTAGAAAGAAAGCACTGTAGTCCCGCAGCGTCGTCGACAACGGCAGTTTGCGCAGATAATGATCCAGGAGGAAGACCCTGCAGTTGCAGAGGCAGATGATGAGAGTTCACATGAGGAACATGATGACCATCAAGTTCATTCTAGTGGTCGACGTAGGTGAGGCCGTTCTCCTACTTTTCAGCCTCCTACAGGTCGACCACACCGTAGGCAATCAGGTTTGCATCTTCAGCAACCTCCACGTCAGCATCGGCAACGGAAGACTACTGCTTTGCCTTTTGATGTTGATGCATTTCAGGATCATCAGAGTGTACGCACGCCTATCTATTCTGATGAGGAGGATCAGTTTAATGAGTACGACCTTGAGGAGGATGAGGGTCAGTTAGGGTATGCTAATGGGTTTCACCTGCCCCTACATGATCCCCCTGAGTTACAGCAGCACCCTACCAGCTATGTCCCACCTCCTCGTCTGCCTCATAATCAGGCAGCGTATTGGAACGCTGTCCAGCCCGGCAACCGATAGCAGGCTCGCCAACATCAGTGCCCCGCTGCCGCACATCAGTGTCAGCGATAGCCTGCTCGCATCCCGCAACCGTATGCTATGCCTCCTCACGGTCAGTATGGAGCTCCTCCACCGCCTGCAGCTCGTCACTTTGAGCAATTTGAGGACCCTGCAGCTCCATTTCTTGACTGTAGAGCCTAACCACCTGTCCATCGCCGAGATATAAAGGTAAAGATCAAACCCTTCTTTGGCTTATATGACCCTTCTGTCTTCATTGAGTGGTTGCAGAACACAGAGCATGTACTATGACACTTGACTATCCCAGAGCATGAGAAGGTAGAGCTCATTACCTTACATTTTGAGGGCGCTGCTCAGACATGGTGGCATTGTCTTGAGCAGCAACATTACAGGATGGGTTGGCCACCCATTAGTGAGTGGTATCAGCTGGTGCATATCATGACTAGGAAGTATGTGCCTTCGATCTACAAGGAGCATATGAGGTCGGAAATTGCACGTGCTACTCAGGGTGCTGATTCGCCACAGGAGTTCTTCGCTCGCCTAGAGGACATGTACTTCAAGGCTGGCGTCAGTGTTGCTCCAGGGACTTTGAGGACACGGTTCATCATCGGGCTTAATCAGCCCATACAGGACAAGGTCGATGTGCTGCCAATCAAGGACCTCAACAATGTCGTCCATACTGCCCAGAAGTTCTATCTACAGCAGTTGCGTCTGAAGCAGCAACCAAGGCAGTCTGCGGCATCCTCCAGGTATGGTTCTAGACCCTTCAATCCGGGTTTTGGCACTAATTCTATTTCTACATCTAGTGTGCCTAGACAGGACCGTAGCAGCACAGGTACAGCGTCTACCACAGCGACGCATCGATCAGCCCCGTCTGCTCCTGCTCGCCTCCCACAGCCGCCGACTTCAGAGACCGCTCGTACTGACCGAGCTCGAGATCTGGAGTGCTTCAAGTGTGGGGGAAGAGGGCATTACAAGCGGGATTGCCCTAATGCCAAGAAGGTCCTCTTCTCCTCCCAGTCTGCAGGCTATGAAAGCTATGACGACGATGAAGATGACGTCGAGGCTAACCCTACAAGCGTCTATACAGCCGATACTGATGGCTGTGTGGTCGGTACTTCTGATCACCATGATGACCAGGCATACCACTTTGCCTTGGTTACTAGACGCGTGTTGAGCGTCAAGGAGGAAGACCTGACTGAGCAGAGGGAGAACTTGTTTCATGCTCGATGCAGACTTCAGGATGCGTCGCTGAGTGTGATCGTTGATGGGGGTTCTTGCTGCAACATCATCAATGAGAAGGTTGTGCGCCATTTCAACCTTCCGACTACACCACACCCCACTCCCTACGGCCTTCAATGGATTTCTGACAGTTCAGGTAACAAAGTTTCGCAACAGTGTCTTATTTCTTTTTCTATTGGTCCATATAGCATTATCTCTGGCCGAGTGAGTTTGTGATACACTCAGACCATGCTGCTCTGGCCTATATGAAGAGCCAGACGACCCTCAACCACAAGCATGCTAGGTGGGTCGAGTTCATGGAGACATTTCCGTACCTGATCATGCACAAGAAAGGTAAGGAGAATGTGGTAGCCGACGCACTTTCTCGCAGGTACGTGCTCATAACTCATCTCCAGTCTCGTTTACTTGGTTTTGCATTGCTCAAGGATGTGTATGCTGATGATGTCTTCTTTAAAGACATCTTTGAGCAATGTAAGACTAGCAGAGAGCATGACACGTATTTCCTGGATGACGGGTATCTGTACAAGGCCGGGAAACTCTGTATTCCTACGTCTTCTGTCAGGCACTTGTTGCTCCAGGAAGCACATGACAGCCGTGGCCATTTTGGGGTGTCTAAGACCCTTGCAGCACTTCGGGAGCACTTTTTCTGGCCAAAGATGGCCCAAAGTGTTACCAGGTATTGCAAGAGTTGTGTGACATGCCAAAAGGCTAAGGCCCGCTCGAGTCGACATGGCCTCTACACGCCCCTCCCGATTCCTGCAGCCCCGTGGGAAGATCTTTTGATGGATTTTATCACAAGGTTGCCTATGTCTCGGCGTGGTAGAGATTGCATTTTTGTGGTAGTCGACAGGTTCTCTAAGATGGCACACTTCATTGTCTGCAAGAACACCAACAATGCTACATACATCGCTGGATTGTTTTTTGAGCATGTGGTGCGCTTGCATGGTGTCCCTAAAACTATTGTTAGTGATAGAGATACCAAATTTGTGGGGACAGCTATGCACTAAGCTTCTATTTTCTACTAGCTATCACCCACAAACGGATGGTCAGACGGAGGTGACCAACCGTACCTTGGGAGCCCTCCTTCGGACGGTTCGCAAGGCTAACCCACGCCGGTGGGAGGACTTACTTGCTACGGTTGAGTTTTCCTATAACAGGTCCAGGCACTCTGCGACGAAGCTGACGCCTTTCGAGGTCGTGTATGGAAGGAACCCGCTCACGCCGCTGGACATGGTGCCCTACCCGCTGAAGGACCAGGAGAACATTGATGCTGGCAAGTTGGCTGAGCACATTCAGGAGCTGCACAGGAGGACACGCACACTTAGCACCATATGTTGAGCCTGAGTATGATGAGGGTGAAGCGGGGATGCTTCACACTCAAGTGGGGGAGGGTGATGTGACCCAGCCCTCCATGTCAGCTACAGAGGAGGAAGACGCCATGAGACTTCCGCCTACAGGTCCTATCACCTGCGCCAGAGCGAAGAGTGTCCAAGCAGCGACACAATCCTTGGTGACCAGACTTGTAGCCAGCCACGGCCAGATCACTATAGCGTCCGAGCTTCTGTGTCTCGTCAGCTTAGCCGTGACTGACTCCTCTACAGCTACATCCATTCCGAGCTAGATTTAGAAGACTTTCTATTTATAGTTTTTACTATTTCTAGACATTACTTCTTTATAATTTCTGTTTACAGTATTTCTATTTTTAGTAGTTGCTAGTTCTGGAGTGGATTCCATTTGTGTTAAATGGGCCGCCAGATTTAGTAACTAGAGAGTTTGGCCCATTAGGTCAACTCTCTAATATAAGTAGGAATTCTTGTCTTCATTTCTAGTTACGTCGAAATAGAGCTTTTGTTTACAGTCGAACAATCTCCTGAAACTCGGGCCCTGACGTCAACAGTTAACGCGTTTCTAGTTGAATTATCCTGGCACGTTAACTCGGTTACCCATCAATTATCCGCAACCAAACACAAACCCTAATTTCCATACACCTCACGGCTGCCCCCATCTCATCCATCCTAGTGCAGCCGCCGAACACCACCATTCACCAATCCTCCACCTCGCGCCACCATCCCGCCACCACCTTTGTCGTCGGAACCCTAGTGACACCGCCAGAAGTCCGCTGCCGCCCCTTTTCCTGCTTTCGTCGGTTCCAGTCATTGCAGAAGAGATTGTTGCGCCCTACTACGCGTTCATCAGATCCTTGATGACAACTTGTAGTCTTCCTTCGGGCAAGGTTACATCAAAGGAGCTCAGGTAGAAGAGACCATAGAGAATTTGCAGCAGAACAGGTTTTGAGAACATGAAGTTTAGTCTCATGTTTAGAAAAACAGAAAGTGCAAGTACTGGAATGTACCACTCTTCTCTTTGCCAAGTTTGACAGGCAAGGTATGAAGCCTTTAAGAGATCGCCACAGATAATTTTTTGCTTTTGGAAGAACATTCAGCGACCACACTTTTCTTCAGTTCGAGGCCATAACCATTGAGTCATCAGAGTTGGAGGGTTCACCATGTGTATGAGAATGTCTTAACATCTTATAGGCAGATTTGACCGTGAAGTTACCATCTTTTGAGTACTACCATGGTCTGAAGTCTATGGATGATGGAGAGACTGGATGGCGCTTTTCAATTTCAAAAGCATCAAGCTCCATAACTCGCAGGTGAATCTCATCTGCTTTCCAGTTAAAGGACTCTTTTAATAACCCAGATGGACTGAAAGAGACTTCTCTAGATATAACTTGGTTTGGAGCCAATGTGAAAATGCAATACATCTGAAGAAGGAAAATATCTGGCCTTAAGTAACTTACAGACAGTAGAATTTGGGTAGTTAAGCAATCTCCATACCTGTTTTGCAAGCAAAGCCAAATTGAAGTCCTCAAAATTCCTGAAACCCATCCCTCCAAGATCCTTAGAGATGCAAAGAGAAGACCACTTCGACCAATGAATCTTTTTGTGATCCTGAGAGCCCCACCAGAAGCTAGCAATAATAGAATCCAATTCCAAACACACAGAACGAGAAAGTTTATAGCAGCTCAAAATATAAGATGGAATAGCTTGAAGAGTGGACTTAATGAGCACCTCTCTTCCAGCTTGAGATAAACATGAAGCCTTCCATCCTTTTGCCTTCTTTCGAACCCTGTTCACAATCTGAGCAAAGATACCTTTTTTTTTACCTTGTTCAAAAATATGCAGCAACTGTTTGATGAGATTGCATTCCACAATGTGCGCTCGGGCAAAAATGATACAGTCATCTGCAAAAAGCAAATGAGAGATGATAGGAGCTGATCTAGCAATCTTAATGCCATGGATAAGTCTATTAGATTCATATTTGTGAAACAAACTAGAGAGCCCCTCCATGGTCAAAAGGAAAAGATAAGGGGACATAGGATCCCCTTGTCTAAGCCTTCTCTTTGGAAAAATTGTTGAAGTAGGAATGCCATTGAGAAGAGCAGAGAATGAGACAGATGAAACACACTTCATCACCAAATCAATCCAGTTTTGAACAAAACCCATCTTCTGCATGACAGCAATCAAGAAACTCCACTCGACTCTATCAAAAGCCTTTGACATATCAATTTTGATCGCCATATAACCTCTTCTCTCAGTCTTCTTATTCTTGAGGTAGTGAAAGATCTCTCTAGCAGCAATGGAATTATCAATGATAGATCTACCAGAGATAAAAGCACTCTGGGAATTACTAATAGTGCTTATAAGCAGGGGTTTGAACCTGTTGGCAATACATTTAGAGACAAGCTTATAAACCACATTACATAGACTAATTGGCCGAAGATCAGTCATCTTGGAAGGATTAGCTACCTTGGGAGCCAAAGTCAAGTAAGTGTGATTAAGCTGAGCAGGCAAATCTTCACCATTAAGGATTCGAAGGACAGCAGCAGTGACATTCTTACCAATCAAATCCCAATGTGTTTTAAAGAAAAGCACATGCAAACCATCTGGCCATGGAGACTTACAAGGAGGCATAGATTTAAGAGCAGACAAAACCTCAGTGGTTGTAAAGGGGAGACCCAGTTGTCCATTCTGATCATCTGAGATTCGAGAAGAAATGCAATCCAAAAGATGATAGGGAACCTGATTCAAGTTCGATGAGTAAAGAGAATTGAAATAGTTACATACTACCTGCTCCATTTGAGAATGAGAAGAAACCATGGAGCCATCTGCACTCTGAAGCTGAGAAATACAATTCCTTATTTTCCTGCCTGAAGCTTTTGTGTGAAAATACTTTGTATTCCTATCACCCCAGCATAACTCATTTGATCTAGCTCTTTGATACCACATAGTCTCCTGCAGTTTCAGAAGAGAGTCTTCCTGTTCCTTTAAATCAGAAAGTACAGCTGAATCCTGGGCAGAAAGAGACTGAGCAAAGTAACATCTAATCTTATCCTGGATAATTTTCAACTTGTAAGAAATGTTGCCAAAATCAGATTTATTCCATTGAGTTAAGGCATTTTGGATAGAATGTAATCTAGAGCAAATAGATTGATAGATGATCGAGGAGTTCCAGGAGGAGTTGACAAGATCAGCATAACCACTTGCCCCAATCCACATAGCCTCAAATCTAAAAGGTTTATGAAGAGAACCTTTAACAGAATTGGAGTGCGAGGGTGACAAACAGATGACAATTGGAGAGTGGTCTGAACCCCAATAGGCAAGATTGTAGCAGCAAGTAAATGGAAAGAGGGAGTGCCACGAGGGAGAAGCCAAAGCTCTGTCTAACTTCTCTTGAATGAAATCGTTGCCTTGTCTGCCATTGGTCCAAGTAAAGGGGCCTCCATTCCAGGCAATATCTGTAAGATCAGAAGCAGCAAGGATAGTATGGAAGGTAGACATTGAAGCAAAATGAGGAGGACTAGCACCATGCTTCTCATAAGAGTAAAGTATTTGGTTAAAGTCACCAGTACATAACCAAGGAAAGGTGTTCTCAAGGGACAACCTGTACAAGAGAGTCCAGGATTGATGATTGTTGATAAGCTCCGGCCAGCCATAGAAAAAGGTACATCTCCACTGAGAAGAACCATTCTGGTGCAGAAAGACAACATCAATATGGTGACTTGTGTAGGAAGTAACCAACAACTGAATTGAAGCATCCCAAAGCAGGCACAAGCCACCAGAAAAACCCAGACTATTAATAGCAAAACAGTCATCAAAACACAATTTAGAAGCAACTATGGACATATAAACACTGTTTGACTTTGTTTCCATTAGAAAAAACAACATTGGGAAGCTCTTTTGAGATCAATCTTTGGAGCTTACTAACTGCCCGAGTGCTCCCCAAACCTCGGCAGTTGAAAGATATGATTTTCATGGCTTCCGGACAGAAGGGACACACATCCCTTCCGCCGATATCTTTGGGGGAACACTGAGAGAGCCATCAGAGACAGGTGCCCTGACAGAGCCCTTCTTTTTTGGAGGACCAGTAGTAGTGAAGGAAGCAGGTAATGCTCTCTTACCTTTATCCAAAGGAGAAGGCTGGGAAGAAGCAACATCTACTATGGACCCCACACCTTGTTTTTTCCTAGACCACTTGCCTTTATGAGAGGCCTTTAAAGCTTCAGTAGAGGACAAGGTAACATTGTGAGAGGTTTGCACTAAAGTAGGCAGAAGAGGAGCAGTACAAGTAACTTGTGCCATTAAAATATTCTGATATTGAGAGGTGGGAACCTGCAAAGTGTTAACTTGGGATTGGGTATGGAGTTTATTAGATGAAGCCAAGTTATCAGTGAAAGACTGCACTGCACAAGTCTGCACTTACTCTGTAATATCAGCAATCTCTGGCTGAACTTCTGAATCTTGATTGGGCAAATCAAAGTCCTCATCATGATGTAAGAGAATATCATCAAGCAAACAACGGCTACCCATCTTCTTTTCTTTAACATTTGATGTTTCATGAAGATTGACATCACCTGTAGCAGAAAGAGTTTTGGAAATAGGGGGAGCTCTGAGCCAAGCTCCATATTGATTATCAAATTGGTGAGCTTCTAAATCATCACATTCAATCTGTGAGTGGCCTAATCTTCCATAAATATAACAGAAATTCGATAGTTTTTCATATTGAAATTTAATCCATACTTTACCAATTTCATGAAGGTTTGACAGAGCACCACGTCTTAATGGAACAGTGAGGTCAATTTCCACATGCAATCTCATGAAGCCGCAGTAAGAGAGAAGTTCCTGGTCAGTCACAAGTTTGAAGTTGTTAAAAAGTCGACCAATAGCAGAAGGAGTGTGAGCAGTCATCGCATGAAATGACATATCTAAGATACGAATCCAGAACCAAGATGTGTCAAACTGAACCTTTGAAGGTTGTTGACATCCAGCATCTTTCAAGACCAGGAGTTGACGATCAAAAGACCATGGCCCTTCAGAGAGGACTCTGTTGAAGTCTTCAATGCATGCAAATTGGAAGGACATCAAATTTGTAGAAATTTCACGGACCACAAACCCTTTCTGAAGTTTCCATGCCAATTTAAGGTTATTACGGAGTGCATGCAAGTTGAAACTCTTTGAAGTAAGTAATTTGCCGAGAAGATTCAAAGAGCTTCTTCTTTGAGGAGAATCATCCTTGGAATGTTGACCATCAACCGCCGTTCGTTCAGCCGGAGTGAGATAAATATCACCAAAATCTGAAGGTTGAGCGGCCATAGAAGAGAAGCAGAAGAGAGAGAAGAAAGAACGAGAACTAGTACAGAGACTAGAAAGAAACCCTTACAGAAGAAGGGAAAATAGAGTTTTCCTTACAGAAGAAGGAATAGAAGATTAGGAGCGCGCACTTGGGGTAGCAATAAAGTCGAAGGTTTGTCACGCCTGAGTACTGGTGGGTGTTGGTGGGATCTCTTTTTCTTCATTTTAAGGAACAAATCCAGAAAAGGAAGGAAGAATCTCAAAAACCAAATCTCAAACAATGAAAAAATTGGGGGTCATCTTTATATACGTACATTCAACAAAAACTTCATTCAAGTTTTATCCTAAAGTTATTTTGTAATAATATTGAAGAGTAAATCATCAACTTTATATATTAGGCTTTAATATGATATATCTTTCAATATGTGATGAACTTTTACTTTTAAATACATCCTCGCAAGTACAAGTCTAGCATTTCAATCTATTTAATTATATTATTTTTTGAAACTTTTATGTGTATTAATAGGAGAGAGAAATGATTTACATCATGGCAAAGGACTTGCATAGGTTACTATCAATAATGCCCAAACTGTGCAGCTTAGAGAGTGTCTAGGGTGTGAAGGTCGCCCCAAATGCTTGAACACCAATTAAGTTGGACATGTTCTACACAAATATCATTGTAGACGCTTTAGTTGAGTAATTACCATTTACCGTGGTCATAATATTTATGGTTTTTCCTCTGTTGTGTGCGGCAAGAAGTTCATCCCTGATGAGGATTATTGACTTCTAAGCCCAGCTCGCACTTTTGGAAGCTTGAACAGTCCAGATGATTGTGCGCTTGAAGTAGTAGTGTTGGATCCATTGGGCCCAAATACTTGTTCGATCAATGTGCAACTCAAAGATTGATCTAGTAAGGCAACATTTATTCCAGGAAAGGAGCTCCTTAAACCTGAGGTCGCCAACATTCTTCCGGTGACATATAGAGCTCCAAGCAACAAGGGATCTTCTACCGGTCTCCCTACCTGACCAAAGGAAGTTTTTGAGGATACTCTCTATCTTCTCAATGACATCAACTGAGAGAATAAAGGCGCTACACCAATAAGTGTTCATATTTGTGAGGATAGAGGTACTTAATTGGATACGTCCAACATAAGATAGAGCACATGCAGATCGGGATTGGACACAGCTTATGAGACGACTGATAAGTGGGGCACACTCAGAGACACCTTGTTTTTTCCCTCCCATAGGAAGTCCTAGATAGGTCATGGGGAGTGAACCAATTTTGAATTACAGGGAGTTCGCAATGATCTCATGCTAGTGGGTGTCCACTCCCCCAAATAAGATACTAGATTTGTCTGGGTTGCATTAGAGTCTGGAGGTTGCCCAAAATTCATTCAAAGCTTTGTTCAAAATGACAGCAGAGGTGATGTAAGCAAAAAAGGATTAAGTTATCGGCGAAGCAATGGCTAGTGATTCCCAAGGCTTGGCATTTTGGGTGGTGGTTGAAGTTGGGGTCGACGGTTTTGGAGTGGAGCAAACAAGTGAGATATTCTATGGCAAGGACAAAAGGGTAGGGTTAGATGGGCACCCTTGCCTGAGGCCACATCTTTCAGGGAAGAAGACCTCAAGTGAGCCATTGATTTTGATGGAGTAGAATACAATAGTGATGTAGAGGTGCATCCAATGGATGAACTTGCAGGAAATTTGAAGGCAATGAGAGCTTGAAGAATAGATTGATGACTAACCGAGTCAAATGCTCTTCGGAGATCGATCTGAATAGCACATCTCGGAGAAATGTGTTTCCTCCTATAACTTTCCTAGAAGTTCTTGGCATAAGGCGGTATTATGTCTAATAGTCCTCCCCGCCACAAAGGCACTTTGGTTGCAATTGACAATGATAAGAATCACGTTTTTGAGTTTGGTTGTTAGAATTTTTGAGATTTTTGTTGGGCAAAAAATGTTAAAAGAAAACAACAATGCACAAACAAATATTATTTCATTTTTTTAAAATTCGACCCTTATCTATATATCCTTACAATTCCAATAATATATACACGTTGAAGATTTTAGGTTTTTTAAATGAATGGTGGGTTGACTACGTACCTTTTTAAAAAGGATTAAGCCTTACATAATTTAGCGTGTTTGATTTTCATACATCAAAGGAATGAGTATAAACCCACCTTCTAGGAAGGGTTGCCTAAACTCGTTCCAACTATCATTTGCACGTATGAATAAGATTAAACACACATTCTAGGAAGATGTGTCTAATCTTTCACTAAAATATAAAACAAATCAATTTTGGCAAATTTTATTGCAATTTGGAGTTGTGATTGAACTCGATGAACGTATATCGATTTTCTTACATACCTTTTGAAAGGGATTAAATCATACATAGTTCTAAAAAGAATACATCTTAATTTTGGTTCTTAATTTTGGTGTGACTGAGTTCTATACCTTTTATTTTTTTTAAAGAACATCCTACGTATCCACGTATATGGTGGAATCAAGTCTACGTAATTCTAACCCGACATATATTTTAATCAAATTAATCCTTGCAATTTATACGGTCTTAATAACGAATCTTCTTCCGTTTGTAGGATAATACTATAACAAGAAATTTTAACATCTTGTTCACAAGCTAAAAAAATGGATTTCAAACGTGATTAGCTAATATCAATTTTCAATTGATGAGAAATTTTAGCATAATCAGGCGGAATATAACCATGCATGGATTACACATATACATATATATATATATATGCAAAGAGGATTTGGGCATATCAACCCATATCACTTTCTTAAGCATATCCCATAAATTTTGCACCATATAATACCATGATTTCTATGCTATTAGTGAAAGATATATGGTAGCATTAATCTGTACCACAATAAATATTGACGACGACGACGACAACCTACAACTCTGGCGATCTCCGGTATCCTCCGATCATTCTTTCCGTAGCCTGCAACATAGAAAAAGGCCAAAGGCGGGGCTTGTCCCACGTTTCACCTCCGACACTCAAGTCAGTCTTGTGAATGAGGGGAGGCTAGGGTTTTAGAGTGTTAGACTTGAATGAGAATCCCTTTGATTAGGGTTTCAAGAGGTTATTAAATACATTATTCAATGTTGGATTCATGGGCCTATCTTTCTTAATGGGCTTGATATAAATAAAAGAATATAATTATCATCATTAATATTTAATTATATAATTACATAATTTTACCTTCACAAATGCCCCTCAGGTTCCTTAAGCACCAATTATGGTTGAAGAAGCTGATTGTTGTAATATCTCATTCGGATTAAACTTAAATGTAGCATATCATTACTCTACATAACAACTTGCATGCTCTGTGCTTTCTTTGCTCGTTCTGGCTTGTATAGAAATTAGGAGCTTGTACTCTTTGTCCTATGGCTTATCATTTGGCAGCAACTTGTGCTATGGTGTATGGCTTATCATTTGACAACAACTTGTGTTGTGGCCTATGACTTATCATTTGACAACAACTTGTGTTGTGGCCTATGACTTATCATTTGACAACAACTTGTGATGTGGCATATGGCTTATCATTTGACAACAACCTGTGTTGTGGCCTATGGCTTATCATTTGACAATAACCTGTGTTGTGGCCTATGGCTTATCATTTGACAGCAACCTGTGTTGTGGCATATGGCTTATCATTTGACAACAACCTGTGTTGTGGCCTATGGCTTATCATTTGACAACAACGTGTGATGTGGCCTATGGCTTATCATTTGACAACAACTTGTGATGTGGCCTCTGGCTTATAGAATAAGATGGCAGCTTGTGCCCATGTGGTCCATAGGCTAATAAAGATTGGTTGCATTCGTGTCCTTGCTACCCGTAGGCTTAAATAGAATAAGATGACAACTCATGCCCATGCGGCCCATAGGCTAATAGAATAAGACGGCAACTCGTGCCCTTGTTGCCCGTAGGCTAATAGAATGAGATAGCAGCTTGTGCCCCTACTGCCCGTAGGCCGATAGAATAAAGATGATGGCAACTCATGCCCCTACGGCCCGTAGGCTAATAGAAAGAAGACTGATGGCAGCTCGTGCCTGATGCGAACGACCCTCAAAAACGCCATTGCAAGATAGGATCTTTAACGTTGAACAAGCCTTCCTTCGTCTCTTCTAACTTGCCAAGGAGATGGCGTATTCTAGGGCTAAAGAGATAGCCTTTTCACGTAGAGAACTGGACCAAAGTGATGGCCTTCACACGTCCAAAGTGATGGACAATTACGATCAAGAGATGATCAAGACGTTCGCCAGAGGAACGTTGGATAAATGCTCGAAGCGACGAGCTACGGGGTAGTTTAGATCCTGGGGATCGTAGGGTTTGATGTTAGGATTCAAGGAAGGAGATAACTCAACTTACAACTCAAATCAACATAATCTTATTAATGAATGAAAGAAGGTTTAAATAGTCTAGACAAAAGCGAGTAAGGAAAGTAGTCTAACTAATAAACATCCAAAAGTGGAACGGCCCCAACAAATAAGGGGCATGCCCAACCTGAACCAAAACTAGCTAAAATAGTCTAAATAAATTAGGAAAGAAAACTATAAAAGATAGGCGAGATATAAGGCAAGTCTCGGGTCTTCCTCGGCGCGCCGGTGCCCAAAATAGCAAGTCTGTTTCACCGGGCAACTGGATAGTTTCATAGGCATTCTTCTTACCAAACTAAAGTACTCATAAAATGATGGATATGGTGAGAAGATAGCCCAAGAAAATCTGGAAAATGCCTTCTGGAAAATCATGCCCTAATCGGACGACAATGATCGTGGTCGAGGCATCGGCGGCGCCGTGAAGGCTGAATTAGGGTGAGGCGTCGCCCAACCCTTCGTAGGTCAAGAGGAGGATCCATTTAGGACTGTTTGACATTGAGTAACCTGCATAACTCCATGTGACTAAAGATTGAGTTGCTCGTTACATCGCCCTTTGCACGAGCTCTAGTCACCGAGCCGTTGGATTGCACTTCCATTGCTTCCTCTTCGTCCTTCGCCATCATTAAGGGGGTCATGGAGCTATCAGTGCCCCTGTGGCCCATAGGCTAATAGAATAAGATGACAGCTCGTGCCCCTGCAGCCCGTAGGCTTGTTATTCCAAACAATTATGTGATATGTTGTAACTAATATGATGCTTTATCATGAGTTTAAGATTAAGAGATGAAAACTTAGCTGTCGAGTTCTCTTTTATTGGTCATTGTCATCGCGAAATCAGTTGATGAGAACTTTAATTGCCCCAGATATTAAATAAAGCTGCTACCGTTGGTCTTTGATAAGAAGCACTTGGATCCCATTTTCAAGAGATTGATCATTTTTGTCGATGGATCCCATGCCTCGCTTTGATTAGCGATTTACTCTCAAATTCATATCGCCATGACATAAAAATGTAATAACCATGAAACAATTACCATATCATTCTAAACATGCACTTTTTAATAAACTAATAACAATTAATTGACATAACTTTAAAAGAAATAAAATAATTCAATGCAAAAATTACCGATCACTTGAAGTTGGGATCCCCACATATTGTTGTGAACACCGATTTTTTTTTATTTCCACCAAGGCCCATCAGAATTCACCTTGCAAATCCAAGTCTGCCGAATGATAGTGGTTCAACTGTACCCATTTCTACTGGGCCCCATTGCTATAGTCAACCTCACGCATCATCCTCTCCCACGGACAAACTGCACCCATGGCGGCGAGATGAGACGAGAAGAATCGAACAAATCCGGGAAGAAACTTGGAGCATCAGGGGTGCAACTAGGACTCAATCTGCTCCTTCCTGGGGTTGGGAATCAGATTGGGAGCATGGGTTCCGTTGCAAGCGGAGGCGTTGTGGTGCCATCCAAAGTTGAGGTAGTTTTTGACGTCGGACGACGGCGGCCGACCGGTGGTCAGATGGTGGTGTCGCTAGGCTCAAAAACTTTGTTTCTGGAACAGATGGGCTCAAACAGCCTTCTCCGGCCTCAGTGGGAGCTGAGGCTCGATGAAAGTGAATCGAGATGGTTCACGAGGGCTGATCGATGAGAGGCGTCGGACGGCAGCATCAGAGTGGTGTTCAGGACAACGGTGAGTTACCGGTGACGACTAGATCGACTCCTCTGCTTTCAGGGAATAGAAACGAACCAGACGGACTCGGTCGGGCAACGAAGACGGGGATTCGGGGCAGGGCAAAGCTTTTCCCTTTTATCTATTCTTCTGCTTAAAAAACTTTGTAAAGACGAGAGATTCTTGCTTCAAATCTGTACTTTCGTTTCATATTTTCTTCTTCAATTTGCGGATGGACCAAGCTTGAAAAATCGAGGCCTATTCAACCTTTGTTTTTCAGTTCCTGGTTCTCGATATCGTCTTCTTTTCCCACATACGGCGCCAATTATGGTAGCATAAATCTGTACCATAATAAATATTGATGACGACGATGAAAACCTGCAACTCCGGCGATCTCCGGTATCCTCCGATCATTCTCTCCGTAGCCTGCAACAGAGAAAAAGGCCAAAGGCGGGCCTTGTCCCACGTTTCACCTCCGACGCTCAAGTTAGTCTTGTGAATGAGGGGAGGCTAGGGTTTTAGAGTGTTAGACTTGAATGAGAATCCCCTTGATTAGGGTTTCAAGAGGGTATTAAATACCTTATTCAATATTGGATTAATTGGTCTATGTTTTTTAACGGGCTTGATATAAATAAAAGAAGATAATTATCATCATTAGTATTTAATTATATAATTGCATAATTTTACCTCCACAAATATGTAAACCATTTTGAAGAGTGAAATGATCGAGTGAATTGGAGACATTTTTTAGACCATTTGAAACCTCTTGTACAAGGCACTAGCTAAACTTTGTTTGTACTTATTCATGATAAACCATGAGATAACCTTACACAATTCATCTTCACAACCCTTTAAAGGCTCGTTTGATATCGATATCAAAGATATGAGATATCGGGTATGTGTATCGGTATGGATATCAATATATGGGTATGAGTGATATCAAGGTATCGGATATGGATATGGGTATGAATGATATGTTTGATATACCAATTTTCTGGAAGATATCAAAATAACACTACAATATCATTTTGATATCACTGATATCGATATCTGCCTATACCAAACAGCAGATATCAGTTTGATATCGATATCAGGATATATCAAACACATATATGGATATGACTGATATCTCATACCCATACCTGATATCAATACCAAACGGGCCCTAAGTTTATTTTTCATTCTAGGCTTAGAAAATCCCTCACACTATTCTTTGGTGAGTAAGAAAAATCAAACGGATTTATACTCCCCAATTAGTTTGAACTCATGATGGGTTAAGATCCAAATGGATTTGACCCTATGAATGAACAATGATCAATTTCACTTAACCAATTTGTCTTTTTTTTTTACTTCTTCATTTTGATGATAACCCACCACTTTTAACTTGTACTTTTATGTCACAGCTTCTTAGCATTACTGTGAGAGTGCAATCTCAATTTTAAGGCCACCTCTTCCACTTAGAAGGTAATCAATCACCCCTCTATGAGCCTTTGTTCATTTTTATCAACAACATGTTGTAGAAGGGTTGCTCATTGATCAATCTTCGGTTGTCTTGGATATCAATTGAATCGTGTTTTGAACACTTTCCAAAATCAATATTTCGACCCTATACTTGTTGCCTCGGGTTACACGAAATCTGATCCGGGATAAGACAATCGCACCTCTAATGATTCAGGCAAATCAAAAGAGAACACTTGAAGTTTTCGGTTTTGTTCGATTTGAGAGATCGTTATATCTCGCGTCGCCAAGACTTGCCCCAAACCCTCCCTTATATAGAGCATAGGAATTTAGGCAGTTATAAGTCGGTTTAGGAGGTTAAAAAGTAGTTTTAGCGGCTAAGTTAGTTAAAAATCCGCCAAAAACCGCCAAAACTACCTTCCCGGTAAGAGGCACGGTTTGTAACAAACCGTGCCCTAAACCGTGCGGTCCTCTAGAGAGCCAGAAATAAGTTCTGGGACACCGCACGGTTTGTGACAAACAGTGCCACAAACCGTACGGCTTTACAGAAGCCAAATCCGGCTTCTGTTTTGCCATGCCACGGTTTGTCCCCACATGCACGGTTTGTCACAAACCGTGAACGTCCTTAGGACCTCCGAAAACACCTTCTCGGTGTCCGCCTCTTAAACCCCGACATTCTCGTAACTCCGAGTCTGAAACCACGCACACGAGTGTGCACTCCGCACCCCCGAGACTCGTTATGCGCCAAACGAACTCCTTAAGTCTTGAGCGAATCCCGACTACACTAAATGGCCGATGACACTAAAATCACCAACATTCCTCCCCCATTTTAGTGTAATCCTTGATTCACTATACATACATCAAACACAAACTCATGCATAAATGAAAATGTCCTTAGGATTGAATTTCCACATTAGTGTAGTACACATTCCAAATAATCGAGAATCAGGGTGTCCAAAGGATTGAACCCATCAACTCATTTGACTTCCTGAAGATACAAACACACACAAGTTTCTACACTATTCTAGCCATGTGTCCTTATCCATTCACGAACGCATACAAAGCCAAACCCGGGCTAGTTGAAGCAGCACCACTTCACGCTCGTATAGGTGGATTCTTTTAATCATGCACCTGCAAATGCATTTTTCCAAAAGATCCATTAAGAAGAGAATCTTCAACCTAACTTTACTTGCAGGTCCGAGCACATACCTTGGGATGAAGTATGAACATATGCTCCAAACTCTAAGTGTAGGCTTTTCCACATTGAATTCAGCCTCTAACGTCATATTAGAGGGGAATTAGGTGTCCTACCATTAGAGATTTTAAACGGGCTTTAAACCCATCCCGATAGCTGACTTGATCACCAAGTCCCTGGCTAACCCCTTTGTCAAGTGGTCCGCCAAATTTTGTTGAGACCGAACAAACTCAATAGTAATCACCCCATGAGTGATCAACTCACGTACCGCGCTATGTCTAACGCCTAGGTGTCGCGACTTACCATTATACACTTGGCTATAAGCCTTAGCCAAAGTAGCTTGACTATCACAATGGATAGAAATGGGTGACACCGGTTTCGGCCACAAAGGAATCTCGTAGACTAAGTTCCTTAGCCATTCCGCCTCTCTACCGGCAGCGGCCAATGCTACGAATTATGATTCCATAGTCGAACTTGTAATGCAAGTTTGCTTTTTAGAAACCCATGAAATGGCACCTCCCCCAAGCAAGAATACTCAACCACTAGTAGAAGAATGATCTTCTATATTAGTGATCCAACTCGCATCCGAATACCCTTCTAGAACCGAAGGAAATCCGATATAGGACAAACCATAATTCATGGTTCCCTTTAAGTACTTGAGTACCCGCCCTATAGCTTGCCAATGATGAGTACTAGGATTACTAGTGTATCTACTCAACTTGCCTACCGCATAAGCTATATCTGGCCTTGTGCTCGTCATGGCATACATTAAGCATCCAATCACTTGTGAGTACTCGAGTTGTGATACAGCTTTACCCGAATTTGGCATAAACTTCACACTCGGATCCATAGGAGTGCTAACCGGAGAACAAGTCTCACAATTGAACTTCTTAAGCACTTTCTCAATGTAATGAGATTGTGACAAAGAGAGTCTCTTATTCTCACGTTTGATCCTAATACCAAGGATCACATCCGCCTTCCCGTGTCTTTCATGGCAAAGCTTGATGACAAAAAGGCCTTTGTAAGGTCCACTTGTCTTTGATCTGTACCAAAGATCAACATGTCATCAACATACAAGCAAATGATTACTCCATTACCGGATTTATCAAACTTGTTGTATACACACTTGTCCGACTGATTTAACTCGAATCCGCTCGACAAGACAACCTCATCAAACTTTTGATGCCACTGCTTAGGTGCTTGCTTTAGCCCATACAATGACTTTACCAATTTACACACCTTTTGCTCATTACCGGGCATAACAAACCCTTCAGGTTGCTTCATGTACACCTCCTTCTCCAAATCACCATTCAAGAATGCCGTTTTGACATCCATTTGGTGATTCACAAGATCATTAATAGCCGCCAAGACAATCAACAACCTAATGGTGGATATCCGAGCAACCGGAGCATAGGTATCGAAATAATCAATACCTTCGTTTTGTCTAAAGCCTTGGATAACCAATCGAGCCTTAAACTTGTCAATAGTACCATTGACTTTCATCTTATTTTTGAAGATCCACTTGCAGCCCAAAGGCTTGCAACCCGGTGGGAGATCCGATAAGACCCACGTGTTATTTCCCATGATGGAATCCATCTCATCATTAATTGCTTTTTTTCCAGAAAGCAACATCTTGAGACCTCATTGCTTCATCAAAAGTCCTAGGGTCCTCATCAATATGATAGCAATATGAGTATTGGAATCCAACTTCATCTCTAGATCCCTCAACCAAGTAAACTTGGAAATCTGGACCGAAAGACTTTTCAATCCTTCCTTGCTTGCTCCTACGGAGCACAGGTGACTCATTAGAAGGTACGGTCGAACCGTCTCCTTCTTTAGTTCCACTTGTACTAGGAACTAAATCCTTTGGTCTAGGTATGGACGAGAATCGATTCTCATCAAATATTGCATCTCTAGACTCAATCACGGTGTTAACCGAAATAGAATCATTAGGCTCTATCACATAGAACCTATAAGCCTTGGAATGCTCATCATACCCAATAAAGATGCAATCAATACCTCTTTCCCCCAATGTTTTAATCTTGGGATGGGGTAGTCTAACGACCGCCCTACATCCCCAAACTCGAAGATAATTCAAACTTGGTTTCTTTTTGTACCAAAGTTCATAAGGGGTAATCTTGTTCCTTTTGTTAGGAACCCTATTTAATAAATAGCAAGCCGTTAACATGGCTTCACCCCAAAATCCGTCACTCAATCCCGAGTAGGATAACATGGAATTAACCATCTCTTTTAGGACTCTATTCTTTCGCTCCGACATACCATTTTGTTGTGGCGTGTAGGGAGCCGTAGTCTCATGTATAATGCCTATGGATTGGAAATACGCAGGATCATAATATTCTCCACCTCTATCGATGCGTAGTTTCTTAATCAAGTCATTTTGTTGCAAATCAACCTCGGTTTTACAAACCTTAAACTTATCATTGGCCTCGTCTTTACCATGTAGTAAATACACATAATAATAATGAGATTAATCTGGTTAATAAAACGCACACCATAAATCGCATAACATATATACAAAATATAAATACCCGACCAGTCTATACAGAGTATAGTAGGGTCTAATGACTAATCTGTTTAGAAACAGTAGAGTCAAGTTTTAGCCAATCAGTATAACTATACTGTAGGGCATAACATGACCAGTAGACTAAAAAGTAATCGGGTCAACCTAGTAGATTTTTCATCAAGTAATCTGTATTAAATACAGAAGACTTGAATCAAGTAATCTAGAAACATGAGTAATCTATGCAAAGCATAGTAGACTTCATAAAAACACACAAGACCTCATCTGCTTCATGAGATTCTTGTCCTTAGTCTCTTGAGACTTAAGTCAACTATTTAAGTTAAAATATCATGATCATTATTTGATCATCAAGTCACATAAAATGGGAATTTGAACTAATGTGACTTATATCATGGTCATATGTATTGTACTTATACATATATTATACACCATACACCTCCATCACCCAATTATATGGAATGAATTCGAGGAATTAGATTTTCCAACCATGATCATACTATGAACAAACTTTTTCTATGGTCATACACATGTGCTTCCACCAATTTAATGGTACGTAAACACACATCTTTCACTCATACGAAATTTCAAATGCCACTATATGCGGTTAGCATACAATACATGACACTAACAAGAATTTAATTCTTACCCATACATATAAATAAATGTTATATGTATACATGTCCAGAGATAACACAATCTTTTGCATATATCTTAAGATCATCAACATGGCTTAAATATCACGGTCTTCGCATAACCGCACATGAATAAAATTCAAATCCACTTTATACATTTAATGCCATATCCAAGACCATATAGAGACCGATCTTACATATATATGTATATACCCAATACATAAATATCATAGAGGTATGACACCTTCATTTCCGCAGTCCCATATCACAACCATTCATGCTTTATTAGCATCAGCCTTTATTGTGATTAGGATGTGTGGCCTCTCAAATTAGATTTGATAACCAACCACTACCGCACATGACAACCAATCATATGATCTTGTCATTTCCCACTTGTTGCGCTTCCTTGTCTCCTCCAAGGGCTCATTCTCCGGATCCTCTGGCACGGGTGGCATTGGCATACTCAGAACGTACACCACCTTGAGCGTCGTGAGGAGGAAGTGCATCTTCTTTTGCCATCTTCGAAAGTCCATGCCTTCGAACTTCTCCAACTTCCCGAACTTGGATGTCATCTCATGAACCGATGTAGCCGCCATTGATCAAACACGAAAACTATTGATTTTGAATGTTGTAGAAGGGTTGCTCGTTGATCAATCTTCGGTTGTCTTGGATATCAATCGAATCGTGTTTTGAACACTTTCCAAAATCAATATTTTGACCCTATACTTGTTGCCTCGGGTTATACGAAATCTGATCCGGGATAAGACAATCGCACCTCTAATGATTCAGGCAAATCAAAAGAGAACACTTGAAGTTTTCGGTTTTGTTCGATTTGAGAGATCGTTATATCTCGCGTCGCCAAGACTTGCCTCAAACCCTCCCTTATATAGAGCATAGGAATTTAGGCAGTTATAAGTCGGTTTAGGAGGTTAAAAAGTAGTTTTAGCGGTTAAGTTAGTTAAAAACCCGCCAAAAACCGCCAAAACTACCTTTCCGGCAAGAGGCACGGTTTGTAACAAACCGTGCGGTCCTCTAGAGAGCCAGAAACAAGTTCTGGGACACCGCACGATTTGTGACAAATCGTGCCACTAACCGTGTGGCTTTACAGAAGCCAAATCCGGCTTCTGTTTTGCCCTGGCACGGTTTGTCCCCATATGCACGGTTTGTCACAAACTGTGCACGTCCTTAGGACCTCCGAAAACACATTCTCGGTGTCCGCCTCTTAAACCCCAACACGCCTCGTAACTCCAAGTCCGAAACCACGCACACGAGTGTACACTCCGCACCCCCGAGACTCGTTATGCGCCGAACGAACTCCTTAAGTCTTGAGCGAATCCCGACTACACTAAATGGCCGATGACACTAAAATCACCAACACAACATGCTGTATATATAAAGTTGAAATCTGCATATATATAATAGGGAATTAGGCATAATCCACAAAATACTAATTGTACCAAGTGTTAGAATCAATTTGCAAAAAATCCAATTTCAAGTACGTTAACCTCTTTAAGCTAATGTATTGAAAGATATTATAGGCTTAATACGAATCAATATATATTTAAAAGTTGGCTTCATGCCCACTTTAATGCTCCTTTCAAGCACTCATTATTAAAATACATATATATATATATATATATATATGGGTCAGTCGGATTAACATTTTGGGCCCAGCAAGATTATGAAGTGTTAAAGGATTATGAGGTGTTACTAAAACACATATATATATGGGCCAGTCGGATTAACATTTGGCCCAATAAGCATGTGTTAACCATCTGCTAACGTTCAAACAAAGTTAAACTCTACACCTACCTCCATTTAATTAAGAGAATTAAGTAGGGACAATGAAGAGGCATGAAATGAAGTAAACGATTGACATTTCACCTACACCTACATCAATGGTGTTCCTCATCCTTGCACCTATAAATACGGTTGGGCATAACATCAGATTTCCTGACTTCCATTTGCTCTCGTCTCTACACCATATATGTCCATGATAAAATTTAGAGGAAAATTCCTCTATCATCGAATACCAGTTTCTGATATCGTCGTCGTCTCTGTTCCTCAGCCAGTTTGTCAAGGCTTCGAATCCGAGCTCTACAGAGGCGGAAAATGACAAAGAGAAGCAAAAATCGCAGATCGGGAGCATCAAGAACAAACTCCAGAAGAAGGAATCGAGTTCAATTGAGCCCCAATTCAAGGCCAGAGAAAGAGATAGAGATAAGTGGAACGAGAGGGATAGAGAGAGGCATTAGCGGAAAATTAGGACTAGAGAGAGAAGAAGCAGGAGAAGTAGGTCTAGGAGCCGTTCGAGTGAAGACAAAGATCGGCGCAGGGATATGGAGCGAAAGAGAAGGAAGAGTAGCGAAAGAGAAGGAGGAGTAGGTCTAGGAGCTTCTCAGATGAAGAAAGAAAACGTGGGAGGGAGAGGAGGAGGAGAAGCAGAAGCACAAGAAGAAGCAGGAGCTTGTCACCAAGCTGTGAGAGGTCAGAGAAATGTAAAGGTGATAGAGAGACAGGACGGAGATCGGTGAAGGAGAACAATGTCGTCATTGATTATGCAAAGTTAATTAAAGGTTATGATGAGATGGTATGTTACTCTGGCTATTATGTTTCAGTTTAGTGGAATTCTAGAATTTATGTGACTTGGAGATGATACCTTGGCTGCTCAATTGTATGCATGCCAATGGAAACTGATTTGATGATAGTTGTAACATTAGTGATGACTGATGAGAAGTTGATATTGTGTTTGTTCTATTGATGATACCTTGGTTGCTCAATATATGTTTCAGTTCAGTTTTACCTTCAAATTTGAATTGATCATTACAGAAATAATAATAGTTCTATCAAAATAAGCATTAGATAATTGTGAATTTGAAGTTCATGGAGATTTTATATAAGTGGGATATCCTTAATGTTGGTTGGATTAGATAGTCAAAGTGACTCCAGCGTGACTACAGCTGACATTATAAGAGATTGCCGTCAGCAGGTATATTCCATTGTCTTTCCCAACATTTGTTTTTTCATTATCTACGCTTGAAGATGTAATTTTTTTTAAGGAAGTTAAGTTGGAAAACCGTTAATCAGTACTTAAATATGTAAACATTGCGTATAGTGATGGCTGGGTGCTTAATGTAAGTAGTACTCCGCTATTATTAGATGATTTGATCTACTGATTAGTGTTTCTTTGCTCTTTTCATGTGTTATATATTTATCATGTTGAGTTATTGTGAAAAGGTTCTTGATTATTGTAATGCATCTGCGAAAGAATAAAAATGCATTTTCACATCTGGGACAATAGCAACATTAAAATTGGTCGGCGAGGCCTTTCCTTGGAGTAGCCAGAGTCGCTATATTTATACCATGGATAATCACAATAGTGTACTTGGAATAAGAGAGTATCCTGCCCTATCATGAATATTTTGTGTTATCAAAATATATTTCTCACATTTATGCTCTTATGCATACACTATTGTATACCTTGTAACTGTTTATGCACATTCCATCATACTATAAATATATATTGTATGTCAGGCGTATTTTTTCTTCCAGTGTTGTGATCTAAATTAGATGGCCAAGTACAACCTTAACAATCTCCAGATATGCCCTCAGTAAAGGTGTTACTGCCGCTGCAGTTGATGTAGAAGAATTTATGGATGAATCGTTGCCGAGGGATATGAGATCTTCTTTTAAGTTGTCACAGCGTTCTTTCATCAGGAGAAACGAAATGGATTACCTGAAGGAAGATCATGATGGTAAGTAACAAAGCTGATTAATAAAAAAAATTGTTTTACTATTATTTTGCCAGATGAACTTCTATGACTGCTCATCTTTATAACCATATCCCATATAACAGTATAGGCCTAATTCTGCAACTTCACCATTCACAAGAAAGGGTGTAGTATTTTTTTCCTGTGATTATGCTTATGTATGAGGTTTATAATATCAACCTTGTTGATCTTGTGTTCAGCTATGTGTGATGTATTATTGATCATAGCCGAAGCAGACAGTGGAGTCAGCCTCTGAATTAAAATTCATAATTTTGTATCGAGTTCACAATACATGTTTTGCTACCTATACAGAGTTATAGAATTACACAATTTCTAGGCCTTGATTGGTGTTGGTGGGTACGAGTGAAGGGTGATAATACAGAGGAAAGCTTCCTCCAAGATTCTTCATTCAGAATTGAAGGAGAAACGTTTATTTGGTAAAACAAGAACAAAAGGGGGAAAAAAGAGAAAAACTTAAATCAGTTATTGACATCTATTTTGGTCTGGTTTGCGATTCATATATTTTAAGATTTCAATTTTTGGTCTGGTTCAAATCCATAATTTTCCAGACTGGAATGGACATATTTTTTAATTATTAATATTTTATGTATTAATATCTTATAATACAATTAAAAATTATTTTTATTTGACTATTTTTGAGCCAATCGACTGTTGTTGAGCCACCATCGACGACTGTTGCTGAGCCACACCGATCCACTGCTGTTGAGCCACCACCGCGCGCCTCTTAGGTTAGCAGTTTAGGGGTGATAAGCGAGATAAAATTAATTTAAGAGCCACCACCACGAGATGAAATTGAATAGCCAAATTAGGGATTTTGATATCTTTCTTTTGTTGAAGTTACATATACACGATAATTTCACTTTGTGATGCATTAAGAATTGAATTTTATAGACTACCAAATTACAATACTCAAATTCTAAAAAAATACTAGAGCTTATTTTATGACACAAACAAAAATACATTAAAAATGATATAATTATCTACATAAGAGCACAAGTATAAGTTATTCAGTCTAATTATTACCTTATAAAAAAAAACAAGAAAAACAGTGTCATCCTACATTTATTACTCTATGTGTTTGATAATATTTGTAATTTTAACATTTTAAATAAATATTAAGAAATATGATAATTTAGCTAAAATATAAAATTCTATATAAATGGCCCGTGTGAAGCACGGGCTTCGATTTCTAATTAACCTTCAACAATTTTGTGAGAGGGAGAACAACCCGAATTTGGTTTCTGTTGGTCTACTACATATATATGAACCTTAATAACTTAACTTTATATTTATCTTTTGACCCACTTAAAGTCACGCTTGCCCTATTTTTTTATAAACAAACTTGATTAACTCTCGAGTCTACCGAACCCCAGTAGGGGTGTAGGCGTGTAGCATTCAAATCCATTCGGATTTTTCCAATTATGTGTTTGTTTATACTGGTTGGATCAATTTGAATCCTCACAATTACGAATTTGAGTGTAGTGTTAGGATTCATTTGAATCCTCATAATTACGAGATTATATGTAGTGTTTGGATTCGTTTGATTCCTCACAACTACGAGATTTTATGTAGTATTTGGATTCATTTGAATTCTCGCAATTACGAGATTTTAGGGATGGATACACATAGACTTGAGAGGTACTTGGCTTTTGAAAACAAGAGATTATATAAAACGAAATCTCATAAGAAATCTTCCTTTCTATTGAAATCTAGATCAACTTAACAAAGAGCACAAAATAAAAAAGGGTGTTTTTTTTTTGGTCGAAAAAGGGTGTTGTTTTTTAGCGCATAGTAAAATCTCCAATTAACACACTATAAATTAGTGTGATACTGCAAAATTACAATTTATGCCCTTTTCATTTGTACGCGGTCTCTTGCCTCTCTATCTCTCACCCATCACTATCTCTCACGCTCTGGGCTCTCCAGTCTCCACTGACGTCCGACGGTGCTATCATGCTCCTCTCTTCTCCGGCCACCGAGAACTCGACGTCGCCATCTTTTCGGCCATCCCGGTTCGTGTCTCTCTCCATCTATCTCTAATTTCAGTAATTTATTTTTGATTTAGGGTTACTAAATATGAGTGACAAATCGTCTGCCCATGGAAATAGCAAATATCTTCTAGCCTAGCACTGTTTCTTATATTCTATATTGAATTAGACTATTTTACCAAAAAAGTGTTGTGTTTCCCTCCTATATTTGGAGGAAGAAGTCATTACTTGTTAATGGGCTTTTAATGCCATTTGGAAGGCCCAAATGATGCCCCACTTGTGGAAAGTCTTATCCTAATTGACTCTCATATTTAAGGGAAAGAAAATGACTTTTAGAGGCAAGAGAGAGAAACCAAAAGAGGCACAAAAGAGAGCTGAAAAGAAGAGGAGAAAAGAGTGTGTTTGGAACCCGTAGGTGTTGTTGCACCCAAATCTGATCTGCCCCGATCGACGTCAAGATCATCTCCGATTGTGACGAAATTTCAGAGTGTTGTTCCTGCCATCAAGACTTCACATCCAACGGTTGGATCGTGTTTTGGTGCCCTCTAGGTCAGGTTCTTAATAAGTTGTCTCCTTGTTGTTTTTTCTTGTTGTTCCACCTTGTTGGGTGAAGATTGAACCAAGGTTATAGCCTTGATGGTTGTGTATTCCTCTAGTGTTATCTAGAGAGGTTGTACCCACTTGTAATCCTTGTTGATAGTGGAAGTTTGGTACCCAAAGGGTCCCGTGGTTTTTCCCCTAGTTTGGGGTTTCCACGTAAAATTCTGGTGTTCTGTTCTCGTTGCTTTTGTTTCCTGAAGTTTGCTTATTTGTCCTGAAATAGCTCACTGCTTCCTGAAAAACTATTAGTAGCCCATTCAATCCTGTCAGGGTTATTTGTTGATCCTGTCGGAGCAGTTTGTGGACAGCTATTTGTTTGTCTGTAATTGACTTCCGCACTTCAGACTGGTATCAGAGCCTAAGGTTCCGATGGATGAAAAGAACAGTAGCTTTCAGGGAATGATTGTGTTGAACTCCAGTAACTATTCAGACTGGAAGATTAAGATGGAAGATCTCTTGTATGTGAAAGATCTTTATGAGCCAATTGAAAAAAAGGAAATACCGACGGGAGCAATAGATTCAGAGTGGAAGATTCTGAATAGAAAAGCTATCGCGACGATGAGACAGTTTGTTGATGTGAGTGTACTTCAACATGTGGCCAATGACACGAATGCTTATGAGCTGTGGCATAAGCTTGCGGGTATGTATGAGCGAAAGAATGCCCTGAACAAGGCATCATTGATGAGAAAGCTTGTGAGGTTGAAGTACTCAGATGGTGAGAGCATTGTGGTGCACACCAGTACGTTTATGGGCTTGGTGAATCAGTTAGCCTCAGCTAAGATGACATTAGATGATGAGCTGCAAGCCCTGCTGTTACTTTTCTCCCTGCCAGACAGTTGGGAAACTCTTGTTGTGTCACTGAGTAATTCTTGTCATGAGGACAAGTTGTCCTTAGAGGCGGTAAAAGCAAGTCTTTTGAATGAAGAGACAAGAAGAAAGGAGATGGGTTCCTCCTTATAGTCTCAGTCAGAATCAAATGTGGCACAAGATTCCAATAGAGAAAGGAGCAGGCAGAAGGGTTCTCAAAACCGAGACAAGTCCAAGGGGAGATCGAAGTCCAGAGGTAAACTCACGTGCTTCTATTGTGGGAAACCGGGTCACTTCCAAAAGAATTGCCGAAAGTTCAAGAAGAAAAAGGGCAATTGTAACAATTCAGAGACTCAGAGAAAACCTCAAGAGGAAAGGGACACCACTGCTATTGCGACTAGTGATGAAGAGTTGTTGTTCATTGGTGAACAAGGTTGCTTGAACCTTGCTAGTGATGAGTGCACTTGGGTGATTGATTCAGGTGCATCGTTCCACTTGACACCGAGAAGAGAATACTTCTCATCCTACACGTCTGGTGACTATGGCTATGTTAGGATGGGGGATGATGGTTCACGTAATATTGTGGGCATGGGCAATGTATGTTTGATTACATCCACTGGTTGCAGATTGATCTTGAGAGATGTTCGTCATGTTCCTGATGTTAGGTTGAATCTGATATCTACTGGGAAACTTGATGATGAGGGCTATCATGGTAGCTTCTATGGTGGTGTATGGAAGGTCTCTATGGGAAGTTTGATTGTTGCTCGAGCAAAGAAGCAGAATTCGCTGTACGTGATGCAAGCAAAGTTGTGCAGAGATGAAGCAAATGTGGTGGCTGACTCAACTGGCGAGTTATGGCACAAGAGGCTTGGTCACATGAGTGAGAGGGGATTGTAGACGCTAGCCAAGAAGGACATCCTCCCAGAAGTGAAAGGTATAAGTCTAAAACTTTGTGTTGATTGCTTAGCTGGAAAGCAAAACAGAGCATCCTTTCATTCTCGTCCTCCAGTTAGGAGAAGACATGTATTAGATCTTGTTCATACTGATGTGTGTTTTATGGATACCAAGTCACATCGTGGTGCACAATACTTTGTCATATTTATTGATGATTACTCTAGAAAATTGTGGGCTTTTGTGTTGAAGAGCAAAGACCAAGTATTGTCAGTGTTCAAGGAATTTCATGCCAGATCTGAGAGAGAATCAGGGCAGAAATTGAAGGCTGTCAGGTCAGATAATGGTGGAGAGTATAGGGGTCCGTTTGAGGAATATTGCAAGAGTCAGGGAATCAAGCTTGAGTATACAGTTCCCAAGACACCTCAGCTGAATGGGCTTGCAGAGAGGATGAACAGAACCATAGCAGAGAGAGTGAGAAGCATGTTGTCGCATGCTAAGCTGCCAAAGTCATATTGGGCGGAGGCAATGTTGACTGTTGTGTATCTCATCAACAGATCTCCTTCAGTTCCTTTGGATGGTGATGTTCCACAGAGGGTTTGGACTGGAAGAGATATTTCCTACAAGCATTTGAGGGTGTTTGGATGCATGGCATACATGCATGTTGCTAGAGATCAGAGAGCAAAGCTTGACAGTAAGACGAATCCATGCATCTTCCTAGGGTATTCAGAGGATGAGTTTGGGTACAGATTGTGGGATTTACTTGACAAGAAAGTGGTCAGAAGCAGAGATGTTGTGTTCATGGAAGATATGACGATTGAAGACTGGAAGCAGAAACAACCAGAGTCGTCTTCCAAGCCTACCACTGTCACATATCTAGTGTTTCCTGACAACAGGCGTGTGCATCCTGACAATGTACAACAGTCAGATGAAGTTCAGCTGGAAGATGTACATGATGTTGGTGATGATGGTGATGTTGATCCGCCAAAAACTGTTGAGACTGAATTGCAAGAACCCCCTGAAGAGCCAACTGTTGAGTTGAGAAGATCCACCAGACAAAGACAAAGTTCCTCAAGGTATCCAGTGAGTGAGTATGTGTTGTTGACTGATGAAGGAGAGCCAGAGGGCTATAAGGAAGCTATGACAGATGCGCACCAGAAGGAGTGGTACAGTGCCATGCAAGATGAGATGAACTCCTTGCATGAGAACCACACCTATGACTTGATGAAGTTGCCTGAGGGTAAGAGAGCTCTTAGAAACAAATGGGTTTTCAAACTGAAAACTGGAGAACATGGTTGTCCACCCAGATACAAGGCCCGGATAGTGGTAAAGGGCTTCCAGCAGAAGAAGGGTGTTGATTTTGACGAGATTTTCTCTCCAGTTGTGAAGATGTCGTCCATCCGGGTTGTTCTAAGCCTAGCTGCAAGCATGAATCTGGAGATTGAGCAGCTAGATGTGAAGACTGCATTCCTTCATGGTGATCTTGAAGAAGAGATATATATGGAGCAACCTGAGGGTTTTGAGATCAAGGGAAAAGAGAAGCTTGTATGTCGATTGAGGAAGAGCTTGTATGGCTTGAAGCAAGCTCCTCGACAATGGTACAAGAAGTTTGAGTCCTTCATGATTGAGCATGAATTCCACAAGACACAAGCTGATCATTGTGTGTTTGTGAAGAACTTCCATGAAGGTGACTTCCTCATTCTCTTGCTATATGTGGATGATATGTTGATTGTTGGTCGCGATACCAACAAGATTGCTAGCTTGAAGAAAGCTCTAAGCAAGTCCTTTGCTATGAAGGACTTAGGCCCTGCAAGACAGATTTTGGGTATGCACATAACACGTGACAGGAAGAAAAGCATGTTGTGGCTGTCACAAGAGAGATACGTGACAAGAGTACTGCAGAGGTTCAACATGGACAAGGCTAAACCCGTTTGCTCTCCACTGCCTGCGAACATGAAGTTGAGTTCCAGTCAGTGTCCGAAGAGTGAGAAAGGAAAGGCAGAGATGAAGAATGTGCCTTATGCTTCAGCTGTGGGTAGTCTGATGTACGCCATGGTTTTCACTAGGCCGGATATTGCTTTTGCAGTAGGGGTTGTTAGCAGGTTCATGAGTAATCCTGGAAAGGAGAATTGGGCTGCAGTTAAGTGGATCCTCAGGTATCTCAAATGCACTTCGAGTGTGTGCCTACGCTTTGGTCCTGGAAAGCCGATGCTTGATGGCTTTACAGATGCTGACATGTCAGGTGATGTTGATTCCAGTCGATCTACGTCAGGTTACTTGATGACATTTGCAGGGGGAGCTGTATCATGGCAATCGAGACTGCAGAAGTGTGTGGCTTTGTCAACCACAGAGGCTGAGTATATGGCTGCAGTTGAGGCCGGTAAGGAGCTGATATGGATGAGAGATTTCCTGGATGAGTTAGGAGTGGAACAAGAAACGTTCCCACTTCATTGTGACAACCAGAGTGCCATCCACCTTGCCAAGAATGCCGCCTACCATTCTCAAACCAAACATATACGGAGGAGGTATCATTGGTTGCGAGAGAGGGTAGAAGATGAAGATTTTGATTTGGTGAAGATCCACACCAATGACAATGGGTCAGATATGTTTACGAAAACCTTGCCTAAGGAGAAGCTTGTTGCTTGTCGCTTGAGAGCGGGCTTGGTTTATTTCCCCATATAGGAGTGAAGGGGGAGTTTGTTGTGTTTCCCTCCTATATTTGGAGGAAGAAGCCATTACTTGTTAATGGGCTTTTAATGCCATTTGGAAGGCCCAAATGATGCCCCACTTGTGGGAAGTCTTACCCTAATTGGCTCTCATATTTAAGGGAAAGAAAGTGACTTTTAGAGGCAAGAGAGAGAAACCAAAAGAGGCACAAAAGAGAGCTGAAAAGAAGAGGAGAAAAGAGTGTGTTTGGAACCCGTAGGTGTTGTTGCACCCAAATCTGATCTGCCCCGATCGATGTCAAGATCATCTCCGATTGGGGCGAAATTTCAGAGTGTTGTTCCTGCCATCAAGACCTTCACATCCAACGGTTGGATCGTGTTTTGGTGCCCTCTAGGTCAGGTTCTTAATAAGTTGTCTCCTTGTTGTTTTTTCTTGTTGTTCCACCTTGTTGGGTGAAGATTGAACCAAGGTTGTAGCCTTGATGGTTGTGTATTCCTCTAGTGTTATCTAGAGAGGCTGTACCCACTTGTAATCCTTGTTGATAGTGAAAGTTTGGTACCCAAAGGGTCCCGTGGTTTTTCCCCTAGTTTGGGGTTTCCACGTAAAATTCTGGTGTTCTGTTCTCGTTGCTTTTGTTTTCTGAAGTTTGCTTATTTGTCCTGAAATAGCTCACTGCTTCCTGAAAAACTGTTAGTAGCCCATTCGATCCTGTCAGGGTTGTTTGTTGATCTTGTCGGAGCTGTTTGTGGACAACTATTTGTTTGTCTGTAATTTACTTCCGCACTTCAAAAAGATCGGATTAGAATCATTAGATAACAGTCAGATGATGAACGAGATGCTAATGGAGTTGGTGCTTTGATTATAGGAAGGGAAGAAAATCGATTTTACTGAAATCTACTATATGTGAGACCGAACTGTTTACATGATGGTATTGTCATCAATGATATTAAGAGCTCATTCTTCAGCCTCGGTGTTGAAAATAAAGCTTGGGAATACAGTAGTGATGTCCCTGATTTGGATCAGTAGTGTCACTTTCATTCCAAAGTTCAGAAAAATTGTTCAGTCTCTGGTGGCATGAGGCGAAAGTATGCAAGTTTACTTACATTGAACAAGTTGATTGCTAACACTCTCACAATTAATTGTTTTACTTATTTCATCAGATGAAGTTGCATGATGATGGTATCATTTGCTTAATATCACACAGTCATCTTCCTTCTTTTTTCACACTAGAAAATTCACACATCAGAGAATTTATGTACACAAAGGCCTTCTGAAGTGAATTCATAATATTCCCAAATCCGAGGCATAGGTGATAAAAAGGACATAAGAATTCCATTCATCTTTGCTGATTCTTCCATCCTTGTCAGTATCGGCATCAACAAATGTTTGAAAAAATGCAAGCAAATTCATGAATAATGAACTCATATTATATGTCCATTTTATGGACCAAATTGCTTCTAATTGCATATTTTATGTTCGAAAGAAGCCTTACTACTAAGGCGTTTTTGCAGGGAACCACCCGCTATGTGTCACTTTTTGTAGGAAACCACCCGTATTTAACGTATTGATTTTAAACCACCCAAAAGTGATAAATTTGTTACATTCGACCACCTATCGACGTATTCCGTGAGATGAGTCGTTAAGTAGTGGGAAATGACTATTTTGCCCTTAAAATTTTACTGAAATTGCAGATCCAAGGTTGGTCATGTCTTGTGGGCTATGAATATATCGCGAGATGAACTTGTCTTCTTCACTAACACACAGCACAGCAAGTCGAATTGAAGGTAATTATCAACAGAAATCGAACAACACGAAGCAACCGTTGAAGAAGGATTGAAGAAGAAATCAATTTGGGAGGAAGGCGAAGTGGATTCTGGGTGAGGACAAGGCTAAGTCGAATTGAACGTAAGTCGAATTGAAGGTAATTATCAACAGAAATTGAATTAGGGTTTCGAATTTTGTCATTGTTTAGTTGAATTCCATGGTAATTGAGCATTGGTTTGGTTAATTATTGTTTGGTTCCAAGTCCATTTTTAATTGATGATTCTTCTTGTCTTGTGCTGGTGTTAGGGTAGCCAGAATCTTTGAACATTAGAACAATGTTGAATTTGACAGATGTTGTGGCTTGATTAGGGTATAATGATGGGAAATGCTTTAATCACTATGTATTGGCTGTAGGAATGTCATCACAATCTGGTTCATACAATTCATACAATGGGGAGACAGTTTGTTGTTGCAATTTGACTGCAAAGGTTAGAACAGCTTACACTTTGAAGAATTATGGAAGAAGGTTTCTAGCTTGTCCATGCTACAGATCAAATGAAGCAAGAGGATGCAACTTCTTCCAGTGGATTGATGGACCATTTAGTACACAAGCTGAAGCCATTATTACTCAGTTGTTGAACCAGAATGTTGATTTGGAAGTGAAGAATGGAAAGCTTGAACAAAAGTTGATGGAAAAAGAACAAGAAATCAGGGCCTATGTAGCTTCAGCCAGGGTAGAATTACTAGTTATTATTGTTGTTTTAGGGTGTGCTCTTATATTTCAGAGAATGATTAGTAGTTAGCTTAGGTTAGAAGGTTGATGTTTGTGTTGATCAATGCTGAATATTAGACATGAGCTCTGAATGTTGTGTAATAACAGGTTGATGAATGCTTATTATTAGAGTTGAATTGAATCCTGAGCTTGTTTGAAAATGGTAACATTAGTGTGCTCTTATTATTAGACTAATGGTTGCATATAATAACTGGTAACATTGGTGCAACATGCAGCATCCTCATTGTCAACAAAGCTTGCATAGATAACTTATCAGAAAATGCTCTTATAGAGCTTGCATAGATAACTGGTAACATTGTCAAAACACATAAATTGTCTACTACTTTTTAACACTAAGTAGCTCAAGAGAGCTAGTACAGAGCTGCCTAACTGAGTACAAAAGAGCATACACCAAACTATACCTACACAAAAGAGCATAACTACCATACATAAACTAACTACCATACATAAACCTAAGGCGAACTGGTAACATTGTCAACTAGCTCCTACACAAAACAGCATAAGTTCAAAATACCATACATAAACCTCTCTCAAACATGAGTTCTGGCTTTCACACATACACCAAACTAACTACTTTTTTGCATGAGAACTAGTTGTGGATGATCTGGTCTTCCTTGTCACTGGAACCTGCCTTGATGTGGTGGCCACAGCTGCTGAATTTACTGAGATAGTATTGGCCTTCTTCTTCCTAGTTGTGCATAACTTATGCCTTGATGTGGTGGTTGAAGTACTAGCAACAGGTTGGAATGGGGTTAACTGGCTTGATGGTGGAGGTTGTAACAAACCTTGTGTTATAATTTGCATTTGAAACAATAATAAATGTGTATTCTCTAAGATGAAATTAGTTGCATACCATTGTAGTTTGTGAGACCTGAGTTGGGATAACATTCTCAACTTCATCAGGTTGGGTCATGGCTTCTTGAATCATGGCTTCTTCAATCATTGCTTGATGTCCAAAACATCAAGAAATTTGTTAGATATGTGATTCTATATTTTGAGCATACTGTGAGCATAAGTTAGGTGTAAAGTATACCACATCATTATCATGCTCAATTGCCATCTGATCTTCATTTGAAGCTTGTGTTTCTGCTGTTCTCACCTGCAACAAATAAAATTTACCAAAGTATTTAGACAGTAACACATGGAGGAACAAACAAAAAATATTGGACAACAGAATCATAAAGTGTCACATTTCTTTTAGTATACTTCCTTTTCTGAGGTTGGATGGGCATAGTGCTATCTTTAGGTGGTCTTCCACCTCTTTTAGGCTCCCTAGCTGGCTCTAGTGGTTTAGGTGGATTTTTACAAGTCTTCCTAATGTGACCCTCTTGCCCACAGTTCCCACACTTGTTTTTCCCAAACCTAACCCTTGGTACCTTAGACTTGTCCTTGGCTTCTCCAGGTTCTTTCCTCCTCAATTTTTTGGGTCTTCCAGGTTGAACCACAAGTTTTGGTGGTTCTAATGGAGGTTGGCCATTCTTTTCCCATTGATCCTCTCCAGGCATTGGAACCACAGATAGCTCATAAGCCCTCATGTAAGTTGCTTTGTGATAGAAAGGATCAACAAAGTCTTCCACTTTTAGTCTCCTCTTAATTATGCAGCAAATGGCATGTTAGCAAGGGATTCCAGTGATATCCCACATGTTACAACCACATATTCTTAGTGCCAAATTGACCACATATGTTCTCCCAGCTGAGTCTACTTCATACAAATCTCCATCCCCGTGACACTGACATCTGCAGAGACTTTGAGCTCTAATGTCATTGATTTTCTTCATCACTTCTGGAGTAAGCAGCCCTTGATGTGCCTTCATTTTGTTCCTTTTATTGATGAACATCTTCATCAATTTCCTTCTGATCCACTCACACATGGAGAGAATTGGCATCTCCCTAGCCTCTAGTATACAGCTATTAAAGGATTCACAAGCATTGTTCATCAGCATGTCTGACTTTGGGTAATACCTGAATCCATAGAGAGACCAAGTTCTGGGGTCCTGGCGCATTAAGTAAGCAGCAACATCTTCATTCATTTCCCTTATCAATCCCATAGCAACCTCAAAATCAGGGAGGGTTGAAGCTTTTACAGCAGCCCATACAGCATCCTTGAAAGACTTTCCTGGCCACTGTTTTTTGAAGTTGTTATGCATATGCCTCACACACACCCTAGTGTCACAATTTGGTGCAACCTCAGCCAAGGCCTCTAACAAACCCTACACAAATGAACCACAATATAGTAAGCATACATAAAGAGAAAAAAAATTATATAACAACAAGCAAAAGAAAACAAAACCAACCTTACACCTATCAGACATGAATGTCAAGGCTTTTCCTCCAATGTCATTAAGCAAGTTTTGAATAAACCAACACCATGTCACCTTATTCTCTTGTTCAACTACTGCAAATGCCACTGGGAATATGTTCTCATTCCCATCCTTAGCCACTGCAGTGAAAACTTGCCCAGTGTATGCACCTTTTAGATGGCATCCATCCAATCCCACAATTGGTCTACACCCATTTAAAAACCCATTCTTGCAAGCCTTCAAGCACACATAAAATCTTTCAACTTGAGTGGTCTTTCTATACTTTCTCCAGGCCTCACATACACACTGCTCCCAGGATTGTAATGGCTAAGTGTAGCTGCATAATCCCAGACTCTTGCATATTGCTCTGGTTCAAAGCCTTGGGTAAGGAGTATTGCCCTAACCCTTGCTCTCCAGGCTTGATGGTATGTAATATCTACACTGTGTTCCCTCTTCACAGTCAGAATAAAAGACTTAATTCTCCATTATGGGTCATCCCTATAGTGCTCCAGATATTTCTCAGCAAGCCAAGTAGATGTCATCTTTGTATTCTTGTCTTGCCACCCACAAGTATGATTAGGAATAAAAGTCTTGAGCTGAAATGAGCCATCTGAGCCCATTTTCCTTGCAACAGCCTTAAAGCCACACAGATTTTCCTTACAAACACACTTCTTTATGCCGTGTTTCAAGCCACAGTGACACTTATTCTTGCAATATGCAGAGACTTTGGTTTTATCATTGTGGAGATAGTAGTAGTCAAAGCCATTTTCCAAGGCATATTGTCTCAGTGCCTTTCTAAAATCATCATTGGAGACAAATCTCATGCCAGGTTTGAAACTAATCTTATTCCCGAAATCAACTAAGGGATTAAACTCTGGGTACCTGAAGGTAATGGCATCATCAGACCCACTGAAGCTCCTATAATCATCACTCTCTACTCTGATATCAAAGACATCTTCAATATTATGCTCACCATCTTCTTTGATCAGATTCTCATCAACTACATCTGCATCTACATTACCCTCAAACTCTGCATCATCATCAGAGCTATCAACCCCAAATACATTTTCTTCATAAACCAAATCATCAGAATCATCATCAGAGGACTCTGATCCTATGACCTCTGCATCTTCATCCCCAGAGTTGTCACTTTCCTCCTCAGATCTATCCTCTTCCAATGGGTGCAAAGAGCTACTTGGAATGGCACTGAGCTTGGGAGTGATTTTAGGAGTGGTTTTGGCTGTAAAACTGGTTGTAGAAGAAATAGATATGGATTTGGGTGTAGCAGCTGAAGTGAGAGCATCTCTGGTAACAGGTTTAGGAGTTGATTTTATATAAATGGATGGGGTGGGCTTAGGGTTCGTACACACTGCACTCATTGTACTTGGGCCTTGACTACTAGAGGGCTCCTTACCAAGTGGGCTGCCTAACTGAGCTGTTGCTTTTATCTTTCTTCCATGTGCAAAGTCCAACAACTCATTTGGACTAACATCACATTCTTGGACCACAAACACATCTAATGTGTTGTTATAGCTAGAAGCAGTTCCACAGAGTTCTACTATATCTCTATCAACATTAATTTGTTGCATTCCTAGATGGAATGTAGTTCCTGACTTACAGTACCAAAGTTCACTAACTTTTCCAACCTCTTCAACACCATCTTTGACAAACCCTTCCAACTCTATCTTTGATAATCTATCAGGGTCCATATTCTTCATAGCATAAACATTTTTTCTCCTATAGCAGAGACTATGCTCATCCTTATTAAGGTAAAATTTACCTCCATAAAAGAATCTTAGAGTCACACTCATCTGTCAAAGCAATAACAAATAAATGCATGACAGTCCAAAAAAAATCATTAAAGGCATATTTTACAATCTGACATAGGAATAGAAAGCAAAACTCATCAATGACAAATAAATTCTCTTCACATGTGACTATATGAGCCAGAAAGCATTACTATATATTTCCTAAGGGTCCACCATCTTTGTCTTGCACAAATTTGACTACTCAATGTCGGTCCAAAACAACAGCAATTCTAAAGCACTTTTTTGGTCATCCGAATCCACTAAAAACAATAAAATACTTCAATGCAAAGCACAGTGCAGAAACTTACCTTTCCCAGTAGCTATTCAACTCCTCGATATGGCTTCTTCTTCTGCTCAGAGTTTACCAATCCTCCAACTCTTCAATGTCTATGACAAACACACCACCTTCCTCGATCTTGGTCTTCTCTTCGAGTTCTGAAATCGAACAACTTCCTCTTGTTATCGCGAACCCTAAAAACATTCGCAGGGCATTTGTTACTTCTTCGCTACCTCACTTCTTCGAGTTTACTAGTCCTTTAGTTAGCCCTAACCCATTCGCCACCCTAAATCCCTAACCTTCATAGATCAAATTTGAGAGTGAGGTGAGGTTTTGGAAGAAGAACTTCAAGAATCGCCTTTCAAAATCACCACTGGTAGAACACAGTGAATATATCGCGAGATTTTCACCTTCTGAAGCAAGGGTAATATAATTTCCTGTAATTTCACAAAAAACCAAGGGGCAAATTTGACTTTTCACACATTTGGACGGCGATTTTAACAGAATAGGGGTTTGGGTATGATTTTGTTAACGGAGTGTCACTTTTGGGTGGTTTAAAATCAATATGTTAAATACGGGTGGTTTTTTGCAAAAAGTGACACATAACGGGTGGTTCCCTGCAAAAACCCCTACTACTAATGCTAATAGCACTATACTCTTAACTTAGGTGGCTTTACATTATCTTTTCTCATAGCAAATGAAAATTGAATAAAGGAAAAACACTAAGGCAGGTTATTGTACAATGTCTTTCTGTAATGTGAAAAGGTAGAACTAGAAGTCACTTTTGGTTGATATTTGATTATGTAGAAGGGAGTTTAACAAAGGAAAAGTGGAGAAATAGATTCACTTCTCTAGCTTGGAATCTTGCTGAAATTTTTTATGGACACTGGTGTTATTAGAGAGATAGACTTTTTCTATAGTTTGTCTCCTGTGGAAAATTTATCTCGACTTTGCTTTCTTTTTGTTTCATGCAATGGAAGGATTCGTTGCTTCCCTCCCCCACCCAATTAATTGTCTATATGACCTTTTTCTTTCTTTTGAATCCATTGAGTGAAGCTGATTATTTGCTTTGAGTCACTTTTGATTGTCTATATGACCTTCTTTTTCATGCAATAGAAGTCATTTTTTATTGTCTATATGACTTTCTTTCAAATAGGTATATGCTTTCAGTTTCGTATATAAATAGAGATATCCAATTGCCTATGTGAATACTAGAATGTTCAAGTTGATGTTTGGTCCATGTATGTGGCGTGTTCCAATGGCCCTTTGTGTTGTTTGCGAACAGAAATACTTCTATGTCTTTTTAACCAAATGGTTTATATTCAATCCATTTAAGTGGCTTAATTGTCTGCAAGATACCTGATAATGTGGGAAACCTTATCATGTGATTTTAATATCTTATCATGAATCAACATAGCCAACTTTACTTATCCATTCAGTCTTACCTAGCATCAATATGACAGGGAGTGGAACAACTGTATCTCCCCTTTATAACTCTTTGTGCTAGTATTTCATTTTGCAAGTTGCTTTCGATGCTGAGAGTTGAGGTGTGAAACAATCTTTTTATGATCGTCATTTTCCTGAACCTAATTATATTTTGTTATCATGATTAAATTTGTTAATAGAATCTATTTCTCCGTTTTGAACTTCCAGTACTATAATTAACTTTATAAGTTCTTGGTTAATGATGTTTGTGATATTTCTTGGCTCTTCACCTGAAATAATACAAATCAGTTTGATCATATAAAGTTTGTTTTGCATAAGATATGTATTCTCAAATTTTATATATGTTTTTTGGGTGAAGCAGTTGAAAAAATCAAGGTTGGAAGGGCGTAATTACATCATGTGAATCACATATCACAACTTAATATTATAAGTGGTGCAACCCCGAACGCGTTCAGATGACTACCTCAACTGGTACGCACCTCGGACACGTTTGTTTATAAGTGGTGCTGCCCCTCCTCAGAGGCCATCACGTGAATCACAGGTCACAACTTAATATTATATTTGAAATTTGAATAATGTAGGCTAGTATACCTCTACATCATTTTTTTATGTACTTGCACGCATATAGCGAGTTGTCTCTCTCCTTTAGTCCTGGCTAGAGACAACCACTATATCTGAGATTCCAGTCGACCTTCATTACAACAGTAGGGATGCCGTACGAGAGTTGACATGTATAGGTATAGGTGAATATCCATCCCGATATCAATTTGACGTGGGTGGGGCTAGTGGCACAGGTGGTAATGATTGTGGTGAAGATGATGAGATGGATGTAGATGATAGAGATGGTTGACGGTCTCCGATAGCGGTACTTTTAACTAGCTACTGAATGCTAATTTAAATTATATATTTTGTAATATTACATCTTTATGATTAAGGATCATCGTGCTTTTATCCAGCTATTGAATGCTAATTTAGGTTTATATATTTTGTAATGGTACATCTTTATGGTTGAGGATCATCGTGCTTTTATCCAGCTACTGAATTCTAATTAAGGTTTAGGTATTTTGTAATGATACCTCTTTATGGTTGAGGATCATCGACTTTTATCCAGCTAATTTAGGTGCTCAAATAGTTTGTACGCACGAGTTTTGTGGCTGTGTTGTAACGAAATTCTTTGTTTTGAATGTGCAAGAATTGTCTTGTAATGAATACCTTTCTTCGTTAAGCTCCTCAATTTTCCATAAAACATTCTGTGGAGTTGGAACGTACAATATAAGGTCCAGCTATTGTCATAGCACAAGAAGCTCAGATCATACCCTAGAACAATATAAAGTTCATTTAATATAGCAAAGACATCCTAGTCATCACAAGGGAATGGAGTTGAAGTATGACGATCATTAATTGCATCTTTATATATCTAAAATCTCTCGCTTAATTGCTCCTCTAAATCGCTAACACCCCTTTGACAATTTTGTTGCCATGGACTATACAATTCCGGCAGTGGTGAATTATCATGAAGCTCTACCTACAAAAAGAGCATTGACATTGTGTTAGTATATTTATATTAAATCAAGGAAATTTAGTATCAAACTTATGCATATATCGAAATGAAATGTTGTATGTCTGGCAGAAAAGAGCATTGACATTGTACCCAGTTTAAACCGCTAACACTCCTTTAACAAGCTCTACCTACAAAAATAGCATTGACATTGTACCCGGTTTCATTCGATTCCTCTGAAAGCATCCCAATCTCGTGGTCTCAAGGAAAAAGTGTTGTAAAACAGTGCGTCCATGATCTCTTTCTTAATCTTATGTCGAGCATTGTACACTTGATGATATGTGGTGAGATTGTTCTTTATCATTCTCAGTGTAATCATGATTTGTTTTGGGGCACACTGATTGATAGTGAGGTTCCTTGTCAATTCATACTCTGCCTTGGTCAATTTGCCAGCAAATGATTGACCGTGTAAACTTTTTCCAATCTTATGGTTGTGGTTGCCGCATATAACTTCAATTTTCCATGAATCTCATACATGCTCGTAGCACTACAAAGTGAAAGGACACCCACATTTCTTGGACATGGTAATTTCCTCCTTGCTTTCAAGGGGGTGTAATGCCCATTTCTTTCACACGTCAACCATGTCCTTCCAAGCTTTAAAACAAACTTTTTATCACGCGATGTATCTTTATGCACATACAATTCTTCCTTTCAACAACTTTCACCATATTTATTGCTTCATCTCGACTACAAAATGTTTGATCCATTGCAAATAATTTGGAATAATCAATATAAGATTTTTCTTCACTTTCAATCAGATCATTTCTATCCCAGTCAAAATCTGATGAAAATGACAATACCTCTGTAGGTTGACTTTGTATAGGGTCATTCTTGTTCCACTGAAAATGATATACGGGAACCAAATGCAGATTAACATCATCACCCCAATAGTAGTTATAAGCTTGTGACATATGTGTTCTAGGCTATTGATACTGCATATTATCCTCAATCCCAATATAAACTTCATGTTCAACCTGATTCAAACAAAATAGAAGTTAATCAAATGAGTTCGAAATCGTTGAGAAAAACACAGTTTGTCCGTCCAAACAAATGGACAATACTGACACGTCCATCCAAAGTGTATGGAGTATCTAAATCTGTCCATACAAAATGTGTTTTTGTCCGTGTAAAACTAGTGGACAGTTTGCTAACTGTCCATTAAAATTACATTGCAAATTGTCCATTAAAATTACATGGACAACAAAAGAACTATAACGAAACCCTAAAACCTAAACATCAAAAAACCAAAAAAAGCATACAATTCATAAGTTGAGGACCATACACCATTTCCTATTCCTTAAATGCTTAACCCTAAAGCATGTTGTATTTCAAAAACTCTAGTCATAAAATCGAGCTTGTAACATCAATAATCTACAAAACTAAACCTTTATTCTTATATTTGTATGTAAGTCTCCTAACCTAGAACATGAACTTTAAATGAAAAAGAACAAAACTTTCATCGATCATAAACCCTAATAAGACATAACATGAAGCATATATACAAAATAATCTATAAAACTTGAACCTTTAACAACAAAAACTACAACATACCTCATTTTGGGAATAGTTCTATGATATATCTTCTAAACCCTTGTTTAACTCTTCTTTATATGACATAGTTTAATGAGTTTGAGAGAAGTGGAAGAACTTTTGTTGTTTTCATGAACAAGAATATGGAAGAGTTGTGGAAGAATTATGAGAGTGTTATGTAAGAATTACAATTTCTATGGATAAAACGACCATATTAATGAGGTAGATGTTGGTAAGTAAGTGTAATGAATGCATATTTTAATTTTAACGATTGAATTTGTCCCTCCAAAATGAATGGACAACTGACACTTATCCGTCCAAATTTTATGGACAAATTCAATTTGTCCGATGTATTTTAGATGGACAGTATCAATCTGTCCATTTATTTTAGACGGACGATTTTGCAAAAGTCCATTTATTTTTTATGGACAAAATTCTTCCATAAAATCTATGTCATTTGTTCATCTATATTATAAGGACTATACCAATTTGTTCATCCAAAATGGACGGACAAAACAAATTTGTCCATCTAAAATGGACGGACGATTTCGCATTAGTCCATTTATTTTTGATGGACAAAATCCTTTATTATAAAATCTATGTCATTTGTCCATCTATAATAAACGGACATGTGTAATTTGTCCATCTATAATAAACGGACAATACCAATTTGTCCATCCGTAACAGACGGACACATCACATTTGTCCATCCAAAATGAACGGACAAATGCCATACGCTATAAAAAGATTCTGCATACCCTAAAAAAAATAGCGAATAAAAACTCTGTTTGATTTTTTCCTTGTGATAGTCGTCTCTTTTCTCTGCCTTCCTCCATTGCTCCGAAGTCCGAACCTCTTCATATATATTGGATTAATGCCTCATTTTTGGGCGTTTTTTTTTCTTTATTGCCAAAACTATAAGGCTCCAATTAAGGCTTTCACCGTTACCAAGCAAAGGATAATGATATCATGATTTTGAAGAGTTGAATCTTCTTGCATTCCACCGCCATTTAGCTCTGTGTCCCATCCATTATTGCTTTGTTAATTTCTTTAAGGAACAAATGGGCCTTCAGATTAATTTAAGCCCAATCACATACATTTGTAATTTGTTCATGAGCCTACACATTGCATATTACATGTTTACATATCATAGCTGCATTATTGTTTATTTAAATTAGACCTAAAATTTTCATTCAACAGCCTTGTAAGTTGTATATGGAGGTGCAACAAGAAATGGGCCTATAGTTGTCGATGTTGGAAGGATCGTTGGCTTTGGGAACAAGTGTTATCATAGTGCATGTGGTTGAAATCTAGGATTGCTTCGGATATGTTGGGGCCAACACAATTCCATGGTTTTTTTGAAGAAAAAGGCATTGAATCTGTCCAGTCCAGGGCTGTGTCATCCCCCAAGGCGAAAAAGGATATCTTAATTTCATCCACTGTGACATGCTTTGTGATCTGTGCATGCAGAAGCATGATCAGCTTTGTAATTGAGACATGTTCCAGCATGGATGTAGATTGTGCTAATAGCAGTGGTACGTAGGGCAGTGATTTCTAAGAAGGTTTGTGTAGTGGAGGAGGAGGATATCAATTAAGTTCTTTTGTAAGAAAATTTTCATTCACGAGAAGAGAGTGGATAAGAGCACTGCCCTTGTGAGATTGTATGTGTCTGAAGAAATAGCTACTGCAATGGTCGGAGATTTTGATCCAAGTCAGTTGGCTCGAGGTGGTATGGAGGATGAGAGTTTGTTCTTGAGGTCAATAGTCTTCCTGATTTATGAGGGAAGAATTGAGAGGATCAACGACTAGGGCAGTTTGGATTGTTGCAAGGTTAGCTTTGTTGGTGAGGATGTTGGAGTGGAGGTTTTCGAGACTGGTGATGCTATATTTTTTAAGGTGTGATTGAGGAGTTACGTTTGAGCTTGGAGGTGACACAATACATGTGATTTCCTTGCATAGCTAGGAGTGTTCCAAATTTGCATAACATGTGGGAGGAATTCACCATATATTGGAGGCCCAGGAGTTGTTGAAATGGAAATGAGGTTTTCGATCTAGAGGAAGTTTTGGAGGAGATATTAAAGTCCCCCATGAGGGTCCATATGGAGGAGCCAATCATATTAATTGATATCTTGCCAAGGGTTGCAACGACTAGGAGCATCATTAAAGGTATGGATAAAAGAATCAAGAAAAGAGAAGGTGTTGCATGGTGTGGAGATACGGGAATGGATGATTTGAGAGGAGGAGAAGAGAGGCTGAAAGTTGATGAGATTGGGGTCCCACCAAACAAAGATTCTGCAATTGGGGGTGATAATTAAGGTGGTTGGAGAAGGAGTGCCACGTGCCCTTTATTGAGGTTATTTGAGAGTTTGGCAATTTGGGACTAATCATTAGGTGGTGAGGTGGAGTTGAAGGACATTTGTCCACTTGGAGAATGTGTAGGATGATGATGATCCGAGAAAGAAGGAAGATTTATGGTGGGACAAATTTGAGAAGGAATTGAGGTGTTAGAAGTGGAGAAGGGTGGATCAGAAGGGAAAGTAATAAGAGACTTGTTTTGATTTTGCTGGGGAACAAGTGAAGTTGCATGAGTAAGTTGGGCTTCTCTTTGGGGTGGTGGGGCATCAATTATGGCAGCTGGGGTTGCATTTGCCGCACCGGATTGGGAGCCAATCAAAGTTCACCTCCTGGTGTACCACATCCTTATCCTTCCCATGGAATCTGACTTTCCTAAGGAGGTCCTTCCTTCACTAGTACAAAAAAGAGGATTAACTGCACTATTTTTAGAACGGATTTAAGAAATCGGGGTAAAGAAAATATACGGACCGCGGTTATTCCTAAGAAGGTCCTTCAAATTGAAGTGGCACAACGGTTTTTTATTAGAACCGCGGTCCGGTATTTTTTTATAATAAAAACAAACATGGACCGCTGTGCCACTTCGATTTTTTTTTATAATAAAAACAGACATGGACCGCGGTTTTTATTAGAACCGCGATCCGGTATTTTTTACCACGGTTTTAAATAACCGCGGTCCGACTTACCACGGTTCCCGAAAACGTAGTCCGAGAGTCAGACCGCGCCGATAACAACCACGAACGGTAAACCACGGTCACATGGCTTAAAAAACCGAGGTCCGGCCCTATGTTTTGTACTAGTGTTTGTTGAGATTTCAACCATGACTTTTGCACAAGAGAGTCTTTCTTGGTTGGCAGAGCTATACTATGTCAAAAAGGGTGTGGAAATAATAGATCCGATTTTGGCTAGCATGTGATCAGACCAAAAGTGGACGTCTAGGTTTGGAAGGTTGATTCATACCGATATCTCATTGAGGCAAGACATGTCAAGTTCCATTCCTGGGTACCATTTTTTTAGAATTAGAGGTCTTTGGCCTCCCATCATCCAAGGACCCTCTCCAGGATTGAGTACATATCATCTTCCTTTCCAAACTGAAAGACAAAGATGTCGTTGTCTTTGTAGAGGATTTTCGAAGTGGGGACGTCAGTCCAATGCGTAGCAACATACTTTTTCATGGCTTTGAAGTCGATTCGGCCACCCATCGCGAGACCTATGAGGGAAAGATTTCAGACATTAAGTAGCTCAACTATGTCTGCATCAGTGAAGGAGGCATCTTTAGATACACAGCCTTCAACAAAGTAAAGCGGGATATGTTTAGGGCCCGACTTGAGATGACCCACGACATAAGAGAATGAAGCACGTGGAATAGGGGCGGGTTGACCCGAGGCAGAGGGTGGGATGTGGGGGGAGAGATGTGGGTAATAGTGGGGTTGTATTTGTTGGTGAAAAAAATACGCTCAACTTTCCCGAAAATCAGAATAATGAGAATGACAATGATAGAAAACACACACACGAGATGTTTCTAATCTGCCGCAACACTTTAATAGAATGATAATGTGATTACAACTCAATTACTTTATACCCACACCCAAAACTACACTCTGGAATTTTACGCAGAAAATTCTCCCGAAAGCTTCTCTCTGTTTAATGCTTTAACTAAGCTTTTCTCTCTGTGTTTTGGATAATTTACAAATGAAAACTTATTGGTTTATATAGGCTTTCAACAGAGGAAATGGTTGGTGCAAATTCCTTCTTCAATATTTGCCTCCCGTTTCATTTCTCTATTACGCCTCCTACAAAAGAGCATTCTCTTTCAATTATCAATAATAGATATTACTATTATTATAATTCCTAATATTAGAGAATTAATAATTCTCCAACAATCTCCCACTTGAAGACTGATTTCAATCTGTCTTCACACACATGGTCTTGTCATTTCTGCAGGCCAACTGAAGTTGAACACAACTTCAATTTGTCAATAGTCACCGTCTTTGTTAACATGTCTGCTGGATTATTACTGCCTTGGATCTTCTCCAGTTTCAATACATCATCTTCCAACAACGATCTGATGAAATGGTATCGAAGTCCAATGTGCTTGGTTCTAGAATGAAATGCCGAATTCTTTGCCAAATGTATTGCACTCTGACTATCACTGTACAACACATTATTCTCTTGTACGAATCCCAGCTCAGTTAACAAACCTTGAAGCCATATCATCTCCTTACTAGCTTCAGTCACTGCTACATATTCAGCCTCTGTAGTTGATAGAGCAACAATCTTCTGCAATTGTGACATCCAACTAACAGCTGTATTTCCGACAGTGAAAACATAACCCGTTGTGCTTTTCCGGTTATCGACTTCACCTCCAAAGTCCGCATCTACATAGCCTTGTACTTTAATATCACCCTTACCAAAGTACAAACATTTCTCTGTCGTGCCTTGTAGATATCTTAATATCCACTTCACTGCTTCCCAGTGAGCTTTTCCCGGATTTGACATAAACCTGCTAACAACTCCCACTGCATGTGCAATATCTGGTCTTGTACAGACCATAGCATACATCAAACTCCCAATGGCTGAGGCATAAGGAACCTTATCCATGAACTCTCTATCTTCTTCTGTCTTAGGCGATTGATCCTTGGATAAGCGAAAATGACTTGCCAAAGGTGTACTAACATGTTTGGCACTGGTCATGTTGAACCTTTGCAAGACACGTTTGATGTACTCTGACTGAGACAACTGCAATGTCCCTTTCTGCCTATCTCTTGTAATTTGCATTCCAAGAATCTTCTTTGCTGGACCTAAGTCCTTCATGTCAAACTCTTTTGACAATTGCTGCTTCAGCCTTCTAATCTCATTCATATCAGAACATGCTACTAACATATCGTCAACATATAGTAGCAATATGATATAACTGGACTGATAATTTTTGAAGTAGCAACAGTGGTCGGCGTTACACTTCTGGAAACCTTCCTTGTACATGAAGCCATCAAACTTTTTATACCACTGTCTCGGAGCTTGTTTAAGGCCATACAAGCTCTTCTTGAGTCTGCACACCATCTTCTCTTTTCCCTTTTCTGAGAAGCCTTCTGGTTGGTGCATGTATATCTCTTCATCTAACTCTCCGTGAAGAAATGTAGTTTTCACGTCTAACTGCTCAAGATGAATATCTTCAATGGCAACAATACTCAACACTGATCTGATAGTATTGAGCTTCACAACAGGAGCAAAAATCTCGTTGTAATCAACACCTTCTTTTTGCTGAAACCCTTTCACAACTAGTCGAGCTTTGTACCTGATAGAGCCATCATGCTCATTCTTCAACCGGTACAACCATTTGTTGTGAAGTGCCTTCTTACCTATGGGCAACTCAGCTAGTTCCCATGTCTGGTTTGAAGTCAAAGACTGCATCTCGTCTTTCATTGCAAGCTCCCACTTACTTGCATCACCAGTCTGACATGCTTCATCGTAGCATTCTGGCTCCCCTCCATCTGTCAACAACAAATAACTCATGTATCTCCTGTTAGGAACATGAGGTCGGGAAGTCCTTCTTAATCCAGGAGCTGGAGTAGAAGGTTGTGGCGTCTCTAACTGTTGCACACTGCTACGTCCGACAAGTCCCTCTGACTGAGGACTTTTCATGATTGGCTCTATCATAGGACAATCTGGAATATAATCTGCATCTGCAAATGTTGGCCCACTCTCTCCTGAGTCGCTAGCGTCACTATTATTCCTGTCCTTATACATGACTCTCTCATTGAAAATCACATCTCTGCTACGGATCACCTTCTTGGTTTGATCATCCCAAAGGCGATATCCAAACTCATCTTCTCCGTAGCCGATGAAAGTGCATTTCTTAGATTTAGGATCAAGCTTATTCCTGCCATGATCACTAATATGCACATATGCGACATAACCGAAAACCTTCAAATGTGTCAGCTTTATTTCTTTTCCGCTCCATACCTCTTCTGGTATCTGGAACTGCAACGGAACCGATGGACCTCGATTAATCAAGTAACATGCCGTATTGATTGCTTCTGCCCAGAACTGCTTCGGTAGACCTGACTGTATACGAATGCTTCTGGCTCTTTCTGTCAACGTTCGGTTCATACGCTCAGCTACACCGTTTTGTTGAGGCGTTCCCGGCACTGTTCTTTCCATCCGGATCCCGTGCTCATAGCAAAAGTTTTTGAACATGGTGTCTACATACTCACCACCATTGTCGGTTCTGAGCTTTTTAACTTTCACACCCGTCTCGTTTTCAACCATCACTTTCCATCTCTTGAAAGCCTCAAAAACTTCTGACTTGTGTCTTAGAAAGTAAACCCATACCTTCCGAGAGTGATCATCGATGAAAGTCACATAATAGTGCTTCCCGCCAAAGGATGAAGTAGTCGTTGGCCCCCAAACATCGGAGTGGACAAGCTCTAGTCTTTCCTTCTTTGGGGCTCTACCACTTGTTTGAAAGCTCACCCTCTTCTGCTTTCCAAGTATGCATTCTTCGCACATGTCTATCCCTACTGACTGTACACCTGGGAGTTTTCCCTTTGAATGCATAAGCTTCATCCCTTTCTCACTCATGTGGCCAAGTCTCTGGTGCCACATATTGGAATCTTCATTTCCCACTACAACTGCAATGGAACAACACGCACCTGCTGTGAGGTAAAGAGTACCGTTCTTTTTACCTCGAGCTATAGTCATTGCACCCTTTGAAACCTTCCACGTGTCTCCACGGAAGTTGGTGTCATAACCTTCATCTGCCAACTGGCCTACTGATATCAAGTTCTTTCTGAGATCGGGAATGTGTCTGACATCTTTCAGCTCCCAAACAGACCCGTTCAACTTGATCTTCACTACTCCTTTACCGACAATCGAACAAGGTTGATCGTCACCGAGGTATACTTTTCCAAGGTTTCCTGAGACATACTCCTCGAAGAACTCTCTCTTCCAAGTAGCATGAAACGATGCTCCTGAATCTACCACCCAAGATTCTTCCTTGCTCTCAAGAGAGCATATCAATGCATCATCTTCTTCTGAGGTAAATGTAACATTCGCCTCTGCCTTCGTCTCCTGGTTTTTCGGTGCACTCTTGCACTGATTTTTGTAGTGCCCGGTCTGACCACAATTCCAACACTCGATGGTTTTCGAGGTAGAGGAATTATTATGATTTCTTGATTTTGACCTTGTATCCCTTGATCCACCTTGATGGTTTGATCTTCCACGTCCATATCCTTTGGTTGAATTTCTTCCTCTTGACTCTGTATGTAAAACTAATGAGGTTGATGATTCACCCGACGCTCCTCGTCGGATCTCTTCACTGAGAACCAGATCACGAACATCATCAAACTTTAACTTATTGCTTCCTGATGAGCTACTCACAGCCGTGACGGTAGCATTCCAACTCTCTGGAAGAGAAGACAATAATATCAAGGCTCGTACTTCTTCATCGAATTCAATCCCAACTGAACTCAATTGGGTTGTGACCGTATTGAGTCCATTGAGATGTTGAGCTACCGATGCGCCTTCTGTCATTCGCAAATTGAATAGTCGCCTCATCAAATGAACTTTGTTGGAGGCTGATGGCTTCTCATACATATTTGAGAGTGCTGCCATAAGACCCGCCGTGGTCGTTTCTTTTGCTATATTGAAAGCAACATTGCGTGACAACGTCAATCGTATAACTCCAAGGGTTTGTCTATCAAGAATCTTCCAATCTTCATCCTTCATACTCTCTGGCTTATTTTCTGACAGAGGTTGATAAAGATTCTTTTGGTATAAGTGATCTTCGATTTGCATCTTCCAAAATCCGAAATCTGCACCATCGAACTTGTCGAGTTTCACCTTTCTATCTTCTGCGGCCATTGCTCCCACTCAAATCTGACTTTATGTGGATTGTTTACAACCAACGCTCTGATACCAATTGTTGGTGAAAAAAATACGCTCAACTTTCCCGAAAATCAGAATAATGAGAATGACAATGATAGAAAACACACACACGAGATGTTTCTAATCTGCCGCAACACTTTGATAGAATGATAATGTGATTACAACTCAATTACTTTATACCCACACCCAAAACTACACTCTGGAATTTTACGCAGAAAATTCTCCTGAAAGCTTATCTCTGTTTAATGCTTTAACTAAGCTTTTCTCTCTGTGTTTTGGATAATTTACAAATGAAAACTTATTGGTTTATATAGGCTTTCAAGAGAGGAAATGGTTGGTGCAAATTCCTTCTTCAATATTTGCCTCCCGTTTCATTTCTCTATTACGCCTCCTACAAAAGAGCATTCTCTTTCAATTATCAATAATAGATATTACTATTATTATAATTCCTAATATTAGAGAATTAATAATTCTCCAACAGTATTTAGGGGGGAGACGAGGGAGTCTTCCCTAACAAGGGAGGGAAGAAGAGATAGAGGCAGAAGAGGGGTAGTTGTTGAGGGAGAAGAGAGGGCAAGAAAGAATAAGGTGGGGCTGAGGAGCCCAGTGTAGCAGGGGCACCCATTGGGTGAATGGAGAGTGAATCGTAGAGGAAGAATGGGTGGAGGGGGTAGATGAGGGAACGCCTCGAGGGAGTGGTGGGGGAAGGCGGGTCCTTGTCGTTCACAGTAGGAAAAGAGGCATGATCATAGCTTTGGATACGGAGAGTTCCTGAGAGGAGGAGGAAGGAGGCTCACCAGAGCGCACAAGGCGAGGATTGTTGGTGTGGATAAGGGCTTTGGGGATAATAAGGTAAGAGCTCTCATCACAGGTGTTGGTGGTAGGGGAGAGCGGTTTTAAGCTTGGCTCCGGGGCAGGGGTGAAAGAGTAAACTTTTACAAATTTCATTTTATGCTTGTTCTTGCCCATTGGGCAAGGAGGCGCAAATCGACCCCGATCTACACCATGGTTGAAGGTGGCGAGAGGTTGAAGGGGACGACGACACTTGGAGGAGAGCAAAAACCCTAATTGCCAATTGTCGAGACTTTGATCTATCTATTTAATTATAGCTAGCCCAACAACGGGCGAATAGCATCTCACCAAGCCGAACCCAAACAACTTAAAAAGTGGACCCAATACTGGACCTACTTTGACACCATAATAAAGTTTGTGGGCCGATAAATTAGGGCAATGTGTGCGTACAAATACAAGTACATGTATAAATAAGCAAGTAACCTCATTGAGACCCAAGATGAATTTTATATCGAATCACGCACACATGAGTTTCACGATTCTTATACACAGTAACACAGGGGTATGTTTGGTTTAATTCCACATAAGTATGAATTAATGTATTCATTCGTTAATTCCCAGCCTCAAGGCATAGGTATCAATCAAACCTAACTTGCTGCATTTCCTCGTCGTAGAATGAATGTGGAGTATGTGAAGCACCAAAAGTAGTCGATCACAACCGTTATTTTACATGTGAAGTGTACGATGTGAGTGAGAATAAGATAATGATGTCGAGGTTTGTGGGTTAGGATTATGTTTGAATGGTGAAGAAACTAAAAATTTGGAACTCATAATCTATGAGAATTGAAGACCATAATCATGCATTTTGCTTACCCTCATCCCTTCAAGGGTAAGCAAACAACCCCTTAGTAAGCACTAGTCATAGTGACTTTTCGACCAATTCATGTATATCTAGCTAAACATTCAAAATCTTCAACCGATCGAGTTCCTACCTTTTTCAACAAGAGTAAGGGCATCTTCGGTAAGTGATATGGGAGATAATAAGGGAGTGAAAATTAAACATTTTACTTAACCTAAATAGCTAAATTATACGCATATTAAGGCGGTAAGAATGTACAAGATTGTTAACTTCATACACATATAAGTTCATACGAGCATCAAACTTTTGCACTATAAAGTAATGCCCAAGGGAACACTATATAGCTTGCAAATATATAGTAGACAAAAGCTCAATTACTTCTCAATCGATTGATGATTGCGAAGCTAGCTATGTCCAAAGTTTCAACCAAATCTCAAATAATGGGCTAGAAACTAGTAGATTGTACATTTGTACTATAGTATACTGATTACCAATTCACCATACTAACTTGTGAAATACTTCAAATGCAAAATAAAAATTTAACAATAAAAGTTTGTATACATGATAAGAATATTTAATGTTACTATACTAACTTAGAAGGTTGTGATCGGTTCAAAACTTACATTTTGGCCTTTTTTTTTTTTTTGGTGCAAAGGAGGGTTTAACCCATTTATTCAACTAGAAAATACTTAGACATATTCGCTAAGAAGTTTGTCTGCTTCTAAAAACATAACAAGCCCCTCAGGCGGGGTAGCAAACCAAGTAACATTACCAATACAGGAGGAATTAAAATGAGCAAGCCAATCAGCAGCCTGATTACCAATCCGAGGGACGTGGGTAATGACCACCCTCCAGTCGGGGTTATTGATGTGGTTTTTGATTTTGAGGATGTAATCCCGGTGGAGCGCTGGCGGGCTATCCACAGCAGTAACATGCTCCAAAATTTCCCTTGAATCAACTTCAACTAACAGATTTTCCACCTGTCTTGATTTGGCAAGCTCCAACCCATGCCAGAGGCCGAGAAGTTCCGCCTGAAATGCCGAGTTGCCAAAGTCCTATGCAGCAAAACCATAAATGTAATCCCCAGCAGCATCCTGAATTAGCCCCCCAGCATATACCTTAGAGTCTCCTGGGCAGAAAGCCCCATCACTATTCAGCTTGACCCACCCCACTTTGGGTCTTTCCCAGGCAGCCATGGACGTAGCCTCAGCGTCGCCATTTCTTCTCGAGTGCAGTGACAGGAACTCCTCAGCACGGTCCAGAATAAACTTGTGTCGAGGCTGGGTAGTCCACCTCCCTGAGTCGAAGACCCTCTTGTTTCGCCATCTCCATAGCCACCAGACGGCAAAGGAGAAGATCGTCGCCCACGACTCCGATCTGCACAGGTTACGGTCCATCCATGGCTTCAGATCATGCGAGAAGAAAGTCAGGCTTCGTGAGCTTGGAAGCAGATCAGTCCAGATCGTCCGCGCGAGAGGGCAATCACGGAGGATGTGCATGGTAGTTTCGGGGACGTCCTTGCAGTGCCCACAAAACGGATCCGAGCCACAGTGTCTACGAGTCCGATTGACATTGCACATGATAGCATTATGCGTAGCCAGCCACAGAAAGTTGCGGATCCGCTGCGTAGTTTTCACCTTCCATATTCTCCTCCAGACCGGTTCCTCTGGTTCAGCGCAGTCACTCCGGATGATCTCCAAGGCCGACTTCAGCGTGAATCTGCCAGACCCCGTCGCACCCCATCCGAAGTTGTCGTCCGAACCTTCGGCAACAATGGAGATGGTTCCCAGCTTGAGCAAGGTTTCCGGCGGGAGCAGATGAGAGAACTCACTCCAAATCCACGAGCTTCCATTCCAATATTCAGCAACCGTCCTTCCTTGGTCGACTTCAGTAATTGGTTCGCAAGCAAGGGACTCCAGCGTAACAGATTCGACCCAAGGGTGTGTCCAAAAGAAAGTGGACTGCCCATTCCCAATGACAGTGCGGATACCCTTTAGAAGATGTTCTTGGACTTGACCATACCCGACCAGAGATTGGACGACCCCGGGACCGCACTGAACATATCCTTGTCGCATCTCCCCTGGCAATACTTTCCACGGACAACCCGAGACCAAAGTGATTCGGGTTCCGAAATAGTGCGCCAGCCCATCTTGGTCATGAATGCAGAGTTTACCTGGCGCATACTTCTCATCCCCAAGCCCCCAGACGCCCTCGGCCGGTTCAGAGTCTCCCAATTCAGCAAGTGCAATTTCCGCTTCTCGGGTGTGGACCCCCAGATAAACCCTCTTGTTTTCTTATCAATCTCATCACATATGTATAGGGGAAGACTGTTCGTTTGCATCGAGTAATATGGTATAGACGAGATCGCCGCGTTAGCAAGGGTGATTCGCCCAGCCATGGACAAAAGCTTGGCCTTCCATCCAGCAAGCTTCGAGTCAACCCGCTCAAGGATATGCTTGAATGTGTGTTTCGACATCTTCTTCTTAGACATTGGTATCCCCAGGTACTTCCCTAGGTCATCCGTAGCTGGGATACCTCCTTCTCTGCAGACCCGATCAATCACATCCGGAGGGGTGGAGTTGGAGAAGCAAATCATTGACTTGTTGAAATTAATCTTAGCTCCTGAAGCATCACAAATTTTTTTGAGACAATACCGTATCACACGCATCTGCTCGGGAGAGGCCTCTGTAAATAGGATCAGGTCATCAGCAAAGAACAAGTGCGAGAGGCCCGGACCCCCTTTAGATAGGTTAATCGGTCTCCAGGCTCTAGAGGCCACAGCCTCATCAATTATGTGTCTGAGTCTCTCCATGCATAGCACAAACAGATAAGGAGACTATCATAAAATCTATGTCATTTGTTCATCTATATTATAAGGACTATACCAATTTGTTCATCCAAAATGGACGGACAAAACAAATTTGTCCATCTAAAATGGACGGACGATTTCGCATTAGTCCATTTATTTTTAATGGACAAAATCCTTTACTATAAAATCTATGTCATTTGTCCATCTATAATAAACGGACAGGTGTAATTTGTCCATCTATAATAAACGGACAATACCAATTTGTCCATCCGTAACACACGGACAAATCCCATTTGTCCATCCAAAATGAACGGACAAATGCCATACGCTATAAAAAGATTCTGCATGCCCTAAAAAAAATAGCGAATAAAAACTCTGTTTGATTTTTTCCTTGTGATAGTCGTCTCTTTTCTCTGCCTTCCTCCATTGCTCCGAAGTCCGAACCTCTTCATATATATTGGATTAATGCCTCATTTTTGGGCGTTTTTTTTTCTGTATTGCCAAAACTATAAGGCTCCAATTAAGGCTTTCACCGTTACCAAGCAAAGGATAATGATATCATGATTTTGAAGAGTTGAATCTTCTTGCATTCCACCGCCATTTAGCTCTGTGTCCCATCCATTATTGCTTTGTTAATTTCTTTAAGGAACAAATGGGCCTTCAGATTAATTTAAGCCCAATCACATACATTTGTAATTTGTTCATGAGCCTACACATTGCATATTACATGTTTACATATCATAGCTGCATTATTGTTTATTTAAATTAGACCTAAAATTTTCATTCAACAGCCTTGTAAGTTGTATATGGAGGTGCAACAAGAAATGGGCCTATAGTTGTCGATGTTGGAAGGATCGTTGGCTTTGGGAACAAGTGTTATCATAGTGCATGTGGTTGAAATCTAGGATTGCTTCGGATATGTTGGGGCCAACACAATTCCATGAGATTTTTCATTTATAATGTCATTTTTAAAATAAAGACTTTTTAACACATTGGATATTATGTCCACTAAAACAATAATCTTGAAAAATTACAAACTTCAAATTTTCTTACAGTTTTTGTAAATAAAAAATACATTATTTATAAAAAAATAATTATTATACCAAATATAGTTATTGAAATAAATACTTATCATTAAAAATATATTTAAAGTATGTTCAGACCAACCCTTAATACCTTATCACAAAACAGTAGTACTATCGATAAAAGTCATTATAACAAAGCGCCAAAGAAAAAAGGGATTATTGTTTGCACCCACAATTTCTTGCGGCACACCCCAGTTTGAGCGCATTCGGAATACGTCTAAACTGGAGGTTTTTTTTTTTAAAAAAAAAAATAATTCCTTGGGCGCAACCAGGGTGCGCCCAAGGTCTCGGTGAATTATTTTTATTTTGAAAAATAATATTTTAAAGATTATTGAACCGGTTTGGGTCTGAATCGGTTGATCTTGGGCGCAACCACGATGCGTCCAGTTTTTTTTTTTCCCGAAAAAAAAAAACACCTGGGCGCATCGTGGTTGCGCCCAAATTTGTTTATATCCAATTTGAATGTCTTGTAGTTATATCCAATTTGGTTATTACTATGGTTATATACTATGATTATATCTTATAGTTATATCTATGGTTATATCATATAGTTATATACTATGATTATATCTTATAGTTATATACAATTTGGTTATATCTCATGATTATATTCTATATTTATATATTATGGTTATATCATATAGTTATATGCTATGATTATATCTTATAGTTATATCATATAGTTATATCCAATTTTGTTATTACTATATAATATAATCATAAGGATATAGTCAAATTGGATATAGCTATAAGGATATAACCAAATCACATATAACTATAAGATATAGTCATATTATATAAGTATATGATATAACCATAGTATATAACTATATGATATAATATATGATTAAGCATACTATATAACTATAAGATATAATCATAGTATATAATTATAAGATATAATCATAGTATATAACTTTAGAATATAATATAGGATATAACCATAGTATATAACTATATAATATAACCATAATATATAACTATATAATATAACAATATGATATAACCAAATTTGATATAAGACATATAACTATAAGATATATTCATTATATAGAACTATATGATATAACCATAGTATATCTATATGATGTAATATAAGATATAATCATAATATATAATTATGAAATATAACCATAAGATATACCCATAGTATATAACTATAGAATATAACCGTAGTATATGACCATAAGACATAACCAAATTGGATATAACCATATTTATATGTGATTTTCAAAGGATATAATCATAGTATATAACTATAGGATATAACGATATGATATAACCAAATTGGATATAACTATAACATATAATCATGGTATATAACTATAGGATATAACGATATGATATAACCAAATTGGATATAACTATAACATATAATCATGGTATATAACTATAGAATATAACGATATGATATAACCAAATTGGATATAACGATAACATATAATCATGGTATATAACTATAAGATATAACGATATGATATAACCAAATTGGATATAACTATAACATATAATCATTTTATATAACTATAGAATATAACGATATGATATAACCAAATTGGATATAACTATAACATATAATCATTGTATATAACTATAGAATATAACGATATGATATAACCAAATTGGATATAAGTCATATAAGTATAAGATATAATTATTGTATATAACTATATGATATAAGCATAGTATATAACTATATAATATAACCATAAATATAAAGACCTAACCCTAAACCCCAAGACCTAACCCTATAACTATAACATATAATCATTAATTTTTTTTTATTTTTTTAAAAAATTTCCCTTTTAGGCGCAACGTGGATGCGTCCAAGGTGAACCAATTTTTTTTAAAAAAAAAAACAAAATTGGCCATGAACCATTTTTTTTAAAAAAATCCGATTCTTTCACTTGGACGCACTCTGATTGCGCCCAAGGTTTTTTTTTTTTTTGAAAACAAAAATCCTATTTTTGGATGCAATCAGAATGCGCCCAAAAACAGGTGCGCCACCAGAAAATTCGGTTGCGAACATTCTACCCTAATAAAAAATGTTTGTAAGAAAAAATCCCAAATCTCTCTCATACCGATTCTTCAGCTTCTCCACCTGAAAATTGTCGCCGATTTCATCTTGTCCACATCAGAGACCAGATCACTGCTGAAGCAAACGCAGAGCTTCTAGCTCCATCAATGGCGGACAGCTACGAGGACCTCTTAAAGAAGGGGTCAACTGTGGAGGTAAGCTCAGATGACGAAGGTCTCCGCGGCTCGTGGTACTCCGCCACCGTGCTCCGCGCCTGCTCGCGGCGGACCAAGAAGATCTTAGTGGAGTACCACCGCCTGATGACCGACGAGAGCGGCAAGAAGCCGCTACGGGAGTTCGTCGACGCCATCCTCGTCCGCCCCGCTCCGCCGCGCGAGCCGCCGTGCTCGACGCGCTTCGCGGTGGACGACGACGTCGACGCCTTCCACAACGACGGGTGGTGGGAGGGCGTCGTCACGGACGTTCTAGAAGGTTCCAGAAGGTACTCCGTGTTCTTCCGGTGCTCCCGCGAGCAGATCGAGTTTGATGAGAGCGAGCTTAGGGTTCATCGGGAATGGCTCCATGGAGAGTGGGTCCCACCACTGGAGCCTAATTCTCCTCTCCCGCCTCAATCGTCTAGGTATTCGGATCAATATTCGATGCTGTTTGATTCTTGTTTTGGATTTCCATATTGAAATTTCATCTGGATAAAATTGGGAATAGCATGATAAGATTTTTGCTAGAATGGCTAAAGAATTGGGTTAGGTTTGGTTTGGTAATAGGTTTTGTTTGTGAATCACATAAGTTTTCAACCGAGAGCATCTATCAATGGCAGTGGCATGATTTCAAGAACCCCTAATTTATTCTAAATCACCTGTCGATCGAGTTCCAACCAAATTGATACATTTTAAGACCTCAATTTCATATCTCAAACTACAACCAAATGCCGCCTGACTTTTGTCTCCTTTTTGATTAGCTAGACTGTTAGCTATACACTATATTCTTGGTTTGGACTGTTTCATTCTTGGTGCTTAGTACTGCAAGATTGAGTTGAGTTTTGATCAGGAGTCATGTGTACTATTTTGATTACGTGAGAAGAAATGAATTGCAGATTAAGCATCATCGGTAAAATCTAAGGTATTGAGTTGAAATTATGGACAAGTTCATATAGGTATGGGCTTGAAAACTATTTCTTGATGTGTTGTATACTTCTTCTCTTGAATGATTGAACTTCTAACACCATAATGAAGGAACATTAGGAAGTTCTTGTTTGAGATGTTTTCTGTTTATCTGGTTTAGTGTTTTGGTTTTTTATTCAATTCTTGCTCTCTTCATCCCAAGCTTAGTGGTCTCCAGTTCTTCCTAAGCTAGAATAAGTTTCAATAAGTCCCGAGTATTTGTTATGGTATTCACATCTGAAAGCATGTGTTCTTGATGATGAAACTGAAAACTCTCGCCATGATACATGCTACATCCTATCACTTGAGCAGTTCTTGCTGTCCACTCTTGTATCTTGTGGACATGACCGAACGGATTGGCTGCAAAAATATTGTTACCGGTCTATGATGAAACTAAAATTTCTCTTGATCCCAAGTGTTCTTCTGCTTTCCCGCAGCCAGAAACCAGAGAATGGCAATGCGATAGAAAAGAGAAGCAGCAACAGCAGCAGCGGGAGGAACAGTGGTAAAGGTTAGTTCTTGGCTCTGAAAATGTTACATGGGATCTTCATTGTGTTTTTTTTTCTCCATTTCAATTGAGTGGACCACTTTCATGTATAACTCAATTCACTAAGAGTGGCCCAAATTCGACTGTATAAATGATGTTTAGCCTAATTTGTTCAGTTTCGACCAGACTACTATTCACCAATCCAGCAAAAGGACTACCACTAACAAATGTTGGAAAACTGTTTTCTCTGTCAATGTTTTCATTGTAGAATATCCTCATGGTTGGTTACATGACTTGTTATTTTTAATTGTTAATAACGTAAAGTATGCTATATTAGTCATTTGACTGACTATTGCTTTTGCATGGAAAGAGTCATTTATGGACTAAACTAGAAGTTGCAGTAAGATAGAAATTAATTATTTTGTATGATGTTATCTTTGCTGGAATTATTGTTGAATTTCCTTGGATCAGAACTCAAGTTCTACCAGGATTCTTCTTTTTCCTTTAAATAGGGCTTGAACTTGAACTATTAATCAGAGTCTGTATATTGTATAACACTAGTGATTGCAATTTTCTCCACATTATCCTTCTCACCGTCAATCTTCTTCCTAATTCTACTTTGTCACTGTGTCATGTGTGTAGTTTGATTTGAATCCTAAGACATTTATTGATCTTTGACAACTTTATTGTAATCTACCAAGCATCATTGTAACGTTCTCAATGTTTTGCAAACGAATAGTCATACTCATATGCATGAAATTAGCTATGATCTTGACGCGATTTTGTTTCCATTTTAATTGTAGCAATTCCGAACTCAAGCTCCCAAAAATCAAAGAAAAGACGATGAATGATTGGGACCGGGTTCATTTTCATCAACAAATCACTTCATCATTCCATCCAATGATCCAAATTAATACAACTGAATGCTGCTGCCTCAAGCTCATCATAGCAGTTTCTTCAGCTCAACCATCCACCATATGTTGAGGAACTGTATTCTGAAGCAATGTTCTAAAAAAAAACGTTAGGCGGAAGCTTGACGGTAAGGGAGGGCCTAGCTCTTAGGCAATTAGATGTAACAACACAAGACTAAACTTGTGTGAGCTAAGACCCAAGAGTAAGAGAAAAACGCAGTAGAAGATCGGCCAAATGTTCAGCGTGCTTAATGTTGTGGGAATCAATTAAAAACCTGCAAGCAAACAGGTAGCATATACCAACGATCAGCAGCATTATCTAGGAGGAAGGAAAAGGAGATATTAACAAACCATGTTCCCATCTATTGATCATTTTGTATTTTAGTGCTCATCTTGCTATACTTTGCTCCCAAATTTTGGCGAAAAAATTGCGCATTCCGTTTTGTTAAACTTCGCACTCTATCCTGGGCGACACCTAGTGCAGTCTAAAAAATTCGATTTTCTTGGGCTGTATTAGATGCCATCTAAGATGGGTTTATTTTTTTTAAAATTAAAATTATGATTTAATTTAATTTATAAATAATCCGGTTCACTAAACCGGATTTTTGTGAGAAAAAGGGTTTCTGGAGGGCACTAGGTGCAGTATAGGGAATGTACGGTTGAAATTTAACGATCAATTTGGGCTGCACATAGTGCCGTCCAGAATTATCCTGTTTTAGTCTAAACGGTCATGTGGTCGATTATATATATGAGAGATATAATAGTAGTTGTACCACCATTGAAATACAACGAAAAAAAAAAACTTCAAACCCATTATAATTTTTCGGCTATATATATGTCGTCGTCAAGTGATCTTTGTTGGAGGGGGTTGTCGGAGTCGTCTTCGAGCGCGCCCATGTCTCTAGATGATGAAGTTAATTTTCAGTTGCCGATTTCTCCTCGGTACTTCAGGGTACGTAATATTTTTTATTTTTTACAGTATAAAGTGATTAGATATTAACTGTACATATATTATTTAGATAAATGTAGAAATACAATAATTGTTTTTTCATAATAAATGTAAATACTAAGTCTTTGAAATGTTGATTGTTTTCGTAATAAACTATATGCATGTATGTATAATGTCTAGAAATAACATAGATTTATGTATGTATAATGTTTAGAAATAATGCATAATTTTTGTATATTAATTTGTATAAATTTAATTATTAATTAGTCTCTAATGTACTAATTTTTGTATATAAATAGGGTGATTCTAGTGATGATGAATTTATAGCAATCGACTTCTCATCCCATTTTACTACTAATGAGATATTTTCGAGTATGGAGGGAGGGATTGAGGGAGTGGGTGCAAAATGTCGGTTTTAGTCTTTTTATGGTGATCAGTACTAAATCATCAAAGCATAGAAGGATTATATTTCATTGTGAGAGATCCGAGTTACCTAGGTCCGGCAAGAAAAAAAAGTTAGTCGATGGTAAAAAGGTCAGCCCGATACGAGTGAATAAAGCTAGGTCAAAGAAGAAGGGTTGTCCCTTTTTGTTGCATGGATTTTTTAGGGAAGGAAATGCTATTAGAGCTCCTGGATGGACCATATCGGTTGTTAGAGGATGTCATAACCATATGCTTTCGACCACCTTGATTGGCCATGCATTTGCTTCCCGACTTACGAAGGAGCAACGTAAAAAAGTGATGATTGATACTGCGGCGGGTGCAAGACCCAAGGTTATTTCTACACAAATTAGGAATGAATATACGGTTTCAACGGTATCGAGGAGGCAAGTGTACACTGTTAGGGCTAAGGAGAGGTTGAAATCCCTGGGCAATCTGAATATGACACAATGGTCATTGGGGTTTTTGAAGGACAAAGGCTATTTGTTGGACACCGCTACTAAAACGAGGGCAGATGGGAATGAGGTATTGTCGTGCTTGTTTGTTTCTCATCCAGAAGGTCGACATTTGTTGTGCATGTTCCCTAATGTCGTCATCATGGATTCGACGTACAAAACCAACAGGTAAACCTTACTCGTTTTAGTATTATGAGTAGATAATGGTATTTTGGGCGGGTTTGAAGTATTTGTTGTGTTGCATTTATAGGTACGGTATGCCACTATTCCAGATTGTTGGGTTTACTTGCACCAACTTCACATATTGCATTGCTTTGGCGTTCATGGAAAGGGAGACGGCAAGCCACTATGCATGGGCATTGAAACGATTGAAGTGGTTGTTCGGGGGAAAAGTCCCGTATGCATCATGTCTGATCGAGAGCTAGGACTGATCAAGGCCGTCGATAAGGTGTTTCCGAAGGTTCGGCATCATTTGTGTCAGGTCCATGTAGACCGTAATGTGAAGGCATATGCTAAGTCGATGAACATTGACGAGAAGAAATTCTCGGGAAGTGTTCGTCGGGTGATGAGGTCGCACACAAAGGAGGAGTATAGAGAGTGACTTGCTCACTTTAAGGAGATATGGAATAAAGGCCCTGTGAAATATGTCGAGGAAACTTGGTTTAATCTCCATAAGGAAAAGCTAGTTGCGGCATGGTGCGATGATGTTCTCCATTTTGCCACAAGAACATCAAACATGTAACTTTCATACAAACATTTGCAATCAAACTGGGTTTTAAAATTCATTTAGTAAAACGTAAACGATTGTATTATTTTCAGGGTTGAGGGTCAACACTCTATGCTTAAGGACATGATTGAGACATCCGTTGGAGGCTTCGACACAATTGTGCAACACATCGACAACATGTTTGTTGATCAGCATCGAAAGATCCGATTTGAGATGACCAAGAACTGCACTGCCTTTCCCATGGAGATAGTAAATGGACCTGAGTGGGTTAATGTCTACTTCAAGCGCATCCTTGAAAAGTGCTCTGAAAAATGCTTGAGAATGTTGTATGCCCAAGCTGTGTTAGCAAATGAGGGAAAAATTGGGGACAAATGTGATGATTTTTGGTGGAAGTCCACACTAGGACTGCCTTGCCCACACACAATTAAGGTCTATGTGGAGACGGGTTACCCGTTGGTGCCTGAAGAAGTTGATATTTTCTGGAAGCAGATAAGATGAGAAGGGGTGGATGCTAAGGATCTTGATGTCGATGATGGTGTTGCAATCACAGCGGATAATGTCACGGTGCAGGACTTCTTTAAAGAGTTCTTTTGTGGGAAAGTTGATGGATTTAGGTTGAAGAAGATGGCGGAAAAGTAGCGTGAGATTGATGACCCTACATCGTGCCAGATTGAAGACCCGCCACTTGGTGAGACCAAGAAGGGGAGGCCTATGATGAATGTGAGAAAGACCGGCACCAAGAGGAATATGGGTTGGGATGAGCATGTGGATGCGAAAAGTAAGATGAAGGAGAAGCAGAATATGAAGGATATGGATGAGGAGCTGGGAGTGGAAGAAGAGGATGCGGCTGCAGAGAAAGAGACGACCAATGTGAAATCCTCTGTGGGATCAAATCGTCTGTAGGATCGAAAGGATGTCCTTCTAGCGGAAGACCTCGCAGTGGAGTCTCAACAGCAAAGGCGAGTGCCACTAAACCTGGAAAGTGCAGATCTGCTTCAAACAAGTCCAAATCGGATTCAAACAAGTCGCTCAAGTATCTCGGCTTCAACTGGGGACATGAGAATAATGACCTTTTCATGCTCGCATACATTTCTAGTGTACAAAGTGTCAAAGGCGATGGTCATTGCGGGTTTCGTTCTCTTGCCGTTTTACTAGGTCGTTGAGAAGAGGAGTACGTTGATGTCCGGTTAGAGCTTTCGAAGCACCTCCAGACACATCGAGCCAACTACATAGCGCTGCTTGGGGAGGAAGAGTTCACGGTGGAAGTATTTGTTAGGAAATTGAATTATATTGCTTCACCGTACACAAGGAACTTCTGGTGTATAATGCCTATTATTGGTTTGATGTTTGTCACGGAACACCAAGTGACGGTTGTTGTCTTATCATGGTGATGTGGCTAAAATATGCAATGCAAATATCGTTGAATAGCCTAATCAAAGTAAAAGTCCTAACAAACCTACTAAACAGATGTATATCAAGCAAGCAAGGGTCGAACCCATAGGGAGAAAGTAATCAATCTATGTGTTTATAAGCATGCAAAATAACAAGGGGGGTTTTGATTATCAAACAAATTAAAGTAAACAACTTTGGTTGATTTGAGAATATGATTGGGGAAAGTAGTTCCACTAGATCCACAATACAGAGATGTAATTTGATCACAGAAATCTATTAAATCCAAGTTCTTTCACTATTCTTATGGTTGTTCCCACCCTGATCTTGATTAACTACTAATTCAGACAGTTGTTGATAGTACTTACTACAATATCAATGGAAGAAAACCTTACCACTAATAAAGCAATAGCAATGCACACAGGGATATAAGATACATGCAAATAGAAGAAAACCTTACTACTTAACATGCAAATGATTCTCACTCACAATTGCGCACTCGTATTCCACTATATGCAACAATCGTGTATGCTACTAGATATGCACTCGTATTCCACTATATGCAAACCCTAGCAATTGATAAATATTAATCAACCTAGTTGATCAGGCTATGAAGAATAACAATGAATCAATATTCAATATAACCAAGATAATCAAACCAACACATATAAGAATAGGAACAAGGAATAGAAATCTCACAAACACATCAACTGTATTGCTTCAAACGTCTAGTAGAACAAAGGGAAATTAGTGTTCCATTCAGATGCAAATGAAACCCTAATTGAGAAAAACTACGATGATAAAAGTCTGATGTAAAGTGTCTGCCTCTTAACCTAGAAAAAGGTCTTAAATAGGCTTAGGAAATAAGTTAAACCTAACGAAAATAGTAAAGGAAATAAAATAATAAAAAGGAAATCCGAAAATGCAAAATAAGGAAATAATGTCTTCGCTGGCCGCGAGGTGTTACGTGCCCACCGCGGGGCGTCAGCTTCCACCGCGGGGCGGTGGTTTCTTCTGGAGCGACCAACTCTTCTCTGAGACCCACCGCCGGGTCGCGGTGGCTCTGGCGCGGGGCGGTAGCAGTTCACCCACTCCTTTCTTCAGCTCTTCTTCTTCTCTTCCGCTCTTCTATACTACCAAGTGTTGGTAGCCTGCTCCAATTAGTCTTCAAGCGGATCCTCATCCATCTTCATCATCTCCATCTAAGCTGTAAATCCCTGGATATCTTCAATTCTCTCCACATCTTCTGGATTACAGACTTAGCCTCAAATCTGATCATAAACTCCTCCAAATAATGCTAATAATTGCTAGTAAAGGTGCATGAAATGACACCTATCACATGGTTTGGACCGCACACATGTCTTCCATTGTGGGGGGCCCGGGTGCTGAGCCTCCGACAAAGGTTTATGCGATAGCACATGTAGGCAAGAGAGACCATTACGTACTAGTACGTGGAGCTCTACTCTCTGATATTTACTTATTCTTTCATAAATTGTTATAATTTTATTGTTTATGTTTACAGGTTTGGCTTGTTGATGATCGTTGTCCAATTCCACCGCCTCTGAGGCAGTGGTTCATTTACAAGGACCCAAGTGTTGATGGATGGGATAGTCATGAGCGCTTTAAGGATAGGTTCAAGAATTATGTAGAGGAGCGGGCGGAACAAGGTCGACCTGACATACTTACCTAGGCTTTTTGGATTGTAATTGGGGGTTTTTGCATGAAACCACTCGTTATATGTCACTATTTGCACGAAACCACCCGTTATATCGATATTTATTTTAAATCACCCAATTATCTATCTCCGTTAACGCAAAACCACCCAAAGCCAGCTTCCGTCCAACTATCCGTTAAAATGTGTGAAATGACCATAATGCCCTTACTTTTTTTTTAAAAACTCAGGGGCAAAATTATCTTTACACACCCAATTGATAACCGCCGGTTTTCTCATTTTTCTGGACCGGTTTGACATTTAATTTATTACCAAACCGGTTCATCTAAAACCCAAATGGAACAGCTGAAGAAACAACTCCATATTGGTTCATCTAAAACCCAAATGCCAACAAATTTCTCTCTTTGTGATGGCCCAAGTGGAACAGTTGAAGAAACAACTCCATATTGGATTCCAAATGATCCGCCAACCAGTTCTGAAGATTTTCCAGATAAAGGAGATTGAGCAACAACGCAAGATGAAAGACGAGGACTCTGAGAAACTTTCCTTTTCTGAATTTGTTCCTCCTTCCTTGAATCTGTTCCTCCTTCCTTCGAATTTATAAATTAGGGTTCTTGTTTTGGGGGAAAAAAATTGATTTGGGGAAAAAAATAGGGTTCTTGTTTAGAATTTGATTTAAGGAACAATCTCTTGGCAAATCAAATCCAGCATACTGCCAGCGTGGTTGTTGTCACCCACTCCGACAACCGTGTCTCCACCCTCTCCCGCCAGTAGTCCGTCCGCATCTCGCGCCTCCCTGGTAAGTGGTTGTTTTAGTTCATGGCAACTTCGAATTAGGGTTGGCAGGGAACTTCGGGGTTAGGGGCAAATTAGTTTCAGGTGATTTTCACTTGGGATTTGAAATGGGTTAATTGGGGATTTCGGCGATTTTCACTTCGGAGTTAGGAGCAAATTTGTTTGTTTTGGATGATTGAAGAGGGGATCGATGATTCGCGGGTATTCTACAAGTTTAGGGTTCGACGTGAACTTTAGATTTTTCTGATTTAGTTTTTTTTTTCCGTTTTGAAATTAGGGTGCTGGATTTTTTTGTTGATATATTTGATGAACACTGTTTTAATTCTTAAAATAGTAAGGTATTCGGACTCGAACATGGGTTGTTCAAAGGTTGAAGAAGATGTTCAAAGATGAGTGAAGGGTTGTTAAAAGGTTGAAGAAGAAGATTTTGGGTTTTAGATGAACCGGTTTGGTAATAAATTAAATGTCAAATCGGTCCAGAAAAATGAGAAAACCGGCGGTTATCAATTGGATGTGTAAAGATAATTTTGCCCCTGAGTTTTTGTAAAAAGTGAGGGCATTATGGTCATTTCACACATTTTAACGGATAGTTGGACGGAAGCTGGCTCTGGGTGGTTTTGCGTTAACGGAGATAGATAATTGGGTGGTTTAAAATAAATATCGATATAACGGGTGGTTTCGTGCAAATAGTGACATATAACGGGTGGTTTCCTGCAAAAACCCCTTGTAATTGACTCTATATATGTCATTGTATTTCAATTTGCTTAGTTTGATTGAGATTGACCGTATATTGTATTTATAATCGTTTGTTTTGATTCGGGAAAATGCAATACGAGACAATAATACTACTTGGGAATCATTAACAAATACACGCACACATAAACGTTAAAGCGTACACTAGTTGAACATGAATCATAAAAATCTATCTAATTCTCATCAGAATCGGTCTCCCCGTCATCATCAGAGCTACCGTTGTCCACCTCAGATTCCAGATCTTCTAAAAGACTCGGGATATGATGTTTTGGGTATGCAGCCTCGGTGTAAAGGGTGACTGGAACATCAGGTCTGTAAAGACCTATAATTTTAGCTACGTGTTCCTCATCTACCACCTTACGGAGTCGGGGAGGATCCACACCCGGTGGAAAGTAAAAAATCCGACCAGGGCGAACCCCGGTTGTTGGATTGTAAAATAACGCCATGAACAAGTAACCTAATGATAAACCCCCTCTCCAAGCGAGACATCCCTCATACGCAACATGCGGACCTCATCACCTTCATAGCCATGGAAAAACATGTCCATCCCACTTCGTTGGCGTATCATTCGATTGTAGGTGATTCGCCCATTTTGGTAAACTTTGAGAACCAAAGGCGTCATTAGAACAAATAGAACACACGAGAAGTTTGTGAGAAGTTATGGAGTGGGAATTGTGTGAATGAGTAGATGAGTTCGTTGTGTATTTATAATGGGTTCATGACAGGCAAAATATGACCGTTTTGGGCGGCACATAGTGCAACCCAGGGTGGTTTACTTGGGCGGCAACAGGTGCCGTCCAAAAGGGTACCTTTGGGCTGCACTAGGTGCCGTCCACGAGGGTACCTGTGAGATGAGACTGTTGGTTGAGTTTGTGTACCCCTTTGTGCTCACTAGGTTCCGTCCAGGAGGGTGTTTTATAACGATACGATACAATCATATGTTATAACTATAGGATATAATCATATGTTATATAACTATAGGATATAAATAGGATATAACCATATGTTATATAACTATAGGATATAATCATATGTTATATAACTATAGGATATAAATAGGGTATAACCATATGTTATATAACTATAGGATATAATCATATGTTATATAACTATAAGATATAATCATATGTTTTATAATGATACGATACAATCATATGTTATAACTATAGGATATAAAGAGGGTATAACCATATTTTATATAATTATAGGATATAATCATATGTTTTATAACGATACGATACAATCATATGTTATAACTATAGGATATAATCATATGTTATATAACTATAGGATATAAATAGGGTATAACCATATGTTATATAACTATAGGATATAATCATATGTTATATAACTATAGGATATAAATAGGATACAATCATATGTTATATAACAATAGTAATCATATGTTATAACGAACTATAGGATACAATCATATGTTATAACGAACTATAGGATACAATCATATGTTATAACGATATGATACAATCATATGTTAACTATAAGATATAAATAGGGTATAACCATATGTTATATAACGATATGATACAATCATATGTTATATAACTATAGGATATAAATAGGGTATAATCATATGTTATAACATTATGATATAATCGTAGTATATAACGAAATTAGATATAATCATATGTGTGGGCTGCACCATGTGCCGCCCATACAAGGACCCAAGTGTGGTTGGGCTGCACCAGGTGTCGTCCAGATGTGATATAAATCATATGTGTGGGCTGCACCATGTGCCGCCCAGAATAGTTATTGGGGCTGCACCTCGTGCCGTCCAGCATGCCTATAAATACCACAGCCAAATTCATCTCTTCCACACCCAAGGAGCCATTCAAGTTCGGTGGTGAAGAAAAACCCTCCTCAAGATCAACAAATTTCATTATCGGTAACATTATTCATCTTTTTTTGGCTTTATTTATTTTTTCAGGGTGTATACATTGCGATTAAAAAAATATATAATTTTCAGATTCAAGAAATCAAGATCGTGGGGTAGTATGGTTTCGTCGTCCAGCACGTCCAATACTGCATTGACTCTGGGTTCAATGTGCCAATGCAATTTCCCGATCGTTTTGTACACTTGCGACATGCCCATTCACTATAAAAGAAGGTACCTCGCATGCAAGGATTATATCCCAATGGAGCGGGATGGGATGAACCCCGGTGCCCCAAGCTGTATGAACGACACGCTCCCAATCCACAAAAAGAGGTAACAACGTAGTCTTCGGCTCGTTCGTCAACTTGTCAACGAAAATACTAGCCGACATGGTGTGCCACAAGAAACCAGCTGATATATCCTCTGGATATGCACCATCCTCAACACATGCCTCCCTAATTGAAATTGCCTGACCCAACCCTTCCTAAGGTCACAGACAATGTTCTAAAAGTCGCTAGGCGGGAGCTAGGCGGTGAGGGGGGCCTAGCGCCTAGGCGGCTAGGCGGGGCCTAGACGGACTAATAATTAATGCATGATCCATGTGATTATTTGATTATGTTCTTTCAAATCCATTAATCTTTATAAAACTATATTGGGATGAGATTTGGTATTATATTATGGGCCTTATTGTACAAAGCCTAACCCAAAGTTATGTTAATGCATCCGTCATCTTCTAAGATGTTGCAACTTCCACAACATTTGAGGATTCTTCTCGCCTAGGCGGGTCCTAGGCGGAGGGTGACCGCCTAGCGCCTAGGCGGCCCTAGACGGGGATTTTTAGAACATTGGTCACATATCATGTCAGCATCATCCTCATCTAAATTGTACTCCGAATCAATGCTAAACATGTACTCAAACAATGCCTCACACTCCGCCAACTCGCTATCCTGACCGGTCCATGGTGACGTCACCTCAAATCCCTCAATCGACAGTCCTAGAATCATCATAACGTCATGTACTGTAGGACCTATCTCGCCGAAGGGAAAGTGGAAGGTGTTCGTCTCTGGATGTCATCGCTCAACGAACGCTGAAATGAGGGTGTGATCAACATTGCTGAACTGAAAATCAAGCAAACCGATCAACCCCGTCTGTTGAGCAATCCAAAACCAGGAACCCTCCTCAGGGACCGCTCTGGGAATATGATCCCTCCAAAATGCAAACTGTGTAGGGCGTGTCTGAACCCTCAAAGTCCTAACAACGTCCTCTGCAAGGTCCAGTAACGCCTTCCTCCATATCAGCTCCGTAATGTGCGTATCAAAGTTCATCAACACAGAAGGAAACTGCTGAGCTGGCCCAGGCGGAGGTGGGTCCTCCCCAGGTGGCTGCTGCTCTGGTGGATCCTGCTCTGGTGGGCCGGTAGTAAAGTCCGGATCCTCCGGGATAGTAGAAGGGCCGGTAGTAAAGTCCGGATCCTCAGTAGCTGTAGTGCTAGGGGCATCCTCCATAACCACGTCCTCATCTGAACGGACGGGACCAACATCGTCCTCACTAAGCACCTCCGTGTCCTGCGATACGCCCACAATCCTCCTCTTGCGAGCAGATGCAGTAGTAGGACGACTGTCTCGATCCGACCGTTTGATTTTACCCAATACATCCTATTTTGCCACAACAAAATATAACTATTTTCATTTTACTATTATTATATATATTTATAATAACTTTTAGTTACATATACCTTAGCAATTGTTAAAGAAAATTATTTTCTTTATAAAATCAATATATTAAATATTTTCATTTTCATTAGGGCAATCTACGCAATATAAATTATTTTATTTTAGTTACATAACATTTAATCTTATTTAACAACAAAATTGAGCCTATTACCTATAATGTCATTTTTAATTATGATTAAATACAACAAAAACTAAGTCTAAAAGCCTACAATTATAGTAAAAAATTTATTAAATACATTTAACAAATTAAAACTAATGAGAAAACATACCTTTTCGGTCGGCCTCCGTTCATATTTCCGTTTTTTACGAACAAGATTTTCCGCCAAATCATCCACCGCCTCCATAGCAACCGCTAAAGCCACGTCGAAAGCATTGTCCGCCCCAATATCCACCTCCTCGATCCTAGCCGGCAATTTATCCTCCTTGTCGCCGGCTACCTCCTCGCCCAAAACGACCCCGCCGGAAGCCATGTTCGCCGACAAACTGGGCGGCACCTCGTGCAGCCCAGAACCCTCCTCGTCCCCGGATCTGGGCGGCACCTTGTGCAGCCCAGAACCTTCCTCGTCCCCGGATCTGGGTGGCACCTCGTGCAGCCCAGAACCCTCCGCCCCGTCGAGTCTGCTCCTCCCCGACGAGTCTCCTCCGCCCCGACGACTCTCATTCGCCCCGCCAGCAAAACAATGCCGGAAATACTCCGCCGAGTCCGCCGTCGAGTCCAGTGGATCGGCGCCGCCGCCGAGATCTCCCGCCGCCGCCATCTCTCTCTCCTCCCTTTAAACCTCTGCCCATATCTCATCCTGTAGTAGTTCGTCAATGGCCGCCATCTCGCCGGAATCCGTCATGTCTCTCACCTCCCTTTCAACTCTCTTTTGTTGAAACAAAATTTTCCGGGAAGACACTCTCGGAGAAGACGATCTCGGCGACAATATATACCGCTTAGATCATTATTTTTTTTAAATGTCCCATCTCAGCGGCAATATGTGCCGCCCATGTTCAAATTTTGAACTTGGTTTGGGCGGCAATTATTCCCGCCCATGTTCAAAATTTGAACATTATTTGGGCGGCAATAAGTGCCGCCCATACTTAAACCAAGTTGAAAAAAATCGATTTTTTTAAATAATATGAAACTCCTAAACCGGGTTCGATAAAAAAAAATGTGGGCGGTAATACGTGCAGCCCAACTTCAAAACCGGGTTTTTGAAAACCCGATTTGTCTGGGCTACACTTATTGCCGCCAATGACTTAGACCGGGTTTTTTGGGTCTTTTCTGGACTGCACTAGGTGCCGCCTAAGATGGAGTGCGAAGTTGAATAAAGTGGAGTGCGCGGTTTGTCGCCGCAATTTTTTTTACCTTGGAGGATCATCCAGATACATTCTCATTTGCCATGTAAAAAAGCAACAACCAAAGAAAAAGCACAAACTGAGGCTGTTGTTTTCTCCAACCTCCCGTGTATTGATAAATGTGTTGTTTACTTTAGTGGCATAACCTCACTATCCAACAACTTCATCATCATATATTGAGGTTCTTAGCATGACGTCATGACCATAACTTACTCCATTCTAGTCATTTATCCCTTTCATATGAAGAGTTGCTTGTTCTGAAAGTTAAGGGCTTCATTGTTTAGGGCCTCAACTAGTATAGTAAAAGCGGAAGTAAAAACTAAACAAACCAGAAAACACTTTTGATTTCCAAAACGATTTCAAGTTACAAAGGTGATTTATTTAGGGCCTCAACTAGAACATTCAAATTTAGACAGGAAATTGGGAGGCAACGAAGAATACAGAACAAGTGTAAAGAGAAACAAGAAAGAAAAAGAAGCTAAGAGCAAGCCCAAGCTCAGATCTCTCTCTTGATCTTGTGGTTTTGGATTGGAGGGAGCTCACAAGTCGCCTGAGAGCACAGAGAGAAAAAAACCCAGAAAAGCTTTCAACAAAGCGTCGAGACAAAGTGAAACTCCGAAGCGCCTCTTAGGGTTTCACTAGCTTAAGTATGGAGACATACATAGCCACAACGACGTCGTCTAGAGAGCGGCTTAGTGAAGTTGTATCACGCAAGCGCCAAAGCAAGGGAATTGGTTGTACATATGAGACTCCGCCCATCAACTCAAATACCATCTCAAAATAGCTCAACCCCTAACAAAGCCCAAAACTTATAAATTACACAAGTTACATACTTCTCAACAATTACCCTCCTAATTTCTAAGTTTACACTATTGTAAACCAGTCTAATGTTGGTTATGGGATTTACATCTTTTCTATTATTGACCCCGTCTAATGGTACCCTTCTCAGTGCATGGTGGCATCGATCACATGCAAGTGTTCCTTGCAAAGAGAAATTTGTCAGCAATGACAAGTCCCCCCCCCCCCCCCCCCCCCCAAAAAAAAAAATCTACATGATTTAACTTACCATCGATCTTTGTCACCATAAATTCTTTCTTAATCAATTTTATCTCTGATAAAATGATAGCGAACATCAATGTGCTTAGTCCTCTCATGATAAACAAGATATTTGCACAAGTAAAGTGCACTGTGATTATCCATATGCAATATAGTTGTATAGTGCTTATCTTCTACCTCTCTTAATATACCTTAAAGCCAAATTGCGTCTTTGGATGCCTCAGTAGCAGCTATGTACTCTACCTTAGTTGATGATAGAGCTACAATTGGTTATTGCCGAGCTTTTCAATAGATTCAATTTCCACACCAAGTATACATGTCTCATTTTTAAGAATGAGACAACCGAATTATTGCTGACCTTTTGGAACTTGTTTGGTTTCATTCTAGGAATCGGGAATGAGTTTGAGATTGAAAATTCGGTTGTCTCATTCTTAAAACTTGGTGTTTCAAAGTGATCTTTCTCCTTCTACAAGCGAGGCAAGGGGGGAGGAGATGAAGTTAGGAAATGAGAGAAACCCACCTCTAAGCTTGGGAATGGGGGAATATAAAAATCACGTATGAACCATTCCCGGTAACCAAATTCTTATTGATTTCCATGCATACCAAACATCGGTATCAGTTTGAGTGATTCTCACACCCGTTCCTTATGCCAATGGGATGGTACCAAACAAACCTTTAGTCATAGAGTCACCAGAATTCATCATTAGATGGCAAACGATATTACTCCTCCATCTCCATCTCTAGCTCGAGCTGATCCGATTGGAACTCGGGAGAGCCTAAGTTAGCAAGATTCTTCAGATCAAAACGGAGTTGGAATTTGTAGCATTGCCTAAGATGCGGAGCACCTCGTTGTATTGCTCCATAACGGGCCTTGAATCGAACATCTTGTAATTATTAAAATTACCCACAAGAAACTTCTTACTAGAAGCATCTCCGTCCATGTACTTCTAGTCTAGGGCATCCCACAACTCATTAGCGAATTCCACATTTTGATAGACATTAAAGAGTGAATTTGACCTACCTTTTAAGATGTGGTCACGACATATGTAGTCTTCATTATCCCACTTCTTCCTTCAGTGTGTCGCCTTCAATGGTTCATCTTCCATCATCTCTGCACGGGAGTACTCGATCAGGACATAGGCCTTGTTTGGCCAAATCATTATATAAATTTTATTTTTATAAAATACGTACTTATTTCCCTCCTTTTACGCTTCCTCATACCACATAAATTTTAAAATTCAAAAACTACATAAGTAAAAAAAAGTCTTTATAAAGACATTTACCAAACAAACCCATAGGCCACCTTGAGTGTGTTGAGAAGGAAGTGCATCTTCTTTTGCCAATGCCAAAAATCAACACCTTCAAACTTTTCCAATTTCCAGTAACTCTTGTAACTAACACCATTAATTCAATATACATCTCCTTCTTTCTCTATGTATTCTCTTCGTTCATTACACAAACATGGTATCAAGCTATGGTTCCTGATTCTCGATTGCTTCTTTTCGCTTCCGCTCCTTCCGGATCGTGCTTGAATTGCTGGAAAATCTCCTTATGAAGTTTTGTTTGACAAAGCTCCTTGTCTTGATCATCTGCGAAAATTTGGTTGTTTGGCCTTCGCTTCTACTATTAAAGAAGGTATCACCTGCTTCCCCTCGGCAAATCTCTTATAGTATGTCGAATTTTTGGTTAAGCCCCCTTTTAAATTTTTAATCCTCATTATGTATACATAAAATGATAAGGAAAATACATTGGCCTTGTGGTATTTGTCTTGGAACTTGTGTGGAAAAAGCTAAAGGTCATGGGTTCAATTCTTCAATTCCCCACCCTTTTTTTTTCTACTTTTGTTAAAAATTTGAGTCTTAATTGCTTTATTAAAATCTTTGTGTTTATTAAACATGTTTATTTCTCTTTTGTTTTTTATTTTTCCTTCCATGTTTTAATTTTTTATTAATACAAAAAATAGAAATTTAAATAATTTTTCAAAACGCTAAAAAATAGAATATATATTGCATGAATTAATCAAATTTCAAAAGGTGAATCTCATATTTTTTGTAATTTTAAAATATTTATTTAAATGTCGATTTATAAAGGGAAAAATATATGTAACTCGCCCCCCTTCGATTAAGTTATAGATCTGTCACTGCGTTCAACAGTTATAGTTTGTTAGTCAACCACAACCAAAAACATGCATTGTAACAACCACATATATAACCTAAATCAAAAGAATTATTGGTTCCTTTTACCAAACTTTATCAAAATTGTTTAATGTTAGTAACCAAGAAAAAATCGTCGTTCTTTGAGGCACGTACGAGTACTTCTTTAAACAATTAAACCTCTAGTGGTGTTATTTTTATGAGAAGGGACACTAAAGATTACCATGAGCATATATAAACCCTACGCGCTCAACAGGCATGACGGCCCAAAAGTGCACAAATAAGGCCCTATAGTGCATGTCCGCACGTTCGCACGGGAAGAGTGCTCCGCACCGGAACCGCACTCTTATATCCAAGTTCTCTGCGTACGTAATTGATAGTACACCCGATTTCCAGCATTCTTTAAGAGTATTTGTTCTTGATCAATGGTGGTTGCATTAATGCGCGACATGACCTCCAAGATATAAGAAGCAAGATAACAACCATATAACTAACTCCTAATACTACCGACTTTAACCACCCCAATTACACAACCATGCTGATAGTAGTCAGTTGTCGTGGGTCTGAATCCTGTCTTGCTTGTTCGTGCGGCCACACGCGTGAGTTCTTCAACTGCTCTCCCGCGGTGGACGTACCTCCAAATCAATGCAGTCCAGCCCACTGGAATGATTGCGAAGCTCTAAAATCTCTGCTTGAGCTAGGTTTGAGCTGATCGGCTGTTTTCTGATTACAACTACTACCCCTAACCCAATTCAATAAAAACACTGGCTATTAATTAAAGTTAAGTACAAATATATTCTCCAATATTTTCGGATAAAATCTCAAAGTGTCACCGTTCAACTATTTTAGTAGTCCGAAACCAACAAAAACAACAATCCGAAGTAGATTAATATCTTAGTAGATACTCCGTATATCAGACTGACATCAATCGAAACAAACTGAACTTGAGTATAGAGCTCGAAACCAATTCCCAAGATTGAAATAACCCAACTTTAAATACATCCAAATTTCAGTGAACTGTATATGTAATGTAACCAATTAATAAAAACACAAGAAAGTTAGAAGATATATATACTTCTTAATTGATAGCTACACCTACAACTAGAACAATATTTGATGTACGTGCGTAAATTGTCACAAGAACGTGGCATTGGACATAGGAAACGGCCAAAACTTTCAAGGAAATTAAATTTTCATCGACTTGATAATGAAGGAATTTTTGTATTATATATATATATGATACACTTAGATCAATGAAATAGTGTCCAGTCAACATAGGTTATGTCATATAATTAGATTGATGTTTCGACAATTATATATAGGCATTTAATTTCGGGTACGTCTAGATTATGTCATATACTCGTATCAAGTAGATATTTTCTTTTTTTTTTGGATAACCAATTTAATCGGTTGAATATATAAAATATAAGAATTAATCGATAGTGTTTTGAGCTGTCTACCCATGCACTAGCCCTCAAGTGCCCTACTGATTACTTCCACTTATAATTCTTTCCTTATAAAGTAAACCACCTAGACTCTTGTTTCACCTGCCGACTTGAGCAGTGGCTTTGTAGCAGTGAGTAGCACTTGTTATATTTCTATGACAACTCCTTTTCTTTTGTGCCTCAGCTTCTTATAGTTTGACACTTTTCTCTACACTTGTTTCGTTTCGGTGTGAAATCAAGAAAATGTGGTTATTTTAAGTGACATTTGTACACGATATATATTACCACCATAATGAGTATGTACGTGGTGGGAGGCCATGCACTAATTAAGTGGGTAGTGATCGACTACATATAGTGAAAATTATATTACAATTTACAAGTAGTCACACGTTTTCATGCTACAAATAGTGCTCTTCACAAACAGACTACTCTATATATATAGTGTCATTGAGGCTTGATCTTCTTGCATTGACAAGGGCAAACACTTGGGTTATTTTCTGTACGTGTTAGTTAAGTTGTTCATTGAGTGAAAAGAGTTTTCAATGGCTAAGGCTACAAGTTTTAGAGCACATTCACCAACATTAATGATTTTGTTGTTGGTGATCTTTGGCATTGCCAGTGGGAGATTGCTTGAAAATGATGTCAAAGTTGATAGTAGAAATGGAGGTACTTCCCTAAATCATTCTGGTTGCGGGAAAAAGGGGCAAGGTAAGGGTAAAGGACAAGGTGGAGGAGGACTAGGTGTTGGTGGAGGAGTTGGTGCCGGTGGTGGAGTTGGAGGAGGAGGCGGAGGAGGACTAGGTGGTGGTGGAGGAGTTGGTGCCGGTGGAGGAGTTGGAGGAGGAGGAGGACTAGGTGGTGGTGGAGGAGTTGGTGTTGGTGCCGGTGGTGGAGCAGTTGGAGGAGGTGGAGGAGCTAAAGGTGGTGGTGGTGGTGGAGCTGGAGGAGGAGTTGGCGCTGGTGGTGGGGGAAGTTTTGGAGGAGGAGTAGGTGCTGGTGGTGGAATAGGAGGTGGAGGTGGTGGAGGAGGTGGTGGTGGTAGAACCGGTGGAGGAGTTGGTGCTGGTGGTGGGGGAAGTTTTGGAGGCGGTGTCGGTGGTGGAGGTAGCCTAGGCGGAGGAGTTGGAGGGGGTGTTGGCGGTGGAGGAGGAGCTATAGGTGGTGGTGGAGTTGGAGGAGGAGGCGGAGTTGGTGCCGGCGGTGGGGGTAGTATTGGAGGAGGAGCTGGAGGTGGCCTTGGTGGAGGAACAGGTGGCGGTGGAGGAGCTAGAGGTGGAGGTGGAGGCGTAGGTGGAGGAGGAGGGATTGGTGCTGGTGGCGGAGTAGGAGGTGGAGGTGGAGGTAGCCTTGGCGGAGGAGTTGGAGGAGGTGTTGGTGCAGGTGGAGGAGTTGGTGCTGGTGGTGGAGTAGGAGGTGGTGGTAGTCTTGGAGGAGGAGTTGGTGCAGGTGGAGGGGTTGGTGGTAGTGGTGGAGTAGGAGGTGGTGGTAGTCTTGGAGGAGGAGTTGGTGGAGGAGCAGGTACTGGTGGTGGAGTAGGAGGTGGTGGTAGTCTTGGAGGAGGAGTTGGTGCTGGTGGTGGAGTAGGAGGCGGTGGTAGCCTTGGAGGAGGAGTTGGTGCTGGTGGTGGAATAGGAGGTGGGGCTGGTCTAGGTGGTAGAGGAGGAGTTGGAGGAGGGGCAGGAGCTGGAGCTGGTGGTGGAGTAGGAGGTGGAGGAGTTGGTGGCAGTGGTGGAGTAGGAGGTGGAGGTAGCCTTGGTGGAAGTGGAGGAGGGGTGGGTGGTGGTGGTGGAGTAGGAGGCGGGGGTGGCCTTGGTGGAGGAGTTGGAGGAGGTGTTGGTGTAGGGGGAGGAGTTGGTGCTGGTGGTGGGTTAGGAGGTGGGGCCGGTCTTGGTGGTAGAGGTGGAGTTGGTGGAGGAGCAGGTGCTGGTGCTGGTGGTGGTGGTGGTGGTGGAGTAGGAGGTGGGGGTAGCCTTGGAGGAGGAGTTGGTGCTGGTGGTGGGTTAGGAGGTGGGGCCGGTCTTGGTGGTAGTGGAGGGGCAGGTGCTGGTACTGGTGGTGGAGTAGGAGGTGGGGGTAGTCTTGGAGGAGGAGTTGGTGCAGGAGGAGGGGTGGGTGGTGGTGGTGGTGGAGTAGGAGGCGGGGGTGGCCTTGGTGGAGGAGGTGTTGGTGCAGGGGGAGGAGTTGGTGCTGGTGGTGGGGCTGGTCTTGGTGGTAGAGGTGGAGTTGGTGGAGGAGCAGGTGCTGGTGGTGGAGTAGGAGGTGGGGGTAGCCTTGGAGGAGGAGTTGGTGCTGGTGGTGGGTTAGGAGGTGGGGCCGGTCTTGGTGGTAGTGGAGGAGCAGGTGCTGGTGCTGGTGGTGGAGTAGGAGGTGGGGGTAGTCTTGGAGGAGGAGTTGGTGCTGGTGGTGGGTTAGGAGGTGGGGCCGGTCTTGGTGGTAGAGGAGGAGTTGGTGGAGGAGCAGGTGCTGGTGTTGGTGGTGGAGTAGGAGGTGGAGGTAGCCTTGGAGGAGGAGTTGGTGCTGGTGGTGGGTTAGGAGGTGGGGCCGGTCTTGGTGGTAGAGGAGGAGTTGGTGGAGGAGCAGGTGCAGGTGGAGGTGTTGGAGGAGGTGTTGGTGCTGGTGGTGGGTTAGGGGGTGGGGCCGGTCTTGGTGGTGGAGGAGGAGTTGGTGGTGGAGTAGGAGGTGGGAGTAGCCTTGGAGGAGGAGTTGGTACTGGTGGTGGAATAGGAGGTGGGGGTAGTCTTGGTGGTGGAGGAGGAGCTGGTGTTGGTGGTGGAGTAGGAGGTAGAGGTGGCCTTGGTGGAGGAGTTGATGGCGTTGGTGGCGGTGGTGCTGGTGGTGGAGTTGGAGGAGGAGCAAGTGTTGGCGTTGGTGGTGGGGTAGGAGGTGGTGGCGGTGTTGGTGGAGGACTTGGTGCTGGAGGTGGAGGTGGTGCAGAAGGAGGTGTTGGTGGGAGAGTTTGAGACGACAATTACATTAAAATATATTTGCAATAATAATAATAATTCCAAAATATAATTTAACCAATAAATGTTTCTATATCATAGGAAACTTTTTTATTATATATTATGTGATGTTGTACTACTTACTTTAAATAGATATGGTTACTGCTTTGTAAAATAAGTATTTAAAAAGTAATTGTTTGTAATTTGTTTTGTGATATATTTTGTCGGATTATTTATTTGTTATTATAATCAACTATTATAATATATATAAAACGCTTTAGTAAAACGGGAGTTGTGATAAAACAAAGGGATGAATCTGGGGCGTTGGATGGATGGATGATTGAGCCTTACAATAGATATGGTATGGGTGTAACCACCAGATCTACTCTAATAAGGCAGTTAATGAATTTAATTAATTAAGAAAATATAATTAGGGGGGTTGTTAGATGAGAGAGAAAACATAATATTCTTTCCTAAACCGCTCTCAGCTTCTCTACGATAGGCAAACAATTTAGCGGTGGAAGCTCCATTGTCGGATCTTCATGTACCTGTTCGTCTACATCAAGCCATAGAATTTCTCGAAGCCTTCGAATTTCCCAGTTCACGTTTTGAACGAATAAACATAAATCAGGCTACGTTGGGGCTTAATCAACTCGAATCAATATGAATAGAGGTATGAATTTCGATTTTCAATTATATCAAAACCCTAATTCCTCTAATTCATGCTATGTTGATCTTGTGCCTATTCATGCTTTGATTTACTGATATTCATTGTTTGCTTGTAAAGTATTAAGTTTTAATTTTTGTATTCGATGTTGTAAGATACTTGTGTATCTAAACAATCGTTGACAAAGCATGAATATTGTTAGTGTAGTTTTGAATATCTTAACGTGGTAGTCCATACTGAATTGATTTTCATGACAATGGGTAATGATATTCATGTACTTTGATTTTCATGACATTCAAACAATCGTTGATATTCATGACACCCATTACGCGATATTCATTCAAACTGTAATGATATTCGTGTGTTAATAATAATAATTTGGAATTGATCCATGATCCTCAACGTTTTCTGAATATATGATGAATATCGATTAAACGATCTTGAATATCTTGTTTAATGGTATACTGACTTTGATGAGATGATATTCATGTATTGTATATACATATTCATGAATGGATGTAGCGGTATTCATACAATCTTTCCCAATATTCGTTTACTTTGTACGCCATATCCATGAGCCGAATTAGGCGATATTCATACAAATTGTACTGATATTTGTGTGTTACGCTCAACAGCTTTTAATTAAATCTTGTTATTCAAAGTTTAGTTTGCACATGATGAATATCGGTTATACGAATTTGAACATCTTGTTTGATAATAAACTGATTATAATGAAATGATATTCATGGATTATGTACGCATATTCACGCATGGACGTAGGCGATATTCGTACAAACGGTATTGATATTCGTGTGTTAATATCAAGATTTTGGAATCGATTCATGTTCTTCAAATCTTTTTTATGTATTTGATGAATATCGCTTATCCAATTTTGAACATCCTATTTGCTAGTAAACTGATTATGATGAAATGATATTCATATACTGCGTATACATATTCATGAACCACCATAGTGATGTTCATTCAATATTTAATGATATTCACGTACTTTGTATGCATATTCATGCAATCAAATAATCGATATTCATATTAACTCTACTGATATTCATGAATTTGTGTTTGATATTCACGCGATAAAAAAAGGAGCATTCAAGCGATGATGACATCTTTGAAAGCTCTGAAGAAGATATTGATGTATGTGATATTGAGCTTTCCCAAGAAGAAGAATCTGATTTTGTATTTGGTACAAAGTGTGTTGTTGACCCGAATGATAGGAATTTAAAGTACTGGATGTCGCTATGTCCTGAGTCTTGTAAACCGTTAGTGGGTAAAAAGTTCAAATCCACGGCTAAAGGGGATTCGTTCTACCGTGAATATGCAGCCCTTGTTGGTTTTGATGTTCGATCAAGCACAAAGTGCGTTTTTGGCACAAAGTGTGTTTTTGCTGAGGATGATACAAAATCAAAGTTTTGCAAAGAAGAATTATAATTTCGTTATTCGTATTCTGTTCCTAAATATTCTTGTTTTGCAAGTCGGTTTTCATGCGTTTAGCATTAAAAGCATTTAGCTTGGTTTGGATATAAGTGATTTTTATATATTTGAATTCCACTTATAGATATTCATGTTCTTCGACCAGTTATTCATGCTATGCATTACATAATTCGTAATTCTTGTAAGGATATGAAGAGATTTGTGTTATACTTCTAATCTTTTTACAAGTCATATTCATTCAGTCCGTGTGCAATGGGAGTAAGTTGTAGCTTGTAGCAAATTTATTGTATCTAGAAACATGAATATCATTCTATACTGGTATGAATATCACTGTATTTTACCATGAATATCATAACATGAATCTTTGCATCAACAACATGAATGTCACATAATACAAAATGGATATCAATGATCAACAAATCATACTACATTTTGTTTTTTGATGGTGTTGTAAGATTTATCGATTTTCATGCGTTTAGCATTAACAACGTTTAGCTTGGTTTGGATATAAATGGGTATTTTTGATATTCGAATTCCACTTATAGATATTCATGTTCTTCGACCAGTTATTCATGCTATGCATTACATAATTCGTAATTTTTGTAAGGATATATATGAAGGGATTTGTGCTAAATTTCTAACCTTTTTACAAGTCATATTCATTCAGTTTGTGTGCAATGAGAGTAAGTTGTAGCTTGTAGCTAAATTATTGTATCTAGAAACATGAATATCATTCTATACTAGTATGAATATCATTACATTTCACGATGAATATCATAACATGAATGTCACATAATACAAAATGGATATCAATGATCAACAAATCATTCAACAATATCAAAAAACGCAATCTCATCCAACATGAATATTAATATTGTTCTCATGAATATCACCTAAACCCTAAACCCTTAAACCCTAGACTCTAAACTCCTAAACCCTAAACCCTAAACTATAAACCTTAAACCCTTAAACCTTAAACACTCAACTCCCAAACCCTAATCCCCTAAACCCTAAACTATAAACCCTAACCCTAAACCCTAAACTCTTAAACACATACACCCTAAATCTATGAACCCTAAACCTTAAATTCATATACAAAATACACCAAACCCTAAACATAAATGAAAGCATCAAAACTGATTGAACATGAATATCAAAAGCATTTGAATGAATATCACATCAAACAATTTGAATATTAATTACAAACAATTCAAACAACACAAACAAAACACCAAAACTGATCCAACATGAATATCACATCATAAAATTTGATTATCAACTACTCAACGCATGAAACCTATATCCAATATGAATATCAAAAGCATTTGTATGAATATCACATTAAACAATTTGAATATCACGTAATAATTATTGAATAAGACTTTCAACTAATTCCAACGGCACATAATATGGTACTTTCGAACTTGAATGTCTTTAAGCTACACATGAAAATCACATAGTGAGAAATGAATATCACTTACAAACGGTTTAAACTAAGATAAATAAAAAAAGTTCAAAACAACTTCACCATGAATAACACCATCATGATCCCGAATATACAATCACAAAAAAATATCAAATATATCATCATTACCTCGCGGATTCAAGAGAATAATCAACAATTACGCCTAACCGATTACAGATTGATCAAGAAGTTTTAGAATTTCTCCCAAATGACGTGTCCTATACCCTCTTGTCAAATGGAGCAAGGTCAAGTTTTAAAACTTGGATTGGTCTAATTTGATCGTTCTCGGATGAACTCGCTCCTCGATCAATCTACTTGTTGATCGGAACCCAACACTGATGGTTGAGCTCGCCTATGGGAGAACCGAGGTATATGCATTCCTTGGTCTTAGCATTGGGCTCGACTCGCATGAGGTACAACGATCCTTCCTTCCTTCCTCGATCCACGATCAAACTTCCTTTGGTGAGCTTCCACTTACCTTCACCAAATAGATTCACAAGACCGACTTCATCAAGCTTTCCTGTTGATATGAGATTGAGGCGCACGTCAGGTACATGCCTCACGTTTTTCAAGACAAGCTTGGATCTCGTATTACATGTCAGAATGACATCTCCTACTCCGACGATCTTACTTCTACCTCAATTTCCCATCCGGACATTACCAAATTCTCCACTTTAGTAGGTTGAAAATAGTCTTCTGTGAGGAGTAACGTGGAAGGATGTGCCGGTGTCGATAACCCAAGGGTTATCACCATAGGCAATGTTGCCTCGTCCAACGAGATAAACCTCATCACCTTCGGCTGCCATGGCGGTGGTATTCCTCTCCGGTCGATTCTTCGTTGGGCTAAACTGATCCGACTTGACGTTACCGGGCAGTTGATCCTTCTTGAGAATTCGGCATTCCGCTTTCTTGTGACCTGTCTTGCCACAATAATAACAAGTTATCTTGGAGCGTGATTGGGACTTACCTCGAGACTCCTCTAGGTCTTGGCTTCTACGGTTATCGTTCCTGCTTCGGTAGTCGACAACGTTTGCCTCGAACTGGGTGGTCATGCCTCATTCCTTCCTCCTTGCTTCTTCATTAAGAAGACTATCACTGACGATATCCGTGGTGATCTTTCCTTCCGGTGCTGAGTTACTGAGAGTAACCACGAGCGTTTCCCAACTCTCTGGTAGGGAACTAAGGAGTAGAAGGGCTTGTAACTCATCCTCGATCTTCATCTCGTCCTTTGTTAGCTGATTCACAAGCCCCTTGAAATTGTTCAAGTGCTCGATCATGCTTTCACCATCCTTATACTCCAACTTCACCAACCGTCGGAATAGGAGGGCTTTATTACGAGGCGTCTTCTTTTGAATCATGGACTCAAGCTTTGTCCATAATTCAAAGGCATTCGTGTAAGTATAAATATGCTCAAAAAGAGTTCGGTCTATGTACTTACGGATTACAGCGACCGCCTTTCGGTTTAGGAGCTCCCATGCCTTACTCTTTCCTTCTAGCTTCTTATCGTTGATGATGGGCTCGTGCAAATCCTTGTAATAAAGATGATCCTCCATCATCAACTTCTAGTAGGAGCAGTTGTCCGCCGTGAGTTTGAACATGTCACCATCGTAGGTAACGGTAGCCTCCATCTTGAACCGCATGAGATAACTCGGACCACGGATGAACCTCGCTCTGATACCACTGTTGGAAAAAATAGTATTTTCCCTCTTTGTGTGATTAAGATGGGCAAGACACGGATACAAACGTACTCCTTACTTTTATTATATAAGGAAAGGATTACAATACTAATTGTATTTATATGTGGGACACTCACCCGAACTTTAAGTTACACTCTTCACCCACCCGAGGACTCGAACTCACACTCTCTTAATTGAGCTTAATAGCTCGATGACTACAAAACTCACTCACTCACCCACACTTGATTTGTTTCTTCCTTGCTTGATGCTCCAATTTGTCAACTCCTTCCCCTATTTATAGGAGTGGTGGGTTGGTTCAAATGGATAAGCATGCACTAGCTACAAGGTAGATATTTTACATGCTAATATTTATCCATTTGCTAGTATCTTCCTCTAATTTTTTAGATTAGTCTCTTAATTGGGCCTTTTTTTTTTAATTTGGACCTCTATTAGCACACTTCCAAATTTGAAAATTTGGAGGGAGCCCAACAAGTTGCATGGAGGGGACCGTGGTTTTCTTTGTTGAGGTTGGCATTAGATTCCTACTTGACAGGTGATCGATATGGGTGAAGTATTCAAGATTGGAAGAGCCTGGATAGTGGATAGGAGGTTGCACAAAGTAATACTACTTGTTTCTTGCCAAATATGGAGATCGTCGTATGACACTCTGTCAGCAAAGAAAATTTATCCTTGTGATAACAAGGTTATATATTAGAATTCAATCAGGTAAGTCGATCTATACGTATTTGTATTGTTTGCTATTGCTTTTTGTAGGATCGTACGTGTTATCAATCAAATGGAACTGGGAGTCCAGTTCCTTAGCAGCGGAATAAGTAAACAATAGCAGAATCAAGACAAGTTCCTTAGAGTGGGAACCTTTGATAACCAACTAGTTATCCAGGATAAAACCCACTACCTCTCTTTCAAGAGGATTTCAAAGTCTACTTCTTTTATTAATGCTTCTATTACAATCAACTAGGATAGAACACACAGATTAAAGTCTTAGACACACTAAGGACTCTCTACCTAGTTCGACCAAATCAAGCACACAAACAAGCAAGCGACTTATAGTTCTTCTTCAAAGAACTAAGCTCTGTTTTCTTCTTTCTTCTTCGTAAGCAATGTGAATGAATGCGTGAGTGTGAGAGAGTTTCAACTATTCTATTTATGTAATTTAATTGATGGAAGAAAACGAATCTCCAACAACCGAATTACACAAATAAAATAATCAAAAAGTAATCGGAAAGATAATATTTGTTACCAAATATAATCTCCCACGATTTTACAATTTTCGTTTCCATAAAAGATATACTTTTAACTCCTAAGATAATATGGAAACACGATAATCTTTAACTTCCCTCTCCAAGTAAAGATCTACCCTAATCGGATCGCCGCCGCCCTTCATCTCTTGTTCCAAGCTCTTCCAGCGTCAGCGAGCTTCAGTTCCTTATGCCAGTTCCCAAATCTGGCATCTTGGTCTCTGTCTTGTGCTTCCAATTCCAGAGTTCCCTGTTTATCAACACTTATGGAAATATTAATAGCAAAAGTGTTTGTCATGATCAAAACTAGGAAAACTGAGGAAGAGAACTAGGTAGGGAACTGGAGTTCCCAAAAGTTCACTTCCTAACAATTTCCCCCTTTTTGATGATGACAAACATGTAGAACCTGACACAACTAAAATAGGCATGAATGATATACGAGGAAAAACAGAACATAACTAGATGTAGAATAATCATTAGTGAATTACATATTCCCCCTTAACAGCAGACCGGGTTCCTTAATTCCCCCATTAAGAGAACAACCAGTTCAGAGTTCCTTTCATACTATTAGTTCCAGATTGCCAAGTTCATTTCCCCTTTAGACATCATCAAAAAGAGTCAGTTGAATGAAGAACAAAGAGAATTTAGAGAGATAAACAGACTAATGCTGAACTCTAGAGGAATGGCACCGTAATAAAAGTTGAAAGCAGATCAGAACAAGTGCAAGGAACGCATGAATTTCATTAAATATAAAGAGAACACAGAAAACATAGATATCATAGACAAAAGGAAATAAAAACACTCAGAGACACACAAAATGGATCAAGATATGGAAGTTGGATCCTAGGGAACTAAGGTTCCGTGTCAGCTGAGTTGGGAACTGATCACTGTCCCAAACTACGGCTTGCCCTTTGCCTTGTCCTCTGTGAGCTTGCGGTTCACCAATTTTGCAATTTCTTGCACAAGGGCTGCAGACGTCTTCCACAACTCCACCACCATTTCATTGGTGAAGTTGCTTCCTTTCTCCACCGCAGCAGCAACCTTATCAAAGCCTTCAACCAGAGCAGCTTCAATGTTCCCCAGACTGTTCAGAAGACATGGGTGTCGGGAACTACGCGGGGATCAGATTGGCCAGGCAGGGACTCTTCCTTGTCTTTCTCTGCATCAGATTCCTCATCGACATGCGCCTTTTGTGCTAGACGCTTCACAGTAGTCATGGTGAGTAGACGAGAGAACTGGGTTTCCTCAACATCCATGGGGTAAAGACCAAGACGGCTCAGAATCTTCTTAATGAGATGGGGGTATGGAAGGGCATGGGTAGAGTGGCCCTTACAGAACTGCATGGGCTAGGGTGATGCGGGGCAGATCAATTGTCTCTCCCAGAATTAGCTTTTCCATAAGCACAACATCAGACACAAGCACTCTGTCCCTCTTCTCCTAACGAGGAATGATGTTTTTGATGAGGAAGGTGTGGAGGATTTTCCTATCAAGGCTTAGATACTTGGTGTGCAGAGGGCCCTTAGAAGGGAAGTTGCCATCGAACACAATTTTGAGAATAGTCTGCTTGCACTTTGATGGCCAGTTCCTTTTGATGATGACCCCAAAGCCTTTGCCAGTGTCAAGGTTCAGCACATACCCAATTACAGCCGCAGAGAGGGGAATCAAATTACCTCCCCAGGTGAGTATGGCGTCGTGTATGGGTTGATCGTCCTTAGCTGCGACGAATTGCAGATTATGATAAAAGAGGCGCACCAGGTCCTCGTTAACTGCAAATGGCTCCGGCACCAGTGTGTCCCACCCTTGGAGTTGCAGCTTGGCGTGGGCAGCGGAGACACTCTCATCGTCAGTAGTGGCCCAGAATTCCTCACCAACAATTAGAGGCTCCAGAATGTTGCGGTTGGCAAGAGCTGGTGCCACTTTAAAGGGAACTTGAGATGGGGGAGAGGATGGCTGGGATAGAGGCTTCTTCGCCTTGGCGGCCTTTGAGAGTTTCGCCTTTTTTGGCGGGAGTGACATCCTCGAGATGAAGAGAGGGAATTCCATGGCCACTTTTGGAAGCACGACGTTTGACACAGCCGGCCACCGATTGGGAGTCACCGGGGAGATTCAAAGAGATTGTCGGAGTGGGAAGCAAATCCACATCAATCGGATCGGCCTCCAGAGAGGGAGAGGAGTGGTGAGAGTCCTCTTTTGTCGGTGTAGGGGAGGCCGGCTTGGATGGAGTATGCTCCGATGAGGCAGACTCAGACTGACGAGCCTTCGGTACCGGCGGTGGTGCCTGTAGGATCGTGATTGTTAGATAAAAATTTAAGGAACTCAGAATATCAATTCTCAGTTCCTTTCGCAGTGGAAATAAACAATCAAACAAATGACCAGTTCCTTATAGTGGAAACCTTTGATTGCCAACTCGCAATCCAGGATAAAAACCACTACCTTTCTTTCGAAAGGATTTCAAAGTCTACTTCTTGATTTCTTATCTCTTTTGGTTACAACTTATTCTAGGAACGAACACACAGTTCCTTTGCCTTACACACAGTTAGACAATCCTAGATAACTTAACACAATCAATAATCAATCCAAGAAACAAACTTTCGCACCTAGGAACTATCACTTACAGTCACAGGAACTTAGCACTCAGCTCTTCTTCCTTGACTGGTTCCTCTTGATCTTGGTTTGCTTTGATGATCTTGTTTGGAGGTTCACACTAGATATTTGCTAATGAGTGTGAGTCGTGTTTTTGTGCTCGAAGATAACCCTTGGGTTAGTCTTCCTTTTATAGAGGCTTCTTCGCAGCTCGATCCTCTCTGGGTTCCCACAGATTGAGCTTGCCCTAGATTGAGTGGTTATCCTTGATTCACGTTGTTCTTGGCATGTGCAAACAACCTAGGCAGCTCTGAATCTCTCTTGGTTGGTTAACTACCTCAGACGATCCTTGCAATGTCATTGTCCAAACGCTTTCGTCCGAGGTTGACTCAGCTGGCCGCTTGGGAACCGTCTTCTGGACAACGACGTTTTCATGTCATGTCGCTTTCATCGTCTCTGTCCGAGGTAGAGGTTCTCTAGGTGTCTTGTTCTTTAGCTCTTGGACCTTGGCAAGATTTTGGAAGCTTCGGACAAGTCCTTTTCGACTCCTTTTGTCCGAGGTTGTGTGTCCCCAGATTTCTCGGGAATTGCAATGTTGCAAGCTTCATTTCTGGGCACACCTGGGTTCCTCTGGATTCCTTCAGCTGTCTTGTTCCTTTGGTTCCCTAGTTCTGTTTGGCTTTCCTGCCTTTGGTAAATTCCTGTGGTTTCTTAAAACACATCTTTGAGATAAAACATTAGTATCATAATATTTGTCATCTTCAAAAGTAGAGAAACTGAGGAACGGAACTCTCAGGGGAACCTAAGTTCCAGAGTTCCGTTTCCTAACAATTTCCCCCTTTTTGATGATGACAAATAGAAGGAACCTGGCAATATTATAGGACTTTGAATCTTATGAGACCATATTGAGATAAAGGGATTTACAACATTTCAGATAAGTGTTTGAACATTCAATGGTTGCAAATTCCCCCTAAGCAAGTGAACGAGTTGATTTTAAATCCCCCCTTAGAAGTAGAACTAGTTCAGAGTTCCTATTAATCCAGTAGTCTCAAAGTTCAAGGTTCCTATCCTTTTCTTCCCCCTTTTGACATCATCGAAAAGATTAAGTACAAATTAAGAGCATGATATCCAAGTAAATATGCGATTGCATCAAACCCATAAAAGGCATAATGAAAACTTAAGGCAAAGACAAATCGATCATGGGAATGAAACTAAAGATAATCATTAAAACTTCACTGATCATTGTTCAAAGACACACAACATCCAACAAAAACTACAGTCGACAAAAGACAACAACACAAACAACAAACGGCAAGGATAACAACAAAAGCAATCTTAGGGAAGACAACAATGGGATAGAAGAGGGGAGTAGGATCCTAAGGGAAACTACTAGCTCGCTGTGGAGTTACAGCACAGGGAACCATAACAAGCGTTCCTATGGCGTAGTAGCGGCCTCCTCTTCTTCAACCTTGTCGTCGGTTCCTACATGTTGGCCCGCGGCCTGATGAGCACTGATGGCACCTTGCCAATCCTTCTGCAGAACTTCCACCAAACTTTCGACAACAGATCTAATGCGCCCCAACTCTCTTACTTGATCATAGAGGGCGACCGGGATAGCAGTCGATCCCACCATGATAGCCTTTTCAATACGATCCAGAGCAGTAAGGATCGCAGAGGAGTCTGGAGAGGGGTTGAGATGTGGCTGGGAACTAGAAGGGGCCTTGGAACTGGCCTTTTCCTTAGGCAGTTGAGCTTGAGCTTCAGAAGGGGGGTCTTGTTGTTCCTTTGTCTTCAACTTCCGAACTGTGGCCAAGGTAAGACACTTGCTGTAGACTGTCTCAGGCAGATCAACTGGGTATTGGTGAAGGTTGGAGAGAATGTTTTTGATGATATGAGGGAAGGGTAAGGCATGAGAGTCATGGGATGAGCAGAACTGCATGTGGGCTAAGACAATGCGAGGGAGATCCAATTGAACACCAGAGAGCACCTTGTCCATGTAGATGGCATCTGTGATGAGAACGTTGTTCCGGTGCTCCTGTCTGGGAACCAGATTTCGGGTGATCCAGAAGTGTAACAACTTGTTTGCGATGGAGAGATCCTTTGTCTCCAAAGATGAGGGGGAGGCGCCATCATAGATTTTCTTGACCACTGCTCCCTTGGATTTGTAGCCTTTTCCTTTGGGCCATCCCTTCTTTTGAAACAGAATGCCAAACCCAGACCTTGACTCGATCCCTAGAGCAGATGCAATAAGGTTGGCGGATAGAGGATAGCTGGTTCCCTTCCATATAAGAATGGCGTCGTTACAGGGAGAGTTCTCCTTCGCAGGCACAAACTCCATAGACTGGTAAAACAAGCGGACAACCTCATCAGAAGCAGAGAAGGGTTCAAACAGCATCTCGTCCCATCCTTGAAACTGCAGCAGAGAATGGAACTCATCCAGGGATTCTCCAAACATTTCCTCATCTTCTTCTTCCAGTTCTTGGGTCCAGAACTCCTTGCCGATTATGAGAGGCTTAAGGATCTTCCTCTTAGAGAAGAAAGAGGAAACCTGACCCAGGGAGGAGGAAGCAGAGAGGGAGGTGATTTTGGCCTTTTTTGTGGATTTGGTTTCATAGGGAACTATGGCTTGGGAACTCCTCTTTTTTTGTTGCATTCTAGTGGCGACAGAGGGACCAGGGTTAGAAGGGGTTTTGGATTTGAGGCTTACTGGAGAGGGCTCAGTGCTGAGGAGATCTTGGAGAGACTTGTCAGGCGAGGAGTTATGAGAGCCCCCTTCGGAGGCGGATTTGGTGGCCGATTCAGAGGCCAGAGTGATAGCCATGGCTTTCTCCTCAGCGTGTTCCTTTGGTGGCTCCTTAATTTTCTTTTCGGGTTGTTCCACTAGTTTCTCCACAGGGTTCTCTACTGCTTTCTCTTTAGGTTGGGATTTTTGAGAGGAGGTGGCAGAAATGGGCTTAGAAGATGAAGCTGCTTTCTTTTCTCGAAAGGCTCTGAGAATGGCAGCCTCTTCCTCATTCAGGATAACATTAGGGTTTTGGTTTGCCATTTTTGAGGATTTAAGGATTTCTGTGTTTGAGAGAGAGAGAAGTAGAAGATCAGAGAAATGGCGAGTTGTGGGATTAGCTTGGATGAACAAGGCAACTCTTTAAAGGTGGTGAAGATCTCTGAAGATCAAGAGCAGAGGTGACCGTTGAATCAAATCCAGCCGTTGAGAATATCAAGGCCAATCCGGAGCATTAATGGAAGTTGCAGCTTTTCGGAACAGCTAACTCAATTTTGAAAATTTATCCATTCAGAGAAGAGAGAGAGAGAGAGAGAGGTTCTGCCACTGATGAAACGTGTCTTATCCATGCGGATTTGCCATAAATAGCTTCTGGGAAGAGCCAAACGAGCCGTTGGAGAGCGCTAAGTTCTGGTTCCTTTCTGGCGATATTTTCAGCGAGCTAGAGGGATGTATGGGAACCTTTGGTGTGGGTTAAAACAATGGAACCAAAAGTGGTACGTTCCCACACAAGGAATCAGGGTAGGCTATTTTTCGCATTGCATAATAATTCTCAGAGAGGGTTTAGAGATGGATCATAGAGAATTAAATTTAGCAATGAGGCAAGGGTAGGTCTTAGTACACAATCATCATATCGGCTTGTAATGTTGGGTTAGAAATATGATCAGATTGTGACTTTTGTGCCATGAAGAAAACTTGAACAATGAGGAATTAAAGAATAATGAGAACCAAAAGGAAACGAGCCACAAAGATTTGTCTAAGCCTTTTTAAGAAACCATTATGACAAGAAGGGTTTGTGGCAAAAGATATAACACAAGGACATCAAGACTCAACAAGATAAATATCTTAAACTAGTCAATCAGGGGAACTAGAAAGAATTCTTAGAACTAAGGTCACTACTGAGTAATAGGAATCATTCCTAGTTCCAATCTAAGGTTCTCGAAAGGAACTCTATTCAATGCCTTGGTGAGAATATCTGCAATCTGATCTTCAGTTCTACAAAATTTCATAATGATGTTTCCCTTTTCAACATGATCTCTAAGAAAATGATGTCTAATGTCAATATGCTTGGTCCTAGTATGATGCACATGATTCTTAGAAATATTTATGGCACTAGTGTTGTCACAAAGAATAGTGAGAGGGCCATAAGACATACCAAAGTCCGCGAGTTGTTGCTTTAGCCAGAGAAGTTGGGAACAACAGGAGGCAGCCGCAATGTACTCAGATTCTGTGGTGGAGAGGGAGACTGAAACTTGTTTCTTTGATCCCCATGACACAAGGCAAGGGCCTAGGAACTGTGCCATTCCAGAAGTGCTCTTTCTATCCACCAAAAATCCAGCATAATCAGCATCAGTGAAACCCATGAGCTCAAAGGGACATTCTTTGGGGTACCAAATGCAGAGATCGTCCATTCCCTTGAGATATCGAAGTATTCTCTTCACAGCAGCCAAGTGGGTTTCTCTCGGACAAGATTGGAACCTAGCACACAAGCCAACAGCAAAGACAATGTCTGGTTGACTAGCGGTTAGGTACATGAGTGAGCCTATCATACCTCTATAGAGCTTCTCCTCCACTAGATGACTCGAGTGGTCCTTATCCAGATGGGCAATGGTGGATATGGGAGTGGAGAGAGGCTTGCATGAATCCATTTTGAACTTCTTCAGTAGTTCCCTGACATACTTCTGTTGATGGATTTGAATGCCATCTTCCTTTTGAGTGATTTGTAATCCGAGGAAGAATGTGAGTTCCCCAATTAAACTCATTTCAAATTCACTGCTCATCAAGTCTTTGAACTTGTCTACAAGGGACAGGTTAGTGGAACCAAAAATGATATCATCAACATAGATTTGAACCACTAAGATGTTACCTTCTTCTTCTAGGATGAAGAGAGTCTAATCAATAATTCCACGCCTGTAGCCATTTGAGAGTAGGAACTGGGCAAGACGATCATACCAAGCTCTGGGAGCTTGCTTGAGGCCATAGAGTGCCTTGTCTAGAAAGTAGACATGATCTGGATGATCATCATCTTCAAAACCTTGAGGTTGCTTCACATAGACTTCTTCTTGAAGAATTCCATTGAGGAAGGCCGTCTTAACATCCATTTGGAACAACTTGAACCCTTTGTGTGATGCAAAGGCAATCAACAGTCTTATTGCCTCAATCCTTGTCACTGGAGCATAGGTTTCATCATAGTCGATGCCTTCTTATTGATTGTATCTTTGAGCAACAAGTCTTGCTTTGTTCCTTATCACAGCTCCTGTATCATCCAGCTTGTTTCTGAAGACCCATCTAGTTCCTATGATGTGTTTATCCTTGGGACGAGGAACTAGATGTCATACTTTGTTCCTTTCAAACTGATGAAGCTCTTCTTGCATAGCTTGGATCCAGTCCGCATCCTTCAGTGCTTCACCTATGTTCTTTGGTTCCACAATAGACAAAAAGGCATTAAAGGCAAAGAAAGTTAGATGTTCATACCTGACTGGAGGCTTGATGACTCTTCTTTCTCTATTGGAAGCCAGGGTATTTGATGTGGAGACATTCTGAGTTGAGCATTCAGCTTCCTGGTTGGGGTCACCTTCTCCATTGAAGAACATGTGGGAAGATGAATCATTGAGGTCTCCACAGATGTTGTCGTCATGCTCATGGTTCCCAGAAATGGATTGTTGTTCATTATCCATTGGAACTAGTGGGGGAGCCATTGGAGGGTTCCGATCAGCAGGACAGGAACTGGGAGGAGTGACATTTTCATCTGGATCTTCTTAAGATGGCTTGGGAAATGGATCTTCAAAGGAACTGGTGGTATTCTGCATAATCTTTCCAAGTGATTTTTCATTAAAAATAACATGAATACTTTCTTCTACCTTTTTAGTCCTTTTGTTGAAGACCTTGTATGCCTTACTGCCTGAGGCATAACCAATGAAGATTCCTTTATCACTTCTTGGGTCGAACTTGCCAAGATTGTCCTTCCCATTGTTATGCACAAAGCATTTGCATCCGAACACCCTCAGATGTGAAATGTTGGGAACTCTTTCTCTTAGGAGTTTATAGGGTGTCTTCTCTGTGATTGGGCGAAGCATGGCTCTATTGATGATGTAGCACGCTGTGTTGATCGCCTCAGCCCAAAATGACTGGGAGAGTCCACTTGAGATCAGCATAGTTCGAGCCATGTCCTCCAAGGTCTTGTTCTTCCTTTCTACTACTCCATTCTGTTGAGGAGTGTATGGTGCGGAGAAGTTGTGATCGATGCCATGCTCACTTCAAAAGGTTAGAAATTCTCCATTTTCGAATTCGGTACCATGGTCAGACCGAATAGCATTTAGTGAACAATCAAGAGATTTTTCTAACAAGGGAACCAGATCTTTAAAGCGGTCAATAACTTCACTTTTAGATTTAATGAAAATGGTCCAAGTAAAACGAGAGAAGTCATCGACAATAATAAAGATATACATGTTCCCTCCTAGGCTTTGAACTCTCATGGGTCCACAAAGATCCATGTGGATGAGTTCAAGAGGCCTTGAGGTGCTTACCATGTTTTTGGACTTAAAGGAACTACGAGCCTGTTTCCCTTTTACACAGTCAGAGCACAGTTCCTTAGATGTGCCACTTAGCTTTGGCAATCCTCTGACTAGTTCCTTTGAGTGTAGCTTTTGAATCAGCTTAGTGCTAGCATGACCGAGGCGTTGGTGCCACAACTCAGCTTGGTCATTCACGGTTGAGAGACACAGTTTCTCCTTGGGGACGAAGGATGGATCAACAATGTAAACATTGTTGAATCTCTTTCCTTTTAGGATGATTTGTCCCGAGGAGTCAAGAACTGAGCATTCGTTTGATCTAAATATGACTTCATTGTCTCCTTGATCACACAGCTGTGACACACTTATTAGATCAAAACCAAGACTATCAACAAGGTGAACTTTGTTTACCTGAATGTGATCGTTGAGTTTCACAGTTCCTATTCCACAGATTTTCCCTTTGCTTTTGTCTCCAAAGGATATGTTCTCTCCTTGGAGAGGTTGAAGAGAGGTCATTTGATTTCTTTTTCCGGTCATATGGCATGAGCAACCACTGTCAATGTACCATAGTTGGGGTTGCCTCTCTTCTTTCTGCACACAAGGGAACTAAGATTTCTGAACCCAGCGAAGCTTGGCTTTACTGGGGGGATTAGCATTCCGAGTCTGTGAGTAGCCAGGGAACTGGTTCCTTTCATGGTAATGAGTACTTTTCTCCTTTTCAAAGTTTCTTTTCTTAGTACACTCAGTGTTGTTATGACCATTCTTACCGCAGTAGGTACACAAACGATTGTAAACAACATGTCCATATTTTCCTTTTCCTGGCCTAAAAGGTTTTTCAGTTTTCCTTTTGTTAAAATCAACATTGTTTCTAACCTTGCTATGGGCCATGTCAATATATCTTTTGTGAGCAAAGGAATTGGTGAACCATTGGTTTTCAGGAACCATCTTTTCTTTTCCCTTTGGTTCCTTCTTAGGACTTTGAGAACCTTCATTGAGACGTTTGGCAACCTCAGCCTTGTTCTCAAGGACCATGATCTTCTCTGATAGGAATTGATTCCTATCACGAGAAGTGGCCAGAGCAATACTGAGGTTCTCATTTGTTAGGAAACGGAACTCTGGAACTTAGGTTCCCCTGAGAGTTCCTTTCCTCAGTTTCTCTACTTTTGAAGATGACAAATATTATGATACTAATGTTTTATCTCAAAGATGTGTTTTAAGGAACCACAGGAATATACTGAAGGCAGGAAAGCCAAACAGAACAAGGGAACCAAAGGAACAAGACATCTGAAGGAATCCAGAGGAACCCAGGTGTGCCCAGAAATGGAGCTTGCGACATTGCAATTCCCGAGAAATTTGGGAACACACAACCTCGGACAAAAGGTGTCGAAAACGACTTGTCCGAAGCTTCCAAAAGTCTGCCAAGGTCCAAGAGCTAAAGAACAAGATGCCTAGAGAACCTCTACCTCGGACAGAGACGATGAAAGCGACAACACATGAAGACGTCGCTGTCCAATAGACGGTTCCCAAGCGGCCATCTTACTCAACCTCGGACGAAAGCGTTTTGACAACGACACCACAAGGCTCGTCTGAGGTAGTTGACCAACCAAGAGAGATTCTGAGCTGCCTAGGTTGTTTGCACATGCCAAGAACAACGTGGATCAAGGAGAACCACTAATCCTAGGGCAAGCTCAATCCGTGGGAACCAAGAGAGGATCGAGCTGCGAAAAATCCTCTATAAAAGGAAGACTAACCCAAGGGTTATCTTCAAGCACCAAAACAAGAACTCACACTCATTAGCAAATATCTAGTGTGAACCTCCAAACAAAGATCATCAAAGCAAACCGAGATCAAGAGGAACCAGTCAAGGAAGAAGAGCTGAGTGCTAAGTTCCTGTGACTGTAAGTAATAGTTCCTAGGTGCGAAAGTCTGTTTCTTGGATTGATTATTGATTGTGTTAAGTTATCTAGGATTGTCTAACTGTGTGTAAGGCAAAGGAACTGTGTGTTCGTTCCTAGGATAAGCTGTAACCAAAAGAGATAAGAAATCAAGAAGTAGACTTTGAAATCCTTTCGAAAGAAAGGTAGTGGTTTTTATCCTGGATTGCTAGTTGGCAATCAAAGGTTTCCACTATAAGGAACTTGTCTTTTGCTTGATTGTTTATTTCCACTGCGAAAGGAACTGAGAATCGTTATTCTGAGTTCCTTAAGTTTTTATCTAACAATCACGATCCTACAATTGGTATCAGAGCAGGAAAAGCTCTAGATCTTTGATAAGTTTGCAGATCATGTCTCAACCAAGCAAGTTTGAGCTAGGAATTTCCACCAACAAGCCACACCTTCGCAAGAAAGGAGAAGAAACATGGTGGGAAAAGTGCATGGAAAGCCACATCAAGACCAATGACTACCAATGTTGGAGGATAGTCGAAAATGGAGATGGCCACGTCGATCTTACCATGAAGGAAGAAGACTGGAAACCAGAACATTATGTCATCATGGAGAAGAATGCCAAGGCAAGACAGTTCATCCTTAATGGATTGGACAGAGAGGACATGGACAAAGTCATAGGCATCAAGACGGCCAAGGAGATGTGGAAAGCTCTCAAGGAGATGCATGAAGGAAGTGATGAACTAAAGCAAAGCAGAAAGTTTGCTTTGGAAGGAGAATACCACACCTTCAAAATGATGGAAACTGAGACCATCTCAGAGTACTACTCTCGCTTCAACAGATTAATTGGAAAGTTGACGGCGGCGGGAGTTGATCTTGATGAAGTCTCCAAGTCCTTGGTGATTATCAATGGACTCAACTCCAAGTTCACCCTTCTCAAGGGAATCATGAAGAACACTCCAGGCATCCAATCCCTTCCCTTGACCCAAGTCATAGGGAAACTGGAAGTTGAAGAAGGAGAGCACACTAAAGCCAATGCCGATAAGAAACTAGAGAAAGGAATCGCCCTCAAGATCTCCAAAGCCTTCTCTAGGCTCGAGATGGAGGAAGAGAACTCAGACCTTGAAGAAGAAGAGGACGAACTAACAGCCCTCTTCACAAAGAACATCAAAAAATTCTTTGTGAAGGGAAGGTTCCAAAAGGGCAGTTCCTCTCACAATGGATCAAGAAGAGATCTCAAGGAAGTCTCATGTTATGAGTGCAAGGAGAGGGGACACTACGCTAAGAACTGTCCCAACAAAGGAGAGTCCAAGGAAGAGGAAAGACCTCAAAGAAAGAAGGCTCTCGTAGCATCATGGGGAGAAGACTCAGATGAGGAACTGGATCTGAGTGGCTTCTCTGGAGGGAGATGTCTCATGGCAAAAGGAGACTCAAGCGACTCAGAAGACCTTGAGGTAACTTCTGACGATCTCTTAAAATCCCTAGTTGATTGTGATAAGAAACAACTTCTTAAGATCATAAAGAAACTAGGAAAGGAAACCAGTTCCCTTCAACAGAAACTAGATGACTGTGAAGATGAAATTGCTTGCTTGACTGTCGAGAATTTTGTTTGGAGTAAGAAACTTGATGAAACTGAGAACGACCTAGCTGAAACTCACTCCAAACTCATTGATATTAGAAATGTCCATGCTAGTCACCTTAAAATTTGCAAATCTTGTAATGAAACTAGCATAGACTCTATTAAAGTTCCTTCGCATGCTAACTCTATTGGAAATGAAATGCTTCAGTCCATTATTGATAGGTTAGACAATCTCACTGATTCCATTAATGAAAAAACGATAAATCAAACTGTCTTTGTGAGGCAACGTCATGGAATACGATATGTCAACAACAAGGATAACAATGATGCTGAAAATGAAAAGGCCAGACGAGAACTTGTTGAGATGAATGAGAACCTCATCATTGCTCTTGCCACCTCTCGTGACAGGAATCAGTTCCTATCAGAGAAGATCATGGTGCTTGAGAACAAGGCTGAGGTTGCCAAACATCTCAATGAAGGTTCTCAAACCCCTAAGAGGGAACCAAAAGGAAAAGAAAAAATGACTCCTGAAAATCAATGGTTCACCAATTCTTTTGCTCACAAAAAGTATGTTGACATGGCCAATAGTAAGGTTAAAAACAATGTTGATTTCAACAAAATAAATGAAAAACCTTTTAGGCCAGGGAAAGGAAAGTATGGTCATGTTGTCTACAACCGCTTATGTACCTACTGTGGTAAGAATGGCCATTACAACACTGATTGTGCTAAGAAAAGGAACTTTGAAAGGGAGAAAAGTGCTTATCACCAGGAAAGGAACCAACTCCCTGATTATTCACAGACTCGAAATGCTAATCCCCCCAGTAAAGCCAAGCTTCGCTGGGTTCAGAAATCTTAGTTCCCTTATGTGCAGAAAGAAGAGAGGCAACCCCAACTATGGTACATTGACAGTGGTTGCTCATGCCATATGACCGGAAAAAGAAATCAAATGACCTCTCTTCAACCTCTCCAAGGAGGGAACATATCCTTTGGAGACAAAAGCAAAGGGAAAATCTATGGAATAGGAACTGTGAAACTCAACGATCACATTCAGGTAAACAAAGTTCACCTTGTTGATAGTCTTGGTTTTGATCTAATAAGTGTGTCACAGCTGTGTGATCAAGGAGACAATGAAGTCAGATTTAGATCAAACGAATGCTCAGTTCTTGACTCCTCGGGACAAATCATCCTAAAAGGAAAGAGATTCAACAATGTTTACATTGTTGATCCATCCTTCGTCCCCAAGGAGAAACTGTGTCTCTCAACCGTGAATGACCAAGCTGAGTTGTGGCACCAACGCCTCGGTCATGCTAGCACCAAGCTGATTCAAAAGCTACACTCAAAGGAACTAGTCAGAGGATTGCCAAAGCTGAGTGGTACATCTAAGGAACCATGCTCTGACTGTGTAAAAGGAAAACAGGCTCGTAATTCCTTCACATCCAAAAACATGGTAAGCACCTCAAGGCCTCTTGAGCTCATCCACATGGATCTTTGTGGACCCATGAGAGTTCAAAGCCTAGGAGGGAACATGTATATTTTTGTTATTATCGATGACTTCTCTCGCTTTACTTGGACCATTTTCATTAAATCTAAAAGTGAAGTCATTGATCGCTTTAAAGACCTGGTTCCCTTGTTAGAAAAATCCCTTGATTGTTCACTTAATGCTATTCGGTCTGACCATGGTACCGAATTCAAAAATGGAGAATTTCTAACCTTTTGCAGTGAGCATGGCATTGATCACAACTTCTCTGCACCATACACTCCTCAACAGAATGGAGTAGTGGAGAGAAAGAATAGGACCTTGGAAGACATGGCTCGAACTATGTTGATCTCAAGTGGACTCTCCCAATCCTTTTGGGCTGAGGCGATCAACACAGCATGCTACATCATCAATAGAGCCATGCTTCGCCCTATCACAGAGAAGACACCCTATGAACTCCTAAGAGGAAGAGTTCCCAACATTTCTCATCTAAGGGTGTTCGGATGCAAGTGCTTTGTGCACAACAATGGGAAGGACAATCTTGGCAAGTTCGACCCAAGAAGTGATGAAGGAATCTTCATTGGATATGCCTCAGGCAACAAGGCATACAAGGTCTTCAACAAAAGGACTAAAAAGGTAGAAGAAAGTGTTCATGTTATTTTTAATGAAAAATCACTCGGAAAGATTGTGCAGAACACCACCAGTTCCTTTGAAGATCCGTTTCCCAAGTCATCCCAAGAAGATCCAGATGAAGATGTCACTCCTCCCAATTCCTGCCCTGCTGAACGGAACCCTCCAATGGCTCCTCCACCAGTTCCCATGGATAATGAACAACAATCCATTTCTGGGAACCATGAGCATGACGACAACATCTGTGGAGACCTCAATGATTCATCTTCCCACATGTTCTTCAATGGAGAAGGTGACCCCAACCAGGAAGCTGAATACTCAACTCAGAATGTCTCCACATCAAATACTTTGGCTTCCAACAGAGAAAGAAGAGTCGTCAAGCCTCCAGTCAGGTACGAACATCTAACTTTCTTTGCCTTTAATGCCTTTTTGTCTATTATGGAACCAAAGAACATAGGTGAGGCACTGAAGGATGCGGACTGGATCCAAGCCATGCAAGAGGAGCTTCATCAATTTGAAAGGAACAAAGTCTGGCATCTGGTTCCTCGCCCCAAGGATAAGCACATCATAGGAACCAGATGGGTTTTCAGAAACAAGCTAGATGATACAGGAGCTGTGATAAGGAACAAAGCAAGACTTGTGGCTCAAGGATACAATCAACAAGAAGGAATTGACTATGATGAAACCTATGCTCCAGTGGCAAGGATCGAAGCAATAAGGTTGTTGATTACCTTCGCATCTCACAAAGGGTTCAAGTTGTTCCAAATGGATGTGAAGACAACCTTCCTCAATGGAATTCTTCAAGAAGAAGTCTATGTCAAGCAACCTCCTGGTTTCGAAGACGACGATCATCCAGATCATGTCTACTTTCTAGACAAGGCACTCTATGGCCTCAAGCAAGCTCCCAGTGCTTGGTATGATCGTCTTGCCCAGTTCCTACTCTCAAATGGCTATAGGCGTGGAGTTATTGATAAGACTCTCTTCATCCTAGAAGAAGAAGGTAACATCTTAGTGGTTCAAATTTATGTTGATGATATCATTTTTGGTTCCACTAACCTGTCCCTTGTAGACAAGTTCAAAGATTTGATGAGCAGTGAATTTGAAATGAGTTTAATTGGGGAACTCACATTCTTCCTCGGATTACAAATCAATCAAAAGGAAGATGGTATTCAAATCCACCAACAGAAGTATGTCAGGGAATTACTGAAGAAGTTCAAAATGGATTCATGCAAGCCTCTCTCCACTCCCATATCCACCATTGCCCATCTGGATAAGGACCACTCGAGTCCTCTAGTGGAGGAGAAGCTCTATAGAGGTATGATAGGCTCACTCATGTACCTAACCGCTAGTCGACCAGACATTGTCTTTGCTGTTGGCTTGTGTGCTAGGTTCCAATCTTGTCCGAGAGAAACCCACTTGGCTGCTGTAAAGAGAATACTTCGATATCTCAAGGGAACTGACGATCTCTGCATTTGGTACCCCAAAGAATGTCCCTTTGAGCTCATGGGTTTCACTGAGGCTGATTATGCTGGATATTTTGTGGATAGAAAGAGCACTTCTGGAATGGCACAGTTCCTAGGCCCTTGCCTTGTGTCATGGGGATCAAAGAAACAAGTTTTAGTCTCCCTCTCCACCACAGAATCCGAGTACATTGCAGCTGCCTCTTGTTGTTCCCAACTTCTCTGGCTAAAGCAACAACTCGCTGACTTTGGTATGTCTTATGGCCCTCTCACTATCCTTTGTGACAACACTAGTGCTATAAACATTTCTAAGAATCTTGTGCATCATACTAGGACCAAGCATATTGACATTAGACATCATTTTCTTAGAGATCATGTTGAGAAGGAAAACATCATTATGAAATTTTGTAGAACTGAAGATCAAATTGCAGATATATTCACCAAGGCATTGAATAGAGTTCCTTTTGAGAACCTCAGATTGGAACTAGGAATGATTCCTATTACTCAGTAGTGACCTTAGTTCTGAGAATTCTTTCCGAGTTCCCCTGATTGACTAGTTTAAGATATTTAACTTGTTGAGTCTTGATGTCCTTGTGTTATATCTTTTGCTACAAACCCTTCTTGTCATAATGGTTTCTTATAAAGGCTTAGATAAATTTTTCTGGTTCGTTTCCTTTTGATTATCATTATTTCTCAACTCCTCATTGTTCAAATTTCCTTGATGGCCCAAAAGTCACAATCTGATCATATTTCTAACTCAACATTACAAGCTAAAATGATGATTGTGTACTAAGACCTACCCTTGCCTCATTGCTCATTTTAATTCTCTATGATCCATCTCTAAACCTTCTCTGAGAATTATTGTGCAATGCGATAAATAGTCTACCCTGATTCCTTGTATGGGAACGTACTGTTTTTGGTTCCTTTGTCCCCACCTACACCAAAGGTTCCCATACATTCCTCTAGCTCGCTGAAAATGTCGCCAGAAAGGAACCAGAACATCGCGTCTCTCCAACGGCTCGCTTGGCTCTCCCAGACGCTATTTATGGCATATTGGCAGGGATAAGGCATGTCTCATCAGTGGCAGACCTCCCTCTTCTCGGAATGGGTCATATTTTGAATTTAAATTAGCCATTCCAAAAAGCTGCAACTCTCTTCAATGCTTCGGATTTGCCTTGATCTTCTCAACGGCTGGATTTGCTTCAACGGTCACCTCAACTCTTGGCCATCCCAGATCTTCAACGCCCTTAAAGAGGTGCTCAGTTGCTCTGAGTTGATCACACAAGCTCTCCATCTCTCTGATCTTCTACCTCTCTTTCTCTTCTCACAGCAATCCTCTTAGCTCCTCTCAAATGGCCAACCCTAACCCAATCATTGTTATGGATGAAGAGGAAGCTGCTTTTCTTCAAGCATTTCATGAAAAGAAGGCTAAAGCCTCCTCCTCCAAGCCTGTTTCTGCCTCCACTTCTTCAAAATCTCTCCCCAAAGAAAACCCCGTGGCGAAACCTGCAGAGAAACCAGAAGAGAAGCTTGAGAAACCACCAAAGGATAAGGAAAAGGTGGAAGAGGAACCAACCATGCCCAAAGAAGAGGAGCAAGCCATCACTTTGGCTTCAGAATCAGTCACAAAATCAGTTTCTGAAGGCGGATCGCATGATTCCTCTCCGGATAAATCCCTTCAAGAGATCCTTAGCCCCGAGCCTTCCCCGATCAGCCTTAAATCCAAAACTTCCAACCCAGGCCCCTCTGTCGCCACAAGAATGCAACAGAGGAAGAGAAGCTCCCAAGCCATTGTTCCCTATGAAACCAAATCCACAAAAAGGGCCAAAACCACCACCCTCTCTGTCTCCTCTTCCTTCTCCAAAAGGAAGATCCTAAAACCTCTCATTATCGGCCGAGAATTCTGGACCCAGGCGTTAGAAGAAGAGGATGAGGAACTCTATGGAGAAGATTTGGATGAGTTCCACTCTCTGTTGCAGTTCCAAGGGTGGGATGAGATACTGTGCGAGCCTTTCTCTGCTTCCGACGAGGTTGTCCGGATGTTTTACCAGTCCATGGAATTTGTACCCCAGAAGGAGAACTCTCCCTGTCACGACGCCATTCTCATATGGAAGGGAACCAGCTTTCCCCTGTCCGCCAATCTAATCGCGTCTTCTCTAGGGATTGAGTCGAGGTCTGGGTTTGGCATTCTGCCTCAGAAGAAGGGATGGCCCAAGGGAAAGGGCTTCAAGTCCAAAGGAGCAATCATCAAGAAAATTTATGATGGCGCATCCCCCTCATCTTTGGAGACGAAGGATCTCTCCATCGCAAACCGGCTACTGCATTTTTGGATCACTCGCAACTTGGTTCCCAGGCAAGAGCACATGAACGAAGTCCTCATCACTGACGCCATCTACATGGACAAAGTGCTCTCCGACTTTCAGTTGGATCTTCCCCGTATTGTGCTGGCTCACATGCAATTCTGTGCATCCCATGACTCCCATGCTTTACCCTTCCCTCACATCATCAAGAAGCTACTCTCCAACCTCAATCAGTACCCAGAAGACGCACCCGAGACTGCCTACAGCAAATGTCTTACCATGCACAGAGTTCGGAAGCTGAAATCTAAGGAACAACAACCCAACCCTGCTGAAACAGAAGAAATCCCGCCTAAGGAAAAGGCGAGTTCCCAGGGTCATTCTAGTTCCCACCCTCAGCAACCCCCCTCTTCAGACTCCTCTGCGATCCTCCTTGCGTTGAATCGTATTGAAAAAGCTATCTTGGAAGGCTCGACTGCCAACACGGTCGCCATCCATGATCAAGTAAGAGAGTTGGGGCGTATCAGTTCTGCTGTCGAGAGTCTGGTGGACGTTCTGCAGAAGGATTGGCAAGGTGCAATCAGTGCTCATCAGGCCGCGGGCCAAAATGTAGGAACCGACGACAAGGATGCAGAAGAAGAGGCCGTTACTACGCCATAGGAACACTTGTTCTAGGTTCCCAGTGCTGCAACGCCACAGCGAGCTAGTAGTTTCCCTTAGGATCCTACTCTCCTCTTCTATCCCTTTTGTTGTCTTTCTTAAGATTGCTTTTGTTGTCTTCCTTGCTATCTGTTGTTTGTCTTGTCGGTTGTTTGTTGTTTGCTTGTGGTATTTTGTGTGTTTGATCAATGATAAGTGAAGTTTTTAATGATTATCTTCAGTTTCGTTCCCATGATCATTTGTCTTCGCCTTAAGTTTTCATTATGACATTTTATGGGCTTGCTGCAATCGCATATTCACTCCGATATCATGTTCTTAACTTATACTTAATCTTTTCGATGATGTCAAAAGGGGGAAGAAAAGGATAGGAACCTTGAACTTTGGAGACTACTGAATTAATAGGAACTCTGAACTAGTTCTATTTCTAAGGGGGAATTTGAAATAAACTCTCACTTGCTTAGGGGGAATTTGCAACCATTGAATGTTCTATCACTAATCTGTAATGTTGTAAATCCCGTTATCTCAATATGGTCTCATAAGATTCAAAGTCCTATTATGTTGTCAGGTTCCTTGTATTTGTCATCATCAAAAAGGGGGAAATTGTTAGGAAACGGAACTCTGGAACTTAGGTTCCCCTGAGAGTTCCTTTCCTCAGTTTCTCTACTTTTGAAGATGATAAATATTATGATACTAATGTTTTATCTCAAAGATGTGTTTTAAGGAACCACAGGAATATACCGAAGGCAGGAAAGCCAAATAGAACAAGGGAACCAAAGGAACAAGACAACTGAAGGAATCCAGAGGAACCCAAGTGTGCCCAGAAATGGAGCTTGCGACATTGCAATTCCCGAGAAATCTGGGAACACACAACCTCGGACAAAAGGTGTCGAAAACGACTTGTCCGAAGCTTCCAAAAGTCTGCCAAGGTCCAAGAGCTAAAGAACAAGATGCCTAGAGAACCTCTACCTCGGACAGAGATGATGAAAGCGACATCACATGAAGACGTCGCTGTCCAACAGACGGTTCCCAAGCGGCCAACTTACTCAACCTCGGACGAAAGCGTTTTGACAACGACACCACAAGGCTCGTCTGAGGTAGTTGACCAACCAAGAGAGATTCTGAGCTGCCTAGGTTGTTTGCACATGCCAAGAACAACGTGGATCAAGGAGAACCACTAATCCTAGGGCAAGCTCAATCCGTGGGAACCAAGAGAGGATCGAGCTGCGAAGAATCCTCTATAAAAGGAAGACTAACCCAAGGGTTATCTTCAAGCACCAAAACAAGAACTCACACTCATTAGCAAATATCTAGTGTGAACCTCCAAACAAAGATCATCAAAGCAAACCGAGATCAAGAGGAACCAGTCAAGGAAGAAGAGCTGAGTGCTAAGTTCCTGTGACTGTAAGTAATAGTTCCTAGGTGCGAAAGTCTGTTTCTTGAATTGATTATTGATTGTGTTAAGTTATCTAGGATTGTCTAACTGTGTGTAAGGCAAAGGAACTGTGTATTCGTTCCTAGGATAAGCTGTAACCAAAAGAGATAAGAAATCAAGAAGTAGACTTTGAAATCCTTTCGAAAGAAAGGTAGTGGTTTTTATCCTGGATTGCTAGTTGGCAATCAAAGGTTTCCACTATAAGGAACTTGTCTTTTGCTTGATTGTTTATTTCCGCTGCGAAAGGAACTGAGAATCGTTATTCTGAGTTCCTTAAGTTTTTATCTAACAATCACGATCCTACATCATTCATCTCAACAAGTTCTCGCCTAGCCTTTTCTTCTTCAGCATCATTGTTCCCTTTATTATTGACATATCCTATTCCATGTCGTTGTCTCACAAAAACAGTTTGATTTATCGTTTTTTCATTAATGGAATTAGTGAGAATGTCTAACCTATCCATTATGGATTGAAGCATGTCATTTCCAGGTGGATTAGCATGCAATGGAACTTTGACATAATCTATGCTAGTTTCATCACAAGATTTGTAAGTTTTAAGGTGACTAGCATGCACATTCCTAATATCAATGAGTTTGGAGTGAGTTTCAGCTAGGTCTTTCTCAGTTTCATCAAGTTTCTTACTCCAAACAGAATTCTCAACAGTCAAGCAAGCAATTTCATCTTCACAATCATCTAGTTTCTGTTGAAGGGAACTGGTTTCCTTTCCTAGTTTCTTTATGATCTTAAGAAGTTGTTTCTTATCACAATCAACTAGGGATTTTAAGAGATCGTCAGAAGTTACCTCAAGGTCTTCTGAGTCGCTTGAGTCTCCTTTTGCCATGAGACATCTTCCTCCAGAGAAGCCACTGAGATCCAGTTCCTCATCTGAGTCTTCTCCCCATGAGGCTACGAGAGCCTTCTTTCTTTGAGGTCTTTCCTCTTCCTTGGACTCTTCTTTGTTGGGACAGTTCTTAGCGTAGTGTCCCTTCTCCTTGCACTCGTAACAGGAAACTTCCTTGAGATCTCTTCTTGGTCCATTGTGAGAGGAACTTCCCTTTTGGAACCTTTCCTTCACAAATAATTTTTTGATGTTCTTTGTGAAGAGGGTTGTTAGTTCGTCCTCTTCTTCTTCAAGATCTGAGTTCTCTTCCTCCATCTCGAGCCTAGAGAAGGCTTTGGAGATCTTGAGGGCAATTCCTTTCTCCAGTTTCTTGTCGGTATTGGCTTTGGTGTGCTCTCCTTCTTCAACCTCCAGTTTCCCTATGATTTGTGTCAAGGGAAGGGATTGGATGCCTGGAGTGTTCTTCATGATTTCCTTCAGAAGGGTGAATTTGGAGTTGAGTCCATTGATGACCACTAGGGACTTGGAGACTTCATCAAGATCGACTCCCGCCGCTGTCAGCTTTCCAATCAATCTGTTGAAGCGGGAGTAGTACTCTGAGATGGTCTCAGTTTCCATCATTTTAAAGGTGTGGTATTCTCCTTCCAAAGCAAACTTTCTGCTTTGCTTTAGTTCCTCACTTCCTTCATGCATCTCCTTGAGAGCTTTCCATATTTCCTTCGCCGTCTTGATGCCTATGACCTTGTCCATGTCTTCTCTGTCCAATCCATTGAGGATGAACTGCCTGGCCTTGGCATTCTTCTCCATGATGACATAGTGCTCTAGTTTCCAATCTTCTTCCTTCATGGTAAGATCGACGTGGCCATCTCCATTTTCGACTATCCTCCAGCATTGATAGTCGTTGGTCTTGATGTGGCTTTCCATGCACTTTTCCCACCATGTTTCTTCTCCTTTCTTTCGGAGATGTGGCTTGTTGGTGGAGATTCCGAGCTCAAACTTGCTTGGTTGAGACATGATCTGCAAACTTAACAAAGATCTAGAGCGTTTCCTGCTCTGATACCAATTGTAGGATCGTGATTGTTAGATAAAAATTTAAGGAACTCAGAATATCAATTCTCAGTTCCTTTCGCAGCGGAAATAAATAATCAAACAAATGACCAGTTCCTTATAGTGGAAACCTTTGATTGCCAACTCGCAATCCAGGATAAAAACCACTACCTTTCTTTCGAAAGGATTTCAAAGTCTACTTCTTGATTTCTTATCTCTTTTGGTTACAGCTTATCCTAGGAACGAACACACAGTTCCTTTGCCTTACACACAGTTAGACAATCCTAGAATAACTTAACACAATCAATAATCAATCCAAGAAACAGACTTTCGCACCTAGGAACTATTACTTACAGTCACATGAACTTAGCACTCAGCTCTTCTTCCTTGACTGGTTCCTCTTGATCTTGGTTTGCTTTGATGATCTTGTTTGGAGGTTCACACTAGATATTTGCTAATGAGTGTGAGTCGTGTTTTTGTGCTCGAAGATAACCCTTGGGTTAGTCTTCCTTTTATAGAGGCTTCTTCGCAGCTCGATCCTCTCTGGGTTCCCACAGATTGAGCTTGCCCTAGATTGAGTGGTTCTCCTTGATTCACGTTGTTCTTGGCGTGTGCAAACAACCTAGGCAGCTCTGAATCTCTCTTGGTTGGTTAACTACCTCAGACGATCCTTGCAATGTCATTGTCCAAACGCTTTCGTCCGAGGTTGACTCAGCTAGCCGCTTGGGAACCGTCTTCTGGACAGCGATGTTTTCATGTCCTGTCGCTTTCATCGTCTCTGTCCGAGGTATAGGTTCTCTAGGTGTCTTGTTCTTTAGCTCTTGGACCTTGGCAGGATTTTGGAAGCTTCGGACAAGTCGTTTTCGACTCCTTTTGTCCGAGGTTGTGTGTCCCCAGATTTCTCGGGAATCGCAATGTCGCAAGCTTCATTTCTGGGCACACCTGGGTTCCTCTGGATTCCTTCAGCTGTCTTGTTCCTTTGGTTCCCTAGTTCTGTTTGGATTTCGTGCCTTTGGTAAATTCCTGTGGTTCCTTAAAACATATCTTTGAGATAAAACATTAGTATCATAATATTTGTCATCTTCAAAAGTAGAGAAACTGAGGAACGGAACTCTCAGGGGAACCTAAGTTCCAGAGTTCCATTTCCTAATAGTGCCGATTGTGCTGGGTCCGCCACATGTGGGGGCACCGAAGATGGTGCCTTTGTCGGTGTAGCCACCTGGGAGGAGGAGGGAGTGATTTTCTGCTTGCGGTATGCCTCCAGAATAGCTAATTCATCGGCGGGGAGCTGGGGAAGACCGGTTTCCATGGATACAGATGGAGAGAAGAGAGAGCTTTTGAAAAATTTGTGAGCACGACATAGATTGTTGTGGAGAGCAAAGAGAACTTGTGAGCGGTGCCGATTTTGGGTTTGCCCTGTTTCCTTATATGATCATTGAGCAAAATTCTATCTTTAAAGAGCCGTTGCCGAGTCTTTTCAAATAAGGGAACCCATAAATATTTCGAACGGCCACAATATATTCTGAAGCCGAAGGGAACTCATAATTCTTCCCATAATAATATCTGCAGAACAATCAAAACAATCGGGCTTGAATTCCCCAGAATTCTCAGAGAGCAAACAGCTAGATGTGCAATAACTGCCCTTGGGAAGCGAACGCGGACATAGCTCAATTTGAAATCTGGCTGTTGAAGCACAAATCCCAGTTCCTTTCCTCAGTGAATGACACAGAACCGGGGAGATATGGGTACATTTTATGTAGGGAACCAAGCAATCACTCAAGAAAAGTACGTACCCATATTAATAAAATTAGGAAGGCAAATTTGACACCACAAAGATAATTCCCATAGTGGACTAAAGAGGGATCATAGGGAATCATACGATGTAGTCAGGCTTAGGATGGTTTATAGTCAATCATCATTTCGGCTTGTAATAGAGGATAGATGTGATCAAATTGACTATTATAAGGCCAACAAAGAGATGTAATCATGATCAAGTTATATCATAAAATTATGTGATCATGCAATAGTTAAGAACATGCTTTAGAACCAATATTACAGGACATGCGAGGACAGCACAAGAACAAATATCAACAATATTGTCAATGAATTCATAGAAAAGATCAAATCTAGGCAAAGTAAGGGAACTAGTAAAGGCAACCGGAACTACTAGTTTATGGATATCATTCCCAGAAGTAACCTAAAGGACTCATAAGGTTCTCGATTTAATGCTTTGGTGAATATATCGGCAATTTGATCTCCAGTCCTACAATGTTCTAGTAGAATGTTCCCTTTTTCAACATGATCACGCAAGAAGTGATGCCTAATGTCAATATGCTTAGTCCTAGTATGATGCACATGATTCTTGGAGATGTTGATTGCACTAGTGTTATCACAGAGAATCTTTAGAGGGCCAAATGACATACCAAAGTCTGCAAGTTATTGTTTGAGCCAGAGGAGCTGGGAACAACATGCAGTAGCTGCGATGTACTCAGCTCCAGTGGTGGATAGAGCCACTGAGTTTTGTTTCTTGGACCCCCAAGAGACTAAGCAAGGGCCAAGGAACTGGGCCATTCCAGATGTGCTCTTTCGATCAACCAAGTATCCAGCATAGTCCGCATCTGTGTATCCAAGAAGATTGAAGTGGAAATCCTTGGGGTACCAAAGACATAGGTCATCAGTTACTTTCAGATAACGAAAAATGCGCTTCACTTCAGATAAGTGAGATTCTCTTGGATCAGCTTGAAACCTGGCATATAGACAAACAACAAACACAATGTCTAGCCTACTAGCGGTTAGATACATCAAGGAACCAATCATGCCACGATAGAGCTTCTCTTCCACTTTCTGTCAAGTGTGATCGGCGGTGAGGCGAGTTGCCGGGGAGATGGGAGTGGAGATGGCTTTGCTTGAATCCATTTTGAACTTCTTCAAGAGTTACTTAAGATATTTCTGTTGATGCATTTGAATGCCATCTGCTTTCTGAGTGACTTGCAATCCTAGGAAAAAGGATAGTTCCCCAATCAGACTCATTTCAAATTCGCTGCTCATGAGATTTTTGAACTTTTCTACAAGAGCCAAGTTAGTGGAACCAAAAATAATATCATCAACATAGACTTGGACCACTAGAATCTCACCTTTTACTTCCAGAATGAAGAGGGTCTTGTCGATCACACCACGGCGATAGCCATTAGCTGTTAGGAACTGGGCAAGGCGATCATACCAAGCTCGAGGGGCTTGCTTTAAACCATAGAGAGCCTTGTCCAAGAAGTACACGTGGTCAGGGTGATCATCATCCTCAAATCCTGGAGGTTGCTTAACATAAACTTCCTCTTGAAGAATGCCATTTAGGAATGCAGTCTCTACGTCCATTTGGTACAACTTGAACCCTTTGTGAGAAGCATAGGAAATGAGCAAACGTATGGCTTCCAATCTTGCCACAGGGGCAAATGTCTCATCGTAGTCGATCCCTTCTTGTTGGTTGTATCCTTGAGCAACCAAACGAGCTTTGTTTCGAGATACAGCACTAGAATCATCCAGCTTGTTGCGAAACACCCACCGAGTTCCTATGATGTGTCTGTTCTGAGGACGAGGAACTAGTCGCCAGACTTTGTTCCTCTCGAACTGGTGAAGTTCTTCTTGCATGGCAATGATCCAATCAGCGTCCTTCAACACCTCCGTGATGTTCTTGGGTTCTATAAGAGACAGAAAAGAATTGAATGCACAATAGGACATATCCTCAAATCCATACCTGACTGGGTGCTTGGTGGTTCTTTTGTCTCTGTTGGGAACTAGAAGATCAGTTCCCGAAGCCTCCACGTCTGTGGGATCAGTAGCCAAAGAAGAGGCTTTATTAGGGTTGACTTCTGGAGCAAGTTCCGTTCCCTGAGAGGTAGCTTCAACTTCATTCGACGGATTAGAGGGAACTAGAGGCGTAACAGCAGCATCTTGATGAGTTGAGGGAGCTGGAGATCTGTCTGTGGAAGTTGATTCCTTGGGCTCAACCGGAGATGAGGGGACTGTGGGTGAGGATGAGTTGGAGAGCGTAGGATGGGAGTTACGCTTGGGAGGAGCTTCATCATCAGAATCTTCACTTGGTCGTTGAAATGGATCCTCCGAGGGAGCTTAGAGATCCTGCACAGACTTTGGAGGCAATATTTCATTGAAAATGACGTGAATACTTTCCTTTACCTTTTTAGTCCGTTTGTTGAAGACCTTGTATGCTTTGCTACTGGAAGCATATCCGATGAAGATCCCTTCATCACTTCGTGGATCAAACTTCCCTAGATTGTCCTTCCCATTATTGTGAACAAAACATTTGCAGCCGAAGACTCGAAGATGAGCAATGTTGGGAACTCGTCCTCGAAGTAGCTCATAGGAGGTCTTCTCAAGCATATGGCGTAGCATAGCCCGATTCAGGATGTAGCATACTGCATTAACCGCTTCTGCCCAGAAGGATTGTGAGAGCCCACTTGATATGAGCATGGTGCGAGCCATATCTTCTAAGGTTTCGTTCTATCTTTCAACAACTCTATTCTGTTGTGGAGTGTAGGGAGCTGAGAAGTTATGATCAACTCCATGTTCCCTGTAAAAGGTTAGAAAATCTCCATTCTCGAACTCAGTTCCATGATCGGAACGAATGGCACGAAGAGATACATTCAATGATTTTTCAAGCAAGGGAACTAGCTCACTAAACCTATCAAAGACTTCACTTTTAGATTTTATAAACAGTGTCCAAGTGAATCTAGAGTAGTCATCAACAAGTACCAGAATATACCTGTTACCACCAATGCTTTGAACTCGCATAGGACCACAAAGATCCATGTGAATGAGTTCCAGAGGTTTAGAGGAACTCACCAGTGTTTTGGACTTGAAGGAACTACGAACCTGTTTCCCTTGAACACAGTCATAGCAGATTTCTGACTTTTCAGCATTTATTTTGGGAAGACCGCGAACAAGTTCCTTTTGATGCAGCTTGTGAATAAGCTTGATGCTTGCATGACCAAGTCGTTGATGCCAGAGGATTGTTTGGTCGTCAATGGTTGATAGACACAGCTTTTCTTTGGGAACGAATTTCGGATCAATGATATAGACGTTGTTGAACCTTTTGCCTTTCAGGATCACAATTCCCTTTCTATCTTCCACGAAGCATTCTTTAGAGGTGAAGCGAACCTCATTTCCCCCTTGATCACACAGCTGTGACACACTAATTAGATCAAAACCTAAATTCTCAACTAGGTTAACGTTACTTACCTTGATGCGATCAGTGAGATTCACACTGCTAGTTCCACAGATTGTTCCCTTTCTCTTATCTCCGAAGGAAATGGTACCTCCTCGGTGTTGCTGAAGTGACGACATTTTTCTTCTATTTCCGGTCATATGGCACGAGCAACCACTGTCTATGTACCATTTGTCTTCTTGTCGCACTTCGTCCTGCACAAGGGAACTCAAACTTTTGGAACCCAGCTAAGCTTAGCTTTTCTGGGAGAATGAGGTTGATATCTTATCTGTGGGTTAGAAGCAGGAATAAAATAATAAGGATCATTCAATTTTTTTATGGTATGCATCCTTTTCTTATTATTTACTTTCTGGTTCCTTTTCCTAGCATTTTCCTCCATTTGTCTTTTCTTGTGAATGCACTCATGAATATAATGACCATTTTTGCCACAATGCCAGCATATACGATTGTAGACAACATGACCATACTTACCATGACCAGGTCGGAATGGTCTTTCTTGCTTTCTCTGCTCAAAATTAACTTTCTTACCTTTAGTTCCTTGAGCTTGATCAATATACATCTTGTGAGCATTCTGACCATCGAACCAAGTTTGATTCTCTTTTGGCTTCTATTCAAGCACTTTTACCTTTTCTTCTAGGAATTGGGTTTTGTCACAAGAATTTTGTAAAGCACAATTAAGGGTTTCATTTTTCTCTACCAGTTCCCTTCATAGTTTCTCGTTCTCAGCAGAGCATATTTCCTCAGAATCGTTGTTACCAGAGTAGCCAAGACCATATCGTTGCTTAACAAAAACAGTTTGATTCACAGTTTTCTCATTTATAGAGTGAGTGAGATGATCAAGTTTGTTCATTATTTCAGCAAGCATAGAAGAAGTGTTCTTTTCAGAGTCTGTGGAGAGAACATTAGGATTGTCAACATGCATGGGTTCTTTTTTAACATTGATGCAAGAATCGCACTTCCTAGAAGAATTAGCAAGTAATTTCTCAGTTTCATCAAGTTTCTTACTCCAGACAAGGTTTTTAGTGGATAGGCAAGAGATCTCATCTTCATATTCTTCTAGTTTCTCTTGAAGGGAACTAGTTTCCTTACCAAGTTTCTTAATGATCTTGATCAATTGTTTTTTATCACATTCAAGAAGAGATTTGGTAAAGTCAGAAGAAGATACCTCGGAGTCATCTGATTCAGTTGAATCTTCCTTAGCCATCAAGCATCTTCCTTCAGAAGTTCCATTTGTATCCAGTTCCCCTTCAGAGTCTTCTGAGTCATCTCCAAAGGTAGCAAAGAGGGCTTTCTTCTGCATAGGCTTATCATCTTCATTTGAGTTCTTAGGACAGTTCCTAGCAAAGTGTCCTCTTTCCTTGCATTGATAGCAAGCGTATTCAGAAAGATCTCTCTTTTGGAAGTTTTTCTTAAACTTTCCTTTGATGAAGTGCTTCTTGATGTGCTTAGTAACTAAGGTTGTCATCTCATCCTCTTCTTCTTCAAGATCTGAGTTTTCTTCCTCCATCTCCAACCTTGAGAAGGCTTTTGAGATTTTTAAGGCGATTCCCTTCTCCATCTTCTTGGTGGAGCTTGCCTTGTATGTCTCTCTTTCTTCTACTTCAAGTTTCCCTATGATTTGAGTTAAGGGAAGACCTTGAATACCGGGAGTAGTCTTTAACACTCTTTTGATGAGATTGAACTTTGAGTTGAGTCCGTTGATGATAACAAGAGATTTGGACCACTCAATAAGCTTGACGTCAACATTGTTGAGTTTGGTGATGAGTCTTGTGAAACGCGAGTGATATTGAGAGATGTTCTCAGTTTCCAGCATCTCGAAAGTGTGGTATTCTCCTTCTAGAGCAAACTTCCTGCTTTGCTTCAGTTCCTCACTTCCTTCATGCATCTCCTTTAGGGCTGTCCAGATGCCCTTAACAGTTGTAATTCCTATCACCTTGTCCATGTCTTCCCTTGTTAACCCATTAAGGATGAGTTGACGAGCTTTAGCATTCTTTTCTTTGATAGTATAGTACTCAGGCTTCCAGTCCGCTTCAGTCAAATCCGCAAGGATAACTCCATCACCATTTTCAATCACGCGCCAGCACTGATAGTCCATGGTTTGGATGTAGTTGGTCATGTATTTCTCCCACCATTCTTCTTCTCCCTTCTTTCGGATGTGGGGCTTGTTGATGGAGATACCCAAACTGAATTCGCTTGAACTAGTCATCTTGAAATCTGTAAACTAACACAAATCTAGAGCACCTGCTCTGATACCAATTGTAGGATCGTACATGTTAGCAATCAAAGGGACTGGGAGTCCAGTTCCTTAGCAGCGGAATAAGTAAACAATAGCAGAATCAAAACAAGTTCCTTAGAGTGGGAACCTTTGATAACCAACTAGTTATCCAGGATAAAACTCACTACCTCTCTTTAACACTCTTTTTTTATGTTTGCGCACCTTCAACAGTTTAATGTTTTGTTAAAGATTTAGAAATGTTTTTTCTTCTTAAACTTATATGTTAAACTATTTAGTTCCCTAATTATTGTGTTTTTGTAGGCAATCCCTAATTCTTCAAAATGTTTGTGTTGTTGAACTTGCTTAATTACTCTTTGCGTATTTCATGGAGTGGCGTCGAAGAGGCGACTAATAGTCGTTCTCGGCGAGTATGGAATCATCTAGAGAAATTGAACCCCCACAAGAACCCCATAGAGGTAAATTTTGTTGAACTCTTTTAGGATTGTAGAATGCATGTTGATTCTAATTTATTTATTTTTATAAATGAATATTTGTATTCTCCATCTTTTTCCTCTAGACAAGTGTTGCTTCTGTCAGTGTGCGACATCATTAATTGAACTTTGAAATATTGCTTTTAATGGCCTCAATTTCAGGAGCATGTATACAACTAGATTTTGAACCCCGCGCTACGCGCGGGGCTCCTACGTAATAAGAAATAGTATTATGATTTGTGAAATACATACAGTGTTTTTTATACGATATTGGTTTTAATACACGGATAGTTTAAAACTTTGTTTTTTGGGTTTTTGGAGGGGCAAACAATGTCCATTTTGGATGAATTTATATGTACGAACTCGTATTGAAATTCTCTACAAGATTATGGAAAAGGTTGCAAAAAATAATTCATTCGTGATGAATGAACATGTTTCGTTTGCGACGAATGAAAAAAAAATCGTGACGAAGGAATTGTGTTCATTCGTCATGAATGAAAGAGTGCGCTAAAAAGTAATTTTAGGGTGCACCGAATAGAAAATATGTATATTTAATATGTATAGGGTTTCAATTCATCGTTTTAAAGTAGGAAATTTTATCGTTATAATAAAATAATTTTTTTTATGATTAGGAAAGAAATTAGGGAGCTCCTGTACACAGAGGTGGGCCGCCCTAGAGCATCCTTGCGGATGAGATCCTGAAGATCCGGAATGGTTGCACAATCATGAGAAATTGATTTGTGAGTAAGATTTGCGATAAAGTCGGCCACATAATTAACTTTCCGGAAAATATGAGAAATACGACACGAAGAGAATAGTCAAAAGTTGAGTCGTATGTTAGATACAATGATCTCAATTTTCCATGGGCAGTCCCATTTGTCGTTTAAGGCATTAATAAGGCGAAGGTTATCGTCTTCGATCTCAATATGTGAGATCCCTAACTGAATAGCTTTGTGAATGTCAAACCGCATGGCAATAGCTTCAGCTAGGATTGGGGAGACACTCCCTAGGGATCCACTGGCCATGAAAGATGGTTGGCCAAGATGATCCCGAATAATGCATCCATATGCAATTGATCCTTGGTTTGGGATGGAGGCATTACAATTGAGTTTGAAGACATCAGTTGGTGGTTTGTTCAATTTAATATTTTTCCTCTTTCGTTTTATCATTGTTCCTTTTTTATTAGGTTGTTTGATTTCATAGTTGTTTTCTTCTCTTTTACATTTCTCCAATTCAATAAAATTTAATGTTTTGTGTGTTCCTGTGGCTGTGTTCAAGTTAAACAATTTTTTATGCTAAATATGCAATAAGTAAATTAAGGGTTTATCTTTCGTACAACTTAAATAATCATTCACCAACCTTTCAAAAAAAAAATCATTCACCAAAATAAAAACTTAAATAATCAACTTAGGCTTTGTTCGGGAACTATGAGCTTATTGGGAGCTTATGAAGCTGAAGCTGAAGATGATTTGAAAGCTGAAACTGATTCTGAAGCTGAAATGTGTAGCTGAAGATGATTTTATAGCTGAAATTGATAAATAAGCTAGTAGGTGTTCGGTAAACTGAAGCTTATTTTTACAAAAGTGAATGGAAAATTACCAAAAGGGACATGAAATAAAATTAAAGTAATAAAACTACTATTTTTATGAATTGTAGTTTATTGGCTTGGTGATTAGCCAAAATTTGACCTAACTGCAAAATATTCCTATTATTATGAGTGTCACATATTTAATCAACTCACATTATCATTAGTATATCAATTCTTGGATCGGCATGGAATCATAAAATATATTTGAAGACTTAATAATCTAAAATGCTAATTTTTTCTCTGAGCAAAATAATTTTCTGCATATTTATTTTTTAAAATTCAACCAGTAATCTCTTAAATCCAAAAAATTAATTCAACCAAGATTGATTCTTTAACATATGTAAATGAGGTGGCCCGATTTTATATTCAACCCATAGTTTCTTAATGGGTTGGGCTATTAAATATATGTGGTGGGCTATTAAACTAAGTGGCCCTGATTAATCCCAAAACCCTTTTTCTTCCTTCGAATAAAGCAGCAACAACGCATGGATGAACTCTTCAACAATGTAGATTTTAAGGGGCAAAAGAGGATTAAAATTAAGGTTCAGATTTTCATCTAGATGATAATGTCCGTAATTTTCAAATTGAACATTACGAAAAATTGTGGATTTCATCTACAATCAGCTCCATCATCTTCCATTTCAACTACTTCCCAAACACTCTCTTAATAGAGATTGTAATTGGAGAAGCTGAGAAAACCCTTTTCGTCTCTACGTCGCTGTTCTTAAATCGGCGGTCGTACAAGATTCTTATTCTCTGGCATCCTCAATCAATGATTTTCCCCTTATTCTTCGGCGGTGTTTTGCGGATCTGAAGGGTGCGTCTCTAGTCATCCGTTTTCGGTGGTGTTGTGGAAATTTTCAATCCTATGTGGAGCTTTGCAGATGTTTGTTCAGTCGACCTCATGGAACAAAGGTAATGTGTACGTTTTAAGGCATTTCGTTTATTACTGTATAAATTATGTGTTATGCTTGTCAAAATATTACGGTGTTGTTTTTGTTTGGTAGGCGACAGAATCTGGTTACCGATAGTAACAATTGGAAGGAGGTTAGGCACCGAAGATTAAAGTATGTCTTTTTCATTCTTTTGAGTTTCTGATAAAATGCGTATGAACTGTTGTGTACTATTCTTCATAAGAATTTATGCTCAGTCCAGCCCTTAACTATTGATTGTTTATGGAAGCTTCATTCCCTAATTGAAGTCAATCGTTCGTGTTGTTTCCACAACATGCGATTAAAGCTTTAAGAATTACTAACACTAATTGATGAGATGTATGGATGTGGGCTCTCTTAGACTGATAGATTTTTTGCTCTCTCAACTAATTTTTGTGGTGCAATGCTTTAAGAAGTATTTTAAATGTTGAAAAATGCCTACATTGTAGATTCGTTATCTTATATCTATTTAGCCCTATCATGAGACTATTGTATCATTATGCTCTAAAGCTCAGCACTTACCTTGCACGAAAGCAAAGTTATATTAAAATATTGGCAAGGAAGTAGTATCTGCATAAGTTAATATCCTCTAATAGATTATGTTGTAGTCTTGTCCTTCCATGTGAGTGATTAATAATGTATTTGATCGATTTCAGGGCATTTCAACCAGGCATATCATGGACTGTTTATTTGTCGTATAATTTTCTAGATTGAGTTACTCTTGTTAGGGAGGTTTGTGCTAAGTTTCTTTTTTCATTTCTTGTTGATTTTCTAAAATTCCATGCATTAGTACATAAATCAAACTTTCATATTTAATTTCAATTGCTTGAAATCAGAATTCGTTCATTCTGGTAAATTTGCGCTACAATTTCGTTTGTTGCAGATCAAGATCTATTGAACACCACAGAGAAAGAATTCTCTGGCCATCGTATCAGTGTTAGTTGATCTCTTTAACCTTTCCTAGCTTGAATTGGAGGCCGATTTGCTTAATCTTATCAGATTTTATGTTTTCTATCTCTGTTTTATGTCATCTTGGAACTAATTTTAGGGTTTCTTATCTGTATGTTGGTCTACCCCTATCTGGCAAGTTCATCACAATTAATCCAGAGTCAGATTAGAACAGGTTAGGTTATCTCATTACTCTAGATTAGAACTGTGTGTTGTTTCTACAGAATCAATGTGTGGATCGACTGAAAATTGGTATTTTGAAAATTTTAGTTTGATGGCCGTAATTTTGTGAAATTGAATTAAGTAATTTGTTGTCAATGTCTTCAAAGATAAGTTCTCGTTAGTGCTTCTTGAAGGGGGGAAATCTCATCTCATAATATCTTGTTACCTAGATTTCATATTGCAAGCTCATGGCTAAACTAAACCGAATAATTCTATTAATTTGCTTCATATTTTTAAGTTCTAGATATCAACCTTGTAATGATCTATCTCACTATCTATTTTTTTCGTCACATATATAGTAGAATTATATATTGGATTACTAACAATACTTCACATAAATAAATAAGTTAAAAAAATATAAAACTCTATTCTTGACCTACCTAGTAATCTGTGTAGTGCAATAATACTGAAGATTTCAACACGAAAGAAAGAACTCACTGATTGTTTTGGTGTGGTTGGTATTGGAAGAATCCATTTCACCCTTCATATTGCTTGCTTTGATATGCTTGTGCTTGTAAGTCTTCATTTTTGGGTTGGATGTTGGTGCTTGCATACTGTGCAGGCCGTCCCGAAAGTTAGTTGGCCGAGAGCAACGTACGACTCTTCTTCCTGTGCCACTGCTATGGCAGATCCCTTCTTGTTGGGGGTGTTGCGGGTCCAGTAATGGACATCGTTGATGCAGCATACCCGTCTTTGGCTTTCAACTTGGACATCGTTGATGCAGCAGACCCGTTCTTGTCTGTGGAAGTAGCCATTGTGTATGAGATGGGGGCAAATTGAAGTGAGGGAATCTGAGGTAATGCCCAACCGTATTTATAGGGGCAAGGATGAGGAACACCATTGATGTAGGTGTAGGTGAAAGGTCGATAGTTTACTTCCTTCCCTGCCTCTTCATCATCCCAGCTTAATGTTATTAATTATATGTTTTTAACTGGAGGCAGGTGTAGGGTTTGATGTTATTTGAAAGTTACCATAGATTACTGATTAGCAAATGTGTTTAATTGATTAGGCCTATGGGTCCATTGAATGTTAGCAAATGGGTGTTGGGCTAATTTTGTTTGGATCGTAACAAATGCTCTGTAAACTGATCTCATATTTGTGGGCCTTTGGGTCCATTTATAATTTCCTCTTGTGTATATATATTGTCGGGCCTTGCATATAATCAAGGCATTTGAGTTTTGCCATTGCATTGATTTTCTATCTAAAAGTTAGCATTCATTGCACAAGAATGCTAACTTTTAAATAGATATAGATAGGCTTTAATTCAGGTTTGGAAGAAAATGTCCTCACATAATATTTCCGCCTTTTGTATTATTTATAATGTTTTGTGAATTTTACTCATTTTTCCATCAATCTGAAGCACCCAAACCTGTCTTGGTGTCACGCACAATGCCTTGTTGAAGAAGGCCGGGATATGATTACAAGGTGCTTGCCCAAATTACAGAGATGATGTAGGATCGTACGTGTTAGCAATCAAAGGGAACTGGGAGTCCAGTTCCTTAGCAGCGGAATAAGTAAACAATAACAGAATCAAGACAAGTTCCTTAGAGTGGGAACCTTTGATAACCAACTAGTTATCCAGGATAAAACCCACTACCTCTCTTGCAAGAGGATTTCAAAGTCTACTTCTTGTATTAATGTTTCGATTACAATCAATTAGGATAGAACACACAGATTAAGTCTTAGACACACTAAGGACTCTCTACCTAATTCGACCAAATCAAGCAAGAAACAAGACAATCGACTTACAGTTCTTCTTCAAAGAACTTGGCTCAGTTTTCTTCTCTGTAAGCAGTATGCGTGAATGCGTGAGTGAGAGAGAGTTTTAACTACTCTATTTATATGATTTAATTGATGGAAGAAGTGAATTTCCAACAACCAGATCACATAAATAAAATAAACAAAAAGTAATCGAAAAGATAATATTTGTTACCAAATATAATCTTCCACGATTTTACATATTTCGTTTCCATAGAAGATAATCTTTTAACTCCTAAATAATATGGAAACAGGATAATATCTTTAACTTCTCTCTCCAAGTAAAGATCTACCCTAATCAGATTGCCGCCGCCCTTCATCTTTTGTTCCAAGTTCTTCCAGCGTCAGCGAGCTTCAGTTCCTTACGCCAGTTCCCAAATATGGCGTCTTCGTCTCTGTCTTGTGCTTTCCAAATCCAGAGTTTCCTATTTATCAACACTTATGGAAATATTAATAGCAAAGGTGTTTGTCATTATCAAAACTAGGAAAATTGAGGAAGGAAACTAGGTAGGGAACTGGAGTTCCCAAAAGTTCACTTCCTAACAATTTCCCCCTTTTTGATGATGACAAACATGTAGAACCTGACATATCAAAATAGGCATGAATGATATATGAGGAAAAACAGAACACAACTAGATGTAGGAAAATCATTAGTGAATTTGCATATTCCCCCTTAACAATAGATCGAGTTCCTTAATTCCCCCTTAAGAGGACAACCAGTTCAGAGTTTCTTTCATCCTATTAGTTCCAGATTGCCAAGTTCATTCCCCCTTTGGACATCATCGAAAAGAGTCAGTTAAATGAAGAACAAAGAGAATTTAGAGAGATAAATAGACTAATTCTGAACTCTAGAGAAATGGCACCGTAATAGAAGTTGAAAGCAAATCAGAACAAGTGCAAGGAACACATAAATTTCAATAAATATAAACAGAACAGAGAGAACAGAGATAGCATAGACATAACAAAATGAAAAACACTCAGAGACACACAAAAAGGGATCAATATATGGAAGTGGGATCCTAGGGACCTAAGGTTCCGTGTCAACTGAGTTGGGGAACTGAGCACTGTCCCAGACTACGTCTTGCCCTTGGCCTTGTCTTCTCCAAGCTTGTGGTTGACCAACTTGGCTATTTCCTGCACAAGAGTTGCAGACGTCTTCCACAACTCCACCACCATCTCATTGGTGAAGTTGCTTCCTTTTTCCACCGTAGTAGCAACCTTGTCAAAACCTTCAACCAAAGCAGCTTCAATGTTTCCCAGACTGTTCAGAATGACATGTGTGTCGGGAACTAAACGGGGGTCAGACTGGCCAGGCAAGGACTCTTCCTTGTCCTTCTCAGCATCAGATTCCTCATCAACATGTGCCTTTAGTGCTAGACGTTTCACAGTAGTCATGGTGAGGAGACGAGAGAGTTGGGTTTCCTCAACATCCAAGGGGTAAAGACCACGACGGCTCAGAATCTTCTTGATCAGATGGGGGTATGGAAGAACATGGGTGGTGTGGCCCTTACAGAACTGCATGTGGGCAAGGGTGATGCGGGGCAAATCAATCGGATCCCCCAAAATCAGCTTCTCCATAAGCACAGCATTAGAGACAAGCACTGTGTCCCTCTTCTCCTGACGAGGGATAATGTTTTTGATAAGGAAGGTGTGAAGAATCTTCCTATGAAGGCTGAGGTATTTGGTAAGCAGGGAACCTTTGGAGGGAGCGTTGCTATCAAACACAGTTTTGAGAATGGCTTGCTTGCGCTTGGTTGGCCAGTTCCTTTTGACAATAATCCCAAATCCTTTTCCAGTTTCGAGGCCCAGCACTGACCCAATGGCAGCAGCAGAGAGGGGAATGAGGTTACCTCTCCAAGTGAGAATGGCGTCGTGTACGGGCTGATCATCCTTAGCCGCTACAAATTGCAGATTCTGATAGAAGAGACGCAGCAGCTCTTCGTTGACGGCGAACGACTCCCGCACCAGGGTGTCACACCCTTGTAGTTGTAGCTTGGCATGGGTGGCGGAGACACTCTCATCATCGGCAGTAGCCCAGAACTCTTTTCCAACGATTAGAGGCTCCAGAATATTGCGAGAGCCGGAGCCACTTGGGAGGGAGCTGGGGATAGCGGCTTCTTCCCCTTTGCAGCCTTTGAAAATTTTGCCTTTTTGGCAGGAGTAGCGTTCTAAAGATGAAGAGAAGGAAACCCATGGCCGCCTTTAGCAGCATGGCGCTTTACACAGCCGGCCACTGACTGGGAGTCGCTGGGGAGCTTGAGAGAGGTCGTCGGTGTGGGTAGCAGCTCCACATCTATCGGATCGGCCCCTTGAGAAGGAGAGGAGTGTTGAGAGACCTCTTTTGACATTGTAGGAGAGGCATGCTTTGACGGAGTATGCTCCGACGAGGCAGATTCAGACTGTCTCGCCTCCTTTACCGGCAGTGGCACCGATTGATCTGGGTTCTCCACAGGTGGAGGCGCCGAAGATGGTGCCTTTGTCGGTGTAGCCACCTGGGAGGAGGAGGAGGTGACCTTCTGCTTCCGGTAAGCCTCCAGAATGGCTAACTCATCGGCGGGGAGCTGGGGAATACCGATATCCATGGAGACAAATGAGTAGAGAGAGAGCTTGAGAAAAAAATTTGTGAGCCGACAAAGATTGTTGTGGAGAGCAGAGAGAATTTTGAAAGCGGTGCCGATTTAGGGTTTTCCCTGTTGCCTTATATAAGCGCTGAGCAGATTCTATCCAAAAGAAACCGTTGTCAAATCTGTTCAAATAAGGGAACCCAAAATATATCTCTAACGGCCACAATATCTTCTGATGCCGAATAGAACTCATATCTCTCCCCCTAATAATTTCTTTAGAACAATCAAATCAATCGGGCTTGAATTCCCCAGAAATCTCAGAGTGTGATACCCCGTAATTTTGTAAGATTAGTTTGGGAATTTTGGAATTTTCCCGAGTACCCGTTGTGTACGTCGGATTTAATTCAGGTAGCTTGAGACATTCTGTAATGTGCTCTGTATCTGTAATATTTTTCTCAGTGAAATAATATACAGACAAGGTGCCCTAGATTTTAATTGTCGTTCGCGTACGATAATTTTTATCCCGGTTTAACGTCGAGATCGTTCAAAGCTGAATGGGCGGGAAAAGGGAGAAACGGCGACCGCCGTGGTTGGGCCCGAGGAGTCAGCGTGTCAGCTTCTAGCTGGCCGCGACAGGCCTGACAACGACGACCGCCGCAATTACGGCGACCGCCGCGTGCCCGCCGTAGGCAAAATCACGGCGACCGCCGTGATTGTCCAGTGGGCATTGCCCGTTGGTCGTCGGCGGTAATCGAGGGCGCCGATCTTGCTTTCGGCCGCGTCTCAGGGTTTGGTTGAGCACTCCAGACACTTTGGCTATAAAAGGAGGTGTTGGGGGTGAGGTTTTGAGCCATCCCAGCACCAAACCTCTGCCAAATTCGCCTCTCGCCGGAGTTGTGTTTTCGCCGGAGTTTGGAGGTCTCGCCGGTGTTGCTTTGGTGTGGTTCCTGAGTGCCTTTGTGAAGCTTTTGGTTAGCCTTGGAGGTTAGAAGCCAAAGCAAGTCAAAGGAGGCCGAACCGCTCGTGTTTTGGGGTGAGATTTCTCTCGTTTCAGTCGGCCGTGTTCTTCACGGCGACCGCCGCCAAGAACGGCGACCGCCGCTAGTGCCCAGAATGCCTTCGTGGCTTTGGCTTGGTTGGTTGTCGTCGTGGCGTCTTTCCTTTCGTATTCTTTCGCCGTGTTTAGATTTGTACTGTTGTTATGTCGGATCTAACTTAGGGTTCCTTTTATGGGTCGACTCGAAGGTTGTTGTACTGTCGGAACTATACCGTGTCGAGCCCGGAATCCAGTGACGTCTTTAGACTATTCTGCGGATTAAGGCAAGTGGCGGTTCGCTCTTGCTCATTCGTTCCATATTTACATTAATTATCAGTAGTTTATCTAAGTAATTAATTTGGAATGAATACTCTGTTTGTCTGGAAACGGTTTTGATAAACTGTTTTGAAAATCATATAATAGGTTGTATATCTGTTAGAACAATGCTATTATCTGTGATCGCCTTTCGGGCCTTTATGTGGATTTATCCGGTAACTGTTGTTGTGTTGTAACTGTTTAGTTAGCACTGTTAGATAGGAACGTTACTCGGACTCTGTCCAGTCGTTTCTTTATAATCTGGTATCGGGATGGCTCGTCCCCATCTGGTACTATTCTAAGATCATGATCGGTCTCTTACACATGTGTGTAGAGACAAGACACTTAGCTGGTGTCACAAACCTTTCGGTATACGTCACTCTCGACGAAACGTATACTAAGATGTGTCGTCCCATTGGTGGGGTACACATGTAAGAGTCTATAATGTGATGTGTGTTTTGAAACATAATCAGATAAGTGCTACCTTGACGCACATAATTAATGAATGCTCAGCGAGTAGGGCAGCTAGGTAATAGTGCCGCTAGGAAGACTCATATTGACTTAAATGTAGTACGTCTTCTTTCCGATCTGGATTCGCTGTAAGGCGGTGAGGTTGGTCGTTGACTGAAGCATCTCAGTCAGTTTTAAATCATTGTTGTATGATTCTGTAACATTCCAGATTTGTCATACTTCTGTAAGACTCAATCTCTTGGAGTCTCTTTTCGAGTCGAACTTTGTGAAGATTCAGTCTTCCAGAGTCTTCTCTTGTGCATATCTCTTGTTTATTCCAGTAGGAGTATGGTGGTTGACTAGCGTACTCGATTATTATTCGAGGAACGAGGAGTCTAACCTAATACGCCTGCTTCGAACCATTCTGCTTTGTACCCTTGCTAGTCTATTCATTTAGACTAACCAACCGATATTTTCCTTGCATGGTTGGCTGGTGTCATCCGTCCGATTCGGCACATCAGATCGAAAGTAGTGAAGACTAGAACGTATGGAGTCAACGATGGTTTTCAAACGTTTTAGTTATTGTTTTTATCACGTTGCTACTCTTTGGACAATAACCTTGATTGTAATGTACTTTCTTAGTCTTCCGCTGTATTCGATTTAAACTCTGTGTTGACCTATTCGGGATTGGGTTGTAATCCCGTAACACTTGTTTCCTTGACAATGTTATGTTTTGGAATTGATTACGTTGATCTTTATGCATCAATTGTATTTCATGTTTGTTTTTAACCGGTAAAGCCTGGGGTGATCTCGGTAAGGAACACTGGGATCACTGGCGGTAATGCCTTTCCAAAAGGGTTAAGTTTTGGGGGTGTTACAGTTGTGGTAACAGAGACAAAAGTTTTTAAAACGGGTTTGGAATTTTATAAACCATTTATCCGTTTTCGAAATGCTTTAAAAAGGGCTCTAAATTTTTGTTCTAAAAAGAATTTAAAAACACCGTTCATAGTCGTGTCTTCTTTACAGTCTGATATAGTAAGCTTGCTTCTATGTCTAGAAAGACTAATTCCTTCCTTATTGTTCGATAGGATGGGTGTCTGCTTTTCAGTTGGTAGGGGGACGGAAGACGCCAAGTCGGACCAGCTGAGGCTAGATTTTCCGTTACCTCAGCGACGTTTCGAGGTTGGAGGCCCGAGTAGCCCACCCGAAGACGTCAAGCACGTTCTCCCCGAGTCAGTTGTCCTTATAGCCAGGAATGCTATGGTCCCTAGGCCTGCACCTGTGCCGCCACCAAGGGTGGATGGAGTACAGGAATGGGAGCAGGAAGATGAGTTGTCGAGGTTTGAACAAGGGGTTTACCAAGACGACTTTCTGTTGGGACCAATTCTAGAGGAGATCGAGGACGAGGACGAGGAAGAGGAGATGCTTGAGCTAGATCCTGTCGAGGACGAGGATATGGTTGAGGATGATTCCGAGGATGTGGATCCCATCGAGGATGATTCCGAGGATGAGGATCCCATCGAGGATGATCCCGAGGAGGAGGATCCCATAGAGGAGGATCTAGAGGAGGACCTGGATTTGGACCTTGGAGGGCAGAATCAGGAGCCCGGTACAGAATTGTCACCAGTGCCAGAGTACGCACCCATGTCAGAAGCTGATTGGGAGGCACTGTATACCGAGTACGGTATTGGAAGAAGTGACAGGGAATCTCAGCCTATCCCTACTCCAAGGAGATGGAGGTCGGAATCCGAGCTGCAGGAGATTCTCCACCAGAGCGAGGTAATCTCCGCAGAACAACAGCGCCAGAGGGATGAGCTGATCGCCAGTACTCAGAGGAGGACTGAGATAGGCGGACCAGTCATGGACGACCCATACTTTACCATGACTGAGATAGGACCACGTGCTTCAGGGTCAAGCAGGGTGCGAAACCCATCGCCAGAGCTCGATGGTGGGCCTAGTCCGAAGAGACCCTGCACGAGTGGCCAGTCTTGTGGGAGACATTTTGGAACGCCTTGATGAGATTTGGCATTGCCTATCGCAGTAGTTCCTTTCTTAGTATTCCAGTTTGTACTATGTGTAATATTTCAGTATTGCGGCAAGTACTCTGTGAAATACTTTATCTTCGAGCAATTGTTGTCCTAGTGCTCGAATGATAGACTTATGTGTAACTTGTGTAATAATTCAAAGGTTCATCTATAAAATGCCAAGTTGATCTATTCTGAGTAATTTATTTACGTTGGTATATTGCATAAGTATATTGCATAATATTAATGTATTGAATGCTTGAAATTGGATCGGTAAATAGATGGTGAACCCAAGAAGCACGAGGAACTCAACTCGAGCCGGTGCTGGGACTAGCCAAGATCCCAGGCCAGCAGGAAGAGGTATTCAGGATGAGCACGAGTCTGAGTCTCGCGTCCAGCAGAGGCGTGAAGGTCAAGATCAGACCCAAGCGCCGACGCTGTTTGACGCCGCAGCTATGGAGGCGATTCGTGAAATCGTGATGCAGTCTATTACAAACGTATTGAGACCCAGTGCGCCTCAAGCGCAAGAAGTGCCTACCCATCCAGTGATTCCTGATGTTGTGGAACCCATAAATCCTATGGTTCAGGAGAATGCCGTCAGGGCTAGAGACAGCTATGGTCGCGCTCTTAAGACCATCACTTCCATGAGGCCCGATTGCTATAACGGGAAAGGGGAGCCAGTAGCAGTGTCTCATTGGTTCTCCCATATGGAGAGGCTATTTCGAAACGTGGAGTGTACTGAGGCCGAGAAGGTCCATATCGCTTCTCTTCAGCTGAAGGAGGAGGCTAGCGAGTGGTGGGAGAGCACAGGTTTGGCTGAGAGCCCAGTGTTGACTTGGTTGATGTTCAAGACCAAGATGGTTGATCAATTTTTCTCTTGTGCTATGAGAGAGGAGAAGCATAAAGAGTTTTTGTACCCAAAGACTGATGGTCTGAAAGTGACCGAGTTGGCTTCTAAGTTCAATAATCTTTTACAGTACGCCACTGCCGAGATTACCAGCGAGGCCCAAAAGATCTGGTACTTCCACGAGTGGATGAGCCCGGATATCAAGCCGTTAATGGTGCATCACACATGCTCTACCTTGGAGCAGTATGTTGATTGTGCCTATAAGCTGGAGATAACTCTTGAGGAGTCGACCAAGAGGCACAACCGACAAAAGTCGATGCAGAACCAGAACCAGAGAGGTGGTTTTAAGAGCCCTGTGCCACCGTCTAACTTTGCCAAGTCCGGCCGAGCTAAGATGGAGATGACGCAAGAAGGATCGACTCACCAGTCAGGGCAGACCTGGAGTTCAGTTAAGTGTTATAACTGTGGTACTGCTGGGCACAAGAGCAATGAGTGTCTGAAAGAGAAGAGGTCGTGCTTTGGGTGTGGACGTGATGGTCATCTGCAGAAGTACTGCAAGTAGGGAAAGCAGAAGGGAGTAGAGTCGCAGCAAGGGTCAGTTCATCAGAGCAACCGACCTAGATTCAAGCCTGCCGAGACTCCTAGCCCTTCGGTCCAGACGACTGCTCAGAACAGGGGAAAGGCCCCAGCTGTTTCTGGAAGTCAGGGACAACGCTTGTATGAGATGCGTGAAGCGGATGGACCCAATGCTCCAATTGCTCAAGGTACTCTATAGCTTCACTCTAGTTCAGTGTGCATTCTGTTTGATTCTGGTGCTACGCATTCCTTTATTTCGGATATCTGTGTTAGCAAGTTAGACTTAGTGTGCAACGATTCGTGCGACCCTTTTGTCGTTAATCTTCCTAATGGAGAACGTTTGGTGGGAACCAAGCATCTGTCCGACTTTCCGATTACCATTCAAGGTAAGGAATTCGAAGCAGATTTAATCTGTATAGCCATGGCTCCATACGACATTATCCTCAGTATGGATTGGCTAACGCGTCACAAGGCGGTGATCGACTTCAGTTCAAGGACGGTGACGGTGTCATCCGGGGGCCAATTCGTGTGCAAGTTCAAAGGTCGAAATGACGCTGATAACGGCAAGCTGATCAATGCGATGGCTGCGTTTAAGCTACTACGACAAGGATGTGTCGGGTACCTTTGCTACTTGGATTCGCCTGCGAAGGATGAACCTGAGGTTCTTGATATTCCTGTAGTTAGGGAGTTTTCGGATGTCTTTCCGGAAGAAATTACTGGATTACCCCCGAGCCGTGACGTAGAGTTTTCAATTGATCTCGAGCCTAGTACGACGCCGATTTTCAAATCACCGTACCGGATGGCTCCAGCTGAGATGCAAGAATTGAAGAATCAACTTGAAGATCTTCTTGACAAAGGTCATGTCAGGCCGAGTGCATCGCCGTGGGGTGCTTCGGTATTATTCGTCAAAAAGAAGGACGGATCGTTCCGACTTTGTATCGACTATCGAGAGTTGAACAAGGTGACGATCAAGAACAAGTATCCTTTGCCTAGGATTGATGACTTGTTGGACCAATTGCAGGGAACAAAAGTTTTCTCCAAGATCGACCTGAGATCTGGATATCATCAACTCAGGATTCGTGAGCAGGACATTCCCAGAACTGCGTTCAGGACCAGATATGGTCATTACGAGTTCGTAGTGATGCCTTTTGGGCTTACAAATGCTCCAGCTGTCTTTATGGACTTGATGAACCGATGTTTTCACCAGACTTGGATAAGTTCGTGGTGGTCTTCATAGACGACATTCTAATCTACTCTCCGAGTGAAGAAGTCCACGAGGAACATCTGCGGATTGCCTTGTCAATCCTTAGACAACATCAGCTTTATGCTAAATTGTCTAAATGTGAATTCTGGATGAAAGAGGTGGCTTTCTTAGGCCACGTGATCAATAAGAATGGGGTTATGGTTGATCCCCAAAAGATTGAAGCAGTGGCTAAGTGGACACAGCCCCAGAACGTAAAAGAGGTGCGCAGCTTTCTTGGGCTTGCCGGGTATTATAGACGGTTTATGGAGGGATTTTCAAAGATCGCTCTACCTATGACCAATCTACTCCGCAAAGTTCACAAGAAGTTTGTCTGGAACGACAAGTGCGAGGTCAGTTTCCAGGAGTTGAAGCGACGGTTGACCTCGGTACCCGTGTTAGCACTTCCAGAGGGGAACGACGAGTATGTGGTCTACAGTGATGCCTCAAAGTATGGTCTTGGTTGTGTTTTGATGCAAAGGGGCAGGGTTATTGCTTATGCATCCAGGCAACTCAAGACGTACGAGGAAAACTATCCGACCCATGATCTTGAGCTAGCAGCGGTTGTCTTTACGCTGAAGATTTGGAGACACTACCTCTACGGTATCAGATGCCAAGTCTTCACTGACCACAAAAGTTTCAAGTATATATTTACTCAAAAGGAGCTAAATATGAGACAACGCCGTTGGCTAGAGCTGCTCAAGGACTACGACATGGAGTTGATGTATCATCCGGGCAAGGCTAATGTAGTAGCTGATGCACTAAGCCGGAAGACAACGCACGAGACTGTAGTTGCGTTACTTACTGCTCAGACCAAGCTAAACCAAGAGTCATGCGACGTTGAAGTCTTATATGACCAGCGTAGAGGGTACCTGAGTATGATGGAAATTCAGGCTATACTGCTGGATCATATCAAAGAAAAACAAGTCGATGACATCATCTTGGTAAAGTTAAGCAGTGAAGTGATGGATGGGAAAGCTCCCAGTTTTGTGGTTCAGGATGATGGATCACTTTGGTTTCAGGATCGGATCTGTGTGCCTGACACAGAAGGTCTTCGTCAGTTGGTGATGAGAGAAGCTCATTCATCTGCTTATTCTGTGCATCCTGGTTCTAGCAAGATGTACAAGGATCGCAGGAAGAAGTTTTGGTGGCCAAACATGAAGTGGGACGTAGCAGACTTTGTGGCAAAGTGCTTAACTTGCCAAAAAGTCAAGATCGAACACCGCATGCCAAGTGGTGAGATGCTACCTCTCCCCATACCAGAATGGAAATGGGAGGACATTTCCATGGACTTCGTCACTGGGCTACCCAAGACTCGAAGTCAAAGAGATGCTATCTGGGTAATTGTGGATAGGCTTACGAAGAGTGCTCATTTCATAGCCATCAAGACCACATGGGAAACCCAAAAGTTAGCCGAAGTTTACCAAAAGGAGATTGTCCGCTTACATGGCATTCCTAAGACCATTGTATTGGACCGAGATGGCCGTTTCATGTCAAGATTCTGGAAGGAGCTTTATAAGGCTATGGGAACCGAGTTGAGGTTCAGCACCGCATTTCATCCTCAGACAGATGGCCAGTCTGAAAGGACCATCCAGACTCTGGAGGATATGCTTAGAGCTTGTGTGCTCGATCGTCCGACTAGCTGGGAGGACAGCTTGAGTCTGATTGAGTTCACGTACAACAATAGCTGGCATGCTACAATCAAGATGGCTCCGTTTGAAGCTTTGTATGGTTGCAGATGCAGATCTCCGATTTGCTGGGACGATAATGCCGACAAAATTCTGCTTGGACCAGAGTTGGTCGAAAGGACGGCTTCAGACATTGCTTTGATCAGACAAAGGATGTTGACCGCTCAGAGTCGACAGAAGTCCTACGCAGATCGGAAGCGCAGGACTGTCGAGTTCGAGGTCGGTGACAAGGTTTTTATCAAGGTATCGCCATCCAAAGGAGTTTTCAGATTTGGTAAGCGTGGGAAGCTTAACCCTCGCTACGTGGGACCATTCGAGATTTTGGATAGAGTGGGATCTCTAGCGTACCGCTTGGCGTTGCCGCCATCGGCTCACCCGATGCATAACGTGTTCCACGTATCTCTACTCAGAAAGTATGTGCCAGATGAGTCTCATGTGCTTAGTTACGAGGACATCGAGATTCAAGCTAATGGTACTTATGAAGAGTTGCCCGTGCGCATTTTGGAGCGTCGGGAGAAGCATTTGCGCAACAAGATCGTACCATTGGTACGAGTGCTGTGGTCCAAGTCAGGGACCGAAGAAGTTACTTGGGAGACGTGGGAAACCGAGTCAGATATGCTCAGGCGTTTTCCCGAGTTATTCTCGACCTAAGTTTCGGGGTCGAAACTTCTTGTAAGGGGGAGGAGATGTGATACCCCGTAATTTTGTAAGATTAGTTTGGGAATTTTCCCGAGTACCCGTTGTGTACGTCGGATTTAATTCAGGTAGCTTGAGACATTCTGTAATGTGCTCTGTATCTGTAATATTTTTCTTAGTGAAATAATATACAGACAAGGTGCCCTAGATTTTAATTGTCGTTCGCGTACGATAATTTTTATCCCGGTTTAACGTCGAGATCGTTCAAAGCTGAATGGGCGGGAAAAGGGAGAAACGGCGACCGCCGTGGTTGGGCCCGAGGAGTCAGCGTGTCAGCTTCTAGCTGGCCGCGACAGGCCTGACAACGGCGACTGCCGCAATTACGGCGACCGCCGCGTGCCCGCCGTAGGCAAAATCACGGCGACCGCCGTGATTGTCCAGTGGGCATTGCCCGTTGGTCGCCGGCGGTAATCGAGGGCGCCGATCTTACTTTCGGCCGCGTCTCAGGGTTTGGTTGAGCACTCCAGACGCTTTGGCTATAAAAGGAGGTGTTGGGGGTGAGGTTTTGAGCCATCCCAGCACCAAACCTCTGCCAAATTCGCCTCTCGCCGGAGTTGTGTTTTCGCCGGAGTTTGGAGGTCTCGCCGGTGTTGCTTTGGTGTGGTTCCTGAGTGCCTTTGTGAAGCTTTTGGTTAGCCTTGGAGGTTAGAAGCCAAAGCAAGTCGAAGGAGGCCGAACCGCTCGTGTTTTGGGGTGAGATTTCTCTCGTTTCAATCGGCCGTGTTCTTCACGGCGACCGCCGCCAAGAACGGTGACCGCCGCCAGTGCCCAGAATGCCTTCGTGGCTTTGGCTTGGTTGGTTGTCTTCGTGGCGTCTTTCCTTTCGTATTCTTTTGCCGTGTTTAGATTCGTACTGTTGTTATGTCGGATCTAACTTAGGGTTCCTTTTATGGGTCGACTCGAAGGTTGTTGTGCTGTCGGAACTATACCGTGTCAAGCCCGGAATCCAGTGACGTCTTTAGACTATTCTGTGGATTAAGGCAAGTGGCGGTTCGCTCTTGCTCATTCATTCCATATTTACATTAATTATCAGTAGTTTATCTGAGTAATTAATTTGGAATGAATACTCTGTTTGTCTGGAAACGGTTTTGATAAACTGTTTTGAAAATCATATAATAGGTTGTATATCTGTTAGAACAACGCTATTATCTGTGATCGCCTTTCGGGCCTTTATGTGGATTTATCCGATAACTGTTGTTGTGCTGTAACTGTTTAGTTAGCACTGTTAGATAGGAATGTTACTCGGACTCTGTCCAGTCGTTTCTTTATAATCTGGTATCGGGATGGATCGTCCCCATCTGGTACTATTCTAAGATCATGATCGGTCTCTTACACATGTGTGTAGAGACAGGACACTTAGCTGGTGTCACAAACCTTTCGGTATACGTCACTCTCGACGAAACGTATACTAAGATGTGTCGTCCCATTGGTGGGGTACACATGTAAAAGTCTATAATGTGATGTGTGTTTTGAAACATAATCAGATAAGTGCTACCTTGACGCACATAATTAATGAACGCTCAGTGAGTAGGGCAGCTAGGTAATAGTGCCGCTAGGAAGACTCGTATTGACTTGAATGTAGTACGTCTTCTTTCCGATCTGGATTCGCTGTAAGGCGGTGAGGTTGGTCGTTGACTGAAGCATCTCAGTCAGTTTTAAATCATTGTTGTATGATTCTGTAACATTCCAGATTTGTCATACTTCCGTAAGACTCAATCTCTTGGAGTCTCTTTTCGAGTCGAACTCTGTGAAGATTCAGTCTTCCAGAGTCTTCTCTTGTGCATATCTCTTGTTTATTCCAGTAGGAGTATGATGGTTGACTAGCGTACTCGATTATTATTCGAGGAACGAGGAGTCTAACCTAATACGCCTGCTTCGAACCATTCTGCTTTGTACCCTTGCTAGTCTATTCATTTAGACTAACCAATCGATATTTTCCTTGCATGGTTGGCTGGTGTCATCCGTCCGATTCGGCACATCAGATCGAAAGTAGTGAAGACTAGAACGATTATGGAGTCAACGGTGGTTTTCAAACGTTTTATGAATTGTAGTTTATTGGCTTGGTGATTAGCCAAAATTTGACCTAACTGCAAAATATTCCTATTATTATGAGTGTCACATATTTAATCAACTCACATTATCATTAGTATATCAATTCTTGGATCGGCATGGAATCATAAAATATATTTGAAGACTTAATAATCTAAAATGCTAATTTTTTCTCTGAGCAAAATAATTTTCTGCATATTTATTTTTTAAAATTCAACCAGTAATCTCTTAAATCCAAAAAATTAATTCAACCAAGATTGATTCTTTAACATATGTAAATGAGGTGGCCCGATTTTATATTCAACCCATAGTTTCTTAATGGGCTGGGCTATTAAATATATGTGGTGGGCTATTAAACTAAGTGGCCCTGATTAATCCCAAAACCCTTTTTCTTCCTTCGAATAAAGCAGCAACAACGCATGGATGAACTCTTCAACAATGTAGATTTTAAGGGGCAAAAGAGGATTAAAATTAAGGTTCAGATTTTCATCTAGATGATAATGTCCGTAATTTTCAAATTGAACATTACGAAAAATTGTGGATTTCATCTACAATCAGCTCCATCATCTTCCATTTCAACTACTTCCCAAACACTCTCTTAATAGAGATTGTAATTGGAGAAGCTGAGAAAACCCTTTTCGTCTCTACGTCGCTGTTCTTAAATCGGCGGTCGTACAAGATTCTTATTCTCTGGCATCCTCAATCAATGATTTTCCCCTTATTCTTCGGCGGTGTTTTGCGGATCTGAAGGGTGCGTCTCTAGTCATCCGTTTTCGGTGGTGTTGTGGAAATTTTCAATCCTATGTGGAGCTTTGCAGATGTTTGTTCAGTCGACCTCATGGAACAAAGGTAATGTGTACGTTTTAAGGCATTTCGTTTATTACTGTATAAATTATGTGTTATGCTTGTCAAAATATTACGGTGTTGTTTTTGTTTGGTAGGCGACAGAATCTGGTTACCGATAGTAACAATTGGAAGGAGGTTAGGCACCGAAGATTAAAGTATGTCTTTTTCATTCTTTTGAGTTTCTGATAAAATGCGTATGAACTGTTGTGTACTATTCTTCATAAGAATTTATGCTCAGTCCAGCCCTTAACTATTGATTGTTTATGGAAGCTTCATTCCCTAATTGAAGTCAATCGTTCGTGTTGTTTCCACAACATGCGATTAAAGCTTTAAGAATTACTAACACTAATTGATGAGATGTATGGATGTGGGCTCTCTTAGACTGATAGATTTTTTGCTCTCTCAACTAATTTTTGTGGTGCAATGCTTTAAGAAGTATTTTAAATGTTGAAAAATGCCTACATTGTAGATTCGTTATCTTATATCTATTTAGCCCTATCATGAGACTATTGTATCATTATGCTCTAAAGCTCAGCACTTACCTTGCACGAAAGCAAAGTTATATTAAAATATTGGCAAGGAAGTAGTATCTGCATAAGTTAATATCCTCTAATAGATTATGTTGTAGTCTTGTCCTTCCATGTGAGTGATTAATAATGTATTTGATCGATTTCAGGGCATTTCAACCAGGCATATCATGGACTGTTTATTTGTCGTATAATTTTCTAGATTGAGTTACTCTTGTTAGGGAGGTTTGTGCTAAGTTTCTTTTTTCATTTCTTGTTGATTTTCTAAAATTCCATGCATTAGTACATAAATCAAACTTTCATATTTAATTTCAATTGCTTGAAATCAGAATTCGTTCATTCTGGTAAATTTGCGCTACAATTTCGTTTGTTGCAGATCAAGATCTATTGAACACCACAGAGAAAGAATTCTCTGGCCATCGTATCAGTGTTAGTTGATCTCTTTAACCTTTCCTAGCTTGAATTGGAGGCCGATTTGCTTAATCTTATCAGATTTTATGTTTTCTATCTCTGTTTTATGTCATCTTGGAACTAATTTTAGGGTTTCTTATCTGTATGTTGGTCTACCCCTATCTGGCAAGTTCATCACAATTAATCCAGAGTCAGATTAGAACAGGTTAGGTTATCTCATTACTCTAGATTAGAACTGTGTGTTGTTTCTACAGAATCAATGTGTGGATCGACTGAAAATTGGTATTTTGAAAATTTTAGTTTGATGGCCGTAATTTTGTGAAATTGAATTAAGTAATTTGTTGTCAATGTCTTCAAAGATAAGTTCTCGTTAGTGCTTCTTGAAGGGGGGAAATCTCATCTCATAATATCTTGTTACCTAGATTTCATATTGCAAGCTCATGGCTAAACTAAACCGAATAATTCTATTAATTTGCTTCATATTTTTAAGTTCTAGATATCAACCTTGTAATGATCTATCTCACTATCTATTTTTTTCGTCACATATATAGTAGAATTATATATTGGATTACTAACAATACTTCACATAAATAAATAAGTTAAAAAAATATAAAACTCTATTCTTGACCTACCTAGTAATCTGTGTAGTGCAATAATACTGAAGATTTCAACACGAAAGAAAGAACTCACTGATTGTTTTGGTGTGGTTGGTATTGGAAGAATCCATTTCACCCTTCATATTGCTTGCTTTGATATGCTTGTGCTTGTAAGTCTTCATTTTTGGGTTGGATGTTGGTGCTTGCATACTGTGCAGGCCGTCCCGAAAGTTAGTTGGCCGAGAGCAACGTACGACTCTTCTTCCTGTGCCACTGCTATGGCAGATCCCTTCTTGTTGGGGGTGTTGCGGGTCCAGTAATGGACATCGTTGATGCAGCATACCCGTCTTTGGCTTTCAACTTGGACATCGTTGATGCAGCAGACCCGTTCTTGTCTGTGGAAGTAGCCATTGTGTATGAGATGGGGGCAAATTGAAGTGAGGGAATCTGAGGTAATGCCCAACCGTATTTATAGGGGCAAGGATGAGGAACACCATTGATGTAGGTGTAGGTGAAAGGTCGATAGTTTACTTCCTTCCCTGCCTCTTCATCATCCCAGCTTAATGTTATTAATTATATGTTTTTAACTGGAGGCAGGTGTAGGGTTTGATGTTATTTGAAAGTTACCATAGATTACTGATTAGCAAATGTGTTTAATTGATTAGGCCTATGGGTCCATTGAATGTTAGCAAATGGGTGTTGGGCTAATTTTGTTTGGATCGTAACAAATGCTCTGTAAACTGATCTCATATTTGTGGGCCTTTGGGTCCATTTATAATTTCCTCTTGTGTATATATATTGTCGGGCCTTGCATATAATCAAGGCATTTGAGTTTTGCCATTGCATTGATTTTCTATCTAAAAGTTAGCATTCATTGCACAAGAATGCTAACTTTTAAATAGATATAGATAGGCTTTAATTCAGGTTTGGAAGAAAATGTCCTCACATAATATTTCCGCCTTTTGTATTATTTATAATGTTTTGTGAATTTTACTCATTTTTCCATCAATCTGAAGCACCCAAACCTGTCTTGGTGTCACGCACAATGCCTTGTTGAAGAAGGCCGGGATATGATTACAAGGTGCTTGCCCAAATTACAGAGATGATGTAGGATCGTACGTGTTAGCAATCAAAGGGAACTGGGAGTCCAGTTCCTTAGCAGCGGAATAAGTAAACAATAACAGAATCAAGACAAGTTCCTTAGAGTGGGAACCTTTGATAACCAACTAGTTATCCAGGATAAAACCCACTACCTCTCTTGCAAGAGGATTTCAAAGTCTACTTCTTGTATTAATGTTTCGATTACAATCAATTAGGATAGAACACACAGATTAAGTCTTAGACACACTAAGGACTCTCTACCTAATTCGACCAAATCAAGCAAGAAACAAGACAATCGACTTACAGTTCTTCTTCAAAGAACTTGGCTCAGTTTTCTTCTCTGTAAGCAGTATGCGTGAATGCGTGAGTGAGAGAGAGTTTTAACTACTCTATTTATATGATTTAATTGATGGAAGAAGTGAATTTCCAACAACCAGATCACATAAATAAAATAAACAAAAAGTAATCGAAAAGATAATATTTGTTACCAAATATAATCTTCCACGATTTTACATATTTCGTTTCCATAGAAGATAATCTTTTAACTCCTAAATAATATGGAAACAGGATAATATCTTTAACTTCTCTCTCCAAGTAAAGATCTACCCTAATCAGATTGCCGCCGCCCTTCATCTTTTGTTCCAAGTTCTTCCAGCGTCAGCGAGCTTCAGTTCCTTACGCCAGTTCCCAAATATGGCGTCTTCGTCTCTGTCTTGTGCTTTCCAAATCCAGAGTTTCCTATTTATCAACACTTATGGAAATATTAATAGCAAAGGTGTTTGTCATTATCAAAACTAGGAAAATTGAGGAAGGAAACTAGGTAGGGAACTGGAGTTCCCAAAAGTTCACTTCCTAACAATTTCCCCCTTTTTGATGATGACAAACATGTAGAACCTGACATATCAAAATAGGCATGAATGATATATGAGGAAAAACAGAACACAACTAGATGTAGGAAAATCATTAGTGAATTTGCATATTCCCCCTTAACAATAGATCGAGTTCCTTAATTCCCCCTTAAGAGGACAACCAGTTCAGAGTTTCTTTCATCCTATTAGTTCCAGATTGCCAAGTTCATTCCCCCTTTGGACATCATCGAAAAGAGTCAGTTAAATGAAGAACAAAGAGAATTTAGAGAGATAAATAGACTAATTCTGAACTCTAGAGAAATGGCACCGTAATAGAAGTTGAAAGCAAATCAGAACAAGTGCAAGGAACACATAAATTTCAATAAATATAAACAGAACAGAGAGAACAGAGATAGCATAGACATAACAAAATGAAAAACACTCAGAGACACACAAAAAGGGATCAATATATGGAAGTGGGATCCTAGGGACCTAAGGTTCCGTGTCAACTGAGTTGGGGAACTGAGCACTGTCCCAGACTACGTCTTGCCCTTGGCCTTGTCTTCTCCAAGCTTGTGGTTGACCAACTTGGCTATTTCCTGCACAAGAGTTGCAGACGTCTTCCACAACTCCACCACCATCTCATTGGTGAAGTTGCTTCCTTTTTCCACCGTAGTAGCAACCTTGTCAAAACCTTCAACCAAAGCAGCTTCAATGTTTCCCAGACTGTTCAGAATGACATGTGTGTCGGGAACTAAACGGGGGTCAGACTGGCCAGGCAAGGACTCTTCCTTGTCCTTCTCAGCATCAGATTCCTCATCAACATGTGCCTTTAGTGCTAGACGTTTCACAGTAGTCATGGTGAGGAGACGAGAGAGTTGGGTTTCCTCAACATCCAAGGGGTAAAGACCACGACGGCTCAGAATCTTCTTGATCAGATGGGGGTATGGAAGAACATGGGTGGTGTGGCCCTTACAGAACTGCATGTGGGCAAGGGTGATGCGGGGCAAATCAATCGGATCCCCCAAAATCAGCTTCTCCATAAGCACAGCATTAGAGACAAGCACTGTGTCCCTCTTCTCCTGACGAGGGATAATGTTTTTGATAAGGAAGGTGTGAAGAATCTTCCTATGAAGGCTGAGGTATTTGGTAAGCAGGGAACCTTTGGAGGGAGCGTTGCTATCAAACACAGTTTTGAGAATGGCTTGCTTGCGCTTGGTTGGCCAGTTCCTTTTGACAATAATCCCAAATCCTTTTCCAGTTTCGAGGCCCAGCACTGACCCAATGGCAGCAGCAGAGAGGGGAATGAGGTTACCTCTCCAAGTGAGAATGGCGTCGTGTACGGGCTGATCATCCTTAGCCGCTACAAATTGCAGATTCTGATAGAAGAGACGCAGCAGCTCTTCGTTGACGGCGAACGACTCCCGCACCAGGGTGTCACACCCTTGTAGTTGTAGCTTGGCATGGGTGGCGGAGACACTCTCATCATCGGCAGTAGCCCAGAACTCTTTTCCAACGATTAGAGGCTCCAGAATATTGCGAGAGCCGGAGCCACTTGGGAGGTAATGCCTTTCCAAAAGGGTTAAGTTTTGGGGGTGTTACAGTTGTGGTAACAGAGACAAAAGTTTTTAAAACGGGTTTGGAATTTTATAAACCATTTATCCGTTTTCGAAATGCTTTAAAAAGGGCTCTAAATTTTTGTTCTAAAAAGAATTTAAAAACACCGTTCATAGTCGTGTCTTCTTTACAGTCTGATATAGTAAGCTTGCTTCTATGTCTAGAAAGACTAATTCCTTCCTTATTGTTCGATAGGATGGGTGTCTGCTTTTCAGTTGGTAGGGGGACGGAAGACGCCAAGTCGGACCAGCTGAGGCTAGATTTTCCGTTACCTCAGCGACGTTTCGAGGTTGGAGGCCCGAGTAGCCCACCCGAAGACGTCAAGCACGTTCTCCCCGAGTCAGTTGTCCTTATAGCCAGGAATGCTATGGTCCCTAGGCCTGCACCTGTGCCGCCACCAAGGGTGGATGGAGTACAGGAATGGGAGCAGGAAGATGAGTTGTCGAGGTTTGAACAAGGGGTTTACCAAGACGACTTTCTGTTGGGACCAATTCTAGAGGAGATCGAGGACGAGGACGAGGAAGAGGAGATGCTTGAGCTAGATCCTGTCGAGGACGAGGATATGGTTGAGGATGATTCCGAGGATGTGGATCCCATCGAGGATGATTCCGAGGATGAGGATCCCATCGAGGATGATCCCGAGGAGGAGGATCCCATAGAGGAGGATCTAGAGGAGGACCTGGATTTGGACCTTGGAGGGCAGAATCAGGAGCCCGGTACAGAATTGTCACCAGTGCCAGAGTACGCACCCATGTCAGAAGCTGATTGGGAGGCACTGTATACCGAGTACGGTATTGGAAGAAGTGACAGGGAATCTCAGCCTATCCCTACTCCAAGGAGATGGAGGTCGGAATCCGAGCTGCAGGAGATTCTCCACCAGAGCGAGGTAATCTCCGCAGAACAACAGCGCCAGAGGGATGAGCTGATCGCCAGTACTCAGAGGAGGACTGAGATAGGCGGACCAGTCATGGACGACCCATACTTTACCATGACTGAGATAGGACCACGTGCTTCAGGGTCAAGCAGGGTGCGAAACCCATCGCCAGAGCTCGATGGTGGGCCTAGTCCGAAGAGACCCTGCACGAGTGGCCAGTCTTGTGGGAGACATTTTGGAACGCCTTGATGAGATTTGGCATTGCCTATCGCAGTAGTTCCTTTCTTAGTATTCCAGTTTGTACTATGTGTAATATTTCAGTATTGCGGCAAGTACTCTGTGAAATACTTTATCTTCGAGCAATTGTTGTCCTAGTGCTCGAATGATAGACTTATGTGTAACTTGTGTAATAATTCAAAGGTTCATCTATAAAATGCCAAGTTGATCTATTCTGAGTAATTTATTTACGTTGGTATATTGCATAAGTATATTGCATAATATTAATGTATTGAATGCTTGAAATTGGATCGGTAAATAGATGGTGAACCCAAGAAGCACGAGGAACTCAACTCGAGCCGGTGCTGGGACTAGCCAAGATCCCAGGCCAGCAGGAAGAGGTATTCAGGATGAGCACGAGTCTGAGTCTCGCGTCCAGCAGAGGCGTGAAGGTCAAGATCAGACCCAAGCGCCGACGCTGTTTGACGCCGCAGCTATGGAGGCGATTCGTGAAATCGTGATGCAGTCTATTACAAACGTATTGAGACCCAGTGCGCCTCAAGCGCAAGAAGTGCCTACCCATCCAGTGATTCCTGATGTTGTGGAACCCATAAATCCTATGGTTCAGGAGAATGCCGTCAGGGCTAGAGACAGCTATGGTCGCGCTCTTAAGACCATCACTTCCATGAGGCCCGATTGCTATAACGGGAAAGGGGAGCCAGTAGCAGTGTCTCATTGGTTCTCCCATATGGAGAGGCTATTTCGAAACGTGGAGTGTACTGAGGCCGAGAAGGTCCATATCGCTTCTCTTCAGCTGAAGGAGGAGGCTAGCGAGTGGTGGGAGAGCACAGGTTTGGCTGAGAGCCCAGTGTTGACTTGGTTGATGTTCAAGACCAAGATGGTTGATCAATTTTTCTCTTGTGCTATGAGAGAGGAGAAGCATAAAGAGTTTTTGTACCCAAAGACTGATGGTCTGAAAGTGACCGAGTTGGCTTCTAAGTTCAATAATCTTTTACAGTACGCCACTGCCGAGATTACCAGCGAGGCCCAAAAGATCTGGTACTTCCACGAGTGGATGAGCCCGGATATCAAGCCGTTAATGGTGCATCACACATGCTCTACCTTGGAGCAGTATGTTGATTGTGCCTATAAGCTGGAGATAACTCTTGAGGAGTCGACCAAGAGGCACAACCGACAAAAGTCGATGCAGAACCAGAACCAGAGAGGTGGTTTTAAGAGCCCTGTGCCACCGTCTAACTTTGCCAAGTCCGGCCGAGCTAAGATGGAGATGACGCAAGAAGGATCGACTCACCAGTCAGGGCAGACCTGGAGTTCAGTTAAGTGTTATAACTGTGGTACTGCTGGGCACAAGAGCAATGAGTGTCTGAAAGAGAAGAGGTCGTGCTTTGGGTGTGGACGTGATGGTCATCTGCAGAAGTACTGCAAGTAGGGAAAGCAGAAGGGAGTAGAGTCGCAGCAAGGGTCAGTTCATCAGAGCAACCGACCTAGATTCAAGCCTGCCGAGACTCCTAGCCCTTCGGTCCAGACGACTGCTCAGAACAGGGGAAAGGCCCCAGCTGTTTCTGGAAGTCAGGGACAACGCTTGTATGAGATGCGTGAAGCGGATGGACCCAATGCTCCAATTGCTCAAGGTACTCTATAGCTTCACTCTAGTTCAGTGTGCATTCTGTTTGATTCTGGTGCTACGCATTCCTTTATTTCGGATATCTGTGTTAGCAAGTTAGACTTAGTGTGCAACGATTCGTGCGACCCTTTTGTCGTTAATCTTCCTAATGGAGAACGTTTGGTGGGAACCAAGCATCTGTCCGACTTTCCGATTACCATTCAAGGTAAGGAATTCGAAGCAGATTTAATCTGTATAGCCATGGCTCCATACGACATTATCCTCAGTATGGATTGGCTAACGCGTCACAAGGCGGTGATCGACTTCAGTTCAAGGACGGTGACGGTGTCATCCGGGGGCCAATTCGTGTGCAAGTTCAAAGGTCGAAATGACGCTGATAACGGCAAGCTGATCAATGCGATGGCTGCGTTTAAGCTACTACGACAAGGATGTGTCGGGTACCTTTGCTACTTGGATTCGCCTGCGAAGGATGAACCTGAGGTTCTTGATATTCCTGTAGTTAGGGAGTTTTCGGATGTCTTTCCGGAAGAAATTACTGGATTACCCCCGAGCCGTGACGTAGAGTTTTCAATTGATCTCGAGCCTAGTACGACGCCGATTTTCAAATCACCGTACCGGATGGCTCCAGCTGAGATGCAAGAATTGAAGAATCAACTTGAAGATCTTCTTGACAAAGGTCATGTCAGGCCGAGTGCATCGCCGTGGGGTGCTTCGGTATTATTCGTCAAAAAGAAGGACGGATCGTTCCGACTTTGTATCGACTATCGAGAGTTGAACAAGGTGACGATCAAGAACAAGTATCCTTTGCCTAGGATTGATGACTTGTTGGACCAATTGCAGGGAACAAAAGTTTTCTCCAAGATCGACCTGAGATCTGGATATCATCAACTCAGGATTCGTGAGCAGGACATTCCCAGAACTGCGTTCAGGACCAGATATGGTCATTACGAGTTCGTAGTGATGCCTTTTGGGCTTACAAATGCTCCAGCTGTCTTTATGGACTTGATGAACCGATGTTTTCACCAGACTTGGATAAGTTCGTGGTGGTCTTCATAGACGACATTCTAATCTACTCTCCGAGTGAAGAAGTCCACGAGGAACATCTGCGGATTGCCTTGTCAATCCTTAGACAACATCAGCTTTATGCTAAATTGTCTAAATGTGAATTCTGGATGAAAGAGGTGGCTTTCTTAGGCCACGTGATCAATAAGAATGGGGTTATGGTTGATCCCCAAAAGATTGAAGCAGTGGCTAAGTGGACACAGCCCCAGAACGTAAAAGAGGTGCGCAGCTTTCTTGGGCTTGCCGGGTATTATAGACGGTTTATGGAGGGATTTTCAAAGATCGCTCTACCTATGACCAATCTACTCCGCAAAGTTCACAAGAAGTTTGTCTGGAACGACAAGTGCGAGGTCAGTTTCCAGGAGTTGAAGCGACGGTTGACCTCGGTACCCGTGTTAGCACTTCCAGAGGGGAACGACGAGTATGTGGTCTACAGTGATGCCTCAAAGTATGGTCTTGGTTGTGTTTTGATGCAAAGGGGCAGGGTTATTGCTTATGCATCCAGGCAACTCAAGACGTACGAGGAAAACTATCCGACCCATGATCTTGAGCTAGCAGCGGTTGTCTTTACGCTGAAGATTTGGAGACACTACCTCTACGGTATCAGATGCCAAGTCTTCACTGACCACAAAAGTTTCAAGTATATATTTACTCAAAAGGAGCTAAATATGAGACAACGCCGTTGGCTAGAGCTGCTCAAGGACTACGACATGGAGTTGATGTATCATCCGGGCAAGGCTAATGTAGTAGCTGATGCACTAAGCCGGAAGACAACGCACGAGACTGTAGTTGCGTTACTTACTGCTCAGACCAAGCTAAACCAAGAGTCATGCGACGTTGAAGTCTTATATGACCAGCGTAGAGGGTACCTGAGTATGATGGAAATTCAGGCTATACTGCTGGATCATATCAAAGAAAAACAAGTCGATGACATCATCTTGGTAAAGTTAAGCAGTGAAGTGATGGATGGGAAAGCTCCCAGTTTTGTGGTTCAGGATGATGGATCACTTTGGTTTCAGGATCGGATCTGTGTGCCTGACACAGAAGGTCTTCGTCAGTTGGTGATGAGAGAAGCTCATTCATCTGCTTATTCTGTGCATCCTGGTTCTAGCAAGATGTACAAGGATCGCAGGAAGAAGTTTTGGTGGCCAAACATGAAGTGGGACGTAGCAGACTTTGTGGCAAAGTGCTTAACTTGCCAAAAAGTCAAGATCGAACACCGCATGCCAGGTGGTGAGATGCTACCTCTCCCCGTACCAGAATGGAAATGGGAGGACATTTCCATGGACTTCGTCACTGGGCTACCCAAGACTCGAAGTCAAAGAGATGCTATCTGGGTAATTGTGGATAGGCTTACGAAGAGTGCTCATTTCATAGCCATCAAGACCACATGGGAAACCCAAAAGTTAGCCGAAGTTTACCAAAAGGAGATTGTCCGCTTACATGGCATTCCTAAGACCATTGTATTGGACCGAGATGGCCGTTTCATGTCAAGATTCTGGAAGGAGCTTCATAAGGCTATGGGAACCGAGTTGAGGTTCAGCACCGCATTTCATCCTCAGACAGATGGCCAGTCTGAAAGGACCATCCAGACTCTGGAGGATATGCTTAGAGCTTGTGTGCTCGATCGTCCGACTAGCTGGGAGGACAGCTTGAGTCTGATTGAGTTCACGTACAACAATAGCTGGCATGCTACAATCAAGATGGCTCCGTTTGAAGCTTTGTATGGTTGCAGATGCAGATCTCCGATTTGCTGGGACGATAATGCCGACAAAATTCTGCTTGGACCAGAGTTGGTCGAAAGGACGGCTTCAGACATTGCTTTGATCAGACAAAGGATGTTGACCGCTCAGAGTCGACAGAAGTCCTACGCAGATCGGAAGCGCAGGACTGTCGAGTTCGAGGTCGGTGACAAGGTTTTTATCAAGGTATCGCCATCCAAAGGAGTTTTCAGATTTGGTAAGCGTGGGAAGCTTAACCCTCGCTACGTGGGACCATTCGAGATTTTGGATAGAGTGGGATCTCTAGCGTACCGCTTGGCGTTGCCGCCATCGGCTCACCCGATGCATAACGTGTTCCATGTATCTCTACTCAGAAAGTATGTGCCAGATGAGTCTCATGTGCTTAGTTACGAGGACATCGAGATTCAAGCTAATGGTACTTATGAAGAGTTGCCCGTGCGCATTTTGGAGCGTCGGGAGAAGCATTTGCGCAACAAGATCGTACCATTGGTACGAGTGCTGTGGTCCAAGTCAGGGACCGAAGAAGTTACTTGGGAGACGTGGGAAACCGAGTCAGATATGCTCAGGCGTTTTCCCGAGTTATTCTCGACCTAAGTTTCGGGGTCGAAACTTCTTGTAAGGGGGAGGAGATGTGATACCCCGTAATTTTGTAAGATTAGTTTGGGAATTTTCCCGAGTACCCGTTGTGTACGTCGGATTTAATTCAGGTAGCTTGAGACATTCTGTAATGTGCTCTGTATCTGTAATATTTTTCTTAGTGAAATAATATATAGACAAGGTGCCCTAGATTTTAATTGTCGTTCGCGTACGATAATTTTTATCCCGGTTTAACGTCGAGATCGTTCAAAGCTGAATGGGCGGGAAAAGGGAGAAACGGCGACCGCCGTGGTTGGGCCCGAGGAGTCAGCGTGTCAGCTTCTAGCTGGCCGCGACAGGCCTGACAACGGCGACTGCCGCAATTACGGCGACCGCCGCGTGCCCGCCGTAGGCAAAATCACGGCGACCGCCGTGATTGTCCAGTGGGCATTGCCCGTTGGTCGCCGGCGGTAATCGAGGGCGCCGATCTTGCTTTCGGCCGCGTCTCAGGGTTTGGTTGAGCACTCCAGACGCTTTGGCTATAAAAGGAGGTGTTGGGGGTGAGGTTTTGAGCCATCCCAGCACCAAACCTCTGCCAAATTCGCCTCTCGCCGGAGTTGTGTTTTCGCCGGAGTTTGGAGGTCTCGCCGGTGTTGCTTTGGTGTGGTTCCTGAGTGCCTTTGTGAAGCTTTTGGTTAGCCTTGGAGGTTAGAAGCCAAAGCAAGTCGAAGGAGGCCGAACCGCTCGTGTTTTGGGGTGAGATTTCTCTCGTTTCAATCGGCCGTGTTCTTCACGGCGACCGCCGCCAAGAACGGTGACCGCCGCCAGTGCCCAGAATGCCTTCGTGGCTTTGGCTTGGTTGGTTGTCTTCGTGGCGTCTTTCCTTTCGTATTCTTTTGCCGTGTTTAGATTCGTACTGTTGTTATGTCGGATCTAACTTAGGGTTCCTTTTATGGGTCGACTCGAAGGTTGTTGTGCTGTCGGAACTATACCGTGTCAAGCCCGGAATCCAGTGACGTCTTTAGACTATTCTGTGGATTAAGGCAAGTGGCGGTTCGCTCTTGCTCATTCATTCCATATTTACATTAATTATCAGTAGTTTATCTGAGTAATTAATTTGGAATGAATACTCTGTTTGTCTGGAAACGGTTTTGATAAACTGTTTTGAAAATCATATAATAGGTTGTATATCTGTTAGAACAACGCTATTATCTGTGATCGCCTTTCGGGCCTTTATGTGGATTTATCCGGTAACTGTTGTTGTGCTGTAACTGTTTAGTTAGCACTGTTAGATAGGAATGTTACTCGGACTCTGTCCAGTCGTTTCTTTATAATCTGGTATCGGGATGGATCGTCCCCATCTGGTACTATTCTAAGATCATGATCGGTCTCTTACACATGTGTGTAGAGACAGGACACTTAGCTGGTGTCACAAACCTTTCGGTATACGTCACTCTCGACGAAACGTATACTAAGATGTGTCGTCCCATTGGTGGGGTACACATGTAAAAGTCTATAATGTGATGTGTGTTTTGAAACATAATCAGATAAGTGCTACCTTGACGCACATAATTAATGAACGCTCAGTGAGTAGGGCAGCTAGGTAATAGTGCCGCTAGGAAGACTCGTATTGACTTGAATGTAGTACGTCTTCTTTCCGATCTGGATTCGCTGTAAGGCGGTGAGGTTGGTCGTTGACTGAAGCATCTCAGTCAGTTTTAAATCATTGTTGTATGATTCTGTAACATTCCAGATTTGTCATACTTCCGTAAGACTCAATCTCTTGGAGTCTCTTTTCGAGTCGAACTCTGTGAAGATTCAGTCTTCCAGAGTCTTCTCTTGTGCATATCTCTTGTTTATTCCAGTAGGAGTATGATGGTTGACTAGCGTACTCGATTATTATTCGAGGAACGAGGAGTCTAACCTAATACGCCTGCTTCGAACCATTCTGCTTTGTACCCTTGCTAGTCTATTCATTTAGACTAACCAATCGATATTTTCCTTGCATGGTTGGCTGGTGTCATCCGTCCGATTCGGCACATCAGATCGAAAGTAGTGAAGACTAGAACGATTATGGAGTCAACGGTGGTTTTCAAACGTTTTATGAATTGTAGTTTATTGGCTTGGTGATTAGCCAAAATTTGACCTAACTGCAAAATATTCCTATTATTATGAGTGTCACATATTTAATCAACTCACATTATCATTAGTATATCAATTCTTGGATCGGCATGGAATCATAAAATATATTTGAAGACTTAATAATCTAAAATGCTAATTTTTTCTCTGAGCAAAATAATTTTCTGCATATTTATTTTTTAAAATTCAACCAGTAATCTCTTAAATCCAAAAAATTAATTCAACCAAGATTGATTCTTTAACATATGTAAATGAGGTGGCCCGATTTTATATTCAACCCATAGTTTCTTAATGGGCTGGGCTATTAAATATATGTGGTGGGCTATTAAACTAAGTGGCCCTGATTAATCCCAAAACCCTTTTTCTTCCTTCGAATAAAGCAGCAACAACGCATGGATGAACTCTTCAACAATGTAGATTTTAAGGGGCAAAAGAGGATTAAAATTAAGGTTCAGATTTTCATCTAGATGATAATGTCCGTAATTTTCAAATTGAACATTACGAAAAATTGTGGATTTCATCTACAATCAGCTCCATCATCTTCCATTTCAACTACTTCCCAAACACTCTCTTAATAGAGATTGTAATTGGAGAAGCTGAGAAAACCCTTTTCGTCTCTACGTCGCTGTTCTTAAATCGGCGGTCGTACAAGATTCTTATTCTCTGGCATCCTCAATCAATGATTTTCCCCTTATTCTTCGGCGGTGTTTTGCGGATCTGAAGGGTGCGTCTCTAGTCATCCGTTTTCGGTGGTGTTGTGGAAATTTTCAATCCTATGTGGAGCTTTGCAGATGTTTGTTCAGTCGACCTCATGGAACAAAGGTAATGTGTATGTTTTAAGGCATTTCGTTTATTACTGTATAAATTATGTGTTATGCTTGTCAAAATATTACGGTGTTGTTTTTGTTTGGTAGGCGACAGAATCTGGTTACTGATAGTAACAATTGGAAGGAGGTTAGGCACCGAAGATTAAAGTATGTCTTTTTCATTCTTTTGAGTTTCTGATAAAATGCGTATGAACTGTTGTGTACTATTCTTCATAAGAATTTATGCTCAGTCCAGCCCTTAACTATTGATTGTTTATGGAAGCTTCATTCCCTAATTGAAGTCAATCGTTCGTGTTGTTTCCACAACATGCGATTAAAGCTTTAAGAATTACTAACACTAATTGATGAGATGTATGGATGTGGGCTCTCTTAGACTGATAGATTTTTTGCTCTCTCAACTAATTTTTGTGGTGCAATGCTTTAAGAAGTATTTTAAATGTTGAAAAATGCCTACATTGTAGATTCGTTATCTTATATCTATTTAGCCCTATCATGAGACTATTGTATCATTATGCTCTAAAGCTCAGCACTTACCTTGCACGAAAGCAAAGTTATATTAAAATATTGGCAAGGAAGTAGTATCTGCATAAGTTAATATCCTCTAATAGATTATGTTGTAGTCTTGTCCTTCCATGTGAGTGATTAATAATGTATTTGATCGATTTCAGGGCATTTCAACCAGGCATATCATGGACTGTTTATTTGTCGTATAATTTTCTAGATTGAGTTACTCTTGTTAGGGAGGTTTGTGCTAAGTTTCTTTTTTCATTTCTTGTTGATTTTCTAAAATTCCATGCATTAGTACATAAATCAAACTTTCATATTTAATTTCAATTGCTTGAAATCAGAATTCGTTCATTCTGGTAAATTTGCGCTACAATTTCGTTTGTTGCAGATCAAGATCTATTGAACACCACAGAGAAAGAATTCTCTGGCCATCGTATCAGTGTTAGTTGATCTCTTTAACCTTTCCTAGCTTGAATTGGAGGCCGATTTGCTTAATCTTATCAGATTTTATGTTTTCTATCTCTGTTTTATGTCGTCTTGGAACTAATTTTAGGGTTTCTTATCTGTATGTTGGTCTACCCCTATCTGGCAAGTTCATCACAATTAATCCAGAGTCAGATTAGAACAGGTTAGGTTATCTCATTACTCTAGATTAGAACTGTGTGTTGTTTCTACAGAATCAATGTGTGGATCGACTGAAAATTGGTATTTTGAAAATTTTAGTTTGATGGCCGTAATTTTGTGAAATTGAATTAAGTAATTTGTTGTCAATGTCTTCAAAGATAAGTTCTCGTTAGTGCTTCTTGAAGGGGGGAAATCTCATCTCATAATATCTTGTTACCTAGATTTCATATTGCAAGCTCATGGCTAAACTAAACCGAATAATTCTATTAATTTGCTTCATATTTTTAAGTTCTAGATATCAACCTTGTAATGATCTATCTCACTATCTATTTTTTTCGTCACATATATAGTAGAATTATATATTGGATTACTAACAATACTTCACATAAATAAATAAGTTAAAAAAATATAAAACTCTATTCTTGACCTACCTAGTAATCTGTGTAGTGCAATAATACTGAAGATTTCAACACGAAAGAAAGAACTCACTGATTGTTTTGGTGTGGTTGGTATTGGAAGAATCCATTTCACCCTTCATATTGCTTGCTTTGATATGCTTGTGCTTGTAAGTCTTCATTTTTGGGTTGGATGTTGGTGCTTGCATACTGTGCAGGCCGTCCCGAAAGTTAGTTGGCCGAGAGCAACGTACGACTCTTCTTCCTGTGCCACTGCTATGGCAGATCCCTTCTTGTTGGGGGTGTTGCGGGTCCAGTAATGGACATCGTTGATGCAGCATACCCGTCTTTGGCTTTCAACTTGGACATCGTTGATGCAGCAGACCCGTTCTTGTCTGTGGAAGTAGCCATTGTGTATGAGATGGGGGCAAATTGAAGTGAGGGAATCTGAGGTAATGCCCAACCGTATTTATAGGGGCAAGGATGAGGAACACCATTGATGTAGGTGTAGGTGAAAGGTCGATAGTTTACTTCCTTCCCTGCCTCTTCATCATCCCAGCTTAATGTTATTAATTATATGTTTTTAACTGGAGGCAGGTGTAGGGTTTGATGTTATTTGAAAGTTACCATAGATTACTGATTAGCAAATGTGTTTAATTGATTAGGCCTATGGGTCCATTGAATGTTAGCAAATGGGTGTTGGGCTAATTTTGTTTGGATCGTAACAAATGCTCTGTAAACTGATCTCATATTTGTGGGCCTTTGGGTCCATTTATAATTTCCTCTTGTGTATATATATTGTCGGGCCTTGCATATAATCAAGGCATTTGAGTTTTGCCATTGCATTGATTTTCTATCTAAAAGTTAGCATTCATTGCACAAGAATGCTAACTTTTAAATAGATATAGATAGGCTTTAATTCAGGTTTGGAAGAAAATGTCCTCACATAATATTTCCGCCTTTTGTATTATTTATAATGTTTTGTGAATTTTACTCATTTTTCCATCAATCTGAAGCACCCAAACCTGTCTTGGTGTCACGCACAATGCCTTGTTGAAGAAGGCCGGGATATGATTACAAGGTGCTTGCCCAAATTACAGAGATGATGTAGGATCGTACGTGTTAGCAATCAAAGGGAACTGGGAGTCCAGTTCCTTAGCAGCGGAATAAGTAAACAATAACAGAATCAAGACAAGTTCCTTAGAGTGGGAACCTTTGATAACCAACTAGTTATCCAGGATAAAACCCACTACCTCTCTTGCAAGAGGATTTCAAAGTCTACTTCTTGTATTAATGTTTCGATTACAATCAATTAGGATAGAACACACAGATTAAGTCTTAGACACACTAAGGACTCTCTACCTAATTCGACCAAATCAAGCAAGAAACAAGACAATCGACTTACAGTTCTTCTTCAAAGAACTTGGCTCAGTTTTCTTCTCTGTAAGCAGTATGCGTGAATGCGTGAGTGAGAGAGAGTTTTAACTACTCTATTTATATGATTTAATTGATGGAAGAAGTGAATTTCCAACAACCAGATCACATAAATAAAATAAACAAAAAGTAATCGAAAAGATAATATTTGTTACCAAATATAATCTTTCACGATTTTACATATTTCGTTTCCATAGAAGATAATCTTTTAACTCCTAAATAATATGGAAACAGGATAATATCTTTAACTTCTCTCTCCAAGTAAAGATCTACCCTAATCAGATCGCCGCCGCCCTTCATCTTTTGTTCCAAGTTCTTCCAGCGTCAGCGAGCTTCAGTTCCTTACGCCAGTTCCCAAATATGGCGTCTTCGTCTCTGTCTTGTGCTTTCCAAATCCAGAGTTTCCTATTTATCAACACTTATGGAAATATTAATAGCAAAGGTGTTTGTCATTATCAAAACTAGGAAAATTGAGGAAGGAAACTAGGTAGGGAACTGGAGTTCCCAAAAGTTCACTTCCTAACAATTTCCCCCTTTTTGATGATGACAAACATGTAGAACCTGACATATCAAAATAGGCATGAATGATATATGAGGAAAAACAGAACACAACTAGATGTAGGAAAATCATTAGTGAATTTGCATATTCCCCCTTAACAATAGATCGAGTTCCTTAATTCCCCCTTAAGAGGACAACCAGTTCAGAGTTTCTTTCATCCTATTAGTTCCAGATTGCCAAGTTCATTCCCCCTTTGGACATCATCGAAAAGAGTCAGTTAAATGAAGAACAAAGAGAATTTAGAGAGATAAATAGACTAATTCTGAACTCTAGAGAAATGGCACCGTAATAGAAGTTGAAAGCAAATCAGAACAAGTGCAAGGAACACATAAATTTCAATAAATATAAACAGAACAGAGAGAACAGAGATAGCATAGACATAACAAAATGAAAAACACTCAGAGACACACAAAAAGGGATCAATATATGGAAGTGGGATCCTAGGGACCTAAGGTTCCGTGTCAACTGAGTTGGGGAACTGAGCACTGTCCCAGACTACGTCTTGCCCTTGGCCTTGTCTTCTCCAAGCTTGTGGTTGACCAACTTGGCTATTTCCTGCACAAGAGTTGCAGACGTCTTCCACAACTCCACCACCATCTCATTGGTGAAGTTGCTTCCTTTTTCCACCGTAGTAGCAACCTTGTCAAAACCTTCAACCAAAGCAGCTTCAATGTTTCCCAGACTGTTTAGAATGACATGTGTGTCGGGAACTAAACGGGGGTCAGACTGGCCAGGCAAGGACTCTTCCTTGTCCTTCTCAGCATCAGATTCCTCATCAACATGTGCCTTTAGTGCTAGACGTTTCACAGTAGTCATGGTGAGGAGACGAGAGAGTTGGGTTTCCTCAACATCCAAGGGGTAAAGACCACGACGGCTCAGAATCTTCTTGATCAGATGGGGGTATGGAAGAACATGGGTGGTGTGGCCCTTACAGAACTGCATGTGGGCAAGGGTGATGCGGGGCAAATCAATCGGATCCCCCAAAATCAGCTTCTCCATAAGCACAGCATTAGAGACAAGCACTGTGTCCCTCTTCTCCTGACGAGGGATAATGTTTTTGATAAGGAAGGTGTGAAGAATCTTCCTATGAAGGCTGAGGTATTTGGTAAGCAGGGAACCTTTGGAGGGAGCGTTGCTATCAAACACAGTTTTGAGAATGGCTTGCTTGCGCTTGGTTGGCCAGTTCCTTTTGACAATAATCCCAAATCCTTTTCCAGTTTCGAGGCCCAGCACTGACCCAATGGCAGCAGCAGAGAGGGGAATGAGGTTACCTCTCCAAGTGAGAATGGCGTCGTGTACGGGCTGATCATCCTTAGCCGCTACAAATTGCAGATTCTGATAGAAGAGACGCAGCAGCTCTTCGTTGACGGCGAACGACTCCCACACCAGGGTGTCACACCCTTGTAGTTGTAGCTTGGCATGGGTGGCGGAGACACTCTCATCATCGGCAGTAGCCCAGAACTCTTTTCCAACGATTAGAGGCTCCAGAATATTGCGAGAGCCGGAGCCACTTGGGAGGGAGCTGGGGATAGCGGCTTCTTCCCCTTTGCAGCCTTTGAAAATTTTGCCTTTTTGGCAGGAGTAGCCTTCTAAAGATGAAGAGAAGGAAACCCATGGCCGCCTTTAGCAGCATGGCGCTTTACACAGCCGGCCACTGACTGGGAGTCGCTGGGGAGCTTGAGAGAGGTCGTCGGTGTGGGTAGCAGCTCCACATCTATCGGATCGGCCCCTTGAGAAGGAGAGGAGTGTTGAGAGACCTCTTTTGACATTGTAGGAGAGGCATGCTTTGACGGAGTATGCTCCGACGAGGCAGATTCAGACTGTCTCGCCTCCTTTACCGGCAGTGGCACCGATTGATCTGGGTTCTCCACAGGTGGAGGCGCCGAAGATGGTGCCTTTGTCGGTGTAGCCACCTGGGAGGAGGAGGAGGTGACCTTCTGCTTCCGGTAAGCCTCCAGAATGGCTAACTCATCGGCGGGGAGCTGGGGAATACCGATATCCATGGAGACAAATGAGTAGAGAGAGAGCTTGAGAAAAAAATTTGTGAGCCGACAAAGATTGTTGTGGAGAGCAGAGAGAATTTTGAAAGCGGTGCCGATTTAGGGTTTTCCCTGTTGCCTTATATAAGCGCTGAGCAGATTCTATCCAAAAGAAACCGTTGTCAAATCTGTTCAAATAAGGGAACCCAGAATATATCTCTAACGGCCACAATATCTTCTGATGCCGAATAGAACTCATATCTCTCCCCCTAATAATTTCTTTAGAACAATCAAATCAATCGGGCTTGAATTCCCCAGAAATCTCAGAGTGTGATACCCCGTAATTTTGTAAGATTAGTTTGGGAATTTTGGAATTTTCCCGAGTACCCGTTGTGTACGTCGGATTTAATTCAGGTAGCTTGAGACATTCTGTAATGTGCTCTGTATCTGTAATATTTTTCTCAGTGAAATAATATACAGACAAGGTGCCCTAGATTTTAATTGTCGTTCGCGTACGATAATTTTTATCCCGGTTTAACGTCGAGATCGTTCAAAGCTGAATGGGCGGGAAAAGGGAGAAACGGCGACCGCCGTGGTTGGGCCCGAGGAGTCAGCGTGTCAACTTCTAGCTGGCCGCGACAGGCCTGACAACGACGACCGCCGCAATTACGGCGACCGCCGCGTGCCCGCCGTAGGCAAAATCACGGCGACCGCCGTGATTGTCCAGTGGGCATTGCCCGTTGGTCGTCGGCGGTAATCGAGGGCGCCGATCTTGCTTTCGGCCGCGTCTCAGGGTTTGGTTGAGCACTCCAGACACTTTGGCTATAAAAGGAGGTGTTGGGGGTGAGGTTTTGAGCCATCCCAGCACCAAACCTCTGCCAAATTCGCCTCTCGCCGGAGTTGTGTTTTCGCCGGAGTTTGGAGGTCTCGCCGGTGTTGCTTTGGTGTGGTTCCTGAGTGCCTTTGTGAAGCTTTTGGTTAGCCTTGGAGGTTAGAAGCCAAAGCAAGTCGAAGGAGGCCGAACCGCTCGTGTTTTGGGGTGAGATTTCTCTCGTTTCAGTCGGCCGTGTTCTTCACGGCGACCGCCGCCAAGAACGGCGACCGCCGCCAGTGCCCAGAATGCCTTCGTGGCTTTGGCTTGGTTGGTTGTCGTCGTGGCGTCTTTCCTTTCGTATTCTTTCGCCGTGTTTAGATTTGTACTGTTGTTATGTCGGATCTAACTTAGGGTTCCTTTTATGGGTCGACTCGAAGGTTGTTGTACTGTCGGAACTATACCGTGTCGAGCCCGGAATCCAGTGACGTCTTTAGACTATTCTGCGGATTAAGGCAAGTGGCGGTTCGCTCTTGCTCATTCGTTCCATATTTACATTAATTATCAGTAGTTTATCTAAGTAATTAATTTGGAATGAATACTCTGTTTGTCTGGAAACGGTTTTGATAAACTGTTTTGAAAATCATATAATAGGTTGTATATCTGTTAGAACAATGCTATTATCTGTGATCGCCTTTCGGGCCTTTATGTGGATTTATCCGGTAACTGTTGTTGTGTTGTAACTGTTTAGTTAGCACTGTTAGATAGGAACGTTACTCGGACTCTGTCCAGTCGTTTCTTTATAATCTGGTATCGGGATGGCTCGTCCCCATCTGGTACTATTCTAAGATCATGATCGGTCTCTTACACATGTGTGTAGAGACAAGACACTTAGCTGGTGTCACAAACCTTTCGGTATACGTCACTCTCGACGAAACGTATACTAAGATGTGTCGTCCCATTGGTGGGGTACACATGTAAGAGTCTATAATGTGATGTGTGTTTTGAAACATAATCAGATAAGTGCTACCTTGACGCACATAATTAATGAATGCTCAGCGAGTAGGGCAGCTAGGTAATAGTGCCGCTAGGAAGACTCGTATTGACTTAAATGTAGTACGTCTTCTTTCCGATCTGGACTCGCTGTAAGGCGGTGAGGTTGGTCGTTGACTGAAGCATCTCAGTTAGTTTTAAATCATTGTTCTATGATTCTGTAACATTCCAGATTTGTCATACTTCTGTAAGACTCAATCTCTTGGAGTCTCTTTTCGAGTCGAACTTTGTGAAGATTCAGTCTTCCAGAGTCTTCTCTTGTGCATATCTCTTGTTTATTCCAGTAGGAGTATGGTGGTTGACTAGCGTACTCGATTATTATTCGAGGAACGAGGAGTCTAACCTAATACGCCTGCTTCGAACCATTCTGCTTTGTACCCTTGCTAGTCTATTCATTTAGACTAACCAACCGATATTTTCCTTGCATGGTTGGCTGGTGTCATCCGTCCGATTCGGCACATCAGATCGAAAGTAGTGAAGACTAGAACGTATGGAGTCAACGATGGTTTTCAAACGTTTTAGTTATTGTTTTTATCACGTTGCTACTCTTTGGACAATAACCTTGATTGTAATGTACTTTCTTAGTCTTCCGCTGTATTCGATTTAAACTCTGTGTTGACCTATTCGGGATTGGGTTGTAATCCCGTAACACTTGTTTCCTTGACAATGTTATGTTTTGGAATTGATTACGTTGATCTTTATGCATCAATTGTATTTCATGTTTGTTTTTAACCGGTAAAGCCTGGGGTGATCTCGGTAAGGAACACTGGGATCACTGGCGGTAATGCCTTTCCAAAAGGGTTAAGTTTTGGGGGTGTTACAGTTGTGGTAACAGAGACAAAAGTTTTTAAAACGGGTTTGGAATTTTATAAACCATTTATCCGTTTTCGAAATGCTTTAAAAAGGGCTCTAAATTTTTGTTCTAAAAAGAATTTAAAAACACCGTTCATAGTCGTGTCTTCTTTACAGTCTGATATAGTAAGCTTGCTTCTATGTCTAGAAAGACTAATTCCTTCCTTATTGTTCGATAGGATGGGTGTCTGCTTTTCAGTTGGTAGGGGGACGGAAGACGCCAAGTCGGACCAGCCGAGGCTAGATTTTCCGTTACCTCAGCGACGTTTCGAGGTTGGAGGCCCGAGTAGCCCACCCGAAGACGTCAAGCACGTTCTCCCCGAGTCAGTTGTCCTTATAGCCAGGAATGCTATGGTCCCTAGGCCTGCACCTGTGCCGCCACCAAGGGTGGATGGAGTACAGGAATGGGAGCAGGAAGATGAGTTGTCGAGGTTTGAACAAGGGGTTTACCAAGACGACTTTCTGTTGGGACCAATTCCAGAGGAGATCGAGGACGAGGACGAGGAAGAGGAGATGCTTGAGCTAGATCCTGTCGAGGACGAGGATATGGTTGAGGATGATTCCGAGGATGTGGATCCCATCGAGGATGATTCCGAGGATGAGGATCCCATCGAGGATGATCCCGAGGAGGAGGATCCCATAGAGGAGGATCTAGAGGAGGACCTGGATTTGGACCTTGGAGGGCAGAATCAGGAGCCCGGTACAGAATTGTCACCAGTGCCAGAGTACGCACCCATGTCAGAAGCTGATTGGGAGGCACTGTATACCGAGTACGGTATTGGAAGAAGTGACAGGGAATCTCAGCCTATCCCTACTCCAAGGAGATGGAGGTCGGAATCCGAGCTGCAGGAGATTCTCCACCAGAGCGAGGTAATCTCCGCAGAACAACAGCGTCAGAGGGATGAGCTGATCGCCAGTACTCAGAGGAGGACTGAGATAGGCGGACCAGTCATGGACGACCCATACTTTACCATGACTGAGATAGGACCACGTGCTTCAGGGTCAAGCAGGGTGCGAAACCCATCGCCAGAGCTCGATGGTGAGCCTAGTCCGAAGAGACCCTGCACGAGTGGCCAGTCTTGTGGGAGACATTTTGGAACGCCTTGATGAGATTTGGCGTTGCCTATCGCAGTAGTTCCTTTCTTAGTATTCCAGTTTGTACTATGTGTAATATTTCAGTATTGCGGCAAGTACTCTGTGAAATACTTTATCTTCGAGCAATTGTTGTCCTAGTGCTCGAATGATAGACTTATGTGTAACTTGTGTAATAATTCAAAGGTTCATCTATAAAATGCCAAGTTGATCTATTCTGAGTAATTTATTTACGTTGGTATATTGCATAAGTATATTGCATAATATTAATGTATTGAATGCTTGAAATTGGATCGGTAAATAGATGGTGAACCCAAGAAGCACGAGGAACTCAACTCGAGCCGGTGCTGGGACTAGCCAAGATCTCAGGCCAGCAGGAAGAGGTATTCAGGATGAGCACGAGTCTGAGTCTCGCGTCCAGCAGAGGCGTGAAGGTCAAGATCAGACCCAAGCGCCGACGCTGTTTGACGCCGCAGCTATGGAGGCGATTCGTGAAATCGTGATGCAGTCTATTACAAACGTATTGAGACCCAGTGCGCCTCAAGCGCAAGAAGTGCCTACCCATCCAGTGATTCCTGATGTTGTGGAACCCATAAATCCTATGGTTCAGGAGAATGCCGTCAGGGCTAGAGACAGCTATGGTCGCGCTCTTAAGACCATCACTTCCATGAGGCCCGATTGCTATAACGGGAAAGGGGAGCCAGTAGCAGTGTCTCATTGGTTCTCCCATATGGAGAGGCTATTTCGAAACGTGGAGTGTACTGAGGCCGAGAAGGTCCATATCGCTTCTCTTCAGCTGAAGGAGGAGGCTAGCGAGTGGTGGGAGAGCACAGGTTTGGCTGAGAGCCCAGTGTTGACTTGGTTGATGTTCAAGACCAAGATGGTTGATCAATTTTTCTCTTGTGCTATGAGAGAGGAGAAGCATAAAGAGTTTTTGTACCCAAAGACTGATGGTCTGAAAGTGACCGAGTTGGCTTCTAAGTTCAATCATCTTTTACAGTACGCCACTGCCGAGATTACCAGCGAGGCCCAAAAGATCTGGTACTTCCACGAGTGGATGAGCCAGGATATCAAGCCGTTAATGGTGCATCACACATGCTCTACCTTGGAGCAGTATGTTGATTGTGCCTATAAGCTGGAGATAACTCTTGAGGAGTCGACCAAGAGGCACAACCGACAAAAGTCGATGCAGAACCAGAACCAGAGAGGTGGTTTTAAGAGCCCTGTGCCACCGTCTAACTTTGCCAAGTCCGGCCGAGCTAAGATGGAGATGACGCAAGAAGGATCGACTCACCAGTCAGGGCAGACCTGGAGTTCAGTTAAGTGTTATAACTGTGGTACTGTTGGGCACAAGAGCAATGAGTGTCTGAAAGAGAAGAGGTCGTGCTTTGGGTGTGGACGTGATGGTCATCTGCAGAAGTACTGCAAGTAGGGAAAGCAGAAGGGAGTAGAGTCGCAGCAAGGGTCAGTTCATCAGAGCAACCGACCTAGATTCAAGCCTGCCGAGACTCCTAGCCCTTCGGTCCAGACAACTGCTCAGAACAGGGGAAAGGCCCCAGCTGTTTCTGGAAGTCAGGGAAAACGCTTGTATGAGATGCGTGAAGCGGATGGACCCAATGCTCCAATTGCTCAAGGTACTCTATAGCTTCACTCTAGTTCAGTGTGCATTCTGTTTGATTCTAGTGCTACGCATTCCTTTATTTCGGATATCTGTGTTAGCAAGTTAGACTTAGTGTGCAACGATTCGTGCGACCCTTTTGTCGTTAATCTTCCTAATGGAGAACGTTTGGTGGGAACCAAGCATCTGTCCGACTTTCCGATTACCATTCAAGGTAAGGAATTCGAAGCAGATTTAATCTGTATAGCCATGGCTCCATACGACATTATCCTCGGTATGGATTGGCTAACGCGTCACAAGGCGGTGATCGACTTCAGTTCAAGGACGGTGACGGTGTCATCCGGGGGCCAATTCGTGTGCAAGTTCAAAGGTCGAAATGACGCTGATAACGGCAAGCTGATCAATGCGATGGCTGCGTTTAAGCTACTACGACAAGGATGTGTCGGGTACCTTTGCTACTTGGATTCGCCTGCGAAGGATGAACCTGAGGTTCTTGATATTCCTGTAGTTAGGGAGTTTTCGGATGTCTTTCCGGAAGAAATTACTGGATTACCCCCGAGCCGTGACGTAGAGTTTTCAATTGATCTCGAGCCTGGTACGACGCCGATTTTCAAATCACCGTACCGGATGGCTCCAGCTGAGATGCAAGAATTGAAGAATCAACTTGAAGATCTTCTTGACAAAGGTCATGTCAGGCCGAGTGCATCGCCGTGGGGTGCTTCGGTATTATTCGTCAAAAAGAAGGACGGATCGTTCCGACTTTGTATCGACTATCGAGAGTTGAACAAGGTGACGATCAAGAACAAGTATCCTTTGCCTAGGATTGATGACTTGTTGGACCAATTGCAGGGAACAAAAGTTTTCTCCAAGATCGACCTGAGATCTGGATATCATCAACTCAGGATTCGTGAGCAGGACATTCCCAGAACTGCGTTCAGGACCAGATATGGTCATTACGAGTTCGTAGTGATGCCTTTTGGGCTTACAAATGCTCCAGCTGTCTTTATGGACTTGATGAACCGATGTTTTCACCAGACTTGGATAAGTTCGTGGTGGTCTTCATAGACGACATTCTAATCTACTCTCCGAGTGAAGAAGTCCACGAGGAACATCTGCGGATTGCCTTGTCAATCCTTAGACAACATCAGCTTTATGCTAAATTGTCTAAATGTGAATTCTGGATGAAAGAGGTGGCTTTCTTAGGCCACGTGATCAATAAGAATGGGGTTATGGTTGATCCCCAAAAGATTGAAGCAGTGGCTAAGTGGACACAGCCCCAGAACGTAAAAGAGGTGCGCAGCTTTCTTGGGCTTGCCGGGTATTATAGACGGTTTATCGAGGAATTTTCAAAGATCGCTCTACCTATGACCAATCTACTCCGCAAAGTTCACAAGAAGTTTGTCTGGAACGACAAGTGCGAGGTCAGTTTCCAGGAGTTGAAGCAACGGTTGACCTCGGTACCCGTGTTAGCACTTCTAGAGGGGAACGACGAGTATGTGGTCTACAGTGATGCCTCAAAGTATGGTCTTGGTTGTGTTTTGATGCAAAGGGGCAGGGTTATTGCTTATGCATCCAGGCAACTCAAGACGTACGAGGAAAACTATCCGACCCATGATCTTGAGCTAGCAGCGGTTGTCTTTACGCTGAAGATTTGGAGACACTACCTCTACGGTATCAGATGCCAAGTCTTCACTGACCACAAAAGTTTCAAGTATATATTTACTCAAAAGGAGCTAAATATGAGACAACGCCGTTGGCTAGAGCTGCTCAAGGACTACGACATGGAGTTGATGTATCATCCGGGCAAGGCTAATGTAGTAGCTGATGCACTAAGCCGAAAGACAACGCACGAGACTGTAGTTGCGTTACTTACTGCTCAGACCAAGCTAAACCAAGAGTCATGCGACGTTGAAGTCTTATATGACCAGCGTAGAGGGTACCTGAGTATGATGGAAATTCAGGCTATACTGCTGGATCATATCAAAGAAAAACAAGTCGATGACATCATCTTGGTAAAGTTAAGCAGTGAAGTGATGGATGGGAAAGCTCCCAGTTTTGTGGTTCAGGATGATGGATCACTTTGGTTTCAGGATCGGATCTGTGTGCCTGACACAGAAGGTCTTCGTCAGTTGGTGATGAGAGAAGCTCATTCATCTGCTTATTCTGTGCATCCTGGTTCTAGCAAGATGTACAAGGATCGCAGGAAGAAGTTTTGGTGGCCAAACATGAAGTGGGACGTAGCAGACTTTGTGGCAAAGTGCTTAACTTGCCAAAAAGTCAAGATCGAACACCGCATGCCAGGTGGTGAGATGCTACCTCTCCCCGTACCAGAATGGAAATGGGAGGACATTTCCATGGACTTCGTCACTGGGCTACCCAAGACTCGAAGTCAAAGAGATGCTATCTGGGTAATTGTGGATAGGCTTACGAAGAGTGCTCATTTCATAGCCATCAAGACCACATGGGAAACCCAAAAGTTAGCCGAAGTTTACCAAAAGGAGATTGTCCGCTTACATGACATTCCTAAGACCATTGTATTGGACCGAGATGGCCGTTTCATGTCAAGATTCTGGAAGGAGCTTCATAAGGCTATGGGAACCGAGTTGAGGTTCAGCACCGCATTTCATCCTCAGACAGATGGCCAGTCTGAAAGGACCATCCAGACTCTGGAGGATATGCTTAGAGCTTGTGTGCTCGATCGTCCGACTAGCTGGGAGGACAGCTTGAGTCTGATTGAGTTCACGTACAACAATAGCTGGCATGCTACAATCAAGATGGCTCCGTTTGAAGCTTTGTATGGTTGCAGATGCAGATCTCCGATTTGCTGGGATGATAATGCCGACAAAATTCTGCTTGGACCAGAGTTGGTCGAAAGGACGGCTTCAGACATTGCTTTGATCAGACAAAGGATGTTGACCGCTCAGAGTCGACAGAAGTCCTACGCAGATCGGAAGCGCAGGACTGTCGAGTTCGAGGTCGGTGACAAGGTTTTTATCAAGGTATCGCCATCCAAAGGAGTTTTCAGATTTGGTAAGCGTGGGAAGCTTAACCCTCGCTACGTGGGACCATTCGAGATTTTGGATAGAGTGGGATCTCTAGCGTACCGCTTGGCGTTGCCGCCATCGGCTCACCCGATGCATAACGTGTTCCACGTATCTCTACTCAGAAAGTATGTGCCAGATGAGTCTCATGTGCTTAGTTACGAGGACATCGAGATTCAAGCTAATGGTACTTATGAAGAGTTGCCCGTGCGCATTTTGGAGCGTCGGGAGAAGCATTTGCGCAACAAGATCGTACCATTGGTACGAGTGCTGTGGTCCAAGTCAGGGACCGAAGAAGTTACTTGGGAGACGTGGGAAACCGAGTCAGATATGCTCAGGCGTTTTCCCGAGTTATTCTCGACCTAAGTTTCGGGGTCGAAACTTCTTGTAAGGGGGAGGAGATGTGATACCCCGTAATTTTGTAAGATTAGTTTGGGAATTTTCCCGAGTACCCGTTGTGTACGTCGGATTTAATTCAGGTAGCTTGAGACATTCTGTAATGTGCTCTGTATCTGTAATATTTTTCTTAGTGAAATAATATACAGACAAGGTGCCCTAGATTTTAATTGTCGTTCGCGTACGATAATTTTTATCCCGGTTTAACGTCGAGATCGTTCAAAGCTGAATGGGCGGGAAAAGGGAGAAACGGCGACCGCCGTGGTTGGGCCCGAGGAGTCAGCGTGTCAGCTTCTAGCTGGCCGCGACAGGCCTGACAACGGCGACTGCCGCAATTACGGCGACCGCCGCGTGCCCGCCGTAGGCAAAATCACGGCGACCGCCGTGATTGTCCAGTGGGCATTGCCCGTTGGTCGCCGGCGGTAATCGAGGGCGCCGATCTTGCTTTCGGCCGCGTCTCAGGGTTTGGTTGAGCACTCCAGACGCTTTGGCTATAAAAGGAGGTGTTGGGGGTGAGGTTTTGAGCCATCCCAGCACCAAACCTCTGCCAAATTCGCCTCTCGCCGGAGTTGTGTTTTCGCCGGAGTTTGGAGGTCTCGCCGGTGTTGCTTTGGTGTGGTTCCTGAGTGCCTTTGTGAAGCTTTTGGTTAGCCTTAGAGGTTAGAAGCCAAAGCAAGTCGAAGGAGGCCGAACCGCTCGTGTTTTGGGGTGAGATTTCTCTCGTTTCAATCGGCCGTGTTCTTCACGGCGACCGCCGCCAAGAACGGTGACCGCCGCCAGTGCCCAGAATGCCTTCGTGGCTTTGGCTTGGTTGGTTGTCTTCGTGGCGTCTTTCCTTTCGTATTCTTTTGCCGTGTTTAGATTCGTACTGTTGTTATGTCGGATCTAACTTAGGGTTCCTTTTATGGGTCGACTCGAAGGTTGTTGTGCTGTCGGAACTATACCGTGTCAAGCCCGGAATCCAGTGACGTCTTTAGACTATTCTGTGGATTAAGGCAAGTGGCGGTTCGCTCTTGCTCATTCATTCCATATTTACATTAATTATCAGTAGTTTATCTGAGTAATTAATTTGGAATGAATACTCTGTTTGTCTGGAAACGGTTTTGATAAACTGTTTTGAAAATCATATAATAGGTTGTATATCTGTTAGAACAACGCTATTATCTGTGATCGCCTTTCGGGCCTTTATGTGGATTTATCCGGTAACTGTTGTTGTGCTGTAACTGTTTAGTTAGCACTGTTAGATAGGAATGTTACTCGGACTCTGTCCAGTCGTTTCTTTATAATCTGGTATCGGGATGGATCGTCCCCATCTGGTACTATTCTAAGATCATGATCGGTCTCTTACACATGTGTGTAGAGACAGGACACTTAGCTGGTGTCACAAACCTTTCGGTATACGTCACTCTCGACGAAACGTATACTAAGATGTGTCGTCCCATTGGTGGGGTACACATGTAAAAGTCTATAATGTGATGTGTGTTTTGAAACATAATCAGATAAGTGCTACCTTGACGCACATAATTAATGAACGCTCAGTGAGTAGGGCAGCTAGGTAATAGTGCCGCTAGGAAGACTCGTATTGACTTGAATGTAGTACATCTTCTTTCCGATCTGGATTCGCTGTAAGGCGGTGAGGTTGGTCGTTGACTGAAGCATCTCAGTCAGTTTTAAATCATTGTTGTATGATTCTGTAACATTCCAGATTTGTCATACTTCCGTAAGACTCAATCTCTTGGAGTCTCTTTTCGAGTCGAACTCTGTGAAGATTCAGTCTTCCAGAGTCTTCTCTTGTGCATATCTCTTGTTTATTCCAGTAGGAGTATGATGGTTGACTAGCGTACTCGATTATTATTCGAGGAACGAGGAGTCTAACCTAATACGCCTGCTTCGAACCATTCTGCTTTGTACCCTTGCTAGTCTATTCATTTAGACTAACCAATCGATATTTTCCTTGCATGGTTGGCTGGTGTCATCCGTCCGATTCGGCACATCAGATCGAAAGTAGTGAAGACTAGAACGATTATGGAGTCAACGGTGGTTTTCAAACGTTTTAGTTATTGTTTTTATCAGGTTGCGACTCTTTGGACAATAACCTTGATTGTAATGTACTTTCTTAGTCTTCCGCTGTATTCAATTTAAACTTTGTGTTGACCTATTCGGGATTGGGTTGTAATCCCGTAACACTTGTTTCCTTGACAATGTTATGTTTTGGAATTGATTACGTTGATCTTTATGCATCAATTGTATTTCATGTTTGTTTTTAACCGGTAAAGCCTGGGGTGATCTCGATAAGGAACACTGGGATCACTGGCGGTAATGCCTTTCCAAAAGGGTTAAGTTTTGGGGGTGTTACACAGAGAGCAAACGGCCAGAAGCGCAATAACTGCCCTTGGGAACCGGACGCTGACAAAGCTTGAATTTGAAATCTGGCCGTTGAAGCAAAGTTCCCAGTTTCTTTTCCTCAGTGAATGACACGGAACCGGGGAGATATGGGTACATTTTATGTAGGGAACCAAGCAATCACTCAAGAAAAGTACGTACCCATATAAGTAAAATTAGGAAGGCAATTTTGACACTACAAAGACAATTCCCAGTGTGGACTAAAGAAGGGATCATAAGGAATTATACAATGTCGTCAGGCTTAGGACGGTTTATAGTGAATCATCATTTCGGCTTGTAATAGAGGATAGATGTGATCAAATTGACTATTATAAGGCCAACAAAGAGATGTAATCACGATCAAGTTATATCATAAAATTATGTGATCATGCAATAGTTAAGAACATGCTTTAGAACCAATATTACATGATATGCGAGGCCATCACAAGATAAAATATCATCAATATTGTCAATGAAATCATAGAAAAGATCAAATCTAGGCACAACAAGGGAACTAGTAAAGGCAAACGAAACTACTAGTTTATGGATATCATTCCCAGAAGTAATCTAAAGGACTCATAAGGTTCTCGATTTAATGCTTTGGTGAATATATCTGCAATTTGATCTTCAGTTCTACAATGTTCTAGTAGTATGTTCCCTTTTTCAACATGATCACGCAAGAAGTGATGCCTAATGTCAATATGCTTAGTCCTAGTATGATGCACATGATTCTTAGAGATGTTGATTGCACTGGTATTGTCACACATAATCTTTAGAGGGCCAAAAGACATTACCAAAATCCGCGAGTTGTTGTTTGAGCCATAGGATTTGGGAACAGCAAGCGGCAGCTATAATGCACTCAGCTTCAGTGGTTGATAAAGCCACTGAGTTTTGTTTCTTTGAGCCCCAAGAGATCAAGCATGGTCCAAGGAACTGGGCCATTCTAGATGTGCTTTTTCGATCAACCAAGTATCCAGCATAGTCTGCATCGGTGTATCCAAGAAGATTGAAGTGGCAATCCTTCGGGTACCAAAGACATAGGTCGTCAGTTCCCTTGAGATAGCGAAATATGCGCTTCACTTCAGATAAGTGAGATTCTCTTGGATCTGCTTGGAACCTGGCACAAAGACAAACAACAAACACAATATCTGGCCTACTAGCAGTTAGATACATCAAGGAACCAATCATGCCACGATAAAGTTTCTCTTCCACTTTCTGTCCTGTATGATCGGCGGTGAGGCGAGTTGCCGGAGAGATGGGTGTGGAGATGGCTTTGCTGGAATCCATCTTGAACTTATTCACGAGTTCCTTCAAATATTTTTGTTGATGGATTTGAATGCCATCAACCTTTTGAGTAACTTGCAAACCCAGAAAGAAAGATAGTTCCCCAATCATACTCGTCTCGAACTCGCTGCTCATGAGATTTTTGAACTTTTCTACAAGAACCAAGTTAGTGGAACCAAAAATAATATCGTCAACATAGACTTGGACTACTAGAATTTCACCTTTAACTTCCAGAAGGAAGAGGGTCTTGTCGATCACACCACGGCGATAACCATTAGATGTTAGGAACTGGGCAAGGCGATCGTACCAAGCACAAGGGGCTTGCTTTAGACCATAGAGAGCCTTGTCCAAGAAATACACGTGGTCAGGGTGATCGTCATCCTCGAATCCTGGAGGTTGCTTGACATAAACTTCCTCTTGAAGAATGCCATTGAGGAATGCAGTCTTCACGTCCATTTGGTACAGCTTGAACCCTTTGTGAGAAGCATAGGCAATGAGCAATCGTATGGCTTCCAATCTTGCCACAGGGGCGAATGTCTCATCGTAGTCAATTCCTTCTTGCTGGTTATAGCCTTGAGCAACCAAACGAGCTTTGTTTCTTGATACAGTACCAGAATCATCCATCTTGCTGCGAAACACCCACCGAGTTCCTATGATGTGTCTGTTCTGAGGATGAGGAACTAGTCGCCAGACCTTGTTCCTCTCGAACTAGTGAAGTTCTTCTTGTATGACAATGATCCAATCAGCATCCTTCAATGCCTCCGTGATGTTCTTGGGTTCTATAAGAGACAGAAAAGCATTGAATGCACAATAGGACATATCTTTAAATCCATACCTGACTGGATGATTGGTGGTTCTTTTGTCTCTGTTGGGAACTAGAAGATCAGTTCCCGGAGCCTCCACGTCAGTGGGATCAGTAGCCGAAGAAGAGGCTATATTAGAGTTGACGTCTGGAGCAGGTTCCGTTCCCTGAGAGGTAGTGTCGACTTCATTCGACGGTTGAGAGGGAACTTGAGCCGTAACAGCAGCATCTTGATGGGTTGAGGGAACTGGAGAGCTGTCTGTGGAAGTTGATTCCTTGGGCTCAACCGGAGAAGAGGGGACTGTGTGTGAGGATGAGCTGGAGAGTGTAGGATAGGAGTTACGCTTGGGAGGAGCTTCATCATCATAATCTTCACTTGGTTGTTGAAATGGATCCTCCGAGGGAACTGAGAGATCCTGCACAGACTTTGAAGGCAATTTTTCATTGAAAACAGCATGAATACTTTCCTCTACCTTTTTAGTCCGTTTGTTGAAGACCTTGTATGCTTTGCTACTAGAAGCATATCCGATGAAGATCCCTTCATCACTTCGTGGATCAAACTTCCCTAGATTGTCCTTCCCATTATTGTGAACAAAACATTTGCAGCCGAAGACTCGAAGATGAGCAATGTTGGGAATTCGGCCTCGAAGTAGCTCATAGGAAGTCTTCTCAAGCATGGGGCGTAGCATAGTCCGATTCAAAATGTAGCACGCTGCATTAACCGCTTCTACCCAGAAGGATTGAGATAGACCGCTAGAGATGAGCATGGTGCGAGCCATATCTTCCAAGGTTCTGTTCTTTCTTTCAACAACTCCATGTTCCCTGCAAAAGGTTAGAAAATCTCCATTCTCGAACTCAGTTCCATGATCGGAACGAATGGCACGAAGAGAGACATTCAATGATTTTTCAAGCAAGGGAACTAGCTCACTAAACCTATCAAAGACTTCACTTTTAGATTTTATAAATAATGTCCAAGTGAATCTAGAGTAATCATCAACAAGTACCAGAATATACATGTTTCCACCAATGCTTTGAACTCGCATAGGACCACAAAGATCCATGTGAATGAGTTCCAAAGGTTTAGAGGAACTCACCAGTGTTTTGGACTTTAAGGAACTACGAACCTGTTTCCCTTGAACACAGTCAGAGCAGATTTCTGACTTTTCAGCATTTATTTTGGGAAGACCACGAACAAGTTCCTTTGGGAACGAAATTCGGATCAATGATGTAGACGTTGTTGAACCTTTTGCCCTTTAGGATTACAGTTCCCTTTCTATCTTCCATGAAGCATTCTTTAGAGGTAAAGCGAACCTCATTTCCCCCTTGATCACACAGTTGTGACACACTAATTAGATCAAAACCTAAATTTTCAACAAGATTAACGTTACTTACCTTGATGTGATCAGTGAGATTCACACTGCCATTTCCACAGATTGTTCCCTTTCTCTTATCTCCGAAGGAAATTGTACCTCATCGGTGTTGTTGAAGTGATGACATTTTTCTTCTATTTCCGGTCATATGGCACGAGCAACCACTGTCTATGTATCATTTGTCTTGTTGTCGCACTTCGTCCTGCGCAAGGGAACTCAAACTTTTTAAACCCAGCTAATCTTAGCTTTTCTGGGGGAATGAGGTTGGTATCTTATCTGTGGGTTAGAAGCAGGAGTAAAATAATAAGGATCATTCAAATCATTTATGGTATGCATCCTTTTCTTATTTTTTATTTTCTGGTTCCTTTTCCTAGCATTTTCCTCCATTTGTGTTTTCTTGTGAATGCACTCATGAATGTAATGACCATTTTACCACAATGCCAGCAAACACGATTGTAGACAACATGACCATACTTACCATGACCAGGTCGAAATGGTCTTTCTTGCTTTCTCTGCTCAAAGTTAACTTTCTTACCTTTAGTTCCTTGAGCTTGGTCAATATACATTTTGTGAGCATTCTGACCATCGGACCAAGTCTGATTCTCTTTAGGTTTCTATTCAAGCACTTTTACCTTTTCTTCTAGGAACTGGTTTTTATCACAAGAATTTTGTAGAGCGCAATTGAGGGTTTCATTTTTCTCGACCAGTTCCCTTCTTAATTTTTTGTTCTCAGCAGAGCATGTTTCCTCAGAATCGTTGTTACCAGAGTAACCAAGACCATATCGTTGCTTAACAAAAACAGTTTGATTCACGGTTTTCTCATTTATAGAGTGAGTGAGATGATCAAGTTTGTTCATTATTTCAGCAAGTATAGAAGAAGTGTTCTTTTCAGATTCTGTGAGAGGAACAATAGGGTTGTCAGCATGCATGGGTTCTTTTTTAACAGTGATGCAAGAATCACACTTCCTAGAAGAATTGGCAAGTAATTTCTCAGTTTCATCAAGTTTCTTATTCCAGACCGAGTTTTCAGTGGATAGGCATGAGATTTCATCTTCATATTCTTCTAGTTTCTCTTGAAGGGAACTAGTTTCCTTTCCAAGTTTCTTAATGATCTTGATCAATTGTTTTTTATCACATTCAAGAAGAGATTTAGTAAAGTCAGAAGAAGATACCTCGGAGTTATCTGATTCAGTTGAATCTTCCTTAGCCATCAGGCATCTTCCTCCAGAAGTTCCATTTGTATCTAGTTCCCCTTCAGAGTCTTCTGAGTCGTCTCCAAAGGTAGCAAAGAGGGCTTTCTTCTGTATAGGCTTGTCATCTTCATTTGAGTTCTTGGGACATTTCCTAGCAAGGTGTCCTTTTTCCTTGCATTGATAGCAAGCGTATTCAGAAAGGTCTCTCTTTTGGAAGTTTTTCTTGAACTTTCCTTTGATGAAGTGCTTCTTGATGTGCTTAGTAACTAAGGTTGTCATCTCATCCTCTTCTTCTTCAAGATCTGAGTTTTCTTCCTCCATCTCCAAGCTTGAGAAGGCCTTTGAGATTTTTAAGGCGATTCCCTTCTCCATCTTCTTAGTGGAGCTTGCCTTGAGTGCCTCTCTTTCTTCAACTTCAAATTTCCCTATGATTTGAGTTAAGGTAAGAGCTTGAATACCAGGAGTAGTCTTTAGCACTCTTTTGATGAGGTTGAATTTGGAGTTGAGTCCATTGATGATGACAAGGGATTTGGACTATTCATCAAGCGTCACGTCAACATTATTGAGTTTGGTGACGAGTCTTGTGAAACGTGAGTGGTATTGAGAGATGTTCTCAGTTTCCAGCATCTCGAAAGTGTGGTATTCTCCTTCTAGAGCAAACTTTATGCTTTGCTTCAGTTCCTCACTTCCTTCATGCATCTCCTTTAGGGCAGTCCAGATATCCTTAGCAGTTGTGATTCCTATCACCTTGTCCATGTCCTCCCTTGTTAACCCGATAAGAATGAGTTGACGAGCTTTAGCATTCTTCTCTTTAATGGTGTAGTATTCAGGCTTCCAGTCTGCTTCAGTTAAATCGGCAGGGATGACTCGATCATGATAACAGGAATTTGTCGTTCTAATTCCTACTATGCAAAATATCCAAACAAACCTTAAACCGTAGTCCTAGGTAAGTAAAGGTCGAGTCCACAGGGAGATAGAGTCTATCTTAATATGCAATTTGTATGTCAATCCAAAGTAACCAAAGGGGGGTTTTGTATGTTTTAATGAATCTCAGCATGCAAAAGTAAACAAACTAAAAGTTGATGAATTCAGTGATGGGAAAAGCACTTAGTCAAACAACATCCACTATTCGTATGACAAATTGATCCTAGATACTCATTCAAAATCTCATGTAATGGAAATTCCAATTCCTTTTCAGATATAACTAATAGCACAACCAGTTACTATTAGCACTAACTAATTAAACAACCCTGAAACTATCAAGATTCAGTTTAACAACAGCTTTACGGATATGAATATAGTTGGATACAATTCTAGCATAAAACAACCAGCTTTTATCCTAGAATGTAAATCAGTTCTCTTCTGTATAAGACTAGCACAACCAGATACTAGCACGATGCAGTTGCTACTCTGAAATAGATATGCTCAACCAGTAACAATCTAAATCTAGCAATAGATCAATAACAACAAACCCTAGTTGATCAGACTAGAAATTATCAATATCAATCATAAGCAATCAAGCAAGAGAATAGATAAAATCCATGCAATAGATTAAGAACGAAAATCTCACAACTTTATCGAAACGAAAGCTTCAGCGTCTGACTAAGCAAGGGTGGCTTAGTTCTTCATAGCAAAGTACGTAGAATGAAATTAGGGTTCGAGCGATATGGAGGCAAAGCTCCCTTCTAACCCTTAAATACTAAAAGGAAATAAAGCTAAATTAACCTAAAACGAAAATACTAAAACCGTAATAAAATAATCCAAAATAAAACAAATAAGGAAAACGGGCTCGGTGGGCTTCTGACAGCGGCGGCGGTCGCTGCCTCCTCTACGGCGGTCGCCGTAATCGCGGCGGTCGTCGTCTTTAAACGGCGGTCGCCGGATCAATGCCGTAGCCATGGTCGCTGGGAATCCTTTGGCGGCGGTCGCCGCGATGTGAACGGCGGTCGCCATGAAACCATTCCTTCAGTGTCTTCGTCTCTTCAGCTCTGAATGCTCCCAAGGCCTCCAAAAGTGTGTCTTTAGCACCTCCTCGCCAATACTTCATAACTCCTTGGCGTCTTCTACTGGTGGCTTCCTCCTCAGTGTTTTCTATGATCTCCAAAACAGCTCAAACACCTCCAAAAACACCAACTTCGCCCCCAAACGCCATACACATGATTGTGTCTAAATCTACCCGAATGGCACCAATAAACCCTCTAATGACTCTTAGTTAAGCCCTACAAAGTAGTGCTTATCACATCACCACTTTCAATCACGCGCCAGCACTGATAGTCCATGGTTTGGATGTAGTTGGTCATGCATTTCTCCCACCGTTCTTCTTCTCCTTTCTTTCGGATGTGGCGCTTGTTGATGGAGATTCCCAAACTGAATTCGCTTGAGCTAGTCATCTTGAAATCTGTAAACTAACACAAATCTAGAGCGCCTGCTCTAATACCAATTGTAGGATCGTACGTGTTAGCAATCAAAGGGAACTGGGAGTCCAATTCCTTAGCAACGGAATAAGTAAACAATAACAGAATCAAGACAAGTTCCTTAGAGTGAGAACCTTTGATAATCAACTAGTTATTCAGGATAAAACTCACTACCTCTCTTACAAGAGGATTTCAAAGTCTACTTCTTGTATTAATGCTTCGATTACAATCAATTAGGATAGAACACACAGATTAAGTCTTAGACACACTAAGGACTCTCTACCTAATTCGACCAAATCAAGCAAGCAACAAGACAATCGACTTACAGTTCTTCTTCAAAGAACTTGGCTCGGTTTTCTTCTCTGTAAGCAGTATGCGTGAATGCGTGAGTGAGAGAGTTTTAACTACTCTATTTATATGATTTAATTGATGGAAGAAGCGAATTTCCAACAACCAGATCACATAAATAAAATAATCAAAAAGTAATCGGAAAGATAATATTTGTTACCAAATATAATCTTCCACGATTTTACATATTTCATTTCCATAGAAGATAATCTTTTAACTCCTAAATAATATGGAAACAAGATAATATCTTTAATTTCTCTCTCCAAGTAAAGATCTACCCTAATCAGATCGCCGCCGCCCTTCATCTTTTGTTCCAAGTTCTTCGAGCGTCAGCGAGCTTCAGTTCCTTATGCCAGTTCCCAAATCTGGCGTGTTCGTCTCTGTCTTGTGCTTTCCAAATCCAGAGTTCCCTGTTTATCAACACTTATGGAAATATTAATAGCAAATGTGTTTGTCATTATCAAAACTAGGAAAATTGAGGAAGGGAACTGGAGTTCCCAAAAGTTCACTTCCTAACAGATGACGATCGAGTAGATACACTCATGAAATGCGATCAGTGAGTCTTATATATATTCGAGTAACACACTGAAATCGTATTTATGTTTCCACTGTTGTTAGTATTTCATTATACATATATTATATTAGTGTATAATGGAGAGGAGCAAAATGGCATATATAGTCTAATCATTAAATGCATGCTCAGGTCTGTCTAAAGCTATCTTTGTTTACGTCATGCTAGATGAATGGATGGTTATGGGGGATGTACGGGCAAAGTCATGCATGTACTCATATTAGAGTCAAGTATGCCGTGAAGACCTTGTGAATATACATAATTATTTATATATAAATTTGTCACTGTTCTATTTTTTTTTTTTTTGATTAGGTAAAAATTAGACTGGAAACCACATAAGAGACGGTTTCTCAGTCTATAGCATCCTTTCGGATGAGAATTACAAATTCTAGACTAGCTCGAATATCTTCCAAGGAACTCTGTTGGACCGTCTTTGCAATGAAGTCGACCACCACGTTTGTTTATCGAAAGACATGAAAAATTTGCACTGAAGAAAACAATCGTAAAACACACAGGATATCAGAAATTAGCATTTCAATATCCCATGAACAGTGCCAGATTTGATTCAGAACATTCACAATGGTAAGGTTATCGCATTCAAGTTGAATGTCGATAATGCCTAATTCATAGGCATTTACCAAGACATTTCTTACTGCAAGTGTTTCTGTTTTTAAAGGGGTTGAGATACCACGTTTATCCCCAAAGAGGAAGATTGGTTTACCCGTGTTGTTCCTGAAAATGTAGCCAAAGCTAGGTTCACCATTAGTTTTGGTGGATCCATCTGTATTGATTTTAATAATGTTATCCGGTGATTTTTTCCATTTCTTTATTGGTCGTCTGGCATTGTTCATTCTATGTGTTTTTAGTCTGCCATCTGCTAAGCAGTCAGGGTTCCAACTCTTTGTCTTATTCCAGTTCTCAATTTGTTTTTTAATATAAATTGGTATATCCTTTATGGAGTCGACATCATCGTTTGTTCTTCCAAAACTATGTTGGTTTCTATAAAACCAAATTCCCCACCAAGAGACCATTAATTCTATAAATTGTGATCTATCAGTTTTTTGTCGAATTTCATCAATGATTTCATTGATTTTTGTTGTTTCCTAAGTTTAGGGATGTAATGATACCATAGGTATGATAGTTCATTTTCTATATTATTTTTATGTTGTGGTTACATTGGAAAAGGAGATGATTCAAATCCTCCAATTGAGCATTGCGCGGATACAACCCTGGGGGATTGCTACACCTTTTTCTGCTAATCTAGCTTTTGTTGGTAGTCTGTTTTTCATTATTTTCCAAACAAAGTTTTTAACTTTGGGATGTGTCCATTTTCCAGATCCATGAAGAATCATAGGCAGTATATCTCTTGTTTCGGTTAATTAATTCCATAGCAGAGTTCGTAGAAAACCAACCATTTTTGCTAGTTTCTCAGTACATTCTATCGTGAATATCATTTAAAGGTATCGGGATAGAGGTTATTTTTTTCTAAATCATGTGATAAACTTTGTTCTATTAGGTCCTTATTCCAGGTTTTATTTGGCAACATAAAGGCTCTGTTCGGTAAGATGCTTTTTTCTACTTATTTTCAGTAATTATGATTTCTCATACTTATTTTCCAAAAAAAAACATATGTTGTCCGTTTGGTTCTTCTTGCTTCAACATACTTCCCTATACTTTCTCTTGCTTAAAAATGGCAAAAAAAAAGATCCATCCCTCTACTTTCTGCTACTTATCAAATCTACTTAAATTTTTTAGCCTCATTTTCCCCCCGACCATCCAGCCCCGCCCCCACTCCCGATAGTTCATGGAATCGAAGAAGGTGGCTCGTCTTCCTGGAAGAAGTCCAGCAGGTTTGCTCTCTTCTTCTTCTCCCATGTTCTTCTTCTCCTCTGATTAGCCCTAAATTAGCCATTTTGTAAATAGCCCTAAATTAGGCCATACAACAAATCACCTTGTTCTTCTTCTCCCATCAGCTTTTCTCTCGTTCTTCTTCTCCCCAAATTCCTCTCGTTTTTTGGATACACCATTATCCCCAAATCACCTTGTTCTGATGTGTCTCTGACAGCCAGCCTTCCAACAACGGCGGACGACGAGCCTCCTAGCGCTAGCCTACGGGGATGAAGCTACTTCCAGTCGCGGATGGGATTAAGGAGAGGAGATGGGGTTTACTTCGAAGGGTTTGCAAAATGGAGTGCTGGCTGCAGTGCAGACATGTTGAACTTTCATCGGGTAGATAGGTTGAAGAAGACTCCAAGTGATCATGTGCAGCTCACGTGCTAGGTGAAATAGCTGAAAAAATTAAAAATCACGTGATGTGCACGCGAATCTACAATTAAAATGTTAAGGATAATTTGGTAATTTTGGTATGAAAATTATAATTAATAAGTATTATTTACCGAACATACATATAAAAAATAAGTACATAATTTCAGCATTAAATTAAGTATTAGCATCAGCATGAGTATCAGCATGAGTATCAGCATAAGTATCAGCATAATTTACCGAACAGAGCCAAAGTCAGCTACCAGGCCATCCTTATTCAAGGTTGATTGTGTGTTTATGATATCCCATAAAAGGGTGTTCAAGACCCAATTATCCGACCAGAATTTGATTGTTCTGCCATTACCAACTTGCCAAATTAGTTCAAACTTGAATTCATCCATGAGTTCAATCATTTTGGACCATTGCCAAGAGCAATTTCCTTTTTTTTCGTAATGAAATATATGGATTATTTTCAAGTATTTTTCAGTAACAACTCTGACCCAATAGTTATTCGGTTCTGCTAAGATTTTCTATAGTAATTTGAATTGTAGGGCTTTATTCATGTCCTTTGATTTTCTCAATCCAAGACCTCATTGTTGTGTCGGTTTACATATTTTTTCTCAGCCTATAAGAGGTTTATAGGAGCTGTCTTTGTTCCAAAAAAATGATCTATTTAACTTATCAAGTTCATTGTGTGTGTGTGTAGGTAGCATAAAACTTTGCATAAGATAGTCTGGTCTTGCTGCCAGATTGGTTTTTATTAATGTTGTTCTTCCTGCTTGGGAGAGAGAGTTTGCTTTCCATTTAGACAGTTGTTTTTGGGTGCTAATTAAGAGATCAACAAAGGTATTCGAGTTGACTCTACCATTAATGATAGGGCAACCAAGGTATTTTTCGAGAGATATCATATTTGTGATTGTGAGAATACCCTGTATTGCTAAAAAAAATTGGTTGGTAACCTTTTTTTTTACTTGAAAAGCCGATTTATGAAAATTTACTTTTTGTCTTGAGATTTTGCAATTGTCATCAATAATATCCTTGATTTCTTTGCAGTGTTCCTGTTTAGCTTTTGAGAAGATCACAATATCATTCGCAAACGCCAGAAATGGAATTCGTGATCCTTGTTGAGTGATTTGAAATCCTAGAGGATTACAAGGTCTTTCTGAAGCTTTTTGGAGTTTTCTAGCAAGGATTTCAGATCCTAAAATAAACAAGAAAGGGGAAAGGGGGTCACCCTGTCGAAGTCCTCTTGATGGTTTAAATATTTATGTGGGTCCGTTGTTTACAAGAACCGAGAAAGATACCGTTGTAATGCATTCTTTTATCCAGTTGATTAATTTTTCATGGAATCCAAACTTTTCCATAATTTTAATGATGAAGTTCCATTCAATTCTATCATAAGCTTTTTCCATATCTAATTTTAGGGCAATGAAACCTTCAGTTCCTTTTTCGATTTAAATGAGTGAAAGATTTCATGAGCAATCAAGATATTATCTTGAATGGCTCTGTTAGCAACAAAGGCACCCTGTAGGGGGTGGATTAATTTTTCCATTGTTCCTTTAAGTCTTGTTGTTATGATCTTCGAGATAATTTTATAAATTGTAGAGCATAGACTTATGGGTCTATAGTGGTTAGTAGAGTTCGGATTGTCACATTTTGGAATCAAGGAGATGAATGTGTGATTTATTTGTTTGAGCAATTTCCCGGAAAGAAAAAAGCTTTTAACTGCTTGGATAATAGAAGGACCTACAATGTTCCAATATTTTTGGTAGAATTCTGTTGTCATACCATCAGGCCTCGGTGATTTGTCCGAGCCAATGTTAAAGACAACCTTCTTAATTTCTTCATTGGATACGTTTCTTATTAATTCTAAATTGTCCTCTGTAGAGATTTCAGATTGAATTAATTCAAGATTTTCCTGAAATAGTCTCTGGTTCATATCCTCGCTTCTGAATCTTTTAATGAAATCATTTCTAATTTCATTTATAATGTTTTCTTCTCCAATAATACTTGTTCCTTCTTGTGTTTTAATTTCTTTTATGATTTTTCTATTTCTTCTTCCACTTGCTATTTTGTGAAAATAGCTAGCATTCATATAAGTTAATTTGATGTGTTTAACTTTTGCCCTTTGGTTTCAGTAAAATTTCTGAAAACAAAGAAGTTTTTCTTTTTTTCTATGATTCTTATTTGTTTTTTAATGAGATTATTTGTAGGGTGAGTGCATATCTCAGTTTGGATTTCAGAAAGTTATTCTTCTATAGTTTGTAATTGAGTAAATACATTACCAAATGTACTTTTGTTCCAGATCTTGGCATGTTTTTTAAGTAATTTTGTTTTGGATACAAGATTATTCAATCTAGATCCATGATAGTTAGTTCTCCAAGCTTGTTTCACAACATTTCTAAAGTCCTTTCTGGTCATCCAGATTTTTTCAAATTTAAACGGCTGATTTTTAAAAGGGATTGCTGAGTCGAACTCGATAGAGATGGGACAGTGGTCTGAGCTGGTAAAATCAAAGTGTTTAGTACATATATCAGGGTACCATTGAAGGATCTGGTGATGAATAAGTACCATATCCAGTTTTTCATATATGTTATCTATTTTTGTTATGTTCTTCCGTCAGGTATAGATGTTTCTTTGAATAGGGGTCTCCAGTAGTTCACATTCATTCTTAAAATATCGTAATCTTGCAAATTTTGTCAGAGGTAGTATTAAACCACCTAATTTTTCAAAAGGGTCTTGTATTTCGTTTAGGTCTCCCATAATAATGCACAGAAGAGAACAAGTTTTAATAAAGGAACTTAGTCAGTCCCAGAACACATTCTTTGCAGATTCATTTGGTGGAGCATAAGTAAGGATTAACATAAGTTTTTTGTTCGTTAGCAGGTTTGTATACTTGATACTAATAAATCTTGTTTCAATTTGGTCAATTTCGAGAATTTCATTTGTAAGTTGGTAGGTCTTCCACATTACACAAATGCCACCCGAGAAACCCGTAGCCGGGACACAGTAGAATTGATAAAATCCCTCTTTTTCCACACTTTTTCACTTGGTTCTTTGTTTGTTCTAGTTTCAAAGAGTGCAATTAATTGAATACGATCAATTTTGCAGAAAGATTCAACATCCATCCAAAAAGTTTTCTTCCCGATTCCATATCAACTCCAGGTTGTGATCTTCATAAAAAAACCAATTTTAATTTTACCCCATATCATAAGACATTTAGGGGACTTATTACCATTTCTAATTAGTATTTTTGTTTTTTTATGGTGTTAATAAATAAAGGAGGTATACTTCTTTTTTTATTTTTTATAAAACCATCAAGTTTGTGTCTTAGTTTAGCAAGGAGTTTGAAATTGTTCAGGTAGAGATTGTTGTTGGAGTGATAACTCCATAATGATTTGTTCATGGAATGAAATTTCATTTCTGGTAAACTTTTCCTTTGGCTCCTCAAAACAATGGTGAGAAGAGAATCAAGGTGTTCATTAGTATTTATTTTGTAATTTGTCATATAGTCAAACGATTTAGCAATACTATCTAGGATAAATCTTTAGATAGCAAGTAAACCAAAGACATGAATGATAAACAGAACAATAATCCATCTGATCCACATATAAGGAGCATTTGTCACAATTTGTTCAGACGTACTGGTACATAATTCCATATGCCTGTAAAAACACATGAAAGAACAACTTGATCTGGAATAGATGAAAATCAAAGTGAGAGGTGGCAGGTCATGCGAAGAACCCAATTTCTCAAAATTAGGGTTCCAGTGAAGATTGTTCAAGGGGTTATGTATCATAATAGTGAATATTTTCATCGCTCCATTTTTCATAGTAAGATTTGGTCTTGATTTCCTTATTGGAGATCTTTGATTTATTTGTAGTCCAGTCATCCTGTACTTGGGAGCACCACCAGCAAGCAAAAAATCAATAAGGAAGAGCATCAAGTATGAAATTGCAGAAGATAAGATAACTTGCCTTGGGGTAATTACAGTTCAGATTGTAAGGATCAAGAAAATAAGAATCTCACCAAAGAAGATTCTAGGATTAAACTGATAACAGGTTTTTGTCGTTCTAAAAACTGCTATGCAAAATATCCAAACAAACCCTAAAACGTAGTCCTAGGTAAGTAAAGTTCGAATCCACAGGGAGGCGAATTCTATCTAATTATGCAATTCGTATGTCAAACTAAAGTAACCAAAGGTTTTTTTTTGTGATTTTAAGTAATCTTAGCATGCAAAAGGGTAAACAAGGTAATAGTTGATGAAATCAGTAATGGGAAAAACACTTAGTCAAACAACATCCACTATTCGTATGACAAATTGATCATAGATACTCATTCAAAATATCATGCAATGGTAATTCCAATTCCTTTTCAGATATAACTAATAGCACAACCAGATACTATTAGCACTAACTAATTAAACAACCCTGAAACTATCAAGATTCAGTTTAACAGCAGCCTTACGGATAGGAATATAGTTGGATACAATTCTAGCATAAAACAACCAGCTTTTATCCTAGAATGTAAATCAATTCTCTTCTGCATAAGACTAGCACAACCAGATACTAGTACGATGCAGTTGCTACTCTGAAATAGATATGCTCAACCAGTAACAATCTAGATCTAGCAATCAATCAATAACAATAAACCCTAGTGGCGTCCAAATAGAGATTATCAATATCAATCATAAATAACTTAAGCAAGAGAAAGATAAAAACCATGCAATAGATTAAGAACAAGAATCTCACAACTTTATCCAAACGAAAGCTTCAGCGTCTGACTAAGCCAGGGAGGCTTAGTTCTTCATAACGTAGAAAGGGAAATTAGGGTTCAAGAGATGATCCAAGATTGGCAAACAAGCCTTTTCTCAACCCTTAAATACTAAAGGAAAATAAAGCTAAGTTAACCTAAAACGAAATAATAAAAAATGCAAATAAAGAAACGGCGCGGCGGACTTCAGACATCGGCGGCGGTCGCCGCATCTCCCACGGCGGGCGCCGTAATCACTTCGTAGCCAAGGTCGGTGGAAAGCCAATTGCGGCGGTCGCCGCATCTCCCACGGCGGGCGCTGTAATCACTTCGTAGCTAAGGTTCACGGCGGGCGCCGTAATTACGGCGGTCGCCGTCTTTGTACGGCGGTCGCCGTTCTTCGGTTCAGCTCCTGCGACACTTCCGTAAAAATGCCATAATTTTTGATTCCCAACTTGGATCGCGCTCATATTTTGAGGACTTGCAGTAGACTTCAAAAGCTAACTCCTAGAATTGGAATCACTCCATTTGGACATCGGAGCAGAGAGAACGAACCAATTTAATTCAGCACATTGTTCTTCTACTCTTCATTGTACTCCCTTGGCGCCTACTACTGGTGGCTTCCTCCTCAGTGTCTCATATGATCTCCAAAACCGCTCAAACACCTCCAAAAACACCAACTTCGCCCCCAAACACCATACACATGAATGTGTCTAAATCTACCCGAATGGCACCAATAAATCCTCTAATGACTCTTACTTAAGCCCTACAAAGTAGTGCTTATCATAAACTTAAAGCAAAAACACCAGATCCAAATGATGTTCACACGATCATCAACACAGACCATAGAACAAAGAGAGTCAGAGAGTTCACCACATCTAAAGACCAGCTGAAAGTCAGGATTCAACATCATAAAGATCTAAGGTTTCAAGTCTAGCTCACTCTCAGTATCACAAAAATACTGAAAACACCAAGAGAAAGCCACAGAAATCAAAGTAAGTCAAGTTCATATTAGAATTAAAGTAAAGATTGTTCAGACATAAAGGGTTCCAAATGTTGCTATCGTCCTTCCTATAGGAAAGAGCTGTGAAAAGGTGAGGCACTCCTTTCCTAGAAGAAAGGCACCAGAAATGATTATTCAAGGAAGAAGGGTTAGGGTTATCAACCGACTTCAAGGTGTAGTTCAAAAGCAGGATAATTTATGTGCTGAAGTGGGTAATACATGCATTGTTTTTCCCTGTTTACACAATACATCATTTTAAAGAAAAAAGTATGGGCATTAAAGTTATGTGCTGAAGTGGGTAATACATGCATTGTTTTTCTTATTATCATATACTCCCTCCGATCAACAATACTAGACGTTTTAGAGAATGAATTTTGATCAAGTATACTTGTCGTTGGGAGTGAATTTGTCAAATTACTAATTGTCCTTATTTAATTAATCCACTTCTCCGTACAATTACTTTGTTCCTTCTAAAACAAAGTGAAGTTGAGTTGTTAATGCCTGGAGTATGGACCACTAAAAATGTCCACTTTAATACCAAATACTCCCTCCGATCAACAATACTCAACGTTTTTGGAAGTTTCAGAGGAATTAAAAAAGAAAAGAAATCAACATTAACCTCTCATTTACTGTGTAAAACTAATACGAAGATTTTTAATGTAGAGGTAAAAGTAAAAGTTTTACCTCTACATTAATAATCTTCGTATTAATTTTACACAGTAAATGAGAGGTTAATGTTGATTTCTTTTCTTTCTTAATTCCTGTGAAACTTCCTAAAACGTCGAGTATTGTTGATCGGAGGGAGTAGTTAATATGGTTTAGCGTGCAATATATAGTTAATATGGTTTAAAGCATGATTAGTTATAATTTGAATATGAAATTTAACATGGTCTATTGTTCGCTGTGATTGGATTAATGTTTCGTGGTACACCTTTTTTATTGCCACTGCTTTTACATTTTAATGACCCCCTCTTAGAGGCTTGGCGGCTAGAGTTATGACTCTTTTTTTTATAACAGGCAAACATTACGGTCCATCCAAAAGAAAGGCTACCATAAATCATCTGAATGGATGATCTTTACAAACTGCGTTCCAAAAGAATCAAAAGTAGAGTTCAGCAGAAGGAAATATCTATCAGAAAGCACCGGATATGGAACTCATTCTGAAGCTTGCGTGGAGAGAAGCAGTTGAAATTGGTGAAGAGCAGATGGAGGGATGGGATGAGTTGTCAAGAAGTCGGTTGCACGGTTAGCCTCCCGAAAATAGTGGAATACCTGACAAGAATGAAAAGACAAAAGCAGAGAAGAGATATCCAAAATAATGGAGTGAATTTCCCAAGGAATTTTCCAGATTCCTCGGATTGAATTAATAACTACTAGGTTATCACCTTCAATAATTAATTGGTTGATATGGAGTGATGCCGCAGCACGAAGACCTGCAAGTGCCGCCAGTGCTTCGCATCGGAGTACAGAGGTTAAGGGAATTTGTTCTCGATGAAAAGAAACGATCTTACCATTATGGTCTCTGATAAGGAAACCAAAATGGGAAGAATTGTCACTTTTCCTAGATCCATCAAAATTTAATTTAAGCCAACCGGAAGGAGGTTTCTTCCAAGTACGGTTCATGTGTAGGTTACGGTTGCGTCTTGGGATAAGGGTATTATGCTTTCCAATGAAAAAGTTTATTCCCCTGATTTCATTAATACTATAAGTAAAAATAAATTCACCAACCGAGGATTGAGTTTAAGGGTTCTTATGACTATGGTTTCAAAGTAAAAATAAAGGAGTCTGCTGATAGAGTTTCTTAGAGTGAGTGATAGATGGTTCATTATTTTATTTTATTATGAACGGACTTTTAGACGAACTTTGTTTCTTATTCTTGAGATGGATTTAGCATTCAACTTGCTTGAAATGAAATGACAAAAAATGAATCTGAAAAGCAAAACGCTCCATTTCCCTTACCCCCAAACCCCGACTCCTCAAACCCTAAAAATCTGGCGGCGGACGCGATTGAATTTTTTGAACCTTAGCCTCACCGACGACTCCTCAAACCCTCTTCTCAACCCCGATTCACCGGCCAACAACCACATTTGTGGCGGTTCAAGATGGAGTTGGACCAAGGCTTTGTCCGACATCATCTTCGTGGTCACTGCTGGATTAGGGCTCCAAATCCCGACTGAGATGGAAACAGATGTTCAACACAAGGCTTGTATCAACTCTCCTCGACAAGATCTGAAGTCATGTTGGTGAGGATTTGGTGATAAGCGTTGCCTCCCTGGCTCTCACGGGGTGGCTCGATCCACCTTCCTTCACTTGGGGATGGATCTTCCTTCGGAGATCCGACGTCTATCCAGGTGTGATTGTTCTTTCTCTTACCTTTCTTTGCTTCTCTATTTTTGTTTCTCCCTGAAATCTCCGTTTTGCTTTGGGTGTGTTTTTGGTTGTGTCTCCTTTGATGTGATCCCGGTACCTTTTAATGTTGAGTTTCTCGCTATGTTGATCTGCTTCCCTAGGGTGTGGATCTGGGATGATCTCCCTCTGAATCTTTGTTCCTGCGAAGAGAGAGTATGAAATGACCAAATTTCCAAGAGATCAATATCATATTTTGTTTGTTCAGGTAAAGTTGTTCAGGTAAAGTTGGTTCATACTATCTCTTTACCTGAACCAATTACCAGCAGAACCAACTTTACCTAAACCAACTGTTAAGTTACAAACTGCTGATGTATCCATGTAGTTTAACTTCTGCTGAACAAATAAAAATGAAGCAAAATTGGTGCGGCCTCTGTTTGCTGACCACGGCTGAATTTTTTGAGCCCTTACATTTAGATAGAAAATACACTCTTAGATGTAAGAACAACTACTATAAAACTTTCCCTGTAAAGGAGGGAAACTATAAACTCCTTGCTGAACTAAGACAGAATCTTCATGGCTTAATAAAAAATAATGGATGTATATCTCCCTTATTTATTAAGACCATTAAAAACATAATACTAATTACAAATGATGATAAGTCCCCTGAATGTCATATGATATGGGGCAAAAACACAAATGAGTTTTTATGAAGATTACAACCTGGAATTACCGCGGAATCGGAAAGAAAACTTTTTGGATGGATGTTGAATCTTTCTGCAAAATTGAAAGAATACAACTACTTGCACTCTTTGAAACAAGAACAAACAAAGAACCAAATGAAAAAGTGTGGAAAAAAGCGAGTTTTGATCAATTCTATTGTGTCCCAGCTACGGGTTTTGTGGGGGGCATTTGCGTAATATGGAAGACCTACCAACTTACAAATGAAATCCTTGAAATTGAACATATTGAAACACGTTTCATTAGTATTAAGTATACAAACCTGCTCACGAACAAAAAACTTATGCTAGTCCTAACTTATGCCCCACCAAATGATTCTGCAAAGAATGTGTTCTGGAACGGATTTACCTCCTACATTAAAAATTGCTCGCTTCCGTGCATTATTATGGGAGATCTGAACGAAATACAAGACTCTTCTGAAAAATTAGGCGGGATATTACCACCTTTGACAAAATTTGCAAGACTATGTCATTTTAGGAATGAATGTGAACTATTGGATACCCCTATTCAGGAAAACATCTATATCTGGCGAAAGAACAGCACAGAAATAGATAACATATATGAAAAACTGGATAGAGTACTTATTCATCACCAAATTCTTCAATGGCATCTTGGTATCTGTACTAAGCATTTTGCTTTTTCCAGTTCAGACCATTGTCCCATCTCTATTGAGCTGGAATCAGCAGTAGCTTTCAAAAATCAGCCGTTTAAATTTGAAAAAAATTGGATGACTAGAAAGGATTTTAGAAATGTTGTTAAACAAGCTTGGAGAACTAACTATCATGGATCTAGATTGTATAATCTTCTATCCAAAACAAAATTACTCAAAAAACATGCTAAGATATGGAATAAAAGTACCTTTGGAAATGTTTTCACACAATTACAAACTATAGAAAAACAGCTTTCTGAAATCCAAATTGAGATCTGTACTCACCCAACAAATGATCTCATTAAAAAACAAATAATAATCATAGAAAAAAAAACTTCTGTGTTTCCAAAAAATTTACTGGAACCAAAGAGCTAAAGTAAAACACATCAAATATAATGACACGAATGCTAGCTATGTTCACAAAATAGCAAGTGAAAGAAGAAATAAAAAAATTATAAAAGAAATCAAAACACAAGAAGGAACAAGCATCACTGGAGAAGAAAACATTAGAAATGAAATCAGAAATGACTTCATTAAAAGATTCAGAAGTGAGGATATGAACCAGAGACTATGTAACACCCCCAAATCTCAACCCATTTGGAAAGGTATTACCGCCAGTGACCTCGGTTTCCCTCACCGAAGCCACCCCGGGCTTTACCGATTAAATACAATTCATGAAACACTTATGATACAAAATCATCATAATATTCAATTAAAACATGAGTCCCGGGATTACATTCCAATCCCGAATAGGACAACCATACAAAGTTAAACAAAATACAGATTTAAACAAATAACAGAGTAAATAGGTTACAGCGGAAGTCTTTTAAATATTACAAAAAAGGGGTTGTGATCGCAATGATCACCTGCCCAAGGATCTCAACCTGATTAAAAACATTAAAGCATCCAAAAACCACCATTGTCTTCATAGTCATTCTAGTCTCCTCGTATCTGCACTTTATCTGATGTGCCGAATCGAACGGATGACACCAGCCAACCATGCAGAGAACAATTGCGGTTGGTTAGTCTACTGAATAGACTATACAAGGGTACAAAGCAGAGTGGTTCGAAGTAGTCGTATTAGGTTAGACTCATCGCTTCTCGAATAATAACCGATATCGATAGTCAACCTTCATACTTCTACTGAACATATCAAAACGCATGATCAAGAGAAGATTATGGAAGACCGGATCTTCACAGCAATCAACCCGAAAGAAGACTCCAACGGAAATGAGTCTTATAGGAAGTATGACAAAATCTCGAGCGTTTAAAGAATCACACACGAGTGATTTAAAAGCTGACTAGATGTTTCGGTTCACGACCAACCTCACCGTATACAGCGAATCCAGATCGGAAAGAGAACGTACTCTGATCAAAGTCGAGACGAGCTTTCCTAGCTGCACTATTTACTTAGCTGCACTACTCGCCGAAGGTTTATTAATCATATGCCACCACATCACTTATCTTATTTAATTTCAAAACGCGCATCACGTTATAAGCTTTTAAATGTATATATCGCCAACAGAACTTGTACATCTTGAGTATGCGTTTCGTCTAGAGTGACGCACCTCGGAGGGATGAAATCCCGAGATTTGTGATACCAGCTAAGTGCACCACCTCTATACTCGTGTATCAGAGGTTGGGTCATGACCTTCCAAATGGTATTAGGTGCGGTCTAGCCACCTCTCTACCTGATTATCAAGAAACGACTGGACCTGGCAGGGCCCTAGTAACGTTCCTAACTACTAGTGCTAACTAAACAGTTCAAGCACAACAATAGTCCATAATAATTCCACATAAATGCCCTCAAGGCTATCAACATAAATATATATTCATAATAGCGTTGTTCTAACAGATATACAACCTATTATAATATCATATTTTAGTTCTCCAAAATAATTAACAAAACTGTTCCCAGACGAACACAGTATTCATTCCAAATTAATTACTCAATTAAACAACTGATAATTAATGGAAACATGGAATGATGAGCAAGAGCGAACCGCCACTTGCCTTAAATCCGCAGAAGCTTAAACGAAGCTAGGTACGACGACAACTAGTTTTCGGGCTCGAAGCAGGGACAGATCTGGCAACACAGATTCCTTCGGATCGACCCATAACGAAACCCTAAGTTAGATTCTACAACAACGAGTACGAATCTAAAGAATAACGAAAGGAATCGAAAGGAACGAAGCCCGATCGAAACCACAGAAGCCAAGGCCGAAACAAGCCAAGAGCTTCTGGGCGGCAGGTGCCGCTGTTCGTGGCGGCGGGCGCCGCTACGAACACCAGAAAATATACACTAGAGGCAAAAACACACCGACTTCGATTGTTTTGCTTCTCCTTTCCTTTGCTTTGGATTCTAAGCGTCTAAGAGCTTCCAAGGCTTCTCTTTACAACTGGAATAACACCCAATGGAACTCCGATGATCGATCTCAAAGTCTTCGGCGAGAGCTTAATATTCCGACGAGATGATTGTGAGGGATTTGAGCTTTGAATTGAGCTTCAATCTGATCCCAAATATCCTCCTTAAATAGCCAAACCCAGGGGACAAGAAATGGGCAAGCCATGCATGAGGAGGGCCGAGATCGAGTCGTCCCCCGGTCGCCGGCAATCCCCTGCAACTAGCCCTACAACAGTGGCGGCGGTCGCCGCAACCGGCAAGAGGTCGCCGCCCTTATGGGTCTCTGGCAGTGGTCGCCGCATTTCTGGCGGCGGTCGCCGCATTCCTAGGCCACTTGCACAGGAAGATAACGATGACGCTGGCTACTGGGCGGCGGTCGCCGCTAGCCTTACGGTGGTCGCCGCCAAGGCCTTTTTGCATCAGATTAAGCTTGGATTAGCTTTGGCCTTAGCCCGGGATAACAATAATCGTACACGAACGAGTATTAAATCCCAAAATACGTCGACTGTACATTATTTCACTTAGAAAAATATTACAGAGATTAAGAACATTACATAATGTCTTTCTGTCTCTGAAATTAATTCGACGTACGAAACGGGTGTTTGGGACGAATCCCAAAATACCCTTACAAAAGTACGGGGTATCACATCACCCCCCCCCCCCCTTAAAAGAAATTTCGACCCTGAAACTTAGGTCGCAAATAACTCGTGAAAATGTCTGAGCATATCTGCTTCAGTTTCCCATGTTTCCCAAGTAACTTCTTCAGTCCTTGACTTGGACCACAGAATTCGTACCAACGGTACGATCTTGTTGCATAGATGCTTCTCACGGCACTCTAGAATGCGCACATGCATCTCTTTATAGGTACCATTTTCTTGAATCTCGATGTCCTCATAGCTCAGCACATGAGACTCATCTGGCACATATTTCCTTAGCAAGGATACGTGGAACATATTATGCACTGGGTGTGCCGATGGCGGCAATGCCAAGCGGTATGCTAGAGATCCCACTCAATCAAGAATCTCGAATGGTCCCACATAGCGAGGGTTAAGCTTCCCACGCTTACCAAATTTGAACACACCCTTGGATGGGGATACTTTGACAAATACTATGTCACCAACCTCGAACTCGACAGTTCTACGCTTCCGATCCGCGTAAGACTTTTGTCGACTTTGGGCGGTCAACATTCTTTGTCTAATCAAAACAATGTCTGAAGTTGTTCTCTCGACCAACTCTGGTCCGAGCAGAATCTTGTCGGCATTCTCATCCCAACAAATCAGAGATCTGCATCTGCGACCATACAAAGCTTTGAACGGAGCCATCTTGATAGTAGCATGCCAGCTATTATTGTATGTGAACTCAATCAGACTCAGGTTGTCTTCCCAGCTAGTCGGACGATCGAGTACACATGCTCTTAGTATATCCTCCAAGGTCTGGATGGTCCTTTCAGACTGTCCATCCGTCTGAGGATGAAACGATGTACTGAATCTTAATTCAGTTCCCATGGCCTTGTGAAGTTCTTTCCAAAATCTTGACATGAATCGGCCATCTCGATCCGATATAATGGTCTTGGGGATACCATGTAAACGGATAATCTCCTTGTGGTAAACTTCTGCTAACTTCTGGGTTTCCCATGTGGTCTTGATGGCTATGAAATGAGCACTCTTCGTAAGCCGGTCCATAATTACCCATATAGCATCTTTCTGACTTCGAGTCTTTGGTAGCCCAGTGATGAAGTCCATGGAGATGTCCTCCCATTTCCATTCTGGCACGGGGAGAGGTAGCAACTCACCACCTGGTCTGCGGTGTTCGATCTTGACCTTCTGACAAGTTAAGCATTTTGCCACGAAGTCTGCTACATCCCACTTCATGTTTGGCCACCAAAACTTCTTCCGAAGATCCTTGTACATCTTGTTAGAGCCAGGATATATAGAATAAGCTGAAGAATGAGCTTCTCTCATTACTAACTGGCAAAGACCTTCTATGTCAGACACACAGATCTGGTCTTGAAACTAGAGTGATCCATCATCCTGAATCACAAAACTGGGAGCCTTCCCGTCCATTACTTCACTGCTTAACTTCACCAAGATTATGTCATCGACTTGCCTTTCTTTGATTTGATCTAGTAGCGTAGCCTGAATTTCCAGCATAGTCAGGTACCCTCTACGTTGATCATACAAGACTTCAGCTTCGCATGACATTTGATTTAGTTTAGTCTGAGCAGTAAGTAGAGCAACTACTGTCTCGTGCGTTGTCTTCCGGCTCAGTGCATCGGCTACCACGTTAGCCTTGCCCGGATGATACAACAACTCGATGTCGTAGTCCTTAAGCAACTCTAGCCAGCGGCGTTGTCTCATATTCAACTCCTTCTAAGTAAATATATATTTGAGACTCTTGTGATCCGTGAAGACTTGGCATTTCACCCCATAGAGATAATGCCTCCAAATCTTCAGTGCAAAACTACCGCTGCTAACTCAAGATCGTGCGTCGGGTAGTTCTCTTCATAAGTCTTGAGTTGTCTGGATGCGTAAGCAATCACCTTGCCTCTCTGCATCAATACACAACCCAAACCACATTTTGAAGCATCACTATAGACCACATAATCGTTGTCCCTTCTGGAAGTGCTAACACTGGTTCCGAGGTCAGATGTCGTTTCAATTCCTGAAAACTGGTCTCGCACTTGTCATTCCAGACAAATTTCTTGTGGACTTTGCGGAGCAGACCGGTCATAGGTAGAGCGATCTTCGAAAATCCCTCTACGAACCGTCTATAATATCCGGTAAGTCCAAGAAAACTGCGCACCTCCTTCACGTTCTGAGGCTGCTTCCAATTAGCCACAGCTTCAATTTTCTGGGGATCAACCATAACCATATTCTCATTGATCACATGGCCTAGGAAAGCCACTTCTCTCATCCAGAAGTCACACTTAGACAATTTAGCATACAGCTCATTTTGTCTAAGGACTGATAAGGCAATCCGCAGATGTTCATCGTGAACCTCTTCATTCAGAGAATAGATCAGAATGTCGTCGATGAAGACCACCACGAACTTATCCAAGTACTGGTGAAAACATCGATTCATCAGATCCATGAAGACTGTTGGAGCATTCGTAAGTCCAAAAGGCATTATTACGAACTCGTAATGACCATATCTGGTCCGGAACGCAGTTCTAGAAATGTCTTCCTTACGAATTCTCAACTGATGATAACCCAATCTCAAGTCGATCTTGGCGAAAACTTTTGCTCCTTGTAATTGATCCAACAGATCATCAATCCTTGGCAAAGGATATTTATTCTTGATCGTGACTTTATTCAACTCGCGATAGTCGAAACGATCCATCTTTCTTCTTGACAAATAAAACCGGAGCACCCCAAGGCGATGCGCTCGGCCTTACATAACCCTTGTCGAAAAGATCCTCGAGTTGCTTCTTCAACTCTTTCATCTCAGCAGGAGCCATCCGGTATGGTGATTTAGAAATCGGCGCCGTACCAGGCTCAAGATCAATAGAAAATTCCACATCACGATTTGGGGGTAATCCAGGAATTTCTTCCGGAAAAACATCTGAAAAATCCCTAACCACAGGAATATCAAGAACTGAAGGTTCATCTTTCGCGGGCGGATCCAGGTAGCAAAGGTACCTGACACAACCTTATCATAGTAGCTTAAACGCAGCCATCGCATTGATAAACCTGCCGTTATCAACGTCACTCTGACCCTTAAACTTGCACACGAACTGGCCCCCAAATGACACCGTCACCGTCCTTGAACTAAAGTCGATCACCGCCCCATGACGCGTCAGCCAATCCATACCGAGAATAATATCATATGGAGCCATGGCTATACAAATCAAATCTGCCTCGAATTTCTTACCCTGAATGGTAATCGGAAATTCAGACAACCGCTTCGTCCCAACCAGACGATCACTATTAGGAAGACTTACAACGAAAGACTCACAAGCTTCGTCGCACACTAATCCTAACTTACTAACACAACTATCCGAAATAAAGGAATGGGTAGCACCCGAATCAAACAGAATGCACACTGAAGTAGAATAAAGGTATAAAGTACCTTGAGCAATTGGAGCGTTAGGTCCATTCGTGACGGACGGGTTTTTAGTCGTCTTAAACCCGATCAAAATAAAACCTAACAAACCTAAACAAGTAGTAGAGGCAAGCAAGGGTCGAATCCCACAGGGAGGAAGTAATCTTTCTAAGTGTTGATTAGCATGCAAAAGACGTGTAACTGACAAGTAACAAGGGTTTTTTTGTATGATCACAGAGTAACAAGGATGCAAGCTTTAGAGAAAGAATAAGTATGATGGGTGGAAGTATTCCACTAGACAAATATCCACATTGCAGATAAAACTGGTTGATCACTAATAACTATTGTTCCAAGTTCTTTTCATAATCTTATAGTCGTTCCCATCCTGATCGTAATTAACTACCAATTCAGACAGTTGTTGATAGTACTTACCACAATATCAATAGAAGAAAACCTTACTATCAATAAAGCAATAGCATTCAAATAAGGATATAGGATACATGCAAATAGAAGAAAACCTTACTACTTAACATGCAAATAACTCTCTCTCACAATTGCACACTCGTATTCCACTATATGTAACAATTGTGTTTGCTACTAGATATGCACTCGCATTCCGCTATATGCAAATCCTAGCATTATGATAAATATCGATAAACCTAGTCAGCAACTCTAGATAAATCAACACAAACCAATAGACAATATGCTCAAGAGAATTAAACCAACTTAATAAGATATAGAACAAGGAATAGAAATCTCACAACCAATCCATTGCAATGCTTCAATCGTCTAGTAGAACAAAGGTGTTTAGTTCTCCATGGGTTAAAACCCTAGAGGTAGGAATGAAAAACGAGAGCCTCCTATCTAAGACCCGGAAAATATCTTAAATAGGCTAACGAAATAAACTTGACCTAAAAAATAATACTAAAGGAAATAAGAAAATAAAACTAGAAAATCCGAAATTGCAAAATAGGAAATAATATCTCGCTGGCCGCGAGGCGTTAACAAGTCCACCGCGGGGCGTCAGTTCCTTCTCTGAGATCCACCGCCGGGTCGCGGTGGCTTCTGGCGTGGGGCGTCAAGCGGTGTCTTCTTCAGCTTCTGCAACACTTCCATAAAAACGCCATAACTTTTGATTCCCAACTCGGATTGTGCTCATATTTTGAGGACTTGTAGTAGACTTCAGGATCTAACTCCTCGAATTGGAATCACTTCATTTGGACATTTGAGTAGAGAGAACGAACCATTTGAATTCAGCACATTGTTCTTCTACTCTTCAATACACTTCAAACCTCTATAAATCTCATGATTTCTTCACTTCTCCACTCTAACTCCATAATCCACGATTGTGCTCTAAATCCATCCAAATGGCACCTCAAACCTGGTAATAACCCCCAGATATGCACTACAAAATAGAATCGATCAAATCCCCATGCTTAAACCTTGCTCGTCCTCGAGTAAGCTAAAGTAAACCTACTCCTCCAATCAATCCCCAAGGTTTCAGGAAGCATAGAAAACTCAATATCCAAGAGTCATACCCAACAATAAACTCCAGGCAGCCATACAAAATAAGCCCAGCACAATAGACTACAACATCAAATCAATAAATCTCAACACCCCACACAATCAAGCCAAAAGGAAAGCAGAGTACTTCCCCCAAGCTTATCCCAAACACCATAGAGTGAATAAAAATCTAATCCTATCTCCCATCTATCTTCTTATACCTCTCAGAGTGACCTACCCGAATCCTCCTTATATCTCCTCTTCTTATGTCACCACGCCAGAAAAAATGAGGAATACTAAAAATCATTCTTCTGCTTGTTACTCATTTTGCCAAGGCGCCCTTTCGGGTTTTCACCAAGCCACTCATTTCATTTTTCAATAGATGGGCTCACAGTATGCTCACATCACTCTTGACCAATTATTACCCCAGCCTAATGCTGGTCCAAGCCACCTGCTTATTACCTAGGCCGCCCTTTCGGGTTTTCAACCTATCCCAGGATTTCTAATGTATGCCTTTTTTTCAATTTTTGGCTTTTTTCATTTTTAAATTTTTCTCCTCAACAACGTAGCAAGTATAGAACTCTCCCCCATGCTTAAATATTGCACTGTCCTCAATGTAATGAAAGACAAAAGAATAAAGCACAGGGAAAAGCAAAAAATAACTCACAAACGTCGCCAAGCTGCTTGGACATTGTAGGTGTCGCTGGCGGTCTTCTCAATAAATGCCCAGGTCTCTGGTGTTGGGCGGGTGTCTTCATCAACTCTACAATCTTCTCCTACCGTGCAATCAAAAGGGAACCACTTTGGTGAGTAGTGGTAAAACAATGATAGTAGGGTTGCACGGCCTTCTAGGAACACATGGTGGAGCCCAAATGTAATCGTGGTGGGGGCTCTAGTGTTCCTCCTCCTCAGCTGTCAATTGTAGGGCCAACATCGTTGTCAAATCAAGTATAGGGCAATATATCCTCCTTGACAACATGATGCACACCATCTGCATGGAGAACTCTGGACAGCTAGCCTTCGGTACCACTTTTTTTTTCTCTTTTTTTTTTGAATTTTTTTTTTTTTGATTTTTTTTTTTTGCTCCCCGTTTAAGGTTTTTTCGGGGAGTGACTTAGTGTAGGGAAAGAAGACTTACATTGGTGTGGAAAACACCTTGTTCAATAGGTATGGGTTTCTTCCCTGCAGGTTAGTCGGAAACAAAAACAAAACACACCGAAATCAAATGCAAAAAACAAAGAAAGAAAAACAAGGGAAAAGAATTACATACCTCGGGTTGCCTCCCGGACAGCGCCTTAGTTATTGTCATGACTTGACATCCTACTCATTTCCTCAACTCGGGTTGCTCACAGCAACTAAACTCCTGGGGCCTGGATCAGGGGGATGTCTCTTTGTATGCTTTGTGTTGAGCATGACCCCCAATCTCCTCCATTTCTTTGTGGGTGGACCATTGTGCATACCCATGAACGCACTTGCCATCTTCAGAAATGGCCTACCCAAAATCTCAGGTGTTGCATGTTTGTTTTTGAGGGGAACGGGCATCGCTGGAGTATTTCCGTGGTCACGGCTCTCCTCCTCATTGTCGCATAAATCCCCCAGGCTCAAAAAGTACTCCTCTTCCGAAAGCACCTCTGGGAATGGGGCAGGGTTCTCAATATCCAGATCTGGGCTTTCACCGCGGGGCGGTGTACTTGGCCGCGAGGCGGCGGTGGTAATTCAGGAGAACTGAGAGTCTGCGTCGGGTCGCGGTCGGTGTCGCCGCGGGGCGGTAGGGGTCGTCCATCTTCAATTTCAGCTTCATCAACGCCGTTTTCGCCCTCGATCACCTTCTCTTCGTGGGATACCTTCATACTCTCCATGACCTTTCTGGTCTCAATCTCAGCCCCGCACCTCAGCTTCATAGCATAGACAGTCTCTTGCGTATTTTCTGCTATAGGGACTCGTGGTTGTGCGAACTTCGACTCAATCAACGCTTGACTCAGTTGGTTAAACTGGCTTTGGAGGCTGGAAATCGCCTCTTGCTGTTGTTGGACACTCTGAGCCATGGTTTTTTGCAGTGAGGACACGTGTTGGGCCATGGTTGCCATTCTTTGAACCAGAGTGATGAGTACATCAGCATTGGGTGCAGGCAAGTTTGCGTGTTGTCCTTGGAATCCATGCGCATATGGTTGCCCGTATTGTGGTTGATTTCCATACGGAACTGGGTTATAGTGCTCCCTCCACCCTGAGTTGTAGGTGTTCGGATACGGCTCCTGTCTCGGTCCATGCGGGTTTACACCTCGACGTGCTTTTACTGCTGCAGTGAATGCGGGCAGTCTTGGACAATCGTCAGTGGTGTGCAGCGTTTCACGACAGATTCTGCAGGGTCTAACTGGTCTTTCTGCACCCGAGTTGGGGTAGTATCCCCTCTCTGGAGAAAATGAGCAGGGGTTTGGGTCATCGCGCGTCTCTCCCCAGAAATTCATATCTGTATCAAAATCAAAAAGGAAAACAAAAATCAGTAGCAAGGGTGTGGACCGTAAGATAGGTCCACACCAAAGTAACACGCACACAAACAAACACAAAGAAGGGTCAAATCTTGCCTCCCCGGCAACGGCGCCAATTTGACGGACGAGTTTTTAGTCGTCTTAAACCCGGTCAAAATAAAACCTAATAAACCTAAACAAGTAGTAGAGGCAAGCAAGGGTCGAATCCCACAGGGAGGAAGTAATCTTTCTAAGTGTTGATTAGCATGCAAAAGACGTGTAACTGACAAGTAACAGGGGGGTTTTTGTATGATCGCAGAGTAACAAGGATGCAAGCTTTAGAGAAAGAATAAGTATGATGGGTGGAAGTATTCCACTAGACAAATATCCATACTGCAGATAAAACTGGTTGATCACTGATAACTATTATTCCAAGTTCTTTTCACAATCTTATAGTCGTTCCCATCCTGATCGTAATTAACTACCAATTCAGACAGTTATTGATAGTACTTACCACAATATCAATAGAAGAAAACCTTACTATCAATAAAGCAATAGCATTCAAACAAGGATATAGGATACATGCAAATAGAAGAAAACCTTACTACTTAACATGCAAATAACTCTCTCTCACAATTGCACACTCGTATTCCACTATATGTAACAATTGTGTTTGCTACTAGATATGCACTCGCATTCCGCTATATGCAAATCCTAGCACTATGATAAATATCGATAAACCTAGTTAGCAACTCTAGATAAATCAACACAAACCAATAGACAATATGCTCAAGAGAATTAAACCAACTTAATAATATATAGAACAAGGAATAGAAATCTCACAACCAATCCATTGCAATGCTTTAATCGTCTAGTAGAACAAAGGTGTTTAGTTCTCCATGGGTTAAAACCCTAGAGGTAGGAATGAAAAATGAGAGCCTCCTATCTAAGACCTGGAAAAGATCTTAAATAGGCTAACGAAATAAACTTGACCTAAAAAATAATACTAAAGGAAATAAGAAAATAAAACTAGAAAATCCAAAATTGCAAAATAGGAAATAATATCTCGCTGGCCGCGAGGCGTTAACAAGTCCACTGCGGGGTGTCAGTTCCTTCTCTGAGATCCACCGCCGGGTCGCGGTGGCTTCTAGCGCGGGGCGTCAAGCGGTGTCTTCTTCAGCTTATGCGACACTTCCGTAAAAACGCCATAACGTTTGATTCCCAACTCGGATTGCGCTCATATTTTGAGGACTTGCAGTAGACTTCAATATCTAACTCCTAGAATTGGAATCACTTCATTTGGACATCTGAGTAGAGAGAACGAACCATTTGAATTCAGCATATTGTTCTTCTACTCTTCAATACACTTCAAACCTCTATAAATCCCATGATTTCTTCACTTCTCCACTCTAACTCCATAATCCACAATTGTGCTCTAAATCCATCCAAATGGTGCCTCAAACCTGGTAATAACCCCCAGATATGTACTACAAAATAGCACCGATCAATCCGCCTCACGCATCTCGTACAAGCGTCGACCCTGACCTCCAGAAGCAACTGAGGCTTTACCTTTGTTCTGGGCAGTTGTCTGCATTGACGGGCTAGGCGTCTCAGCTGGCTTGAACCTAGGCCGGTTATTCTGATTAACTGACCCCTGCCGCGACTCTACTCCCTTCTGCTTTCCCTGCCGACAGAACCTTTGCATATGCCCCTTACGTCCACAATCATAGCAGGACTTCTTCTCCTTTGAACACGCAATGTTTTTGTGTCCAGCAGCACCACAATTATGGCATTGGGCTGGATTCTTGCTTTGCCACGTCTGCTGTGTTGACCCTCCTTGAGTCGTGTCTGTCTTTGCTCGACCAGACTTGGCAAAGCTAGACAGTGGCGCAGGTCGCTTGAATCCACTCCCTTGATTCTGCATCGACCTCTGTCGATTACGTCTTTTAGTCGACTCCTCCAGAGTCACTTCCAACTTGTAGGCCGCATCCATATATTACTCCAGAGTAGAGCATGTGTGGTGCACCATCATTGGCTTGATATCTGGGCTCATCCACTCATGGAAATACCAGATTTTCTGTGCCTCACTGGATATCTCGGGTCCAGCATACTGTAACAGATGATTGAATTTGGTTACAAGCTCTGTTACCTTCAATCCATCTGTCTTAGGGTACAGAAACTCCTTGAGTTTCTCCTCCCTCATAGCACGAGAGAAGAAACGGTCTGTCATCTTTGTCTTGAACATCTCCCAGTTCAAAACAGGACTTTCAGCTAAGCCGGTACTCTCCCACCACTCACTAGCCTCTTCCTTCAACTGAAGAGAAGCTATATGTACCTTCTCAGCTTCAGTACAATCCACATTGCGGAACAGCCGCTCCATGTGGGAAAACCAATGGGTCACCCTAACCGGTTCTCCTTTTCCGTTGTAGTTGTCAGGCCTCATGGAATTTATGGTCTTTAGAGCACGACCATAATTGTCCCTAGCCCTGATTGCACCTTCCTGGAATACGCGGTTCTCTGGCTCCACGAATCTAGGAACCAGTGGAGGAGTTGGCACACCTTGCGCCTGTGGAGCATTCGATCGCATAACATCTGTGATTGCTTGCATGACAATTCCCCGAATTGCCTCAACTGCCGCAGCATCAAACATTAGCGGCGCGTTGGTCTGATCTTGACCATCGTCCCTAGGATGGTTGTTGGATCCAGACTCATGCTCGTCTTCTGGACGCGCAACATTTCCTATGGTTGGTCTGGGGTCATTGCTTGTCCCAGCACCAGCTCAAATTGTGTTCCTCGTGTTCACCATCTGTTTACCGATCCAGTTCCAAGTATTTTATACATTAATATTATTCAATATACTTAATGTAGCAAAATCACTCAGAGTAGATCAACTTGGTATTTTTATAGATGAACTTGAACTATTTTACAAACTGCACATTAGCCGATCTCCCGAGCGTCAGGTCAAAATTTCTCGGAGATTGTAGTATTTCACAAAGTACATGCCGCAATACTAGAAATATTACACACAGTACATGCTGAAATACTAAGAAAAAGGAAACTACTGCTACAGGAAACGTCGGTCCTCATCACGGTGCTCCGAAACGTTTCCTATACGATAGACTTCCCATGCAGGGCTTCTTCGGGCGGGGCTCTCCATCGGATTCTGACGATGGACTTCGCACCCTGCTTGGCCTTGGAACACATGATTCTGGTGTCCTTGGCTCTATCCCTGTCATGGTGAAGTATGGATCATCGAAAATTGGCCCTCCTATCCCAGCCCTTCTCTGAGCATGGTTGATTATCTCATCCATATGGCGCTGCTGCTCAGAAGAGATCATCTGGCTTTGACGAAGAATCTCTTGTAGTTCAAATTCCGTCCTCCTTCTCCTTTGAGTAGGGATAGGCTGGGACTCTTTGTACATCATTGTTGGGCCACTCCTTCCAATACCATATTCGGTATAAAGTGTTTCCCAGTCAGCATTAGTCATGAGTGCGTACTCTGGAACTGGTGGCAACTCTTGCACAGGTGGTAACTCTGAACTGGGGTGAATAAATTGCATCCCCGGTTCCTGACTATCCACCAGCAAGTGCCTCAAGTCATTAGACTTCTGGTTTTGCCCGTTGAGGTCCATCTCGGTATTCTCCTCGGGATGATCTTCGATGGGGTCCTCTTCCTCGTCGGGGTCATCCTCTATGGGGTCCTCTTCCTCCTCGGGATCGACCTCGAGCATTTCCTCTTCTTCCTCTTCAGGAATCATTTCTATCTGGTAATCGTCATTATAGTACCCTCTCGCGTACCTAGAAAATTCATCTTCTTGCATTGCTTCCTCCCTTGGTGGCTCAACTGGTGCTGCCACAGGAACTATGGTATCCCTAGGCGTAAGGACTACCGATTCTGGAAGCACATGCTTGATCTCCTCAGGTGGGCTGCTTGGTTCTCCAACCTCGAAGCACCCTTGGGGTATTGGGAAGTCGAGCCTTCCTGGAGATGGTGAATCCATCTCGGCATCTACCGAGTCCCTCTTATGAGAAAGACACGCACCCATATCCTACAGGATAACGAGGAAGGAATTAGTCTTTCTAGACATAGAAGCAAGCTTACTACATCAGACTATAGATAGAAGACATGACTATGAACAGTGTTTTATTTTCAAATTCTTTTCATTTTGAAAATTCAGAGCCCTTTTGAAAATACTTTTCAATCGAAAACGAGTAATTGATTTTCAAATACCCAACCCGTTTTAAAACTTAGGCTCTGATACCAAATTTGTAACACCCCCAAATCTCAACCCATTTGGAAAGGTATTACCACCAGTGACCTCGGTTTCCCTCACCGAAGCCACCCCAGGCTTTACCGATTAAATACAATTCATGAAACACTTATGATACAAAATCATCATAATATTCAATTGAACATGAGCCCCGGGATTACATTCCAATCCCGAATAGGACACCCATACAGAGTTAAACAAAATACAGATTTAAACAAATAACAAAGTAAATAGGTTACAGCGGAAGTCTTTTAAATATTACAAAAAAGGGGTTGTGATCGCAATGATCACCTGCCCAAGGATCTCAACCTGATTAAAAACATTAAAGCATCCAAAAACCACCGTTGTCTTCATAGTCATTCTAGTCTCCTCGTATCTGCACTTTATCTGATGTGCCGAATCGAACGGATGACACCAGCCAACCATGCAGAGAATAATTGCGGTTCGTTAGTCTACTGAATAGACTATACAAGGGTACAAAGCAGAGTGGTTCGAAGTAGTCGTATTAGGTTAGACTCATCGCTTCTCGAATAATAACCGATATTGATAGTCAACCTTCATACTTCTACTGAACATATCAAAAGGCATGATCAAGAGAAGATTCTGGAAGACCGGATCTTCACAGCAATCAACCCGAAAGAAGACTCCAACGGAAATGAGTCTTATAGGAAGTATGACAAAATCTGGAACGTTTAAAGAATCACACACGAGTGATTTAAAAGCTGACTAGATGTTTCAGTTCACGACCAACCTCACCGCATACAGCGAATCCAGATCGGAAAGAGAACGTACTCTGATCAAAGTCGAGACGAGCTTTCCTAGATGCACTATTTACTTAGCTGCACTACTCGTCGAAGGTTTAATAATCATATGCCACCACATCACTTATCTTATTTAATTTCAAAACGCACATCACGTTATAAGCTTTTAAATGTATATATCGCCAACAGAACATATTGTTGGATCGTTAGAGTTACGTCTGAGGGAACAAAAGCTTTGTTCCCACAGAAGGCACAGCGGATTTAAATAGCAAGAAAGATAACGGAACGAACTCACTATATATAGTGGAAACCCTGATTAGCAAAACTAGCTTCTCAAGGAAAAACCACTACCTTCAAGCTTCCGCTTGAGAGGATTTTGAAGCGTCTACTTGTCTTATTGATTTCTTGTTCGATTACACTTGTATCCTGGACTCCAACCTCTAGACTTCCCACCTAGATTTGAAACCTCTTCTACAACGATGAATCGAACTCAACCCTTTAAGACTTACAAACACTTCACTCTCTTTTTCTTCTCAACTGAACGCTCTCAGTTCTTCTTTTTCCTCGTCGTGGTTACATAGAAATGATTCCCACATTCCTATATAAATACAACTCGACCAAACCCTAATCATAACAAGATAATCCTATCTTCCTAAACTTGGTAACAATATGATATTAATTGATTTGAAGAATATTATCTTAACAGCCGATATTATCTAAGGAAATAATTCCTAAGATAACATTAACGGATTAAGATAAGATTATTCTCTCTCCAAATATATTATCTTAGGAAAGTTTTCCTAAGATAACACATTCGGATTCTCTCTCCAAATCTTCTTTTCGGCGAGATCCTTCCAGCCGAAATCCTATCCTTTGACCACGTGATTCTTTTAGGAAAGTTTCCATAATCTTCACGCTGGATATCTTCTTTCCTTTTGCAGCCTTGATCTGGTCCGTCACTTCAGTTCCTTGAGAGGTAACAAAGCACTTGATAGGACTTTGTTCCCTCTGCGATCCTTTGCTGCAATGCTCCCTATAACAACTGTCTTTGTTCCTGAAACACTTAGTACCCATATTAGTTGAATGTTTGTTACCATCAAAACCTAAGAAATTCAACAAATTCCCCCTTTTTGATGGTGACAAACATCCTTGACAATAAAACATTCACATAAGAGATAAAGACAGTTGTATGGAGAAAAGTTCTGCACGCAAGCGATAATAGTTCCCCCTCAACTCAGCAACATATGAAACCATGTTCTGTTCCCCCTCAACCAAAGCTACCTGTCATTTTCCCCCTTTTGGCATCATCAAAAACATAAGTAAAGAGATAGAGAGAAAAAGACCACAGCAGGATAAGCAAAATAACCCCTTTTGCATTAGATTGAAACGCACAAACATAGACTGCATGTAAAGACAACAACAAAATGAGCACATGTAACACATATGATTAACATGCCAATCATTGCAAACACATGAAACAGAAGCAAAGAAAAGCAAAGTAGTAGGGGAAGATGTGTTGGGAACAAAAGAGGGATTGGTTAGCCAGAGAAAGACGAATCAAGCACCACTGGTGCCTGCAGAGGGAGCTGAAATATGAATAGCAATTTAGGCATTCACTTACTCCGTAAGACGCCTTTGTTGTTCTGCCAACAGAGATATTGCGCGAGACAAACTTCTCACGGTCCTTCCTCAAATCAGATTCCACCTTTTGTTCCCCCTCAGAGTCTGCACCTTCAGACTCTTCTTCCTCCACACCAGCTTCCATCTCATGTCTAACCTTGACCCAATCAACACCTTTTTGAAACACAAACTACTCCTTGTGTAGGTTACAAGCCTCCAGCCTCCAGTAGAAGAAGGATCCATTGGTCGCCTCTTTGTGTACCTTGGAGTGTTCCAGTTTTTTTTTTTTTTTTTTTGGGAACAGTACAAGGGAGCGATAAGGTAACTTTGCTGAAGTCGCCATATAGGTAGGAGGGGAGTAACCACGAGAATCATTCTCCATATCTTTTCAAGTGCAAAGGGTATTACTCCAAATCCTCCTCTTTCCTTCTTTTTCCAAGATCACAGCCAATAAGATATCTTTCAAAAATAGATCTTGTAAAAGATTCTGTCCAAATCCATCAAAGCCCACAAAATCTCAAGCGCAACAACCATCACGCAACCACCACATCACCTTTTATGCACGAACACTTCTCAAGCAGTTGCAAGCCATCATTACACATCATACCTGTCAAATCCCAGCCACAGACCACAGAGGCGACAATTCGTATTCTCGACTTTCCGAAAAAGTAGAGGAGTGTGATGCGGGGGTATTGTTACCAGAGAGGGTACAAAGAACATCACACATAAACATATATGAGAATTTTTAATAATGTTTAATCATGAATGAGAGGTTCCCAGATGTGGATGATTAGAGGGGCTCATAGGAAATATCAAGCATGATGGCTAAGGTAAGCTATAGAGTCAACAATCATTTGGGCTTATAATGAGGGATCAATGCATCAAGTTGACTCTTTTGGGCCGAAAGAAAGCTGAATCATGTATTAACAAGATAGCATAGAGAATCATGCATGCAATTTTGCACATTAGTGAAGTATTAGCATGAGTCTAAGCAAGGCGTTCAACAAATGATCAAGAGAATGAATGCAGATCAAGACATGATGATTAACCTTTCACGCTTTACCATGTAATTTAGCCAATCATTGAGGGAACACAACAAATAGACATGTGGTTAAGGGAATAAACCAGGCTTCGTATGAAACTGAATATAGAGTTCCCCAACAGGTGTCTTAATGAGAAAACTGGCGTTTGATTCTTTGTTCCACGAGAATTTCCTTGTATGCCAATCTTTCTCCACACAGTGATGTCTTTTCTAGATGTACATGGTACCTTTGTCACCAGGCCTTTGAGTCTCAAACATTCCTGCAGAAGTGAGGTGAGACTCGCTTTGTTCCCTGTCAGGTAACTGAACTTAATACGAGTGAAATACCGGGAACTTTCCTCACTTTATCCTGCACAGAAAGAGTTAGTTTTTGCGAACCCAGACAAGCTTATGCTTTCTGGGTGTGGGAGTAACATATTTGATTTCTGGAGGTTTAGCATTCATTTTCTCCCTAGTGGTTCGAGCAAGTTTCTCATTGTGTTTCTTCAGGAGGCACTCTTGTTTGTAGTGACCAGAGTGCCCACAATACCAACATATTCTTTGATACTTTAGATCAACATACTTGCTCTGTCCAGGCCAAATAGTTTTGTTAGCAATCCTCGAATGAAAATTGATATGATTGGACTTACCGCTTTGAGATTGCTTCAACCAAATGGCATGTGCTTTCTGTCCATGGTACCAAGCCTTGTTCCCATCAGTCGAATTTGAGCAATCTTTGTGATTGTTCCTCCGTGAGGAACTTTCCCCCTTTTCTTGCGTTGACTGCTTTCCTTCGACTCCAAGAAGTTTAGACTTGGTGCCATCAACAAGAAGCTTAGGTTGATACCCAATTCCAAAGCGATGCACTTCCTTCTTTTCTGTCTTCTTTTCACTCTTGGCTGCAACAAACACAATGCCTTTTGGCTTTTCCTTCTGTTCCTCACTGAGTTTAGATAGATCACTAGACAATTTTGCGTTCCCAAGTTTTAACATTAATGATTCAGACTCAAGTGAAGAGACAGAGGATTCTAGACACGAGATCTTCTCAGTGAGTTTAGGACACTCATTGCAAGGACTTGAAGAAGAAGATGAACTTTTCTCAAGCTTGAGCACTTTGTCTGCCCAACCTTGATTTTCTTCGATCAAACTTGAGATCGATTCATCCTTTTCTTCAATTTGCTCACTGAAAAGACTATTCTCATGAACAAGCTTCTTAATGAAGGAAATTAAGCTTTCTTTTGACTTCCTTGTCAAGCTAGAGATGAGTTCAGATTCACTTACCTCAGTTCCCTGCATGCCGCCTTTTGATTTGTCATGGTCTTCTAAGGCCATCAAGCAGACATCTCTTGAATGAAAAGATTCTTCATCCTCTGAGTCAGTATCACCCCATGTTGCGACCATTGCTTGCTTCCCTTCACGAACCTGAGGGTGACCAGCCTTTTTCTTGAAGCAGTTATTGGCAAAATGTCCCTTGTGTTGGCAGTGGTAACAAATGACATCCTTCATGTCTTTGTTCCCTTCAGAGGAACTCTGTGTGCCCTTGTTTTGAGACCATATTTTCTTCATAGCTCTAGTGATGAGAGTCACATCTTCATCACCGTCCTCATCTTCGTCTTCAACTTGAGATAGGTCAAAGGCACGTTCAACCTTCAAGGCAATGCTTTTAGCCTTCTCTTCTCTCTTTTTGTTCATCTTGTGGTTGTATACAGATGCGTTGCTTTCAAGCTTGGCAACAACCTCTACCATGGTGAGAGACTTGACGTCAGTTTGGGAGTACAGAGCGAGAGCAATTGCGTCTCACTGAGAGTTGAGGCCTTGCATAAAGTGATGAGTGAGCTTCCAGTCTGGCATCTCTTCATCAAGGAACTCCAATTGACCTACGATCCCCTGGAACCTGGAGTAGAACTCTTGAATGTGCTCATCCTCTCCTTGAGAAATTTGATCGTACTCCTTCATCAGAGAAAGGATATTGTTCTTCTTCGTGTCTTTATTTCCTTGATGAAGGCGCTTCAAAGCATCCCAGATCTCCTTAGCAGTTTTGTAGCTCATGATTTTCTTGAGATCTGAGGGAGAAAGAGCCATGTGGAGGATCTTCTTGGCCCTGTTGTTTTTCTCCGATTTCTTCCAGTCCTCATCGGTGTAGTCGATCTTTGGTTTTGGCTTAGTCTCATCTTTGTCATTCTTGATAACCAAAGGACCGACTTCTATGACTCTCCAGATCTGTCCGTCGAGGGAACAGATGTGGGACTCAATTTGTTCCACCCACCAATCATACTCACTGGCCTTCAGCATTGGCGGCTTCCAGAATGAATCACCGATTGCATTGCTTGACGATGACATCTTTCCTGCAAATTCTATAACGAAAACAATCTAGAGCACCAGGCTCTGATACCAATTGTTGGATCGTTAGAGTTACGTCTGAGAGAACAAAAGCTTTGTTCCCACAGAAGGCACAGCGGATTTAAATAGCAAGAAAGATAACGGAACGAACTCACGATATATAGTGGAAACCCTGATTAGCAAAACTAGCTTCTCAAGGAAAAACCACTACCTTCAAGCTTCCGCTTGAGAGGATTTTGAAGCGTCTACTTGTCTTATTGATTTCTTGTTCGATTACACTTGTATCCTGGACTCCAACCTCTAGACTTCCCACCTAGATTTGAAACCTCTTCTACAACGATGAATCGAACTCAACCCTTTAAGACTTACAAACACTTCACTCTCTTTTTCTTCTCAACTGAACGCTCTCAGTTCTTCTTTTTCCTCGTCGTGGTTACATAGAAATGAATCTCACATTCCTATATAAATACAACTCGACCAAACCCTAATCATAACAAGATAATCCTATCTTCCTAAACTTGGTAACAAGATGATATTAATTGATTTGAAGAATATTATCTTAACAACCGATATTATCTAAGGAAATAATTCCTAAGATAACATTAACGGATTAAGATAAGATTCTTCTCTCTCCAAATATATTATCTTAGGAAAGTTTTCCTAAGATAACACATTCGGATTCTCTCTCCAAATCTTCTTTTCGGCGAGATCCTTCCAGCCGAAATCCTATCATTTGACCACGTGATTCTTCTAGGAAAGTTTCCATAATCTTCACGCTGGATATCTTCTTTCCTTTTGCAGCCTTGATCTGGTCTGTCACTTCAGTTCCTTGAGAGGTAACAAAGCACTTGACAGGACTTTGTTCCCTCTACAATCCTTTGCTGCAATGCTCCCTATAACAACTGTCTTTGTTCCTGAAACACTTAGTACCCATATTAGTTGAATGTTTGTTACCATCAAAACCTAAGGAATTAAACACCTATACATCTTGAGTATGCGTTTCGTCTAGAGTGACGCACCTCGGAGGGATGAAATCCCGAGATTTGTGACACCAGCTAAGTGCACCACCTCTATACTCGTGTATCAGAGGTTGGGTCATGACCTTCCAAATGGTATTAGGTGGGGTCTAGCCACCTCTCTACCTGATTATCAAGAAATGACTGGACCTGGCAGGGCCCTAGTAACGTTCCTAACTACTAGTGCTAACTAAACATTTCAAGCACAACAATAGTCCATAATAATTCCACATAAATGCCCTCAAGGCTATCAACATAAATATATTTTCATAATAGCGTTGTTCTAACAGATATACAACCTATTATAATATCATATTTTAGTTCTCCAAAACAATTAACAAAACTGTTCCCTGACGAACACATTATTCGTTCCAAATTAATTACTCAATTAAACAACTGATAATTAATGGAAACATGGAATGATGAGCAAGAGCGAACCGCCACTTGCCTTAAATCCACAGAAGCTTAAACGAAGCTAGGTACGACGACAACTGGTTTCCGGGCTCGAAGCAGGGATAGATCTGGCAACACAGATTCCTTCGAATCGACCCATAAAGAAACCCTAAGTTAGATTCTACAACAACGAGTACGAATCTAAAGAATAACGAAAGGAATCGAAAGGAACGAAGCCCGATCGAAACCACAGAAGCCAAGGCCGAAACAAGCCAAGAGCTTATGGGCGATAGCCGTCGCCTACCTTACGGCGGGCGCCGCTGTTCGTGGCGGTGGTCGCCGCCTGCCTTACTGCGGGCGCCGCTACGAACACCAGAAAATATACACGAGAGGCAAAAACCCACCGACTTCGATTGTTTTGCTTCTCCTTTCCTTTGCTTTGGATTCTAAGCTTCTAAGGGCTTCCAAGGCTTCTCTTTGCAACTGGAATAACACCCAATGGAACTCCGATGATCGATCTCAAAGTCTACGACGAGAGCTTAATATTCCGAATGATGATTGTGAGGGATTTGAGCTTCGAATTGAGCTTCAATCTGATCCCAAACATCCTCCTTAAATAGCCAAACCCAGGGGACAAGAAATGGGCAAGCCATGCACGTGGAGGGCCGAGATCGAGTCGTCCCCCGATCGCCGGCAAGCCCCTGCAACTAGCCTTGCAACAGTGGCGGCGGTCGCCGTGACCGGCAAGAGGTCGCCGCCCTTATGGGTCTCTGGCGGTGGTCGCCGCATTCCTAGGCCACTTGCACAGGAAGATAACGATGACGCTGGCTACTGGGCGGCGGTCGCCGCTAGCCTTACGGTGGTCGCCGCCAAAGCCCTTTTGCATCAGATTAAGCTTGGATTAGCTTTGGCCCTAGCCCAGGATAACAATAATCATACACGAACGAGTATTAAATCCCAAAATACGTCGACCGTATATTATTTCACTTAGAAAAATATTACAGAGATTAAGAACATTACAAAATGTCTTTCTGTCTCTGAAATTAATTCGACGTACGAAACGGGTGTTTGGGACGAATCCCAAAATACCCTTACAAAAGTACGGGGTATCACAGACTATTCCAGGAAAATCTCGAATTAATCCAGCCTGAAATCTCTACACAGGACAATTTGGAACTAATAAGAAACGTATCTAAAGAAGAAATTAAGAAGGCGGTCTTTAACATTGGCTCGGATAAATCACTAGGGCCAGATGTAGGGGTGAGCATCGGTCTGGAACCGAACCGAATCGAAAAAACCGAAAACCAAAACTCCCAAAAACCTGAACCAAAAACCGAACCGAATTATATTGGATCGGTTCGGTTCGACCCGAACCCGGTTCGGTTCGGCTAAAAAACCGAAAAACCGAATTTGATATCCAACATTGTAATACCAAGCAGCAGCGACTGAACAACGGTAAGACAAAAGTATCGGTATCATCACGATCCTCATCCGAATCGGAATCGCGCAGCTTGAAAGGAGACTACGGAGAGAAAAGATTAAGCAAAACAAAGATAAAAAGAGACACACCCAGAAAACCAAGTAAACCCCTCTTTCCAGCCCCAGTGATCCGAGCCCTAATTCAAAGTGGGTTTTGGGGGTTTTGCAGTGGGCGGTGAATTGACAGTTGGGGTTGCCGAATTTCATTGATTTGTTGATGGGAATCGCCGGAGATTGTGTAAAAGGAGACGGTTTTGCCCATAGAAGGGTCATCTCGCGGTGGAAAGGAGATTACCACTACTCCCTTCACTGGAGATTGGCCTTCCTCTGGTTCCAATCGACTCGGCGTAGCAGCGACTTGGCGTCAATACACCGGAGTAGCAGCGACTCGGCGTCAAGCAGCAGGGGACGCAGTCCACTGTCCACCACCGGCGGCGTCAAGCAGCAGCAGCGATTCGGCAAGACGGCGTCGTCAAGCAGGGCGGGGGACGGTGACTCGGCTCGGCAAGACGGTTCCTGGGAGCTTGGTGCTTGGAGGAGCCTGGAGCCTGGAGGCGGGCGGCAAGATTCAACAGAATGAAGGCAGCCTTGGAGGAGTTAACGAGCCTTCTTTTTTTTACCTAAACAGCCCAACAAGCAAGGAAGGAAGCCCACTTATTTTTAATTTCAGTTTAACCGAACCGAAATTAAACCGAACCGAAAACCGAACCCCCAAAATACATAAACCAAACCGAATAATTTCAGTTTCGGTTTGGATCGGTTTCTTCGGTCCGGTTCGGTTAAAAAATTCGGTTTACCCGAACCGTGCTCAACCCTAGCCAGATGGCATGACAGCAGAATTTTACCAAAAATATTGGGACATTGTAGGTCCTTCTGTTATCCAAGCAGTTAAAAGTTTTTTTTCTATCTGGGAAACTACTTAAACAAATAAATCACACATTCATCTCCTTGATCCCAAAATGTGATAATCTGAATTCTACTAATCACTATAGACCCATTAGTATGTGCTCTACAATCTATAAGAGTATCTCGAAGATCATAACAACTAGACTTAAAGGAACCATGAAAAAATTAATACACCCTCTTCAGGGTGCCTTTGTTGCTAACAGAGCCATTCAAGATAATATCTTGATTGCCCATGAAATCTTTCACTCTTTCAAATCGAATAAAGGAACTGAAGGCTTTATTGCCCTAAAACTAGATATGGAAAAAACTTATGATAGAATCGAATGGGATTTCATTATCAAAATAATGGAAAAGTATGGATTCCATGAAAAATTTATTAACTGGATAAAAGAATGCATTATAACGGTATCTTTCTCGGTACTTGTAAACAACGGACCTATAGAAATATTTAAACCATCAAGAGGACTTCGACAATGAGACCCCCTTTCGCCCTTCTTGTTTATTTTAGGATCTGAAATCTTTGCTAGAAAACTCCAAAAAGCTTCAGAAAGAACTCGAAATCCTCTAGGATTTCAAATCAATCAACAAGGAACACGAATCCCGTTTCTGGCATTTGCGGATGACATTGTGATCTTCTCAAAAGCTAAACAGGAAAACTACAAAGAAATCAAGGATATTATCGATGAGTACTGCAAAATCTCAAGACAAAAAGTAAATTTTCATAAATCGGCTTTTCAAGTTACAAAAAAGGTTTCCAAGCAAAAGAAATTAGCATTACAAGGTACTCTCACAATCACAAATATGATATCTCTCGAAAAATACCTAGGTTGCCCTATCATTAATGGTAGAGTTAACTCGAATACCTTTACTGACCTCTTAGTTAGCACCCAACATCAATTATCTAAATGGAAAGCAAACTCTCTTTCCCAAGCAGGAAGAACAACACTAATAAAAACCAATCTGGCATCAAGACCTAACTATCTTATGCAAAGTTTTATGTTACCTATACACACACACTATGAACTTGATAAGTTAAATAGATCCTTTTTTTCTGGAACAAAGACAGCTCCTATAAACCTCTTATAGGCTAGGAAAAAATATGTAAACCAACTCATCAAGGAGGTCTTGGTTTGAGAAAAGCTAAAGACATGAATAAAGCCTTACAATTCAAATTACTATGGAAAATCCTAGCTAAACCAAATAACTATTGGGTTAGAGTTGTCACTGAAAAATACTTGAAAACAAACCATATATTTCATTACAAGAAAAAAGGAAATTGCTCTTGGCAATGGTCCAAAATGATTGAAACTCATGGTTGAGTTCAAATCTGGACTAATTTGGCAAGTTGGTAATGGCAAAACAATCAAATTCTGGACGGATAACTGGGTTTTGAACACCCCTTTATGTGATAACATAAACACACAATCAACCCTGAATAAGGATGTCCTGATAGCTGAATTTATGTTACCAAATAAAATCTGGAATAAGGACTTACTAGAACAATGTTTATCATATGATTTAGCTAAAAAAATTACCTCGATCCCAATACCCTTAAATGAGATCCATGATAGAATGTACTGAAAAACTAGCAAAAATGGTTGGTTTTCTACAAATTCTGCTATGGAACTAATTAATAAAAACAAGAGTTATACTGCCTATGATTCTTCATGGATCTGGAAGATGGACACATATCCCAAAGTTAAAAACTTTGTCTGGAAAATAATGAAAAACGGACTCCCAACAAAAGCTAGATTAGCATAAAAAGGTGTAGCAACCCCCCCCCCCCCCCCCCCCTCTGGGTTGTATACGTTGCAATGCTCATTTGGAGGATTTGAATCATCTCTTTTTCCAATGTAACCACACCATAAAAACAATAGAGAAAATTAACTATCATACCTATGGTATCATTACATCCCTAAACTTAGGAAACAAAAAAATCAATGAAATCATTGATGAAATTCAACAAAAAACTGATAGATCACAATTTATAGAATTAATGGTCTCTTGGTGGGGAATTTGGTTTTATAGAAACCAACAGAGTTTTGGAAGAACAAACGATGATGCCAACTCCATAAAGGATGTACCAATTTATATTAAAAAACAAATTGAGAACTGGAAAAAGACAAAGAGTTGGAACCCTGGCTGTTTAGCAGAAGACAAATAAAAAATACATAGAACGAACATTGTTAGACGACCAACAAAGAAATGGAAAAAACCACAAGACAATATTGTTAAAATCAACATAGATGGATCCACCAAAACTAATAGTGAATCTAGTTTTGGTTACATTTTCAGGAACAATACGGGTAAATCAATCTTCCTCTTTGGGGATAAATGTGGTATCTCAACCCTGCTAAAAACAGAAACATTGGCAGTTAGAAATGCTCTAGTAAAGGCCTATGAATTAGGCATTACCAACATTCAACTTGAATGCGACAACCTTACCATTGTGAATGTTCTTAATCAAATCTGGCATTGTCTATACGATATTGAAATGTTAATTTCTGATATCCTGTGTGTTTTACAACTGTTTTCTTCAGTGCAGATTTCTCACGTCTTTCGAGAAACAAACATCATGGCCGATTTCATCGCAAAGAAGGTCCAGCAGAGTTCCTTGGAAGATGTTAGAGATAGTCTAGAATTTATAATTCTCATCCGTAAGTATGCTATAGATTGAGAAATCGGCTCTTCTGTGATTTCCATTCTAATTTTTACCTAATCAAAAAAAAAAGTTACTTGAAATGAATCCAGTTAGATCTTCACTTGTAGCATGCGCACGCACACGCTCACCTCAATTATTATATACTAAAGTTGAACCTCACTTAGGCACATGACACCCATCAATTAAGTCATGTTATCACATGCCACGTGTCATCGCCGCGGTTTTAAATTTTAATTTTTAATATACATACATTATATATTTGTTTTCAATTTTAAGCTTTAGGAAAATCTTTATAATTTGATTGGATATGATTTAGTATATCTCTTTATACTTATGTAATACTTTTCTTTATTGATTCACTTAAGAGATTATATTAAATTATTAATTAATAATAATAAAATTTGAAAATCAAATGCTATAAGTTTTGAATTAATATATATTATATAAACATTTAAATATTTATAAAAGTGAATATCTGTAACAACCTTCATTTCTACATAAGGGCATTAATGTAATATTTTTTTAATTATAAAGGATATAATATTTATTACATTATTCCAAGTGGAGATAAATTAATCAACTTCTTACCTAAAATTTTATATCTTAAGTCATGATTTATTTCAAGTTAACATAAATTATTTAAGTTGAGATTAACAATATTTTAATTTAGATTTAAATATGGTTAAATTTATATGAAAAGGTGACTTTAGCTTACTATCCTAATTTAATTTTTATTTCATCTTAAATTTGGGTTAAAATGTATAAATAAACTTAGGATAATATTATAAATAAGTTTGGAAAATTTTTATAATTTTTGAAATTTAAAATAGGGGTATTTTTGCCACAACATGAAAAGTTGGGCAAACATTCGTAAGAAAGTTGAAATAAGGGGGCCACGACTATGAATAGTACCCCTTTTCTTCAACCTTCATATCGTGTTTTTCAACAGTGTATTCAATGGCGAAATTCGACCCGATTCGGACTCGACTCTTCAAATTACTTAGTGGGTTTTGTTGATAAGATCAACATGCATCATAGCCCTCATTCAACTGACGTGATTAAGGGCTTAAGCGCTGGAATTTAAACCGAAAACAATTGTCGTCGTTTTTATTCATTTGAAGTTAATGTTTGAAAATTCGGTCAAATCCGAATGCATTGAGGTGCGATTGTTGCGCGATTGTGTCGGTGAAGTTATGAGCTTCTCCGAAACTATAAATTCGACCCCAACCATCGTAAATTTTCATCCAGTTTCATCGAAAACGCTCTCGACCTCGTTCGAATATCACCCTCTGAAATTCGCAAAATTGAACCGCCGTTTGCCACCGATGGACGCCGCGTGAGGTGCCATTCAACTCGTCTCAACGCCTCGCACCCATACGTACCGATCCCTCACCCGGAGAGTCGCCGACGAGCCGCCGCCGAAAAACCTCTTCCCGCGTGAACAGTAGCGGCTGTAGGTTGAAGATGATGGCATTTTCGTAAATTCTGTCATTTTTATTAAATTCGGGTATTTTATTTAATTAGGGTAATTTAATAACTTAATGAGTAAAATATATAATTAGGAATAATAATTTATTTAATTTAGTTGGGTTAATTTTAATTAAGGTTTTAAAATTACCTAATGAGGTAATTAAATTATAAAATGTGCTCATATAGTCTATAAATAATTACATTTATTAATAAGGATTAAAATAGATTATTTTTGGTCAATATATCTTAATTAGGTTGTTGATATATGATTAAAGGAAATAATCATAATTTTATCCGACAATTGATTTAGTTAAGCTTAAATCAATTTAAATCGGAATCGATATGAGTAACGTTCAATTTCCATTTATGAATAAATTATCTAGTTATAATTTATTTTGTGAGAATTGGGTACGTCTCTGAATTGCTATTGGAAACGGAAACGAATCAGGAATCCAGTTCATCGACTAGAATCGATCTTCTCTTAAATGTCGACACTTCGTTTTCCGACAAAAAACTTAGGGCAAGTGGCGGTTCGCTCTTGCATTTATCCCATATTTTCTCTAGTTGACAATTAATTAATTGTTCTCATTAAGTTTGGATAAATCTCGATAAATTTTGTTTGGGAACTTGTGTGATATAATGGTGTGGAAAAAATAATTATATATATTAGGTTGTATATATTGCTAGTGATGACCCTTGGTACTAGTTGGACTTTTGGTGTGGACTTGTATGCTTAGTTAACACGAATATTCGTAGGAACGCTATATACCTCACGAGATTTAGCTGTTTTTTTATAACTTGATATTAGGAGGATTATTGCCCTAATACTTTTGGTCATTATCTCTCCTTATTCGAATATAAGTGGTGATGCACTTAGCTAGTGTTGCTATTCGAGATTGATCCCATATTATTCTCGTATCGAGATGGTGTGGATTAAAAGTTTTAACGTAAATGCACGTTTTGGAATTAAATAGGATAAATGCTTTTATGCACATAATTAATATACTTCGGGTGAGAAGTTCAACGTGGAAACCGCTCGGGCTCCTGTCTAAAGTAAGTCCTCTTTCCAATCTGAATTCGCATTATGCGGTGAGGTTGATTGATGACTCAAATAGTCAAAGGAGTCGTTTTAAAAATCTTGGTGTGTTATAATTATAAATGTTCCCAAACAAGTACATATAATTTCTATATGACTCGTTTCATTGGAGTCTTCTCTTGAATCATGTCTCTTCTTATGTTTCAATTGAAGTATAGTAGTTATATACCGTTGAGCGAGTCTTATTCATGAAACGGGTGATAACTATATACGATTATACAAAACCTCACATAAATACCCTTGCATAGTCTTTTATTAGACTAACCAATCTTTCATTTTCCTTGCATGGTTGACTGGTGTCATCCGTCTCATACGGCACATCAGTCACTTGTTTCAGGTTATCTTGAACTTGAAGTAACGAATCGAAGAAGGAGGCTTGCGGTTGACGTTGTGTGTTAAAGTAATATTTTGAAGTTGTTTAGTATTGATTTAATCTTCTTAATAAATGTAATAGGGTTTATATAAGTCTTTTGATGTAATTTAATACTGTTTTGTAAAACTAGCCTTCTCAATTTACCAAACGAATTTTAATAAAAGATTGAGTATTCATTTCACAAGTCTTCGGTTGTTTATTCTTTTGTTATCAATATATTTAAGCATAAATTGTTTAGATTAAAGCCTATGGTGACTTCAGACTTTAAAGTCTGAGGTTACTGGTGTGTGGCATTACCGACATAAGTCGGGGGTGTTACAATACAAGACACACATTGATTTTTTATAATAAAAATATAGTTGTGTCAAATTGTAATTTTTCTATTAATGTTAAACAATTAAATATAAAATTATGATAATAGTGTATTATAAAATGTATTGTTCATCTAACTAAAAAAATAACTTAAACTATTACTAATTAAATATGAATTAGATATAATACTTTTTAATTTTGGTATACTTTTTTATAACAATTGAGTTTATATTTTAGAGAGACTCGTGCAAGGCGGGGCTCTTAAGCTAGTATTTTCTTAAAAAAGAGGATTTAGAATGACTTCAAAAACATATTCTATTTGCTTAAAATAAAAACATCTCATATAACATTTTTGATAATTTGAACCATTGATATTTTTTTTATAAAAAAAAGATATACATATAAATAATTTATTTGTTTATTAAAAATATATATGATTCATATTTTCATTGGTAAATTTATCAAATGACTTTTTATAAATCGTATGCTAATATATAACAAAAAAAAGATTCTCATGACTTTGTTAGTTCTTATATAAGTTAACAAATTCCTTCCAAATAAATGTTCCTTCCGAATAAATGAGTAAATAAAATAAATGAATTAAGGAAATTTTAATCGTAACTAGAAATCAGAGCCCCGTGCTTTGTTGTGGGTTCATTGGATTGGTGATTGGATATGTGGTAAGTAGTTGTCGTTAGGTGGAACTGAGGATGACTTAAATTGATGTGTTGTTGAGTTTATGTGGGAGATTTGGTTGATTTGGTACTTGAGGGTCATTTGAGATTTGTGTATCTTGTTATGGACATAGTTGTGTTTTGTTTGAGGTTGTTTTTGTTTTTTCCTCAGTTTGCCACACCATGTGGTTGTGTATAAGCATATCGTATATATGTCATGGAGTAAAAAGTTGGTTCTGACAAAATTTTGTTTAGGCAGATGAACATTGGTACTTTGGCTAAGGCTGTAAAGTCAGAAATCCTCTTTACAGGTTGGCATTTTGAATGTTGATGGTTACTACAACACTTTGCTTCAGCTATTCGACAATGGTGTTGGAGAAGGCTTAATCAAACCAGATGCTCGACACATTGATGTCTTTGTCTTACAGTAAAAGCATTTCTGACAAAAATGGAGGTTATTTCCTCACCCAAAATCTTTCTTATGCTAAATACGCCTAACAGTGTCAAGATTAATAAATTTTCATACAGAACTGCCAACAATTCAGGATTAGCAGTAATGTTTGGCTGTGTACATAATGATATGATGCTTGATTATATTTTAATGGTTTGAGAACTCATACAACTATTGTCGTGTATCAAACTTTACCTGTATGGAAAGCTCCATTTGGGGACAGTGGAAGAAGCCCTGGGAGTGAAACCTAATATTGGAATCCTTCGTTGCAATGCATTCCTTTGAAAGAGCACGTCGCTCCTCATGAAAGCAGGCAAATGAAGCAATTGAGGAATATCCAAAGCAGCAAAACCTGCAACAGTAGAAGCCGGTTTGGTTAAGCCAATGAAGCTATTCTTCTAGAGCTAATTGCTTTCCTGAGCACCAAAGGACCCTCAAAGCGCATGTTTGAGGTAAATACTGTTTTCCCGTACCTGATGTTTGCCAGATTGTTTGATATGCAATTCCTGCTTTCCAATGGTGCCAAATGTCTAGTATCATGTGTTGCTAGACCTGGAACATGATGAAATATATTTAAGCAAGCTATACTAAAATCGTTATACCATGCTTGTCATAGTGTGCACCAAGAAAAGCCTTTTGTGACGTTTTAATCATGTATGCTAATCATTTCGTACAAGTTGATATATTTCAGCGGATTTTTTTTGTCTAATTTCAAACAGTGGGTTGTAGTACTTACATTCATTTCGGTGGCCAAGTTGTTGAATGCCTCTCTGAAAACTATATTCCATGTGTAGTTAGCCGGCTCTTTCCCCGTTTGGGTCTGTCACTCGAGAAATTGCCATAGAGAGCTGACCGTGGCAGAAAACTGGCCTTGGTAAATACAACCCCATATGCATTACTGATTGCCCCTGGCTTTTATTGATAGTCATAGCATAGCAAGCTTGGAGGTTATAAATGGGTTTTAAATCGTTATTATTGTTGTTTGAAGAAAAATTCATAATTCATCCATCTGTATATATGGGTGCATCACTTATTACCAATTCGCCAGCATACCAAAATTCATAATCCATCCATCTGTATATATGGTTATATGATAATGATCGTAGAATTCCACTTGTTTTAAAGAAGACGGCTTATTCTAATTCTGATATTCTAGTAAAAGATCATTGATGTTTCTTATAAAAATTGTGCTCTTTCTTATCCATTGTTAACTGTGTTCCTTTCACATGTACTTTCAGGGTCTACAAACTTGTCTTGTTGCATTTTTATCAAGGTACATATGCTTTTTTATTTCCCCCTCTTCATCTACCTAAGCCACAAACAGATTCAGACTGCATTTATTAGGGATGTACTTTTTACTTGATCTCAAATGGGGTTCACTTGATCTAATCTGGCTTAAAATAAAGACATGTGTAGGGTAGATGTATTCAACTGATGGAGAATCGTGATCTGTATAGGTTGAACCGAGGAAGTTTGGTATGCTGGCGAATTGGCAGCGGGCGTTTACAATGGAGGACACAAAAGTTGGGCAGCTCCAAAATGCCTTTTTGAGCTGCCCAACTCCCCCCCCCCCCCCCCCCCTTGTTGGGCTTGCAACACATGACTTCTAGGCATATCTTCACCGTGAATCTGCAGTCCTGTAGCACGAAATATAGGGTAAGTCCATTTTTGCCAGGTGCAACATATAAGATTTTACACAAATACAAATGAAAGAGAAATACAAAAACATGTGTGTGGTGAGCTCTAACTGACGATAGTGAGTTGCAGGTTGTGAAAGGTTTTATTCATACATCACGACTCCTCATACACTTCCTTGGATGTCAAAATGCATGCTCGGGTACCTGACCTGTAAGATTTTATACGTGGTATATAGTTCGACTAAACATGCGTACATATCATACTGGTTATCAGTGTGTATGTGTGTCCCAAAAACATCATCTTGTCATCAAACTAAAACCAAGGCAAAGTAATATGTGTCCAGCAAAACAGAACGAAATAGTTCAAGTCAAAAGAGTCACAGATTTCCACCCATGCTAAAACAAACAACACTTTAGGTCTAATGCTTATTGGGATTGAAACATAAGAGTCTGCTTTGTTCAAAACACAGGTTCTGAATTGCACATCATTCCATCCTTGCAGGTTCTCCGCTCGCAACCGATTCATCGTCAGGACCTGATCCCTCATCAGATGATGATATGACAGCCTTCCTTTCTTTTGTCGGGGTTTTCCTTGGAGTTTTGACAGTGGGTGCTACCTCATTTGCGCCATCACGCCTGACATACAAAGAGGGAAGCATGAATGTAAGTTTTAAAACTTAACGGCATGCCTAAATTCATTTGAAACGATTCTCACTTATCTTTCTCCTTTATTGTATCTACATCAATACCATGGTCTTCTGTAAGTGGTTTTCCAGCATCTAAGCTAAGGGGCGCAGTAGACAGCCCACTTTCACCCTCATTGTCCTGCACATCCCATTAATTTTGTGTACACCATTACAAATATTATTCCAGTGGAAGTAGGATTGTAACATCAATTAAATGTGGGTTCGATGACTACCTTAAGACTAGAGCCGCTACTTACAATTCGCGACACGGTAAATTTTCCAGTGTCGTTAGAGGCAGTGAAGTAGGTATGAGTTTTAATCTCAAACACGTGGTATGTGTTAGCTAACTGCTTGATTTCCCGTGGGAGCACACACTCTTTCGGGTCGTCCTGCACAAACCAAAGAGCCAAACTTAGCAGCTACATGAATTGAAATTTCTCGTGCATAATGTGGTAGGCACGGTTTTAAACTTAAACACACTTCTTTCATCAGAGTCGTGGATTTCTTCTTCACCAAGGTTTTAGCAAGTTCATCGAACACAGTTACTGGAAGGGTTGTTGTCTCGTTTGAAACCTCGAGATGTAGTCTGTACCTATAGGGAATTAGTTGCCCACACAGTTGTGCTCTGTGGATGTGAATGATTGTGGTTTATTTACAAATGAAAGACGCACCACATACCTTACTTGAGGGAACTCAACCACCTTACAACATGAAGTACAATAGAGTTGGCCTCCAACATGGGTCAACCCTTTCCTACAGTTACTTCCACCACATGATGGATAGTTCCATCTATTCTCTAGAAGCACCCTTTCAATCTTAACCCCGATGTTGAAGGTGATGGAATCCTACAAAAGAATACATGTTTGGCACTGATTGTTCCTTTTCGGGTGTAAATTGTGCTCTAAGTAGAATCTGTATTTCCAATACATTTTTTGGGAAATCCTTCTGCTCTCTTCCAAGACACAGTAGCTCTTTTAGCATTCCTTGCCTGGTAGAACTTGCATGGAGGGATGGCGATGCTATAGGAAGGTCGTCGGTGCTGGAATGTTTAAGAGGTGGGAATTAGAGGTATAGTTGTAAATACAATATCATGTAGTTCTGCGTGTAGTTCAAGCATGTACTGTAACACCCCCAATTTATACCTAGGTTGTGCCACATGCCAGTGACCTCAGACGTACTGTCTGATGTCACCCCAGGCTTTGGTCGGAACATTTAACTTAAATAAACACATTAAATGATGAAAGATTAAACAGCGGAAGACATTTGTACATGAAACTCAACCCTTTTATTAAAAGATCTCTCTTCAAACGAGGAGATGATTTTACAACAGAGTGTTAATACAGCGGAAGACTTTAAATTACACAGCGGAAGACTTTTAAGAATCTTAACAATTTAAAACACTTAACAACTTAAAACACTTAACAACTTAAAATACTGACACTTAAATCTTCATCTGCAAGCCTCTTATCCTTCAACGGTTACTTTGAATTTTGTACCAATCCCTGATGTGCCGAATTGAACGGATGACACCAGCCAACCATGCAGAGAACAATTTCGGTTGGTTAGTCTAGTGAAAGACTATGCAAGGGTACAAGCAGAGTGGTTCGAGTGATCGTGACCGTTTACTATCATTGTCCTCTGAATAACAATCGAAGGAACGATATATAACCCGACACTTTCACTGGAAATCAAATATTCAGATTAAATATTTAGACATGCACTGAAGAGAAGACTCCAAAGGAGTTGAGTCTTATGGGAAGATATGACAAATGTTTGGGAACCTTAACGTATCGCATACGAGCGATTAAAACTAAGACGAGTTTTTCCTAGCTGCACTACTCGCCTGTAGGTGCGTTAATTATAAGTCACACTACACTTATCTTATTTAATCACAAAATACATGATAATGTTAAGACTTTTAATATTATTAAGAGCAATTACGGAGCTTTAAACCTCAGGGTGACAATTACCTTCACCCAAATTGCACTTACAAGGTGCTTAAAACCTCCTACCTTACCTGGGCTAGGAAGCGTTAGGTCATGACCCTTAAAATTAAATTATTCGGAAATTATCCCGATAAGTACCAAGTTATAAAGAAACGTCAAATCCTTACCTGGATTAGCGTTCCTACGAATACTCGTGCTATTCTAGCATTAAAATTAACATTAAATTCACAACCAAACCATTACGATCCTTAACAAATATAATGGCGTTGTATCTAGCAATATATAACCTATTATAATACCACATCTTTAAATCACTTTATTTATAAAATTTGTTCACAAACGAAAACCACAGATCACTCTAATTTAATTAACAATTAAACGCAATTGATAATTAATAGGACATGGAATGATTAAGCAAGAGCGAACCGCCACTTGCCTTAGATCCGACGAAAGCTTGAACAAAGCTAGGGACGATGAGTTTCCGGGCTCGAAACAGGGGCAGATCTGAATTCACAGATTCCTTTGGATCGACCCATAAAGAAAACCCTAAGTTAGCATTGACAATAACGAGTACAAATCTAAAGAATAACGAAAGAAATCAAAAGGAACGAAGCCCGATCGAAAGCCACAGAAGCCAAGGCCGAAACAAGACAAAGGCTTCTGGGCGGCGGGCGCCACTTGTTCGTGGCGGCGGGCGCCGCTTGTTCGTGGCGGCGGTCGCCGCCTACCTTACGGCGGGCGCCGCTACGAACTGCACAGAAAATGCGAGAAGAGAATCTCACCGGCGACGTTCGATTTGCTACTCCTTAGCCTTGCTTTGGATTCTAAGCTTCTAAGGGCCTCCAAAGCTTCACTTTGCAACTGGAAGGAACACCAATGGAGCTACGACGATCGATTGTGAGTTCTCCGGCGAAAGCTTGATTTTCCGGCGAGTGATTTATGTGGAGATCGAGCTCGGATTTGTGCTTCAATTCAGCTCCCAATCCTCTCCTTTTATAGCCAAACTCAAGGGTACAAGCAAGGGCACGTGGATGGCCTCAAATTGGAGGTCTCCAATTCGCCGGCAACGTAGAGGCTAGGCCTCTGACATCCCTGACATTGGCGGCGGTCGCCGCTGCCGGCAAGGGGGTCGCCGCCCAATTAGAGTCTGGCAGCGGTCGCCGCTTTTAGAGCCACTTGGCCAGATGAGGATGACGATGACATCGACTCGTTGGCGGCGGTCGCCACTTGCCTTACGGCGGTCGCCGCCAAGGCCATTTTTCATCCGTTTAGCTTGGAACAACTTGGCCTTAGCCCGGGATAAAAATAATCGTACACGAACGAGTATTAAGTCCCGAAATACGTCGAATGTATTTTATTTTACTGAGAAAAATATTATAGAGATCAGAAACATTTCTGAATGTCTGAACTTCTCTGAAATAAATTCGACGTGCCTCACAAGTGTTCGGGAATTTTCCAAATTGCCCTTACAAAAGTGAGGGGTATTACATGTACCTCATTACATCCCTCAATTGCTTGATAGCAGGTATGTCCTCGGAATCATACAATGTTGTAGCCGAGGTGGTGGACAAATATATGTCACTTGCGCATGTTTCTAAAGGCCTTAGTTTGTTTGGTTTGCATGCATATAAACTGATAAACAATGGGAAGAGGGTTGCTGTTAGGAAATGAAACTCTAGAACTTCGATTCCCCTGAGAGTTCCTTTCCTCAGTTTCTCTACTTTTGAATATGACAAATATTTTGTTACTAATGTTTTATCTCAAAGATGTGTGTTAAGGAACCACATGACAATTGTCGAAACCTTGTAAGCCAAATAAGACAAAAGAACCAAGAAGCAAGCCAACTTGAGAGAAGTGAAAGCGACTTGAGAGAAGCTTCCAAAAGCCTGCCACCATCCAAGAGCAAGACTCCAAGATGCCTAGAACGATGAACCTCGAACAAAGGCACTAAAAGCGATAGCTCATAGAGATGTCACCATCCAGAGGACGGTTCCAAAGTGACGAGCTTGTTAAACCTCAGACGAAAAGAGTTGGACAACGACTTGTGCCAAGAAGTTGACCAACCTATGTGGATTCTGAGCTGCCCAGGTTGTTGTTACATGTAAAAGATAACGTGAATCAATGATCACCACACATCCTAGGGCAAGCTCGCTCTGTGGGAACCAAGAGCAGATCCAACCTCGAGCATCCATTATATAAGGAAGATAAGCTTCGTTGTTATCTTCAAGCATTCAGAAAGAATCACACTCAATAGCAAATATCAAAGTGTGAAGCTTCAAATAGATCGTCAAATAGAATCAAGATCAAGAGGAATCAGTCAAGGAATCGGAGAGCTGTGTTTTAAGTTCATGTGACTGTAAGTGAATTAGTTCCTTGGTGCTAAGGGATGCTTCTTGGATTGATTATAATTTGTGTTAAGTTATCTAGGATTGTCTAACTGTGTGTAAGGCAAAGAAACTGTGTGTTTGTTCCTAGGATAAGCTGTAACCAAAGAGATAAGAAATCAAGAAGTAGACCTTGAAATCCTTTCGAAAGAAAGGTAGTGGTTTTTATCCTATATTGCTAGTTGGCAATCGAAGGTTTCCACTATAAGGAACTTGTTCATTTATTTGATTGTTTATTTCTGTTGCGAAGGGAACTGGAATCTGTATTCTTAGTTCCCTTGTTATTAATCTAACAATCACGATCCTACAACTGGTATCAGAGCAGGAAAAGCTCTAGATCTTTGTTAAGTTTGCAGATCATGTCTCAGCCAAGCAAGTTTGAGCTCGGAATCTCCACCAACAAGCCATATCTCCGAAAGAAGGAAGAAGAAACATGGTGGTAAAAGTGCATGGAAAGCCACATCAAGACCAACGACTACCAATGCTGGAGGATAGTCGAAAATGGAGATGGCTATGTCGATCTCACAATGAAGGAAGAAGACTGGAAACCTAAGCACTATGTCATCATGGAAAAGAATGCCAAGGCCAGGCAGTTCATCATCAATGGATTGGACAGAGAAGACATGGACAAAGTCATAAGCATCAAGACGGCGAAGGAGATATGGAAGGCACTCAAGGATATGCATGAAGGAAGTAACGAACTGAAGCAAAGCAGAAAGTTTGCTTTGGAAGGAGAATACCACACCTTCAAAATGATGGAAACCGAAACCATCTCAGAATACTATTCTCGCTTCAACAGGTTGATTGGAAAGCTAACAGCCGTTGGTGTCAACCTCGATGAAGTTTCCAAGTCACTGGTGGTCATCAATGGACTCAATTCTAAGTTCATCCTCATCAAGGGAATCATGAAGAATACCTCAGGCATCCAATCGCTTCCCTTGACTCAGATCATAGGGAAACTGGAGGTTGAAGAAGGAGAACACAACAAAGCCAATGCCGACAAGAAACTGGAGAAAGGAATTGCCCTCAAGATCTCCAAAGCCTTCTCAAGACTTGAGATGGAGCAGGAGAACTCAGACCTAGAAGAAGAGGAGGACGAACTTACAGCTCTCTTCACAAAGAATATCAAAAAATTCTTTGTGAAAGGAAGGTTCCAAAAAGGCAGTTCCTCTTATAATGGACCAAGGAGAGATCTCAAAGAAGTCTCTTGTTATGAGTGCAAAGAAAAGGGATACTACGCTAAGAACTGTCCCAACAAGGAAGACTCCAAAGAAGATGAAAGACCTCATAGGAAGAAGGCTCTTGTGGCCTCATGGGGAGAAGACTCAGATGAGGAACTGGATCTGAGTGGTTTCTCTTGAGGAAGATGTCTCATGGCAAAAGGAGATTCAAGCGACTCAGAAGACCTTGAGGTAACTTCTGACGACTTCCTAAAAACTCTAGTTGATTGTGATAAGAAACAACTTCTAAAGATCATAAAAAAACTAGAAAAGGAAACCAGTTCCCTTCAACAAAAACTTGATGATTGTGAAGATGAAATTACTTGCTTGACTGTTGAGAATTCTGTGTGGAGTAAGAAACTTGATGAAGTTGAGAAAGATCTAGCTGAAACCCACTCCAAACTCATTGATATTAGAAATGTGCATGCTAGTCACCTTAAAATCTGCAAATCTTGTGATGAAACTAGCATAGACTCAGCTAAAGTTCCTATGCATGATAACCTACCTGGAAATGAAATGCTTCAATTTATAATTGATAGGTTAGACATTCTCACTGACTCTATAAATGAAAAAACGATCAATCAAACTGTCTTCGTGAGACAACGTCATGGAATTGGATATGTTGATAACAAGGCCAATAATGATGCTGAAGATGAAAAGGCTAGACGAGAACTTGTTGAGATGAATGAGAACCTCAGTACTGCTCTTGCCACTTCTCGAGATAGGAATCAATTCCTATTAGAGAAGATCATGGTTCTTGAGAACAAGGCTGAGGTTGCAAAGCGTCTCAATGAAAATTCTCAAAGTCCAAAGAGGGAACCTAAGGGAAAAGAAAAGGCATTCCCTAAAAACAAATGGTTCACCAATTCCTTTGCTCACAAAAGGTATGTGGACATGGCTCATGGTAAGGTTAGAAACAATGTTGACTTCAACAAAAGAAAAACTGAGAAACCTTTTAGGCAAGGAAAGGGAAAATATGGACATGTTGTTTACAATCGCTTGTGTTACTACGTTGGAAAGAATGGGCATTACAACACTGATTGTCCTAAGAAAAGGAACTTTGAAAATGAGAAAAGAGCCTATTACCATGAAAGGAACCAGTTTCCTGGTTATTCGCAGACTCACAATGCTAATCCCCCCCAGTAAAGCCAAGCTTCACTGGGTTCAGAAATCTTAGTTTCCTTATGTGCAGAAAGAAGAGAGGCAACCTCAACTATGGTACATTAACAGTGGTTGCTCATGCCATATGACCGAAAGAAGAAATCAAATGACCTCTCTTCAACCTCTCCAAGGAGGGAACATCTCTTTCGGAGACAAAAGCAAAGGAAAAATCTGTGGAATAGGAACTGTGAAACTCAATGACCACATTAAGGTAAACAAAGTTCATCTTATTGATAATCTTGGTTTTGATCTAATAAGTGTGTCACATCTGTGTGATCAACGAGACAATAAAATTAGATTCAGATCAAATGAATGCACGATCCTTGACTCCTCGGGACAAATAATCCTAAAAGGTAAGAGGTTCAATAATGTGTATATTGTTGACCCATCCTTTGTTCCCAAGGAGAAACTCTGTCTCTCAACTGTGAATGATCAAGCGGACTTGTGGCATCAACGTCTTGGTCATGCTAGCACCAAACTAATTCAAAAGCTACACTCAAAAGAGCTAGTCAGAGGGCTTCCAAAGCTAAGTGGCACATCTACGGAACTGTGCTCAGACTGTGTAAAAGGAAAACAAGCTCGAAGTTTCTTCAAGTCCAAAAACATGGTAAGTTACTCAAGGCCCCTTGAACTCATCCACATGGATCTTTGTGGACCCATGAGAGTTCAAAACCTAGGAGGAAACAGGTATATCTTTGTCCTTGTTGATGTTTTCTCTCGTTTCACTTGGACAATTTTCATGAAATCTAAGAGTGAAGTCATTGGACGATTTAAGGATCTGGTTCTTATATTAGAAAAATCTCTTGATTGCTCCATTAACTCTATTCGTTCTGACCATGGTACCGAGTTCGAAAATGGAGAATTTCTAACCTTTTGCAGTGAGCATGGTATTGATCACAACTTCTATGCACCATACACTCTTCAACAAAATGGAGTAGTTGAAAGGAAGAACAGAACCTTGGAAGACATGGCTCGAACTATGCTCATCTCAAGCGGACTCTCTCAATCATTCTGGGCTGAAGCAATCAACACAGCCTGCTACATCATCAATCGAGCTATGCTTTGCCCAATCACAAAGAAGACACCCTATGAACTTCTAAGAGGAAGAGTTCCCAACATTTCACATCTTAGGGTGTTCGGATGCAAGTGCTTTGTGCACAATAATGGAACAGACAATCTTGGCAAATTTGACCCAAGGAGTGATGAAGGGATCTTCATTGGATATGCATCAAGCAGCAAGGCCTACAAGATCTTCAACAAAAGGACCAAAAAGGTAGAAGAAAGTGTTCATGTTATGTTTAATGAAAAATCACTTGGTAGAAATGTGCAGAATACCATCAGTTCCTTTGAAGATCCATTTCCCAAACCTCCTCAAGAAGATCCAGATGAAGACATCACACCACCCAGTTCCTTCCCTGCTGCACAAAATCCCCCACTTGTTCCTTCACCAGTTCCCATGGATAATCAACAACAATCCATTTCTGGGAACCATGAACATGAAGACAACACCTGTGGAGACATCAATGATTCATCTTCTCACATGTTCTTCAATGGAAAAGATGATCCTAACATAGAAGTTGAAGCTGAGTGTTCAAATCAAAATGTCTCCACATCAAATGCTCTAGCTCCCAATAGAGAAAGAAGAACCATCAAGCCTTCAGTCAGGTTCGAACATCTAACCTTCTTTGCTTTCAATGCTTTCCTGTCTATTGTGGAACCAAAGAATATAGGTGAAGCACTGAAGGATGTAGACTGGATCCAAGCCATGCAAGAAGAACTTCATCAGTTTGAAAGGAATAAAGTATGGCATCTAGTTTCCCGTCCCAAGGATAAGCATATCATAGGAACTAGATGGGTCTTCAGGAACAAGCTAGATGATTCAGGAGCCGTGATTAGGAACAAAGCAAGACTTGTTGCTCAGGGATACAATCAACAAGAAGGCATCGACTATGATGAAACCTATGCTCCGGTGGCAAGGATTGAAGCAATAAGACTGTTGATTGCATTCGCATCACACAAAGGGTTCAAACTATTCCAAATGGATGTAAAGACTGCCTTTCTCAATGGCATTCTTCAAGAGGAAATATATGTCAAGCAACCACCCGGTTTCGAAGACGATGATCATCCAGACCATGTCTACTTCCTAGACAAAGCATTGTATGGTCTCAAGCAAGCCCCCAGAGCTTGGTATGATCGTCTTGCCCAGTTCCTACTCTCAAATGGCTACAGGCGTGGAGTTATTGACAAAACTCTCTTCATCCTAGAAGAAGAAGGTAAAATTTTAGTGGTTCAAATTTATGTTGATGATATCATTTTTGGTTCCACTAACCTGTCCCTTGTAGATAAGTTCAAATACTTGATGAACAGTGAATTTGAAATGAGCCTAATAGGGGAACTCACTTTCTTCCTCGGATTGCAAATCACTCAAAGGAAAGATGGTATACAAATTCACCAACAGAAGTATGTTAGAGAACTACTGAAAAAGTTCAAAATGGATTCATGCAAGCCTCTCTCAACTCCTATCTCCACCATTGCTCATTTGGACAAGGATCATTTGAGTCCTCTTATGGAAGAGAAACTCTATAAAGGTATGATAGGTTCTCTCATGTATCTAACCGCTAGTCGTCCAGACATTGTGTTTGTTGTTGGTTTGTGTGCTAGGTTTCAATCTTGTCCAAGAGAAACACACTTGGCTGATGTGAAAAGGATACTCCGATATCTCAAGGGAACTGATTCACTCTGCATTTGGTACTCCAAAGAGTGTCCCTTTGAGATGATAGGTTTCACTGATGCTGATTATGCTGGATACTTGGTGGATAGGAAGAGTACTTCTGGAATGGCACAGTTCCTAGGCCCTTGCCTTGTGTCATGGGGCTCAAAGAAACAAGTCTCAGTCTCCCTCTCCACCACAGAATCTGAGTACATTGCAGCCGCCTCTTGTTGTTCTCCACTCCTATGGCTAAAGCAATAACTTGCGGATTTTGGTATGTCTTATGGTCCCCTCACTATTCTTTGTGACAATACCAGTGCTATAAACATTTCTAAGAATTATGTGCATCATACTAGGACCAAGCATATAGACATAAGACATCACTTTCTTAGAGATCATGTTGAGAAAGGGAACATCATTATGAAATTTTGTAGAACTGAAGATCAGGTTACAGATATATTCACCAAAGCCTTGAATAGAGTTCCCTTCGAGAACCTTAGATTAGAACTGGGAATGATTCATATAACCTAGCAGTGACTTTAGTTTAGAGGTTTCTCTCCAGTTCCCTTGATTGACTAGTTTAGATCTTTTACTTGTTCAGTCTTGGAATCTTTGTGTTATATCTTTTGCAATAGACCTTCATATCCATAATGGTTAATCAAAAGGCTTTGATAAATTCTTCTAGTTCGTGTCCTTGAATCTTCATTGTTCATTCTTAACTCAATCATTGTTCAAGTCTCTTTGTTGGCCCAAAAGTCACAATCTGATCATATTCTAACCCAACAATACAAGCCGAAATGATGATTGTGTACTATGACCCTTCTTTGCCTCATTGCTCAATTTAATTCCCTATGATCCATTTCTTAACCCTCTCTGGGAATTATTGTGCAATGCGATAAATGGCCTCCTTGATTCCTAGTATGGGAACGTACTTTCAGGTTCCGTGTTTTAAAACCCACATCAAAGTTTCCATATATCCCTCTAGTACACTGAATAAATCGCCAGAAAGGAACTAGGATGGAATGACCTCCAAACGGCTAGTTAGGAACTTGATCCTCCCAAGACGGCATTTATGGCATAATTTCAGACATCAGACACGTCTTGTCAGCTGGAACAGTTTCCTTCTCTGAATGGGTGAAGTTTGAATTTATGACCGTTCGAAAAAGCTGCAACTCCTTGGAAGCCGCTTCAATGCTTCAGATCTCCCACGATTCTTCTCAACGGCTAGATCTCTCTGAACAGTCTCTTCAGCTCTCAACAATTATTAAAGGGGTCCTGTTGATCGGACTAAGAACCCAGATTTGCTTCCCTCAATTCTCTCCATCTCTATTGCTCCCATTTCTGTCTCTCTCTCCACTCAAAAAACCCTAGCTCCTCAAATGGCTTACAAGAACCCTAACCCTAACCTTATTCAAGACGAAGAAGAAGTTGCTCTTCTCAAAGCTTTCAGAGAAAAGAAAGCAGCCTCGTCCACAAAATCTCTTGAGATCACCCTCTCAAAACCCCATAGCCCCGGAAGCTGAGGAGAAAGGAAAGGAGAGAGAAAAGGAACTCACTCCTGCGTCCGAATCTGCTACCCACTCTGTCTCAGAAGGAGGATCCCATGACTCCTCTCCAGACAAGACCACCCAGGAGATCCTAAGCTCAGAGCCATCGCCTGCAAGCCTCAAGTCCAAACCAGCCTCTAAACCTGCTCCCTCGGTTTCCACAAGGCTCAAACTACGCAAGCACAGTTCCCAGGCCTTGGTTCCTTACAACCCTGCCTCAAAAAGGTCCAAATCCACCACCCTCTCCTCCTCCTCTTTGGGACAAGTGTCCTCCTCCTTCTCTAAGAGGAAGATACTCAAGCCACTCATTATCGGCACATAATTCTGGACCCAAACCCTTGAGGACGAAGATGAAGATCTGTTCAGTGAAGCTCTCAGTCAATTCCATTCTCTATTTCAGTACCAAGGATGGGATCAGCTCTTGGTGGAACCCTTCTCTGTCTCTGACGAACTCGTACGCCTCTTCTATCAATCATTAACCTTTATGCCGGCCAAAGACAACTCTCCCTGCAACGACGCCATCTTTCAGTGGAAGGGAACTATGTATCCCCTGTCCCCAGCATCATTGCCTCTGCTCTAGGGATTGAGCCCAGATCCGGCTTCGACATCTTGCATCAGAAGAAGACCTAGCCCAAAGGAAAGGGTTACAAAACAAAGACTGGAGTGGTGAAAAATCTCTATGATGGCGACTATCCAACAAGCCTGCAGACTAAGGGACTCTCCATCTCCAACAAGCTACTGCACTTCTGGATCATCAGGAATTTGGTTCCCAGGCAGGAGCACAGGGCCACGGTTCTCATCACTGATGCTATTCTCATGGACAAGGTGTTGTCTGGTGCACAAGTTGATCTCCCCAGAATCGTGTTGGCCCATATACAGTTCTATAAGTCTCATGAATCCCATGCCCTACCCTTCCCTCACCTCATAAAAAACATCCTCTCCATGCTCCACCAATATCCAGATGATCTCTCTGAAACCGCCTACAGCAAGTTCCTCACCATTGCCACAGTCAGAAAGCTCAAAACCAAAGATCAACAGACCGCTCCCTCTGCAACTCAAAAAGAATTGCCTAAGGAAAAGGCAAGTTCCCAAGCTCCTTCAAGCTATATGCCATCGCTCAACCCCCCTCAAGACTCCTATGCGATCCTCTCCTCTCTGGGTCGTATTGAAAAAGCTATCACGGAAGGCTCGACTGCCATAACGGTCGCCCTTCGTGATCAAGTGATTGAACTGGGGAAAACCAGAGCTGTTGTTTCAAGTCTGGTGAAGGTGCTTCAGAAAACCTGGGAGGATGCTACTGGAGCAACTCAGGCAATCGGCCATATTGAAGGAACTGACGACAAGAAGAATGATGAAGAGGAGGCCACTGCTACGCCATAGGAACGTCTTTTGTAGTTCCCAGCGCGATAACTCCATAGTGTGCTAGTAGTTCCCTAGGATCCTACTCCTCTCTTCTATCCCTCTGTTGTCTTTTATCAAGTTACTTGTGATGTCCTTATTGGTTCCACTTGTTTGGGATCTTTTGTGTCTTTCCCTACTTCGCTACTGGACAATGTGTTAAGTTTTTAATGTTTAATGAACCTTTTGGCCATGTTTCTATGCATTATTTGTCTCTGCCTCAAGTTTTCATTATGGTTTCTGTCATGGGTTTGGCGCAATTGTTTTCATTCCCTTTGATATCCATGTTCTTAACAAGTTCACTGATCTTTTCGATGATGTCAAAAGGGGGAAGAATGGATAGGAACCTTGAAACATTGGAACATTGGAACTACTGGACTTATAGGAACTCTGAACCCGTTCTATTTCTAAGGGGGGACTTGAATACCTTAGTTCATCTGCTTAGGGAGAATTTGCAACTATTGAATGATCTATCATTACTTTATAAAGTTGTAAATCTCTTAGTTCAACTGATCTCATGAATTTCATGTCCTTATTATGTTGCCAGGTTCCTTATATTTGTCATCATCAAAAAGGGGGAAATTGTTAGGAAATGGAACTCTAGAACTTCGGTTCCCTTGAGAGTTCATTTCCTCAGTTTCTCTACTTTTGAAGATGACAAATATTTTGTTACTAATGATTTATCTCAAAGATGTGTGTTAAGGAACCATAGGACAATTGTCGAAACCTTGTAAGCCAAACAAGACAAAAGAACCAAGCAGCAAGCCAAAGGAACCCAGGTGTGCCCAGAAACGCAACACGTGAGTTTGATTTTCCCAAGAAATCTGGGAACACTAAACCTCGGACAAAAGGAAGTGAAAGCGACTTGAGAGAAGCTTCCAAAAGCCTGCCACCATCCAAGAGCAAGACTCCAAGATGCCTAGAATGATGAACCTCAGACAAAGGCACTGAAAGCGACAGCTCATAGAGATGTCATCATCCAGAGGACGGTTCCAAAGTGCCGAGCTTGTTGAACCTCGGACGAAAAGAGTTGGACAACGACTTGTCCCAAGAAGTTGACCAACCTATGTGGATTCTGAGCTGCCCAGGTTGTTGTTACATGTAAAAGATAGCATGAATCAAGGATCACCACACATCCTAGGGCAAGCTCGCTCTGTGGGAACCAAGAGCAGATCCAACCTCGAGCATCCACTATATAAGGAAGATAAGCTCCGCTGTTATCTTTAAGCATTCAGAAAGAATCACACTCCATAGCAAATATCAAAGTGTGAAGCTTCAAACAGATCGTCAAATAGAATCAAGATCAAGAGGAATCAGTCAAGGAATCGGAGAGCTGTGTGCTAAGTTCATGTGACTGTAAGTGAGTTAGTTCTTTGGTGCTAAGGGATGCTTCTTGGATTGATTATAATTTGTGTTAAGTTATCTAGGATTGTCTAACTGTGTGTAAGGCAAAGAAACTGTGTGTTTGTTCCTATGATAAGTTGTAACCAAAGAGATAAGAAATCAAGAAGTAGACCTTGAAATCCTTTCGAAAGAAAGGTAGTGGTTTTTATCCTAGATTGCTAGTTGGCAATCGAAGGTTTCCACTATAAGGAACTTGTTCATTTATTTTATTGTTTATTTTCGCTGCGAAGGGAATTGGAATCTGTATTCTTAGTTCCCTTGTTATTAATCTAACAATCACGATCCTACAGTTGCAGTAACACTCCACTGTCGCACGTTCATGGCTGTGAAAGCAACAATGTATGGGGTCTTGGCCCGCTTGCTGCGCTCAAGGAAGTCATCACCTATACTGCCCCACATGGACACCTTGATTGTGTTTCCCCTGTGTGTATAATAAGTGGTCAAACGCAGGGTAAGTGCAACATTTGCTCCACGTATGTGATGGATGGCATGAAAAGGGGAAACATGTAAGTTCTACCTCTCGTTTATGAGGTGGCACTCAAGTAGCTGAGCACCTCTAGGAGTGATTTTCATTTTCCCAATATTAATAGGGCACCCTACAACATCTGGCACAAAGGAAGCACATTAGTGGGCGGGTAATCAACATTACATTATTGCACCCCATGACATGATAAATCTGGAACCAACTAAAGATGAAGCAGAATTTCGTGGACGGGTAATTAACATTGCATTATTGCTTCTCCATTTCTCCTTTCTCTCTTTAATCAATTACAGAAGGGTTTTTTTTGGAGGAGCTGGAGCTGGAGAATTTTTTGGAAGAGCTTGAAGCCATCGGAGTCTTTGTGCCTGTCGATATTTGCTTCATACGGTGGCTCTAATGCAAGGGTGCTTCACATTTAAAGGGAGGTAGAAGCAGTTATCCTATACCGACTGTAATGTGCTCTTTTAATTTGTGTCTTAACTTTGTTCACAATTGAAACAGTCGAGCCTCCATGAATTTTGTAATGAATTTTCAAGCCATAACAACACGTTTGTTCACAATTGAAACAGCCGAGCCTCCATGAATTTTGTAATGAATTTTCAAGCCATAACAACACGTTACATTTGTAATGAATTTTGTTGTCCAGCTTGTTCAAAGCCTTCATGACTAGACGGTGTTAAATTAGCAGGGAAAGGCAAGTAGAAATGGGGAAATTGTTTAATTGAAATGTGTAATTAATATGCCATGGATTCCCAGCATATTTTCACTATATTTTCTCAACCTTTTCACACATGACAAATTTGTATTATATATTGATTGATAACACACATCTTATCATAAAGTAGCTATTGGTAATTTAGTTCGTAAATATATTATACATGGTGTTTTATCCAAGAAAAAAATAATAATCTGCCAATAACCGTACAATTTTGTTTCCTCTAGTTGGTTGTTTTGACTGCCATTTCTCGGTCTCTCGACATTTTAGGTCTAGTTTTTTCTGGAATCTCGAATTCTTACTGTATTAAAAAAAATATGAGGAGGAGGCTTAAGGTATAAAACAATGGTGACTACTAGATTTAAAAAAATGGAGAGTTAAAATTAAAACACATGAGGTGGTAAACTTGTAAATATAACAAACTTTAATATTATTATATTTATTTTTTAATTAATATTTTTTTCAAAAAAAAAATCAAAAATTATTTTTATCACAAAATTTTATTTTTTCCGGATTTTTTCTCTCAAAATTATTTTTTTGAATTCCCCCTAGAAAAATCAGTATCATGCACTTTAACATCTTAATCATACACTTTAACATACTAACACATGCACTTTAACATACTTACATATACACTTAATTTCATAGGGTTGACATCCGGTGAGGATGGAAAGGGATGAGGAATGATGACACATGAGAGCCGTCAGATGGGAAGGAAACGAAGGGCCGAGATTGCGTCTCAAAAATCCGCCAATAATTCGGTCGTGCCGAATTATTCGGGAATAATTCGGCAAAAAATCGAAACGGACGAATCATTCGCGAAAAAATTAGCATGAAGTGCAATTAATATCTATGTAATTAAGATCTATGTAAAGTAAAATAGTCAAAGAAGCAGAGCATCGAGAGAGGGAGATGCAATTAAGACATGGAGCATTTTGTCAAATAGCGGTCAAATCTATTAACTATGTACATACATGGAGCATTCTGAATACGGTCAAAATTGTCAGTGGTACAATATCACTTTGTCAAAATAGTATTAAAGCAATGCCAGAATACTACTTTAAAATGTCACGCGTCCAAGTAAATATAAGAGAATTGAGGGATTGTGAGTAGAAGTATTCAACCAGATGTCACACGTCCTACAAATTAAGTGGCAAGCATTATCATGTAATATGGTAGAATGCAAATTGTGTACAGACATAGAGCATTCTTCATGTAATATCTGGAAATTGACAATAAAATTTTCATTTAATACTATCAACCTTAAAGTTTAGTGTTGATTTTTGCATTTAAACTTTAATGTCACATTACATACTAAAGTTTGCATTTAAACTTTAATGTGACATTACATATTAAAGTTAACTATTGATTTTTGGGTGTTGAAATCACTATCAGTAGAAAAAAAATGCGAAAATTTTATTTGTAGTTATGACATTATTATTCGTAAATATGACATTTGTTTTCTTAAGGCCGACATTAGTTTTTGATAATAGTAGAAACAACCAAGTATTATGTAGTAAGTTTTGCCGCTTGTGAATCTTTGGTTTTACATTATTTTGGCTCAAATTTTGTTTAACCTGGAAATGATTTTGTTTTACTTAGATCTAAATCAATTTTTGTACTTTGGAAACCTATACAAGGAAAGATGAATAACTACCAGTTCATCGGCATAACTTTGAAATGTTGAGTTCATCAGTTCAAGATAACTTTGAAATGTTCAGTTCATGATAAAAAGAATTTGGAAGATGGAGGTTTGGAATTTTTTACAATTGATGGAGGTTTGAAATTTTTTACAATTGATGGCGGTACAGTCAGATGGGAGGGAGAAGAGGTTGGATTTTCTTACAACTGATGGCGGGAGAATCACTACCAGTTCATCGACATTCTTATGTCAGATCAACAGTTCATCGGCGGGAGAATGTACAAATGGAGGTTTGGAGAAATCACTACAGTTCATCGGCGGGAGATTGGGCGGGAGAGACTACAGTAAATGGAGGGAATTTTGGGGGTTTTGGAAGGAAGTAATATATAATGATATTTGTGTACCTTTTTTGTTTTTTGTTTCCTTTTTGGTTTCTCCATTTTTTTTGCTTTTATTTACTTTTTGAATTAAAAGAAAAGATTTTATATTTTGCAAAAATACACCAAATGGTGTATATATGCAAAAAGAAAACAAGCATATATTCTTGCAAGTTGCATACCCATTTATGGTATTTATGCAAATTCGTGTTTTTTTATAACAAAATTGTATACATTTTCTTTTAAAAAAATTGTTAAAACATAGAAAACTTGTATGGATTAATAAGATTGGATAAGACACGAAAATATAAAATGTTAAGACATTTATTAGGAAAAATAAACTTAAATAATACAAACTATCAACAATAAACCAAAAACGACACATAATTCATAAATTATAAATTAATAACCAAACTATATGCATAGATATCGAAAATAGTATGACCCACTTTTCTAGTGACACTTCCGGTAAAAGCGATGACGCGAATTTCGAAAATTTAACTAAGTTGATGAGATGACCAAAGAAAATGTGTAGTGGCATGAACCCATTAAAATACAATATGGTTTTCCTTTGGCATGTCATCAACTCAATTTTCCAACGTCCATGGCACTTTCACCGGAATTGTCATAAAAAATGTGGAACATATTATTTACAGTATATATGTTAATAGTTTGACTACTAATTTTTCTCATTTATTATGACAAAAGGAAAAAGATAAGGTGAAGATGAGGGCTTAGGAGAGGAGTGAGGACGCTCCAAGACCGTCAGATCAAGAAATAGAGCGCCCAGATCAACCAAGGAAAGAATTCCGAAAAATTCGAATATATTCGGCACGACCGATTTTTTTGCGAAAAAAACATGTCCCGCGTGCACACGCATTTTGGTTCGTATGAACACATACGTTGTTTCGCATGCACACACACGTTGTTTTCATGTGCACACACATGTCATTTCCGTATGCACACGTAGGTTATTTTTGTTGGTTTTCATACGTATGCACACATGTTATTTCGTACGCGCTTTGAGTCATTTTCGCATGCACACATATGCTAATTTCATGTGCACACATACACACTTACGTTGTTTCACATGTATACATAGCACGTAGTGCATTTTGTATGCACAAACATGCCATTTTCACATGCACACGGTAGTATACTGCGCATGCACACAGTCGTGTTTTCATGTGCACACGTTTTGTTCATTCCATATGAACGCACGCATTTTATGCATGCACACAAAAATGAATTTCACGTGCACACCATAGTGTACTTGACATGCACACAACATTGTATTTAACATGCACACAAATTTGCACTTTGTGCACGCGAATCCGTCTTTTTCTCGAATAGTTCGGCACAACCAAATTTTTGCCGAATTTTTGAAAAACGATTTGGGCACTCCGTTTGTTTCCCATCTGACGGCTCTCATGCATCCTCAATCCTCTCCTCCCATCCCATCCTCACCGGATCTCAACCCATGACAAAATACCAACTTTGCTAGTACGAAAGATTCTATGGAATTGTTGTGATCTTCATGAGAAAATTCCAAATCATGTTTATGTTGTATGAGTTATTTGAAATTGGTTGTGTCATACTCATATCATCAAGCTCAATACAGATCTTCCATCAACAATGACATAGTTAATTGGTTTGGAAGTTGGCCCCGTTTGGATTCCATAAAGCAAAGTTTATAAATCATGTTTTATGCTTTATAATATAACTATTCAAAAGTTGTGTTTGGGGGTGCATCACCACTGTGTATTCCTTTCCCCTTTTTCAGATCTTATCCGCATATCCATCTCAAGTGTTCTTCATCGACACTCTTCATCTTCTTCAGGAACCTTGGTCGGCCCGCCACCTTCACCTCTTCCCGACCACTGGTCTTCCTCGCCACCTCATCTTCACGATCGCCGCCGCCATCGACTTCTCCCTTCAGATACAACACTCTCTTCATCTTCCTCTTTCTTTCTCTCCCTGAAATCCGACACCCCGCAACCACCGGTCCACCGCTGCCCCCAAATATTAAACCTTGTCCCTAATAGATTCGACAAATAAAACCCCTAATTCATTTTCATTGTTGTTGGTATGTCTCTACCTCTTTCAGAGATCCTTGAACCCTAGATTTTTGTCTCGAATGAAATTGATCCAGATCTTGTTGACTTTTATGCAATTGGTGTGTGGATCTAGTGAAAGCATGTAAGAACTTTTGTTTTTATTGGTTAATTCAAGTTTTCATGGTGGATATTGAGCAAATTTGAGTTTTGTTTTATTTTCTCCGATCGGCAAGGAGGCCAGTAGCAAATATGGCGAATGGGTAAGACATGGTGATTCGGTGACAAGTCGGTAAGGAGTAAAACTATTGGAAGTCGGTTGACCGGCGGCTAAAAGTTGGAGCGGTGGAGGAGCTCGCCGGAGACAAACGGCGTCTCCCGGGATAATCGAGAGAGGGTGGTTGTTGACATGGTAATCGGTAGAAGGGGACATAGAGAAAAGTGAAAAATATCTTACATGAATTGTATTATAGTGGGATAAAAAGAAATTATCAGAAATGAACACATATACATAATGTGTTTATAAACATGTAATCTAAACGAGACCGTTGTCCTTAATGATTTTGGTGATTTCAGTTTATTATTAGTATAAGATAAGAGATTCTGGATCGGGTGCGAAGCACCCTTAACGTGCAAAATGCGAAGGCTTAAGCACCGTCGGATGCGATCGATCAACGGCTGTGATTGACGCGCGTGTCCTGTAGGAAATTAAGCACCAAGGGGTATTTCTGTCTTTTTGCCGCTCAGTTAGGTCATAGTTCTCCTCCTTCACCATTGAGAGGCGATTTTTTGGTGTTCTTCGAGCGTCTCTCCGCCTAGTTTGCAGCTCCGATCTCTCTCGTTTTTGTGCTCTTAACATCAATTGAGACTCCATTATCCTACCCTATCATTGTGCATCTTCAAATTTCCATCATTTCAGTTGTTTCAAAGTCGTGTTCTTCTTCCCCTAAATTCCATGGATTTTGTTCAATACATGCTCGGATTTACATTGAATTTGTGCTAACTACTTAAATTCCTAGTCAATATGTGTTTTAATCATGCAGATTTTGATTTTATGTTCGGTTTTTAGGGTTTATTTCTAGATTGGAAAGCTTGGGGTTTGATAATGGCGGATGAGTTGAAAGTTGCACACAAGGTGTTCGATGTAATGCTTGAAAGAGGTGCAAGTACAATACTACAACCACCACTTTTAAAACACTTCTGGATGTCACCGCACTACCACTAAACGCTTTTGACCACTGATAAGCACTACTTTGTAGGGCTTAACTAAGAGTTATTAGAGGTTTTATTGGTGTCATACAGGTAGATTTAGACACATTCTTGTGTATGGCGTTTGGAGGCGAAGTTGGTGTTTTTGGAGGTGTTTGAGCTACTTTGGAGATCATGAAGACACTGAGGAAGGAAGCCATCAAGAGAAGACGCCAAGGAGTGAAGAGGAGACGGGTTGGTGCAAGGCAAAGGACAAGAATGTCGAGCATTAACCGCGATCGCGGGCATGGGTGCTGCGATCGCGGGCCTCGGAGCATGTCGAGAGTTTTTTGCGGGCGCGGAGAGATTGAAGGGCGCGGAACCACATGGGCCGCGATCAAGGTCCACCACCCGCGATCGCGGGTCTGACACGGCAGAGGCTCGGACTTATTCCGAATTATCTTTTCAGTTTTCTTTTCCCTTTTTCTTATTTCTATTTCAGTTATTTTTCTTAATGGGCTAGCTCATTTGTTAGGGCCCTATAAATACTCTCCTTATGCATTAGGGTTAGAGTACCACTTTTCAGATCCACACTTTAGTTGCAATTTCAATTCATCGTTGTTTATTTCTTTTGAAGTTTCTACCATGACTATGAGGAGCTAAGCCTCTTTGGCTTAGTCCGGTAATGGAAGCATGAGTTCGTTCATCTGGTTGTGAGGTTTTGTTCCTATCTATCTATCCTATTGAGTTATATCTTTTCTCTGAGCAAATTCATATTTGAATGTTTGTTGGTTTATCTAGACTGATCACCTAGGTTTATTGCTTTCATTCTTATTGCTAATACTAGGGAATTGTTGGGCTAACGCTCTAGTATAAGTAGCAAGCATTGATTTTTATCTGCATCTGTGGATTATATCTATGTGGGAATTGATTACATGGTAAATGCATCTGAGCGAGCGTTCTGTGTATCCTGGTTAATTCTTATATGCATTGCTGCCTTTGGGTTGAACCTTTAGTGGTACTAGGGTTATTCATTGGTAAGGGTTCTTTGTGGAAGGTTTCCCTCTGAATTTACATAAGATCGCGACAGGAATAACCGAATAGGAAGATAGGACTTAATCAATGAACAACCTTTGAATGACTTATGTGGACATTACTTGGCTAAGTGTTTTTCTCTCTTGATATTTCATCCCTTCTACTTTGCTTTGTTTGTTTCGTTTGTGACCAACAAACCATACAACCCCCCCTTTGTGACATTACATGCTACCACCATTGGTTTCTTCCTTCTCTGTGGGATCGACCCTGACTTACTTACTATACTTTGTTTAGTGAGGATTTTAGGATTTACTTTTGATTAGGGGTACGACGACTATCCCCCCTGCCAAAATTTTGGCGTCATTGCCGGGGAAGACAATTGCGAATTTTTGGTGTTTTGCATGCTTTGTGTGTTTTCGAATTTTTCTGTGTGATTTTCGTGTGTTTGCTTGTGTGTGTGGACCTATCTTATGGTCCACACTCGTACTGCTGACTCTCCACCTTTAGATCCTGATCCAGAGATTGAGAGAACTTTCTCCCAAGGACGCAGAGTGAATCGAGCTTTGGTCTTTGAGAATCCCACTTTTGAGATGGCGGACGAGGTACCACCACCTACGTTGAGGCAGCTGACTGCGCCTAACTTGACGCAGCAGCCACTGGCCGTACAATTCCCTGAGCTAGGCACGGGAGTGAACTTTGAGCTCAAGTCTGGTCTTATCCATCTTTTGCCTCAGTTCCATGGGCTAGCTGGGGAGGACCCAAACAAGCACCTCTCGGAGTTCCACGCCGTGTGCAGTTCCATGAAGCCACGGAATGTCACTGAGGATCAAATCACGTTGAGGGCTTTTCCTTTTTCGCTTAAGGATTCAGCCAACGACTGGTTTTACTACCTCACCCCAGGAAGCATCAACGCCTGGGAGAAAATGAAGAAGGCGTTCCTGGAAAAGTACTTTCTAGCAACGAAGCTGAACAGTCTCAAGCGCAACCTGAGCAACATTGAGCAGCATGGGACAGAGATGCTCTACGAGTACTACGAGCGTTTCAAGAGGTTGTGCTCTAGCTGTCCCTATCACGGGTATTCAGACCAGGATTTGGTCTTATATCTGTATGGGGGATTGCTGGATGAAGAGCGACGAATGATGAACGCGGCGTGTGGGGGAAACATACTGAACAAAACCCCTACCGCTGCATTTGAGATATTCAGCGAGTTGTCGGAAGGCTCAAGGCAATTCAGCAAGAGGGCGGGCGCCCAGGCTGTGAAAGCCACTTCAAGTGAGAATGTTCCCCCATCTATGGCGAGGGAAGTGAGCGAAATGAAGGAGATGATCAAGGTTTTGATGAGGAAGGAAGGACCCCAGAGGGTCAAGGAGTGCGAATTTTGCTATGCCACCACGCATGCAACTGACGCATGTCCTACACTCCATGAGGAGCCCACTGAGCAAGTCAACGCTGTTGGGGGGTACCAACAAAGACAACGGTACGACCCCTACTCTAGTACCTACAATCCGGGGTGGAGAGACCATCCTAACTTGAGGTACGGGAACACGCACAGTGTGGAGAACCCCCCTGAGTTCCGACCAAGACCCCCTCAGCAATACCAGCAGCAGCAGCAGCAGTACCCCCAGCGACCATTCCAAGAAGGCCAGCAGTTCAGAGGCCCAGCAGAGCAGAGACCGCAAGGACAAGGAGCTCCCCGCGCTATGAATCTAGAGGACCAGGTCAATACATTGGCGCAGCACATGACCATGCTGACGCAGACAGTAGGAACCATGCAGCAAAACATGGTTCAGTTCCAACATGAGACCAAGTCCAGTCTCCAGAACCTGGAGAAGCAGGTAGGGCAGATCTCCCAGGCGGTCAGCAAGCTCGAAGCTAGAGAGTCACGAGCACTCCCATCTCAAACTGAGATTAATCCAAGGCAAAACGTCAACTGCATGACGTCAAGGCCAAGATGGGAGAATGAAGAAGAGAAGCTGGAATTAAAAGAGAAGTACGAGGAAAAACCGCGATCGCGGGGCGACAGCCGCGATCGCGGGTTTACGGACCCAAAAGCCGAGAAAAACTCGAGCATTAACCGCGACCGCGGGCATGACAGCCGCGATCGCGGGGAACCAGTGCGAGAACTGCGATCGCGGGTTGACACCCGCGATCAACTTTCGGAAAGCGCTCCGCCTCGCAAGACATTTATGAACAAGTATGACTATCCGGAGGGATATTTTGACATCCTGGTGCCATTCCCTGCAGCATTAGAAGATGAAGGGAATACGGAAATATACTGCGAGATATACCAGGACTACCCGGAGAGCCCCTTCTTGAGAGAGCTACGCAAGACCATAGCAGAGCAAAAGGAGCGATCTAAGAAGAAGCCAAAGGTCAAGAAGGATGTCTCGGCTGTGGTGCAAAAGAGGATTCCCAAGAAGTGTGAGGACCTCGGAATGTTCAGCGTGCCCTGCAAGATTGGGGAGACTGAATTCAACGAGACATTGCTGGATTTGGGAGCTTCAATCAATGTCCTGCCACTGTCCGTCTACAACAACCTCGACGTCGGACCATTAGAGAGCACGGAAATCGTCATCCAACTGGCTGACAACTCCGTCATCACTCCTGAGGGCGTTGTGAAGGACGTACTGGTAAGCGTCGATACCCTTGTTTTTCCTGCAGACTTTTTTGTCATGAACACATGGGAACGAGGAGGACGAGTAATGCTAGGGAGGCCTTTCATGAAGACCTCCAACACAAAGATCGACGTGGGCAGAGGCACAATCAACATGGAGTTCGACAAGAGGAAGACAGAGTATAGGCTGGAGAACATTCCGGAGTATCCTCCAGATACAAGAGCAAGGAGTACGGTTACAGGAGGCAACCCCGGATGAGAAGTACAGCAGGACGTCGTGCCGCGACGATAACTATGGCGCTGCTCGGGAGGCAACCCGAGGTATGAGTCGTTGAACTCATTTATTTTTTTACCTTTCTTAGGACTTAGATTTTATTTTTCTTTCTTCTTTGCACTTGTTTTTCTTTTTCTGTGGGCACTAGAACTAACTATGCAGCGGAGGCCAGAATCCAGCACCCGCGATCGCGGCGTCACACCCGCGATCGCGGTTTCCCCTCGGCGATCCATGGCAAGTTCTAGAAAAAAAAAGAAAAAAAAGAAAGCCCACGGTTTAATAAAACCGGCGCATTTTTCGAGGCAGTCAGTGCCTCGTAACTCGCGCCGACTGTTACGGATGCAGGGGCATTAACCCCGCGATCGCGGGCCCTCAGCCCCGCGATCGCGGGTATTCATCGCGGCAATTATAAAGGCGAGAGGCGGTGGAGGCATTTTACAACACCTCCACCACCACCTCTCACTCTCACCAGATCGGATCTCCGACCCCGACCACCGCGACACCCCCCTACAGCCCCACGACTATCGTTCCGACGCCGCGATGTCGTTTGGGTGAGATCTCCATTTTCCAACTCTTGGATTTCTCATAGCCTCACGAGCCGCGATCGCTGGACCCACACCAAACCCCGCGACCACCGCAAAGCACTAGAGCCATTTTTTTTCTCGAAGTTCGCTGCAAACCCAGAAACCGCGATCGCCGGCATCAACCCCGCGATTGCGGCCCATCTTCCCCAGCGAGCTTCGAGTCGAGCATAAACCGCGACCGAGCCCCACACCCCGCGATCGTGGGTCCCTCCGGTACTCTTCCTATTCTGCTTTCTCGCTCTTTTTTCCACCATGGCTGCCTTCGTAGGCAACATGCGGAGCCAGAGGCACAGGCGCTACTACGAGACGTTCAGCGCGCGGAAGTTCGTCCAGACGAAGTTCTTCGATCGGCCGACGCTGCAACGACTCGGTTTGGAGGACTGCACACAACAGTTGCTGAGCCACGGAGGGCTCGGCAACTTCATTGACCTAGCCGCCCCATCCTCGCACGAGCTGACCCTGGAGTTTCTGGCCACGCTGGAGCGCCACGACGACGGGATCACGTTCAACCTGCTGGGGCGGCAGAGGATGATGTCCTACCAAGGTCTACGGGACCTGTTTGGTGTTACTGAGGCTCCCGCCGAGGTATGGGAGGCCGCATGCACCTTGCCAGAGCTCTTCTGGCAGGATGCGACCCGGGAGGTACTCAACCCCAGCGCCGGCGAGTATAACTACAAGCTGACGCACCCCTGTCTGAGGCTGGCGCACAAGGTGCTCGCCATGTCCTTCCTGGGATAGGGGGAGGTGAACAAGGTTCTGACGTTGGACCTTACAGTGCTCTGGTATTTGACACCAGAGAGCCACAACACCCCCGACTGGGTCGATTTGTTCCTCTCCAGCTGTCTCAGGCTGAGGGAGAAGACGGGCGGCAAGATCTCCATGGGGGGCATGGTGACGCTTATCGCCCAGCAATACGTGACCATCGCGGACCATTGGGATTTCCCCGCCGACATCTACACCTACAACATCACACTGCTGCGGAGATCCCATCTGCTGGAGGTCCGTGGTGGAGAGTACACCTGGCTCTCCAAGAAGGAAAGGACCCACCGAATGAGGCTGCCTCGTCCGATGCCTTATGGGCCCCGGGCGAGGGATTTTTACCTCTATGCCGATGGAGAGCAGGGGTCATCGTCCGAAGACGAAGGGGACGACGACGATGACGACGATGACGACAACGAGGAGGAGGAGGAAGCGACTGCAGCGGTGGACATGGAGAGCGATGTGCCATCCCCGCTGCATTCCAGGGGCCCACCTGTTTACCCTGACTATACTTACCCGGCATCTGGGTCTGGTAGTGGATCTGGAGGGGCGCCCTGGGACCAGCTCCTGGACAGAATGGCCAACCTGCAGCTGAGGCAGGCCGAGCATACACGAAGGAGTGCCGAGTGGGAACGCGGCATCTCCCAGAGGCTAAAGGAGCATGAGAGGAGAAGCGTTCAGTGGGAACTCCAAGTCTCCACCCGCCTGGATGAGCAGGAGCGGCGGAGCGCTGAGTGGCAGCGCAACATGGAGGTCAACCTTGCATACCACGCCAACCGCCTAGACAGTCACCTCACCACTGTTGAGGACCAGGTGGTTCAGATGCAGAGGAGAGCTGAGGCTTTCTTCAACGCTTATGGGTATTAGCCTCCACCCCAGTGAGTATTTCTATTTTTCCCTTATCTTTTTCTTGTCTTCCATACATTGAGGACAATGCATGATTTAAGCATGAGGGAGTAGAATATTCACTATCTATCTTGTACATATTTCTTTTCCAGTATTGTACTTTAATTTTTAGCATTTCGAATTTCAGAATTTCTTTTCAAAAAAAAAAAAAAATCGAAAATCCTGGGACAAGTCGAAAACCTGAAAGGGCGGCTTGGGTAAAAAGCAGGTGACCCGGACCAGCGCTAGGCTGGGGTAAAAAGGTGTCTGAGTGACGTGAGCTTATGTGAGCACATCTATGAAAAAAAATACGAGTGACTAGGATGAAAACCCGAAATGGCTCCTAGGAAAAATGAGTGAAAAGAATATGAGTGATTTTAGTATCTCATTTTACCTGGAGGGGCGACATAAGAAGAGGAGACAAAGAAGGATTGTCGGGTAGGTCACTCTGGGAGGCATAAGGAGTCATAGATGGAGGCTAGGATTAGAGGTCACTTTACACTATTGGATGTCCGGGTTGAGCTTGGGGGAAGTACTCTGCTTGCCCTCAAGTTTATTGAGTTGTGGATGTGTTGTAGATGAGATTGGTGCCAGGAGCTTTGGCATGAGTTAGGTAACTCTTAATTGGAGGATATGCTTCCTGAGACCTTGGGTGATACATTGGAGGAGTAGACTTTCTTTTAGTTTACTCGAGGACGAGTAAAGGTCTAAGCATGGGGGAGTTTGATAAGCACTACTTTGTAGGGCTTAACTAAGAGTTATTAGAGGTTTTATTGGTGCCATTCGGGTAGATTTAGACACATTCTTGTGTATGGCGTTTGGAGGCGAAGTTGGTGTTTTTGGAGGTGTTTGAGTTACTTTGGAGATCATGAAGACACTGAGGAAGGAAGCCATCAAGAGAAGACGCCGAGGAGTGAAGAGGAGACGGGTTGGTGCAAGGCAAAGGACAAGAATGCCGAGCATTAACCGCGATCGCGGGCATGGGTGCCGCGATCGCGGGCCTCGGAGCATGTCGAGAGTTTTCTGCGGGCGCAGAGAGATTGAAGGGCGCGGAACCACATGGGCCGCGATCAAGGTCCACCACCCGCGATCGCGGGTCTGACACGGCAGAGGCTCGGACTTATTCCGAATTATCTTTTCAGTTTTCTTTTCCCTTTTTCTTATTTCTATTTCAGTTATTTTTCTTAATGGGCTAGCTCATTTGTTAGGGCCCTATAAATACTCTCCTTATGCATTAGGGTTAGAGTACCACTTTTCAGATCCACAATTTAGTTGCAATTTCAATTCATCGTTGTTTATTTCTTTTGAAGTTTCTACCATGAATATGAGGAGCTAAGCCTCTTTGGCTTAGTCCGGTAATGGAAGCATGAGTTCGTTCATCTGGTTGTGAGGTTTTGTTCCTATCTATCTATCCTATTGAGTTATATCTTTTCTCTGAGCAAATTCATATTTGAATGTTTGTTGGTTTATCTAGACTGATCACATAGGTTTATTGCTTTCATTCTTATTGCTAATACTAGGGAATTGTTGGGCTAACGCTCTAGTATAAGTAGCAGGCATTGATTGTTATCTGCATCTGTGGATTATATCTATGTGGGAATTGATTACATGGTAAATGCATCTGAGCGAGCGTTCTGTGTATCCTGGTTAATTCTTATATGCATTGTTGCCTTTGGGTTGAACCTTTAGTGGTACTAGGGTTATTCATTGGTAATGGTTCTTTGTGGAAGGTTTCCCTCTGAATTTACATAAGATCGGGACAGGAATAATCGAATAGGAAGATAAGACTTAATCAATGAACAACCTTTGAATGACTTATGTGGACATTACTTGGCTAAGTGTTTTTCTCTCTTGATATTTCATCCCTTCTACTTTGCTTTGTTTGTTTCGTTTGTGACCAACCAACCATACAACCCCCCCTTTGTGACATTGCATGCTACCACCATTGGTTCCTTCCTTCTCTGTGGGATCGACCCTGACTTACTTACTATACTTTGTTTAGTGAGGATTTTAGGATTTACTTTTGATTAGGGGTACGACGACTATCCCCCCTGTCAACCACCTACAAAGAACCCATCAATATCTTGGTCTACCTACACTACCACCAAGCTATTTGGTTTCCAATTGAGTCGTTAGTGAGCCATCAAAGTCAGAATGTCGTTTGACCGCTGCCCAACTTTTCTTGATTTCAATTGAGTCGTAAGAACTATTGGAGCCAATGAAAGGTTCAATTTTTAGGTTATAATGTTAATTATTTATAGCATAATGTTCATGAACGTAATGTTATTAATAATGAACATTATAACCTAATAACTGAACCTTTCATGTTTTTTATTTAAGCATCTATATCAACTTCAGTTGTTGGTGTTTATGACTTGTCTCATGAAAACAGTTTTCAAAGTGATTATGTCACTAGAACTGTGGAGTATGATGTTAATGGATGTTATGATACTCAGTTTTTTTAAGATTGAACAACTTATTGTATCGATGTTTGTTCGGATGATATTAAACATTTTTTGTCGAGATGAAATTTATGACAATAGAGGAGGCATTGCTTTTTACAAGAATTACATGTTTATTTCTGGCTTTGATGTTTGTAGTGAAACTATCTGTTATTTTGCACTTGATTTGCTATTTTTTATGAGAGGACCATACATCATTTTATATGAACTTTAATTCTTGCAGTTTTACTTGTCATTACATATGAACATTAGCACTCCATAAATGAACATGCTCAATCAATATATGAACATGATATCATAAAGTTGTCTTGAATGCTGATACACTTTATGCTATATTTTGTGAACAATTATGGATAATACATGAACCTGAATATATAATATGCGAACCCTAACATCAATTGCATTACACTTGAAAATTAGAAAACAAGTATGCAATCTGACATAGTATTAACATACCCCATTACACCACTATTGTTCACAAAATTACCAAAGACATAACACCACAAGTATTTGCTAGCTCACAATTAATAGTTCAACAATTCAACAAAATAACATAACCAAGTTCAACTAACTATTACATTTCATTCACTAACAACTGCATTGTCTTTCCAGCCTTCTTGTTGCATTAACTTCTCCATCAAATGAACATTCATACTATCGCCCTCTAATTCTTCTTTGACATTCTCGTCACTTTCTTCTTTGTCACTCTTTGCACTACCTTCTTGAGCAGAATTTTTCACATTCTTTATACATTTGTCCATATCTTGTGCAAATTACCAGAGATACATCCCACATTAATAACATTGACACTAAACCCAAATAAATAAAGAATGGCTAACTAATTGCGAATAAAACATAACTTATGAATATTAAACATGACATAAACTGAATATCAAGGATATTGATAAAAAAATACATGTTGTTTTTGCCATAGATCTCATCATTATGCTTCTACTTTCATTGTTTCTAATCTCGTCGTTTATACACGAACATTCAGTTTCATTTCATGAACTCAACAAGCAAAACTAACAATTATGTCATTATTTCTGTAAGCATGAACATCACTTTTATTACTCATGAACATTGAACATCACCTCTTTAAGCATGAACATCGCCTCATTAAGCATGAACATAGAGCATAAAATAGGAAAATGGTTTATACACACTTATTTATACAACTAGCAACAAATGAATCTCGAATAAATGAATCTCGAATAAATGAACATACTCTGAATGTGCATAGTCTGAATGTCTGGGTTCATTTCAAGAATTTAAATTCATTTTCAGAGGCTAATACATCTTCTGTCAAAGTATCACAATAAATGAACAATATTCATTAGTTTATGAACATGGGGTCAAATATAGTGAACTTGTACACTCAAGCATTTGCAAACCCTTTATCCGCATACAACACCACAACAATGAACATAAATGCTTAGGTTATGAACACGAAGCTAAATATGGTGAACCTGTACACTCTAAAATTATTTTTTATTACATCACACACATACATAACAGTGTTCTTGGATGTTAGCAGAGCCACATACACAACAAAATCACACAATTACATAGACAGATGAACAGTAGCTAGCTAAACCAACTATACACGCAGACTTATCCAGATTCATGAAAATATACGCGAATGTTTAGTAAAAAATACCTCAAACACCAAACTTACTTTTAACCGTTCGAGAATCATCACGCTAAGCAATAGTTTGATCAATCAATCAATCAAAATCCCTAAGCACCGTCATCGCGCAAGGCAACTGGTTTCAAATCCGATTGCTTAAGAAATGGACATGAAGCAACCCTAAAATCTTGTGAACTCTAACTCAATCACTGCAAAAGAACTAAAAATCGCCAAACCCTAACAAATTGAGCAACTAAAAGCTAAATTGCTCAATAAATTGAAAACTAATTTAGTTTTGAACCCTAGATCTGAGTAGAAGTAAAAGCCGATTGAGAAAAACCTTCATCTGGATTAGTGTTTGATACTTTGATTGAGTTTCTTCGTCTTCTTTCATGGCGCCGATCACCAAATTTGAAGGGAGATTGGAGGCGAACAAGAGATCTGAATACGAATTAGAATGGAGAAGGAGAGAGCGTGAAGAGAGCGTCGCAAAGGAAAGAGAATGTATAGGAGAAATACTGATTTTTTTCTCTTACCCCTCATCTTTCTCAAGCCTGTTATTTACAAAAATATCACTTTTAATGAAAATTAATACGCTCGTCAACTTATAATCGTAACCGTCCCTCCCTTCAATCTAACTACTCTTATGATTTCGTATTTTCTACAGTAAGAGAATTTCAATTCTGAAACGGACTCTAAGATAAGATAGATAATCGGTATATAGATGTGTTTTAATTTTTTGTAGACATCAAAATTGAAAGAATAAAACACGTAAAAGGGACAATAAAAAGGCCATATAAGAAACACTCAGAATTTTGACCCAAAAAAGGAAGAAACATTGAGAAACCCGAAACGGTGTCGTATTACTTCTAGAACGTCATCACCGTCTACCTCCCAAGAGCTTGCAGGCAGATCGGAGGAACAAGAATCACACAGCAGTTGAAGGCATCGCCAATTTCGCAGCCCTTGGAGCTCACTATTTCTCAGTTTTCAGCAATGGCGGCGAACGACGTGCCGCTGGACGACAAGGCGAAGAGGATGAGAGATCTGCTCTCGAGCTTCTATTCTACCGATCACGCTTCTGGCCCCGATTCCATCAATTCTTCTTCCAAATTCACCGCTTTCGACTCCATCAACACCTCTTCCTTTGATCCCGATGTCTACATGAACCACATGGTACTCTCTCTATTGAGTATTCGTCATTTTCAGATGCGCGCCGGAGTAATTTCAGTTTTTCTTATTGAGGTTTGATTTGAATATGGTTCAGGTTTAGAAAGTAAGATAGTGGAAGTTCCTGATTTGGAGTGATATCTTGGCATCTATGCTATCTGTAATAAACAAAGCTGAAGTTGGTGTGCATAGTTGCGAGGTGGTTACATGGACTTGATACATAATTAATTTTGGAATTTTAGCTTCAATCAATCAAATAAATGTAAAAGGAGTTTATGTTGTTATCTAGCTGATTCGGTGTTGTGGCTAATCCAGAATCTAACCTAATTACAGTTGCTGGAGGTAATGCAAATGTTCTGGGAACTGAGAATTATTCATAGACTAGGCTGAACGTATTGCTTTGGTGCTTTATTTTCTGTATTGTTTTTGTATGTCATTGGTGACAATTCAGCTCTTAACACTCAACCCTCTCTTCTTAGGTTTATTGTCTCACTGTCCTCAAATACAGTTTCTTTAGTGTTTTTTCTATGTTGAAATGTTATCTGCAGGTACAAAAGTCAAATCTGGAGACACTACTTCAAAGACACGTCGAAATGGCTGCTGAGATAAAAAACCTGGACACTGACTTGCAAATGTTGGTGTATGAAAACTACAACAAGTTCATTAGTGCAACTGAGACTATGAAAAGGTAACTTGACTAACTCTATGTTTTACATACAACATTTTGTCAGCAGCACACTCTCGCTTAATTTTCTGCATTTGTGCATCTTAAACCAGATGTAACATGATTCCCAGCATATCAACTTGCCGGATTTGGCTAGAAATCTTTGCAGTGTGATGGGTTATATACAGTTGTACACAATTTTGAACATTTAGATTTGGTCTTTCTTTCCTATACCATTTGTATCTTTGTATGCTACAAAATTCTGTTGTGTTTGTAAAGTTTTCTGAGTTCTCTGGATCCATATGCTATTTTGACAATTGACTTGCATTTGACTTATATGCTCAAGTTCAAGAAGAGTAAGAAAAACTTTCTCCTCACATCCAACATCTGATATTGTCTTTATAAGAATACAAAATGCTTATAATCATATGGTGTAAACTAACAACAGTTGATACCCAACAGGATGAAGAATAATATCTCGGGCATGGAGACAAATATGGAGCAGCTCCTTGAGAAGGTATGTCTTGTGAAAACTATTCTGAATTTCCTATATGCATTGTGGGCGAAGTTACTGTTGAAAGACATTTCTCTCACTCCCAGTTTCTCAAATATGATCATGTTATAGATACTATCTGTTCAATCTAGGAGCGCTGGAGTTAACACCTCGCTGTTCGAGAAAAGAGAACATATAGAAAGGCTGCATCGAACTCGAAATCTGCTGCGCAAAGTTCAGGTAGCTTGTTTGATTGCCAATTGCCATCAGGCTAGGTTTGCTACATTACCTTGTTGTGTAGAACACAATTTGTATACACAGACACACACTTACATACTGATGTGGCTGATTAAGCAATATGTGGCCATTGTATTGATGAGAAGCCATACAAAATAGGAAAGAGATAAGTATACTGTAGGTAAAAGATGCACCGAAGTCAGCTCAATTTATGCATAACATAATTAATCCTATTTGTCTTTCAGGATACATGTTATTTACCAGTACATGCGTAAAATTAACATTCATGTTTGCATTGTAATCGATCAGTTCATATACGATCTACCCGAGCAACTTGCAAGGTGCATCAAGTCAGAATCTTATGCTGATGCAGTAAGGTTCTACACCGGAGCAATGCCCATTTTTAAGGTTGTTCTTGTGCTCCTACTCCTAGTGTGGCTGCTGATCTGTTTCCTTACTGAATGTGAAGTAATTAGCTCGTGTTTATTCAACTTCACTCTATTTCTCATTAGGCATATGGGGATTCATCATTCAAGGACTGTAAGAGGGCTTCAGAAGAGGCAGTAGTCATAATTGTGAAGAATTTGCAGGTGCGTAAGCTTATTTTCTGCTAAAACTTCTTCAGGTAATTTGGAAGCTTCCCTAAAACAGTTTGGGGTATGGCGTATTAAGAGTTACCCCATTGAAAGAGTTCCAATGGAGACTTGCCAAAATACGACACACTAATTTATTCTGTGTGGTATAAGGAAAATATACCTGAATTCAGTGTTTCTCTTGTTTTTCATCTTTTAGGAAAAGTTATTTTCAGATTCAGAATCGATCCAGGCTAGAGCAGAGGCGGTCATGCTTCTCAAGCATTTGGATTTCCCGGTATGTTTTTGAATATATGGTTTCACCTTGATATTTTCCTGATTCATTATCACTTTACTATCTCTATCCTTCCCTCCCTTCCTTTTTCATAGGTGGGTACCTTGAAAGAACAACTGCTTGAGAAGCTGGAATTATGCATTGGAGAGCTTCAGCTTCCTTCAGCAGTAATAAGAGATTCTTCAGCTAAAGCTGATGAATCTCCAGAAAAACAATCTCCTACTTCAGTTTCAGCTTCTCATGAGGTAAAGTTGGAGAGACTCTTGGTAGTTCGTTGAGATAATGTGCTATATATTACTTGTACTTAAGCCAAAATTATCTGCCAGCAGCAGAGTAAAGTATACTCCTTGAGAATGTGTGGGGAACAGAAAAGGCGAACAGGACTTACAAAAACCTTCACAGAAACTGCAGTGCTAACCTTGTTGGGTCTAAGTTACATATTATTCTGATCCCATTGCAACATGGTATTGAAGTGTCAAGTTTCTAGAGTGTTTTTGCTGCTTCTGAAAACATAATTTAAGATTATCAATAATATTTGTTCTGTTACATACTTACATGTGTAATCTAGATTGAGTTTGCCTTGTGCTTTATCATCAATTGCTTGTTCTTGTAGTTTAAAGACTTTTTTTCTCTTAATTTTGTTTTACTTAAAATTTTAGTTGCACAAGTATCATAGGTTTTTTACTACCACTGGGCTTCTATTTTGATCCATTTTCAAAGCAAATAATTTCAAAGCTCAGCATTTTAATTTTTTTACTCATATGGGGGATCAAGTGATAGAATGATCAAGGAACATTCATTGATGTTTTCTTTGAACTAAGGTGTCGATAGTGGATAGCTGAGTCTTAAATCATGCTGGACATTAATATGCTTCCAATGTGCTATAAATGTTTGCTGGTCTTTCTTTTAACAAATATTTTTTGAGTAATTGAATAATTTTATTGTCAGGTCTCAACTCGTGAGTTTGTGGAGGCTGTTCGTGCTTACCGAGTTATATTTCCTGATTCAGAAGATCAGCTTATTAAAATCTCTCAGAATCTCATTACAAAGTAATTAATAACATTCGTGGCATTTCCAGAACAGTTAGTAATTTATGTTGTAAAAGACCAATCTTGTTGACATTGTAAAACGTTCTGTTTCAAGGCACTTTGAAACAATTCAGGAACACCTAAGGAAACCAACTTCTTCAGCAGATTTTCTTGGAATGCTGAGTGAGTATCATTTCTTACTCAAATTATGTCTTCAACTTCTGGGTTCTCCTCATAATAACTCGTCTTGAATTAGTAGCGTGATAAAGTTATACATTCCAAATTAATTACTCCATGTATTCTTGCAGAGCTCATTTGGACTGATGTGCTCCTGATGGATGAAGTATTGCCTGAAGCTGCTCTTCCGGATATCTGTCTGGAGGTTACCTTTTTATTCTGTTTTTGCTATTAACTTTAAGTGTCTTCTGAGATTGCCAGTCTGCATCTCTGTGCCTCTTCCCCCATGTATGCTTATTTTGAAGGGTGGTATTCTCTTTTGGTTTATGCGAGTATCCTATAGGGTGCCAATCTTGTGGTCAAGCAATTCATTGGTAGCACCTTTGGGCGCCTTCATCAAGATGTCACAGGTAATCACTTTGGTGTAATTGTTTTTACATGTTTGAGAAGTCTTAGATTAGGGACCTTTACTATTTGTGGCAGTGAGAAAACTGGGCTAACTCAAATTTCTATGGTATAAACACATGATAGAGATTTTGGATTGCTCAAAGCATTCTCACATGCTACCACTTTTTCCTATATACATATATAAAATGAACCCCTTAATCTAACTCCTGCTCTAACTGGGCAGAGTCTTTGATGAAAGTCCAGAGCAGTAATAACGAAGCAGCCAAAGATGAGCATGTATTGCAGGTTACACTGGAAGGCAGTAAAAAGACTGTGATTCAAGGCTGTATGGGTATCCTTCTGGTAAAATATCATTTCCCTGAAACTAATGTTCTTCTGAATACAAGTATAGATGCGAAGTGATCTTGACAAATATGTGTGATTCTCTACCTTAGTGATTATTTTTTCCATAGTTTATAACTTTGTCCTCCAGTAAAATAATGTATAGAACCAGTGTCACATGTAACAAACTGAAACTGATGTGATTCGAGCTTTCTCCTGCTCTTCACCAATGACCACCATCACCAATCATCGTCTGAACCATCACTGTTTGAGCAAAGTTTGAAACTTAGTGCTCGTTTGGTTGGTAAGTAAATTCCCCTGAATTTAAATACCGTAGGAAGTGATATCAAATATATGTGTTGGTTGGCTTTTTATTTTTGAAAAATCCAGATATTCTAATTCCTAGGATTTCCAATTCCTGCAAAACACGGGAATTCCAATTCCCGTGAGTTCAAATTCCCATGATATAATTTCACATGTATTAATTTCCTAGGAATTACACTTCCTGTATTCAACCAAACGAACACTTAGCTTGATTTTTGGCTATGATGTTGTTAGCTTTTAGCATTCATCTGTTACCCAACAAACCAAGCATACCATCATCTACATTTCACAACATTCATTTGTGATATTTCTCGACCAAACTAAGTGATATGCCTTTATATTATTTTTTATTTCAGGAATTCCGCCAGCTTGTTGATGACAGTTTGGCACTAATGGTACGGTTAAGAGACTTTATTATAGATTGGGTGCAGGAGGGATTTCAAAACTTCTTTAAAACCCTTCATAATCGCTTCATATCGCTTTCTGGAAGAAGTAACTTGACATGCCAAGGTGTTCTTCCTGAGGCAGTACAAGGAGACAAGGTTGTTGCTGGCCTTGTCCTGGTACTCGCACAACTTTGTATCTTTATAGAACAAAATGCCATTCCAAGAATTACAGAGGTAGGATCATAATGGCCAGAAAGTAATTGTTCTCTGTCTATGCTGTTGCTATGGGTTTTCTTACTCTAATTATATGTCAGGAAATTGGCGCTTCATTTTCTGATGGTGGTGTTAGAGGTTCTGAATATGGCCCCGCATTCCTTCCCGGAGAAATTTGTCGTATCTATCGATCAGCTGGTGAAAGCTTTCTACACTTTGTATGCTTCTGGTCTTCCTAGACTCTCTTGCTTCCTAATTGGTTCATTGAAGTTGGTTTCATGTTATTATGCATGTGTGCAATCATATGATTTCATGACTTGTAAATTGATGTGAGAATGAGAAGCAATATGTTAACTAGTGTGATTTTAGTTTTGAGCCAATTTCAGTTGTCAAACTCTGTTCCAAGTAGTTTGAAGATGTTAGTAAAAAACTTATTTCACGTAACCCCAATAGCTCAATCCAACCAAAAAAAGGTTGCTCATAACCTTCCGGATTTGGTTGGGGGCTTCATTTTAGGGTTCAAGTTCTATATATCTCATCCTTGCATTGGAACTTAAAGCTTTTGACCATGATCTCTTGCATTTTCTGAATGCTCACCAGTTTCATTAACTAGCTGATCTACCATCCTTGTTTTACCAGTACATCAAAATCAAAACTCAGAGAGTGTCAGTTTTGCTGAGAAAGCGATTTACTGCACCCAATTGGGTCAAGGTTAGTGTGATATTGTCATATTGACATTAGCTCTGTTAAAACAAGGAGATTATTATTTGACTTTCAGCTGACATTTTGCAGCACAAAGAGCCCAGAGATGTCCATATGTTTGTTGATTTATTTCTTCAAGAGGTTAGAACACTTACTCTCATTGTCCTCTTTCTAGGATCGTTTTTTCAGCATGCTGTGTTTGTTCATATATTATATTTTATCCTCTGAAGAACATACCAAATCACAAACCAGTCATGTTAATGATAGCAATGATATGAAAGAGGCAATGTATTCTCACCTTTTCTGCCCCTTGTTACTGCAAACCCATTTCCACTGTTCCAGGTGGAACGAGCGATATCTGAAGTAAAGCAGATTTTACCGGAAGGTGCTGGTCGAAAGCATCGCCGCACAGATAGCAACGGTAGCACCACATCATCTCGGAGTAATCCTTTGCGTGATGATAGGTTGACCCGCTCAAACACTCAAAAAGCCAGGAGCCAACTTCTTGAGAGTCATTTAGCCAAATTATTCAAGCAGAAAATAGAAATTTCCACCAAAGTTGAATTCACACAGGTATCATAAAAGGTAGCTTCTTATTATGGTGCGCAACGACTTGACTGATAAAGCTGGTCCTAAGTACTACGAATTTGAAACTTGCAGGACTCGGTTATAGATACCATAGTGAAGCTTTGCCTTAAAAGTTTGCAAGAATTTGTCAGACTCCAGACATTCAATCGAAGCGGTTTCCAGCAAATTCAGCTCGATGTACATTACTTGAGAACGACCATCAAAGATACTGTCGAGGACGAAGCCTCTGTTGACTTTCTACTCGATGAGGTAAGACTTTTCCTAGACTAATTTTACTCCATTTCTAGATTTCAGTAAATTACCACCTGTTTGCTCGTCGCATATCTGCCACTTTGCTGATATAGATGGTTTGATAGGGATGTTAAAGCAGCAGCCTTCTTCTTTTTTGATATATTGTAACCTCATTTAGCTTCATTTAGGGGTGGCACAGGTTGGTCAACATGAGTTTCTGTAGAATATAATGGAAACCTTAAGGAGCAATGTTAAGTTTTCGTGCAACACTGCAAGTTTTGGTTAAGAAATCTTAATGAAATTGAGTACAAAAATTGTTTCAATACCAATATTTTGGTTGATTGCACCCAAATATATGTACCGTAAAATCAACTTTCTCAGTATGGTTAACCAAACCCCTTTTTCAAAGAATATTTTTTTCGATTGCGGTTTCTTTCTGCCCCAATTCAAGACCTCATATTAGGTTCTTTCTGCCTAGGAACCAGACTTTCACCAAACTGATACTCAGTAGCATTATAGATTAGTACATTTTTACCGTTTCATGGTATAACTCAGTGTAATTTCTATACAGGATCTGAACTTGAACTCGGAAATATTTTGAGCTGTTTATTATTCGGTCTACTATAACCGTTCACTGACACTCAGCTCACGATGTGCAGGTGGTGGACGCGTGTGCAGAGCGTTGTCTCGACCCGATTTCCTTGGAGCCTCCGATCTTAGACCGGATAGTACTTGGAAAGCTGGAGAAGGCCAGGGAACAAAAGATAGCCTCTGCATAACCTACACTACTGTGTCTTCAACTCTTCCAAGAAGATCCCTAAAAACTATGATCCACAGAAATCAAGACTCCACCAATACAAGTGTTCATAGCTCAGATTGATATATGTTTTCAACGTGATGAATTAGCCAATGAGGGGTGTTGTTTTGATCGTTCCCCGACTCCAGCAACTTTTCTCCGTGATCGTTGTTGGTAAAGATTTGCGATGGAATTAATCTGTACCAACTCCAGTTTGAATGCGGTCTGTCACCCATCAATTTTTTCGACATATTCACCTTAATAAAACATTATTATAATTAAGAAAGCTGTTAATTTTCGACATTTGGTTAAGTAGAAGCAAGTAACAGATATTTTTAGGTTTGTATTTAAAGTGCTTTAAATGACGATAATATAATATCTCATAAGTTCTACGTCTCGTAATAATTTTTCATTTGATATAATTGTGGCTTTTTATTTTAAATTTTTAAAATTTTCATTTTCTTATAATTGTTAATAATACTCCAAAATCTATTATAATTATGTTAATGAATTTAATTTTCATAATTGCCATCTTTTTTTTTCTTTCTTTTTTTGATGAGGAAAGAATTAGGTGGGACCTAGCAGCGGTGCAAGGTCCGGCCTAGAGCATCTTGGAGGATGAGAACTCTCAGTTCTTGGTTGGAATCTAAGGCAGTTCTCGAGGTGGAGAAGCTGAGTTTTGCAATGTGGTCAGCAGATCTGTTCATTTCTCAAAAAACGTGTCTTATCAAGACTTCCTGCAAAGAACGGAGATCGATGAGGATATCAGCGATGACCATTTCAATTTCCCAAGGACAAGTCCAAATGCCTACAACAGAGTTAATAAGACAAAGATTGTCTCCTTTAATTTTGTTGAGGTTGAGTGAGATAGCTTTTTTGATGTTGTTTCTTAATGCTATGGTTTCTGCCATGAGTGCTGAGTGGCATCCATATTTTTGGTTGGACATATGAATAGTTTCAGCATGATCATTCCTAATAATAAATCTTGTCCCTATTGATCCGTTTGGTAGTTTAGAGCCATCAAAGTTTATTTTACAAAATCCAGGTCGAGGTTTATCCCACCTAATGTTTTTGGTTTTGCGCCGTTGAGCTGGGGTAGATTTTTGGTGTGTTGGGTCATCTGTATCTAGTTTCTTTGTTTTGTTCCAATTGAGAATTAGTGTTTTTATGTATAGAGTTAGATCTTTTATGTTACTTGGCCCTGTGGTTTGGAACATTTTTTGGTTTCTGTGGATCTAGGTGCCCCACCATGTCGTTGCAAGGCAGACCCATTCTTTCTTAGTTAGTACCGATTGTAGATAGCAGATTATGTCAATTGGTTTCCTACTGTTGGTGTTTTGTCTTTTAATGTGGTATTCGATGTGAGTACTTTGGTTTCTTATTTGTTTAAGAGTGTTAGGACATTCAAAAAGGAAATGGTTTAAGTCTTCATGCGGGTTATTATAGGAGTCACATGCAAGTGGTACCGCCACATGTTTTTGGGCTAGTCTAGCTTTAGTGGGTAGGCCGTCATGGCAAATTTTTCATAGGAAGTTTTTAACTTTGGGGTAGGTATCTAGATTCCAAAGCCAAGAAAATTTGTTATTACTTGGGTTAGTCTATTTGGTTATGAGTTCGAAGGCGGTCTTGGTGGAGAACCAACCGCTTCTATTGGGAGCCCAATAGAGTCGGTCAGGAATATCATTTTGGGGGTAGTTGGATGTTGGTGATAATCCCAACAGCCTCATCATTTAGAACCTTAGATAGTTCAGTTTTGTTCCATTTTTTGTTTGTGATAAATTTGCTGACTTTGGTCTCTGTGTCAGTACTGGTTTGTGGGCGGATGTAGTTTGTGAGTTTAAGGTTGGGAGTCCAAGAGTCCTCCCAGAAGTTGATAGATCGTCCATCACTAATAAGCCATTGCAGGCCAGACTTGAATTCGTTGCGAAGTTTGAGCAGTTTTTCACATTACCAAGAATGGTTGGTTCTTCTTGTGTAGTTGAGAATATTAGCATTCTTTAGGTATTTTTCATTAATGATTTTGACCCAAATATTATTTGGTTCTGCAAAGATTTTCCAAATAAGTTTCATTTGGAGTGCTTTGTTCATATCTTCTGTTTTCCTAATACCAATTCCTCAATTGTTTTTGTTCCTGTAGATTTTATCTCAGCCGATTAAAGGTTTATACGTTTGTTCTTTGTTCCATAAGAAACTCCTATTGACTTTGTCTAGTGTGTTGTGTACCGCTGTTGGTAGCATAAAGCATTGCATTATGTAGTTTGGTTTGGCTGCCAGATTGGCTTTAATGAGGGTTGCTCGTCCTTCAAGGGAAAGAGAATTAGCTTTCCATTTTGATAATTGTGTAGTGGTAGCCAAAACAGTGTCCTGGAATGTCTCTTGACTAACCTTTCCATTAATTATAGGGCATTCTAGGTATTTTTCTAGGGAAACAGAGCTTGGGATGTTGAGAATGGATTGTATTAAATTTTTTGTGTTATTTGTTGTGTTGGGTGTTGCTTGAAAAGCAGATTTATGATAGTTGACACATTGCCCTGATATGGAGCAGTACTCTTCTATTATACTTTTGACATTCTGGCAGGCTGTTTGGTTTGCTTTGGCGAAGATGAGGATGTCATCAGCGAATGCTAAGAAGGGGATGTTTGTTCCCAATCGGGTTATTTTAAACCCTAATTGATTGGTATTGATGTTTGCTTCATGCTGAATTTTCCTAGCAAGTACTTCGACACCTAGGATAAAAAGGAAAGGCGATAGGGGGTCTCCCTGTCGAAGCCCTCTTTTGGGATAAAAGATATTTGTTGGTCCGTTATTGACCAGGACTGAGAAAGAGACTGTTTCGATACATTCTTTGATCCATTCAATGAATGTCGGGGAGAATCCGAATTTTTGAGGACTTCAAGGATAAGGACCCATTCTATTTTGTCATATGTTTTTTCCATGTCTAGTTTGATTGCAATCCATCCTTCTTTGCCCTTCTTGGCTCGAAAGGAGTGAAAGATTTCATGTGCTATTAGGATGTTATCTTGGATGGCGCGGTCAGCAATGAAAGCACCTTGTAATGGGTGGATGAGTTTGTTTAGAATTGGTTTTAATCTATCCGTTAAGATCTTAGATATGACCTTATATATTGTTGAACATAGACTAATTGGTCGATAGTGGTTTGTCGAGTTTGGATTATCGCATTTGGGTATTAGGGTAATAAAAGTGTGATTGATCTGTTTGAGGAGTTTGCCAGAGTGAAAGAAGCTTTTGACCGCTTTCGTTACCAGTGGTCCCACAATGTGCCAATATTTTTGGTAAAAAAGTGCGGACATTCCATCAGGACCTGGTGATTTATCGCTGCCAATGTTGAAGACAGCTCATTTCACTTCTTCATTGGTAACATTTTTGGTTAAGCTGGAGTTTTCCTTGTCTGTAACCTCATTGGTTATGTTGCCCAACATATTTTGTAGATTGTTATTGTTTATTGTGCCTTGTCTAAATCTTTTTTCAAAGTCTGATCTGATTTCATTACGTATGTTTTCAAGACCAATAATGATTGTTCCTTCCTGGGTTTTAATTTCCCGGATAACTTTTCGACTTCTTTTCCCATTTGCAATGCGATGGAAGTAATTTGTGTTAGAGTCGATTGATTTGATATGTTTAATCTTAGCTCTCTGGCTCCAATATTTTTTGTGGAATGATAAGAGACAATCTTTTTTGTTAATGAGTCTGTTTTGTTTGTTGATTAAGGTTTGATTTGGGTTGAGTATGATATCTTTTTGAATCTTAGTGAGTTATTCCTCTGTTTCTTTGATTTGGTTGAAGATGTTGCCAAATGTGGTTTTGTTCCACTTCTTGGCACTTATTTTTAGAGCAAGGTTTTTTTTTACAAGGTTGTACATATGTGATCCTTGGGTTTCAGTTCTCCAAGCTTGTTTAACCAGATTTTCAAAGTCTTTTCTTGATGTCCACATTCTTTCAAATTTAAAGGGTTGTGCCTTAATCGGGTTTGGATTTTTGAGCTCCACCGATATGGGACAGTGGTCAAACGTTGTAAACGCATGATTTTTAGTGAAGATGCCTGGAAACCATTGAAGTATTTGATCATGGATGAGGACCCGATCTAATTTTTCGTATATGTTGTTTATTTCTGTACTATTTTTTCGCCATGTGAAATCTCCTCCTTGTGTCGGAATGTTGAGCAGGTCGCACTTGTTCCTAAAGTTTTGTAGTCTTTGGAATCTGGATGGGTAGTTATTGCAACCACCCATCTTTTCCGAGTATGATTCAATCTCATTTAGATCACCAATGATGATACAAGGCATTTGTGTTTGATGGATAAAGTTTGTCAAAAGATTCCAGAATTGATTTTTTTCATTTTCTTTTGGAGGTGCATACGTAAAGATGAGCATCATATAGTAATTTTTGTCAATGATTTTATATTTGACAACTATGAATCTTTTGTCGATGTGTGCTAATTCACAGATTTCGTTATGAAATTGGTAGGATTTCCACATGACGCAGATGTCGCCCGAGAATCCATTAGCGGGTGAGAAGTAGAGTGTATCAAATCCGGTTTTAAGCCAAAGGCTTTTTTCGGGTTCTTGGTTAGTTCTTGTTTCAACAAGTGCCATGATTTGGATTTGCTCAATTTTGCATAAAGCATCAATATCAGTCCATAAGTTTTTACGACCGATACCTCTATAATTCCAAAGGCATATCTTCATAAAAACCTGGGGAAGGATTTTGCAAGTGAAGTTGGTCTTGCCATAGAAAGGTTCTTTTTATTATGAGTCGCCCGGGAGGACATGCACACTAAATTGATTGGTATCGAGTTGATGTTGTTGATTGGATCGAGATTAGGAGGAGCAAACCACTTGGCATATCTCACATTGATAGTTAAGGTGTTCTTGGTACAAAGTATTTTGTAGATTGAAAGGATCATACAATTACACATGCCTTTAAGGCCACAAGGGGTCGTAAATTTATACAAGCCGTTAAGGGATTCCGACTTTGTTTGTGACTTGATGCGAAGGTTTTGGAAATTGTTCATAACCCACAGGTATAATATATTGGTGTATTTATGGTTGATTTGAGTTGTACACAGACTAGGATAACCAGATAGACTAATAACAATAATGTATTGGGTCCTGTAAAGGGGAAGCAACATATAGTTATACATGTCGTTACAGGCTAATGGGGTCGTATATGTATACAGGCCGTTAAAGGCATAGTCACAATTTGTTAATGATGTTTCAGGACTATTATTGTAGAAGGTTGTGCCGATTTGTTGTTGACATGCTGGAAGCAGACAACTATAATCCTGGTAGATAGGATGCTGAGATGAAATTGTCTTGTTGAGGATGTTGGCAACCTTCATAGAACCTGAAAGGCAAGCACTAGAGTGAGCAATACAACTAGTATGCTTGATCTTGTACTGGTTATCCCATACAAGGGAGAGAGCCCAACAGGTAAAATGTGATAGAAAGTAACCCCAGTGAAAGTAATCTACATGCAGAGAAAAACACATGCACTGCATTCGATCATAATCAATGGAGAAGAGGGCATTGTAACTGAAGGGTGTTAAAGCATTGTTCCTGAAGTACATTGCAAAATTAGGGTTATGGAAGTGAAGGTACACATCAACACTAGTGGAGATGATTAAGTATAGCAAATATGATTTTTGATGGTTATAATCACAAAAGAAGCATGATAAGTTCATCCAACTAGTTTTAGGCCAGACAGATTCTTTGTAATGCATATAGCCTCTGAAGTAAACACTGCCATTAGTATTAACTGGGTAATGGTGGTTGAAAGAGATATGATCGTAGGTTATTTGGTCAGTTTTAGGGGGTTTAGTCCCCATAGGAGTTGTGATAACAAGTAGAGAGATAACTAGATAACAAGAGATGTTGTTAGACCAGATTAGATAAAAGAAGACATACAGTAGCAGTCTTGCTGACAATTCAATTATGAAAGCACACCATAAGATGTAAAGTCGTGACACATCCTTTAACGAAAGCAACGAGGTCAAGGGACAGCCCCAAAGAAAAAGGATAATGCCCCAATATTTTGGTTTACTCAACCACATGGAATCAGTAAACAAGTTCCAACTAGATTCTGTAGTGAGTACTAGATGATAGTCGCAATCATGCAAGGTTAAGAATTGGACCAGGTTCAAGTAGTTACAATGTTTAACAGAGTAAGGTGTCAAGAGAGGCACAACCCAAGTTTTTCCAATATCCCAGTCAGGTATAGTAATTTTAAATCTCAAATACTCTACTTTGTGAGTGTACATTCCAAATAATGAAATGAGCTCAAGGGTATTGATAAATTTTTCCTTGTTATCTCGGGTCAAGGCCTGTGAAGCCATATAGTGGAGGTTTTCTCCGATGTTTGTGTGAACAGAGTAGACTTGTGTAGCCGTAAAATCCATATTTTTAGTTATAGAACCAGTGGACAGAACCAAGGGCAACCATGAAGGTGGATAGGGATTAAACCAGTTTGCATAAACAAAATGAAAATGCATGAGTATAGAGTAAATTAGGAGGTAAATCAGGAGGTAAAGTTTAGAAAAAGGGTAGAAACACCTTGGATTAGCGAGGCGAACTCGCAGGAGGTGAGAGTTGAGCTGGATCCATGCCGCCGCCCAAGCGCCGTCAGCCGCTTCAGAGCACCAGAGACTAGGGTTTCGCCGCAGGGCCTTTAGGCGAGGCGACTTCGAGGAGTAAGGGATCGATGCTAGCCAAAGACACGCCCCAGAGGAAAGGATGGTGGATCTGCGGGTGTGTCGAGCATGTGCAGATGTTGTTGGCGAAGACAGTTTGGCAAAGCGATGGATGCAGATTTTGGTGGCCAACGTGACAACGCGGACATGAAGGCAACGATTTGATCGAACCAGGGGCAGATCCAAAGAATCTGGCCTAACATGCTCGATTTCCGACAAGCTCCTCAACCACCAAGAGCCCGGGGAGGAGGAGAAGGCAGTGGTCGCCGCCGCCAGGGTGGGATGAAACCCCCAAAGTGTAGTTGAGGGAGACTTATGAGAAGAGGATGGTTTCTTGAGAGTGGGCCTCTTTTTGGGACCAAGATCTGGGCGAGATTTGCAGGTGAAGCCATAAGGCTTTGTAGATTGTTTTCCTTTGACAGGAGAACAACTATTGAGGGAGGATTGAATCAGGGGTTTCTGGAGTTTTTGATTTTGTTTGGGGTGGCGCCGATTAGGCAAGGAGGAGGGAAGTGAGTTTTTTTGGGTAGGGTTTTCCATTAGGGTTAAAGCTGCTCCTTCAAGTATTTGATGATTTTCATAATTGTCATCTGAACCATGTAAAAAAACAAGTGGAGATGATACTTTCGGTTTTTCTTTTAATAAAATTAGAGCTCAAAGTTGGAAACAAAATGAAGGTGTAACAAATCATTTTGAACATTTTTTTTTGATCAAGAAACGAGGCCGAAGCCCCTGCGAGGAGGTATTATTAAGAGCTAGTCACTGAAACCCCAACGGGGTTTACATCGAGAGCCAAAAGTTCTGAAATGAAAGATGGTGCATAGTCGAACACAACGTAATTACAGGTTAACACGAGTGAGTGATTAGCCATGGCATCTGCCACACGATTTGCAGTGCGACGGACATGAGAGATGCGAGAGGACCCAGTGAAGGAGCCCAGCAACCGGCGGCACGAATCAATCAAATAGAAGTCAGCCGAGGGAGGATTGGAAGTAGCCTGCAATAGCTTATAGACGGCCATGGAGTCCACCTGAAGAGAGATTTACGAGAGACCAAGAGCTGCCGCCAAATGGACACCATAATAGACAGCCTACAACTCCGCAGTGAGAGCGGAACAAACACCACATTTAAATGCAAAACCAGACAGGAAAGAGCCCGCCGAGTTGCGAATCACCCCGCCACCGCCCGCGAGCCCCGGGTTACCTTTAGAGATGCCATTAGTGCAGAGCGACGTCCAACCCGTCATCGGAGGGGTCCAGAACACAGCCGAATTAGGAACATCCAGAGCACTAGGCAGCGCAGGGCAGCACAGAGCACTGAAGGAGGCCGTATTATATGCAGCAACAGCAGAACAAACCGCACGCGACAGGCCGAGATGGGAGTCGTTGCCCGCGAAAACAAGCTCGTTACGAGCCTTCCAAGTAAACCAGACCATGAAAGCGAACTGAGAGCTCCACGAATCAAGCTTACGGATACTGACAAAGATCCAGTCTCTGGGCGTGGCAAGGGAGAAAAAGTGTGGAGGGACGGAATTTCCGGCAAGAGCAGCCCAACATTGGCGGATCACATCACAATCCCGAAGAAGATGAAGCATGGTTTCCGGATCGCCACACCTAGGACATGTCGCCGTAGTCGACATATGACGCCGCAGCCTAGTGGCGTTACAGAGGACAACATCATGAGCAGCGAGGAAGAGAAAGTGACGGGCACGCTGCTGAGCTGGGACGCGCCAGACCACCGTCCAGCACTCGGCCACCGTAGCAAAGGAGAGATCATCCGGAATAGTCCCAAGGGCAGACTCGATGAGCGGGTTCGGTAAGAGCCATGGGTGAATCCAAAACAGAGTCTTCTCGCCATTGCCAATAGCCATACGCATGCCTTTTCTGAGCACCGTCGCACCTTCGAGAATGCCTCTCCACATGTGAGATTGGCGATCTTTCTTGCAAAACATGTCAATGTCCAAACGCCCATCACAATACTTACCCCGCAACACTCTGCTCCACAGGGCATCAGGGCTTTGGATTAATTGCCAACCAAGCTTGGCGAGTAAAGCCGAGTTTGAAGCATGCATAAAGCGGATCCCCAAACCCCCACAGGCCTTCGGTTTTTGGATTTTTTCACCCGCCAGAAGATGGATTCTCCGACAATCCGGAGAAGAGCCCCACACGAAATTGCGAACATGTGAGTCGATCGCATCACAGACCGCCCTAGGGACATAGGTTGCTTGCATAACATATAAAGGTAAGCTGGTAAGAACCGAGTTAGCAAGAGTCAGCCGCCCAGCAGCCGAGAGCGACCTTGCCTGCCAGCCCCTGAGACGGGACGAGACCTTATCCACCAAGAACATATATCTCTCCTTTGTCATCCGGCCATAGATAGTAGGAACTCCAAGATATGTCTTGAAATCCTCCGTAATCGGCATACAGAGACAAGAGCTAATAGCCATCTGCATCGGCATCGGGGTCGACGAAGAGAAGAGAACACTACTCTTATCAAAATTCACTTGCTCTCCAGACCAGTAGCAGAAGTCATCTAAACACTGTTGGATCGAGCGTGCCTGATCCACACTAGCCTCCACGAAAAGAATAAGATCATCCGCGAAGAATAGATGAGACAAAAGAATACCACCCAGAATGAGTGGCCTCCACGCCCCAGAGGCAATGACATCATGAATAATATGAGAGAGAGTCTCCATGCAAAGCACAAAGAGAAACGGGGAGAGCGGATCACCCTGTCTCACCCCCCGAGAAGGCGTGAAGCTACCCGCCCTAGACCTGTTCCAAAGCATTTCCATATCCCCAGACGACTGGCATCGCATGATAACGTCGACGAGTTGCTGGGGGATTTGTGCTTTGCCCAACGTATCTCTAAGGAAATCCCACTGAACACGATCGTAGGCCTTAGCAATATCAATTTTAAGTATCATATGAGCACTAGAACTCCTTGAGGATCCCAGGGAGTGGAGAGCTTCCTGAACAATCACCACATTATCCTTAATTTGACGACCCGGGATGAAGTTGGACTGAGTCGGGTAGATAAGAGTCGGCAGCACCGGCTTGAGACGATTAACAATCATTTTAGTAGCAATTTTGAATGCCACATTAAGCAAAGCAATGGGTCTGAAATGGGAGGCCGACGACGGGGACTCGCCTTTAGGAATCAACACCAAAAGCGCATTACAGAGACCCGTCGGAAGAGCACCACCGTTAACAACACCCAAAACAACCTCGGTAATCCGACGACCGACCGTACCCCAATTTCTTTGGTAGAAAACCGCGGGAAAACCATCCGGGCCCGGGGCTTTGAATGGGACCCATAACTTTCAGGGCATCCCAAACTTCCGAAGCAACAAAATGCAGACTTATCGACTCGACATCGGCAGCGGAAAGGACAGGGAAGCTGGACCGCACACTGGGCGGTGGCGGCCTACGAGGCCGAGGTTCAGCAGAAAACAGCCCCGCAAAAAAACCGAGAACCATCCGTTGGAGAGCGGCACAGTCGGAGATCCACTCCCCCCTGTCATTCTGAAGAGTAGTAATCGCATTGGCACGCCGACGAATCACCGTAGAGAGGTGGTAGAACCTAGTGTTTCGGTCCCCATCAATCAAAAAGGACGCCCGGGATTTCTGGAACCAAAGGGTTTGCTCTTGATGGAGAACCAGTTCGAGCTCCCCCCGCAATTCATATTCCAAGTTGAGGAGATTCTGACTCGGACTGTGGGCAAGCTTACGTTGAGCGCCATCCAAACGTGCTAAAAGCTTGTGTTTCCTTTGAAAAATATTACCGAAGACCTCCTTGTTCCAACTAAAGAGACTATGGGCGAGTGTAGCAAGAGTCGAATCCAGATTGAGCGAAGAATCCCACTGAGCAGCCAAGAAGGGAGCAAATTCAGGGTGCGACAACCACGCCGCCTGAAACCGAAAAGGACAGTCTCGCGGGGACGAAGGACGACACTCCGACAACTGGATCAAGAGCGGTTTATGGTCAGAGTGGGAGGAGGTAAGGTGAGATACAGTCGCAGCCGGAAAACTGAGACGCCAAGCCTCATTACACAAGCCCATGTCTAATCGAGCCGCTTGATATGTGTGCATATAGAGGCCCCTAGTCCAAGTGTGCATTGGACCAATGAAGCCTAGATCGATCAGATGGAGATCATCAATCCAATCCCTAAAAGACTCAGAAGCCCTAGTAGAACCCGCAGACGAGTTAGTGCGCTCCGAAGGAGAAACCATGGCATTGAAGTCCCCCGCAAGCAACCAAGGCATGCGGTTAGAGCGAGCGAAGGTATCTAACTCCCGCCAAAGAGCAAGGCGGTCAGACGGATTAGGCGACGCATAGATCGCATAGAGCAACCACGGTTCCTCACCCCTATGAATAATCTCGACAGTGATGTGTTGTTGCGCAAGCGAAATTGGGAGGACCGTAACTTTAGCCGTACTCCAAAGCAACCAAATACCATGAGAGAAACCATGCGCATCCACCCGCAACACCCCATCGTAGTTGATTTGATGACATATCAGATCAGCACGCCATCCACTGATTCTTGGTTCCACAATGGCCAAAACAGACGGACAATGAATACGCAACAGCTCACGTGAAGCAACCATAAAACCGGTGGCCCCCGCACCTCGAACATTCCAAATCAAGAGGTTTAAAGGATTCATATAAAAAAATGAAGTAGTGAGAGCCCCAAAAATTGGCGACAACGGATTGGACATAGTAGCACTAAAAGCAAGGGCAGCGTCAGTCAAAGACTGTAAGGCGTCAACAACCCTCCTGGGCATTGACACTCGGCATAGGAGCGGCTGATGCTCTGTCTGTATTGGTAAGAATTCCACTCTCATTCGGTTTGCCAGACGAGGTAGAGTCAGAAGGAATGGACCCGTCCAGAGGTTCGAGAGCAAAAAACTCGGAGTTGAACGAACCAAAACCTCGGTTGCCGGCGGCACGGCGGGCAGATACCCCGTCTCCATGGTTCGTACGTTGCTGAAATAATTAGATTGTGGGAATTCTCTGCCCTTTACTTAGCCTCTCAAGGGCTGTATATATGCTAAATACAAGATAAAAGATATGACAGAATATATTATCTTTGTAGAAGATAACTAAAGATAACTAACTAGAATATCTTCTAATATCTTCCAATACTCCCCCTCAAGTTGGAGCATGAAGATCTCGAATGCCCAACTTGGACGACAAATAGACAAATTGTGACTTGGCGAGCGCCTTTGTGAAAATGTCTGCTGGTTGCTGACTTGTGGGTATATGAGATGTGGCAACCTTGCCATCAAGAACAAGATCACGGACAAAGTGGCAGTCGATCTCAATGTGTTTCGTCCGTTCATGAAACACCGGGTTAGCGGAAATGTGGAGGGCGGCTTGACTGTCACAAAATAGTCGAATTGGAAGATCATGCGATACACCAAGGGAGCGCAGAAGAGATCGTAGCCAAATAATCTCACAGCATGCCGTGGCCATGGAGCGGTATTCTGCTTCTGCAGAGGAACGGGACACTGTGGGTTGCTTCTTTGTCTTCCAGGAGACGGGAGAGCAGCCCAAGGTAATGAAATAACCAGAGACAGGACGACGCGTGAGCGGGCAAGAAGCCCAGTCGGAGTCACAATATGCGGTCAGGCGAAGGGTGTTGGCACGTGACAGAAAGAGGCCCTGACCCGGATGGCCTTTGATGTAACGAAGGACTCGAAGAGCAGCGGACCAATGCTCAAGACGAGGGTGTTGCATGAACTGTGAAAGCGTGTGTACCACAAAGCAAAGGTCTGGCCGGGAGATGGTCAAATAAATAAGTCGCCCAACTAGACGACGATAACTCTCAGGGCGATCGAACAGAGTACCTGTGGCCGTAGCGAGTTGATGATTCGGGTCCATTGGGGAGTCGCACGGTCGTGATCCAAGCAAACTGGTTTCAACGATGATTTCCAACGCGTATTTCCGTTGAGAGAGATAGATACCGGCAGAATTCCGAGCAACCTCCAGCCCGAGGAAGTACTTGAGGACCCCGAGATCCTTCATATGAAAACATTGGCTGAGATAGGTCTTGAAGGCGGAAATGGCAGATGGTCGATTTCCAGTGATGATGAGATCATCCACGTAGACAAGAACATATAGAGTCGTGCCATGCCGGTTGAGAGTGAAGAGGGAATAGTCAGCATAGGACTGTTGGAACCCAAATGCGCGGAGAGCTGCAGCTAGCTTGGAAAACCAGTTCCGAGGTGCTTGACGAAGGCCATATAGGGACTTTTGAAGGCGACAAACCTTGCCTGGAAGAGTGGAGGTGTGGCCCACCGGAGGAGTCATATACACGACCTCATGAAGATCGTCGTGAAGGAACGCATTGTGCACGTCCATTTGGTGTAGCTCCCAATCCCGAATGACGGCAACCGACAGGAAAATGCGGACAGTAACCATTTTAGCCACTGGAGCAAAAGTTTCGGCGAAGTCAACACCTTCAACTTGGAGATTTCCAAGGACCACCAGCCGCGCTTTATGGCGCTCGATTTCACCACTGGACTTATATTTGATGCGATAAACCCATTTGCATCCTATTGCCTTTTTGCCCGGAGGAAGGTCTGTAAAAGTCCATGTGTGATTGCGTTCAAGGGCTGTGAGCTCACTCTTCATTGCGGCCCGCCATGTTTCATGACAGGAAGCCTCCTGATAAGTGCTGGGTTCATGGCCAGCAGTAATGGCTGCAAGAAAACTGATATGGTTTGCAGAAAAAGGAGCATATGAGACATGGGCGGCTATAAGGTAAGGCTTACCTGAGGACGGTGATGACGTGGGTGCAGGCGAAGCTGCGGGGAGAGGGGCGGAAGCGCGAATGGTGCTGCAGACATAGTCACGGAGAAGGACAGAGGGCTGGCGGGAACGCTCGCTGCGTCTGGTGTTGACGACTGAGGAGTCAGACCCCGTCATGATCGCCTCAGCGCTCCCCCTGTCTATAGAGGAGGGATAAGACGTAGTAGGAGGAGACGGCGAGGACGGAGCCGCATCAGAATGCAGCCCCGATGGCGACGAGACCGAGCTCCCCCTTGTTGTAGAGAGAAGGGTAATGTCGTCGTATGTTGCCGGCGAGGGGACGAATATGACCGAAGCTGGTGCCGGTAGAGGGCTGGCGAACGGAAATTCAGACTCGAAGAAGACAACATCTCAGGAGAAGAATGTTGTGCCGGTGTCGAGGTCGTGAACCCGCCAACCCCGCTTGCATGTCGGATATCCGGAAGACGCATTTCTGACTGCGTGAGGCGAACTTATCTGGCAACCGTGGCTGGCGAGAGACGAAGCAGAGGCAGCCAAAAACTTTAAGATGAGCAAACTGAGGGGCCCGAGCATACAACAGCTCATACAGACTGCGATTTTGAAGGATCGATGAAGGAGTCCGATTGATCAAGTAACAAGCCGTCAACACACACTCGCCCCAAAACCGGATGGGTAGGGACGCTTGGAAGCGTAGAGCGTGGGCCACGTTAAGGAGGTGGGGGTGTTTGCGCTCAACGCGCCCGTTTTGCTGTGGTGTGTAGACGCAAGAAGATTCAGAGAGGATACCATGTTCAGCAAAGAATGGTCGTAGACGACTGAACTCGGTTCCGTTGTCTGAGCGAAACCGTTTGACTCGGCGGTGGAATTGAGTGTGAGTCATTGTGCAGAATTTCTAGACGAGAGCCGGGACTTCAGTCTTGGAAGTCATTAGAAACACCCACGTAGCACGAGAGTAGTCATCTAGAATATTCAAAAAATAAGAGGCCCCGGAGGAAGAAGGTGTACTATACGGACCCCAAACGTCACAATGTACTAAATCGAACAAGCTATCAGCTTTATTTGAACTTAAAGGAAAGACAGTACGAGGCTGTTTAGCCTTAAAACAGACATCACATGCGACGTCGTTATTACTAGATCTAGAAACAAAAGGCAAATCGGATAAAATAGAAGATGACGGATGGCCGAGACGTTGATGCTAGAGTGCAGAAGTCGAAGAGGTCGATGAAGCTGTCGTGTGATAAGCTTGTGCCATGGAGCCGATCGTGCGCAGCCAATATACCCCTCCCCGTTGCTCACCCACACCAATCACCATCCTTGAAGTGTGGTCCTGAATAACACATAATTTATCCGTTAGGATCACAAAGCAATGGGCGGCCTGAGTAAGCTGAGCAAATGAAATAAGATTGCAGTCTAAACATGGGATTAGCAAAACATTATCAATGCGAGCAGTAGGCGAGAAAACTAAGGAGCCCTCCTCATGGGCAATAGCAAAGCGATTGTCAGGGAGCTTGATCGTGACAGGAGAAATAGAGACGATGTTGCGAAGGAGGTCTCGATTTCCTGTCATGTGAAACGAGGCTCCGGTGTCTAGGATCCAGGACTTACCCTTACCAGATTCAGAGTCGGATGTTGAAGTAGCCATTGTAGACAACATCTAAAGAACTGACTTCCATTGATCGGAGTTCAGCGTGGAACCAAAAGCGGCCCTGTCCTGAGCGGAGATGGAGCCAGGAGCGGAGGGAGCAGTGGACTGCTGCTACTGCGCGGCGTTGGCGACCCCGCCTGTTCCTCTACCACGACCGCGACCAATCGCAGGATTCGAGGATGATGCAGGCGGCTGACCAGAAGAGCCACGACCAGAAGTGCGAGGAACCCACCCTTCAGGGAACCCGTGCAGGCGGTAACATTTCGTGACATCGTGACCAAGCCGGCCACAGTGAGTGCATTGAGGGCGATTGGTGGTGCGTTGTTCAGACTGCTGGGAACGACTGGTTTGAGACCCAGATTGAATAGAGAACGCCATGGAGTCAACTTTGGCCTCACAGTCCTTGACCAAGGTTTTGTGACGTTCTTCCTGAATGGCCAGGGAATATACCCGATTAAGAGGAGGCGGTGGTTCCTGTGCCATGACGTTGGAGCGGAGGGTGCTAAAGACGTCATCGTCAAGACCGAGAAGGAATTGATGAAGACACTCCGCTTCGCGTTGCTTGCTGATTTTGGAGTTGATGTCGCAATTGCACTTTCCGCAGGAACAAGACGTAGGAGGAACGTAAGTGACAAGTTCGTCCCAAAGCTTCTTCAAGGTGCCATAATAAGCAGCCACTGATTGTCCGGTCTGACGGCAACGAGCGATGTCAGACCGAAGTTGAAGGATTCTGGGTCCGTTACCGACCGAGAATCGTTGATTTAAATCCTCCCATAATTCACGAACGGACTCTGAATATGTGATGGAGGAACGAAGACAGGGATCGATGGATTGGATGATCCAACCGATCAACATGGAGTTGACACTCCACCAGTCATCAATGGTGTCTGAGTCATCAGTGGGTTTCGAGAGCCTGCCGTCGATGAACCCGATCTTGCGTTTGGCCCGAAACGCATTGCGCATAGCGGTATTCCACTCTTGATAGTTGTCCCCCTTCAAGATCACCGGACAAATGGCGAGGCCCGGGTGATCAGACGGATGAAGGTAGAACGGAGAAGTGGGATCCAAAGCACCCTTCTTGGTGGTATTGTCGTCTCCCATAACGAAGGGAAGAGAGGAAAAAAAATTGGAAAGAGCGGCAGAGAGAGGAAAAAGAATTTTAGGTCTTGAAAAGAACCTGCTCTGATACCATGAAATAATTAGATTGTGGGAATTCTCTGCCCTTTATTTAGCCTCTCAAGGGCTGTATATATGCTAAATACAAGATAAAGATATGACAGAATATATTATCTTTGTAGAAGATAACTAAAGATAACTAACTAGAACATCTTCTAATATCTTCCAATAGTTGCAACTGAGAGATAGAGGCAAGGACAGGATGTTGCTTCTGGGCAGCGACAGTGGTCTTTTGATTGACAGGAGACGGTTGCTTGGGAAGAACGGTGTTTGCAATTAAGAGAGACTTTTTAAGATTTGCTTCCTTAGAAACGATAGAAGATTTGGCGTTTATTTTTCCTTGGGGTTTCCTTGTAGAAGATATGGCTGCCTCTTTAATATCTTTTTTATCTTTCTTCTTTCTTTCCTTGTGAAGAATCCTGTCTTTATTGCTCTCAACCGAAAACGGTTCGACTTGCTGACCCATAACTCGAGCCCCCAAACTTGTCGGATCAATTTCCGCCACTTTAGCTGCCGCCTCAGAGATGACCTTGGTAATTGCCACATCAGCATTGTTAGGGATGGTGGAAACCTGAGTTTCCGCACGGCCTGCCACCGTCGAGGCCCCAGCAGCGTCTCCCTCATGCAGAAGAATCGAGAATCTGGAACCTGAAGCCTGAGTAACAGCATTCTGACCACTTTTATGTGCCTTCTCTTTCCCTTTCCATGTAGATTTCGGGGGCGCTGCGGACGTTGTGGCGGGGGCGGGATTCATGTTCTGATGGTTGACAGCCATCGGACCAGACGCCTGTTGTTGTATCTTAGGGCCAGGGATGCGTCGAACCGGCTTGGTGACTTTGTTCCGAGGACCAATAACAGCCCATTCCTCTTCTTCAAGTTGGGGTATACCATGGGTCCCATCCGGCACAATGGCGTTACCCTCAGCATTGATGTTTAGGGGACATTTTTCTTGTTCATGCCCAACCTTCCCACATCCATAACACAAGCTCCGAATCCCCTCATATTGCACAAGCCAGGCCCGTCCCCAGAATCTGAAACGAGAGAGAAAAGGCTTGGACAAATCAATTTCCACCCCGATGCGAACAAACTGACCACGGTCGGCTGCGATAGTGGTCTTGTCAATCCTGACGACAGTGCCTATTAACTGGCCTACCCGTTTGAGAAACCCCGAATGGAAATACTCTAGGCTCAGCCCCGGGATACGAATCCATGCCGTAAGAACTTTCGCGACGTCGTTGAACGGATCAAAGTTTGGCGACCAGCGGCGAATCATAAGGTAGTTGTACCCGATCATCCAAGGGCCATGCGTGAGCCCATGGTGGTAGTCATCTTCATTAGTGAATTTAGCAACATAGTGGTCGTTACTAATATCCACTAGGGTAAGGAGACCTTTGAGCGACCACTTCGCCTCCAGTCTGCGCTTTATCTGGGTGTAACCCGGACCTTTATCGAACATATGCAGGATCAGCGACCTTGCCCATGGCATACGAAGTTCGCGCTTCTCAGCAGCTGTTAGTTTGACAACATGGCAGAGGGGGTTGTCAGTCTCCGGATCGGTGTCGTCATCCGTATCGTATAGGTCTGGCCTCTCTTCCCAAATATTGGCCGAAACGGGGGCCAATTTCTGATGGTGGCTTTGAGCAACAGCATCCCTGAAAGAAGGAGGCTTGATAGCAGCGTTGTTCCGAGCCGCTTCATCAAGGGTAGGGAACATCTGGACGTTCACCTGCAAATTTTGACTATCTTCGAAGAGTGGATTAACACTAAGGTCGTCAGGCGGAGGAGCGAGGGCGGTGGAACCATTATCAGCGTCCATGTCCATGTTGGACGTGTGTTTGGAGGCGATGTCGGCGTCGGTCGCCATAGCAAAGCGGTGACAACAGGGAGGGCAAAAGCCTTAGGGTTTGAAGAGCAAAACAAGCGGAAGAGCACCGTTTCAGCTTCAGAGTTGTGATTTCTCATTTAATATTTTCTAACACCGATGATTAACTTTCAGATTGAACAAATGTAGAAGTGGTCTTCCATTTCATAAATGGCACTTTGAACAATTTTTGTTGTTGTTGCAAATGGAGGGACTAAGCCCAATCCTTTTGAACAATTTAAAATGTGAACCTGTGAGAGCCCAAAGAGAGGTGCTTTAATGAAAGGTTTATAATTTTTACTTAAAAATGTTTGCGCTGGTATTAACTAATCTATTAATAATCAGTCAACAATGTGGCTGTAGTTTAGTGGTAAGAATTCCACGTTGTGGCCGTGGAGACCTGGGCTCGAATCCCAGCAGCCACACATCTTTTTTCTTTCCTGCCCGATTTCCCGGAGCATTTGAACTGACATAAAATGTCCTCAAACGACACCGTGAGAAACATAGCAATCGTTCTACGACGCGTTTCCCCGGCCCTTTCAAGAGCCAACACCAACAGTTGACTTTTAGCGGAGTTTGCAGGTCTGGCATCATATTTCGTAACGGATAGGGTTTAGAGACAGCGCCGCCCCGTCTGGTTATTCTCCTTCTCTCAATCCTTTTTTCACCATATCTTCTCCCCATTTGTATTGCTCAATCGCAGTTTATTACCGCCTGTTTGGTCTAGTTGAGCTTGGTTTGAATTCCTAGCTGCTTGTATTGGGTGTCGTGTGCTACTGAATCGATTGCTCGATTGACAAGTATCCACCTTTTTCTGTTTGCCTAGCTCCCATTGCCGTAGAATTAGATTGAGAAATGATTTTTGACTTTGAGTAGTATATATTTCATTTTTATGCGACTCCCCTTCTTTTTGTTTCATTCACTGAATTGCTACTTAGGCTTGCGGTAGCTGAATTTGTGAAAAATGTGTACTTTGTGTTATACCTATAATGAGAAACTATGTAGATTCATTCAACCATATCCTAGCTGATGCAATATCTGCAAAAGCAAAAACAAGTTACTACCAGTATCAATCTAATTAAGGCTTCACCATGTGTATTTTTCAACACTTATTTATGTGGATTGGTATTAAGCAGTTAAAAATCAGATTCAGACAGCTAAGATTGGCTTATGGTGATTTGAGTAAGCCAGTATCTATATCATGGTAGTTAGAGTAACCAGTGTACGTGTTTCTCATGGTAATCATAGCAATCACTTTAGCCAAAAACATTGATTATACTGTTACCAAGCTTTAATATGTTGTCTAAGCAATCTATCTTCATTCATGCTAATTCTTGGGGTTTGCAGATTTTGTAATGGAGAATCAAGCTCAAGACGCGGTTTTGTCTCAAGGACAAGTGAGGGCGACGTTACGTCTTGGTTCTGAGACGTTTACGGTCAGTTCAAAGGGAGGTCTTCTCTCCGAGCAGCTGGCTTCTACGAAAGAGGAAAGCGTGGGCATCCTGAAGGACTTCATCACTAGACATAACGTCCCGAATGACGTTCCCGACGAACCGCTGGAGGGATCTTCTGGAGACGACGAAGAAGTTGTTGAGAAGCCTCCAAAGTCCAAGAAACGGAAGTAGTCAGCTTGAACCGTGGCTTCTGAATTGCCTAGTACATCTCAGCTTAATTGATCAGATTGAAGAGCTAAATTGTGTCTGAAACAAGTGATAATTGGGTATTTTTTTTGGTGTAATGGAATTACAGTCCAGGTTCTGCTGCAGCATCCGTATCTTGATAATTGGGTAATTTTGTATGATTTTCCATTATGAAGGACTCTCGTAGCTTTGGGTTTGGTAGAGTATTTATAAAGAGTTTATAAAGAGTTTTTTTTATTGATAATAGTTGAAAAGTGTGGTTTTGTAAGAAAAAATATTTAGTTAAAAAGTAGTTTTTATAGATATATGTATTCTATTAGAGAAGTGTGAGTGATGAAAAATAAATAAAATAATTTTATTACACTTTTATCGAAATTAATATAAGTAGATTTTTAAAATAAAGTGTTTATAAATTTTTTATGGCCAAACAAGGCCTTTATCAGTGGTGTATATAATGCTGCAATTGAACAAGAATGGTAATTTCCATAGCAGAATAAAAACCTTTTTCTTTCCTTAAGGCATCAGTAAGAAAGAAGACAAGTGGAAGAAGCAATTTGACAGAGTAGCATATATAAGTGATCCTCATACTAATGTAAATCATGTACATCTAATCTATAAGGAGGAGGAGCTGATCTCCTTCCATGGTTAACGCACAAATAATAAAATGTCTTAAATAAAAACCTTCAAACATACACTATTAAACAGCAGAAAACCCACCAAATTAAACTCCAGGGCTTCATCAAGTCAGCCGTGTAAGGATGCCTGCCGCCAGCGTTAAAACGTTAACCGTTAGAAGACTCCACTTTATCCATATTCAAGTCCCTGCAAGGATTCTTTCGATCATATTCAAGCTCGTTAACACCCATGGAGGAGCAACCATCAATCTGGTAATCCTCTTGTTCATCAGCCAAGGGTTTAATGTAAGAACACGGCTGCTCCTCTACTTGATCTTGGTCTACTGTATGCATTGGTTCTTGGCCTGAAGGGAAGGCCAAGTCAAAGGGTGCTGGGCCCGGATGGTGGACCCTCATCTGTACTGACCTCAACAAGGCAGCCCTTCTAAGATCTGCAGAGTGGCATATGTCACTGGGAGAAGATGGAAAACGTCCTTCAGCATCCGAGCCTCGTTGGTTGTGGCGAGGCTGGGAAGGAGGATGGATGGAGCAACTGCTTGAAGGTTGTGAGGTGATGTGAGGAGGGCTGTTGCAGAAGGCACTTAGAGATTTATGACGGTAGGGAGAGACGGGGCTAGTAGGTCTGCTGTCAGGTTGAGAGGAGCAGCTGCCATGTGTAGGAGTTTCACAGTACCTCGTGTCATCCAAGTCCTCAGACATTGGTGAGTACTGTAACGAGAGTTCGTCCCTGTTGCAAGCACATCAATCAAATGGTGAGTGTAATGCATGATCTCAAGTCACGAAATGCTTACAAGCTACGATTGCAATGCAATCATAATAGATTTAAGATTCTGCAACTCCTAGACTTATTGCCAAATAGAATTAGTTTACATATGCTACACCTGCTATCTATGGATATCCACAATGATCAATTACTACTCTACGCATTCAATTCTCAGGTCAGGTATGCATCAATTTACACAAAAGGTGAACTAAATCAACTGATTTTCACCAAGCAACAGCTAAAAGTTTGAATGAAAACCCATACATTGTTGTTTACTTTTTCACTATTTGCTTCTGGAGTAATTTCTCCATGACCTTAAATTACATCTCCATCTTAGAGACAATTTTAGAGTTGCCTTCAACTACTACAGAAACATAACCACTTCTACTAAAAAAGAAAAACCTCTTGTTTGGTCTTGCTTCAGCTACTAGACCAAGAAATAAGCTTTCTGTTTAAACAAACATTATTGACAAAGCAGTCCTAGAAGCTTAATCAATTGAAGACTTACACTTATCACTTATTTATAATAAGCTTATACTGGTTTCATGTAAGAACTTGATAGTTGACACTAATAACACCGGTTCAGTTGCACGAGTCTTCTTCTACCACTCAACTTGAACATTGGAAACATTTAAGGTAAATGACACTTAACCATCCATGTCACATCACATTAGCAATAGATGATCCAAGATCATGGTCATGGCCATGCCCATTTACCATTCAAAGGACTATAGAAACACAGAGCGAATGACCAAGTGGCCGATTGCTAACAGAGATATGATAATGTGCGGTAAACTATCCGGCATTTTAGGTACTATACAGGGTCCCTGAAAAGAAATACCTCATGTAGAACATGCTCTCAGACCTGGCAGGGGAATCCAAGATGGTTTCAGAGTTTTGGTCTCCTACAGTTAATCCATTCAAGCTGGACGCCATGATCTGCACACAAGTCCCATTTACATTCAACTTTAAAAAGGCCAAGTTAACCAAAAAACAACATAATATATGAGAAGGCTCGTAAGGATTTGGCTCATCTACGATTAGAATAGGCTAATTGAAATGCGGAAAACGACAAACCCTAGAACTCAAAAGGAATGGTTTTTATTTCTATTTTTTCCTCAAATTGAAACCCTAAGAAATCAAATTGAACTAAAAACAACACACTAATGAGAATTCAACAAAAAAAGAGCATTTCAGACCTCGCTGAGATAGCGCTTATGAGAATGAAGATTATCGATATAAACGTCATCTTCGGGGTCTCTACTTCTCTTAGCGCTTGGAGTTGGGGATGCAGATGGAGAATTCGTCTCAGACCCCATCTTCACTTCCACCGCCACTAGAGAATACACTCGGTTTGTACCTCTTCCTCGCCTTCTTCTGTCTCTAAACTTCGATGTGGATGAAAAAGATCACAGATTTGCGGAACGTAATTGGAAATTTCATGCGTCTAGCGCCAGGCGGTGGGTTTCTCGTCATAATAAAAAAACTTCATATATTTTTTATGAAATAAAGTGTAGATAAGGTGTGGTTTCCGCAAAAAGCTTTTTACCTCGGCCACTTCCTATATACCGTGCACCTTCCCGCACTGGAACGCCCCCTCTGAGTCATCTGTTTTCTCCTCTCCCGATCCAACTCCCAATCTCTCTTTTCATCTGGATCCCATCAGGAGAAGCTTCACTGGTCACTGTGCAATGGTTTGCACCTTCTTCCTCTTTCTCAAATGAGAATCCGGAGGTTTGATCTATTCTAGTCGTCTGCATTTTGGTTGAAATCCTCTGATAATGGCCGAGGTCGCAACAAAGACGCTGGTACGTCTCTGCACCATTTCGTTTTCAGTTGGATTTAGTTTGCGATGCTTGTAGATGTTTGAACTATACATTGCACCTCAATCTGAGAAGAAACCTTTCATTTTTTATTAGTTTCTGGTGATTTTTGCTAAGAGATCAATCTGTGTACTCGTTTTGTCTCTTCGCAGGAGAAGGTTCCCCACGGTGGAACCTCAGAAACCTTGAAGGATATTGTTGATCTCGGTGCCTTTGTTGGAGATTTGTCTATGGATGAGGATCCAGGCAGGTGTGTGTTTTCTGCCTCTTTTCGTATAGCTCATATTCGGTTATACGATTCCTTCACGTTGAGGTGTTTGAAACTGCTCCATGCTATATGATAGCATATCAAAGTAAAATTTAACTTTAGTTGTGTTTTGTGCTAGTTAACATAGAATCAGGACCCCATTCGTGCTGATTTTTCATAAGAAGTTTCTCAAATAAATAAAATTTGAAATCAAAAGCTTCAAAGGGATGGGGAGTTAAGGTTTAGCTCATGGTTATTCGGATGTAAGTCCCAATAGTTGATTGGTTTTGGGGCTTGGAAGATGAATTTGAACTCTATCAGTAAGAATTGCTATTCCAACAGAGTTTTTTTGGTCAGTTAGAAATCAGTCTGAGTTGTTTGAGATTGGGGTTTTATATAGCTTTTTGATAACTAGTTGCCGTGTAGAAGTGTGGCCCTTCTAGCATTCTCATGCTATGACTACTTGCCAATCGTGGTTGCATTTAGATATTGATGAATGAATAAGGTGTGTACTGAAAAACAAGTTTTTCGGAAGTCCATGGGGAAGTTTGTCAAATTAATAAAAACTATCAGTTATGCATGTGGTCTAGTACCAAAGTTTACTCCTTTATGATAAGTTACCTACTAAATTGCTTCTTTGGAGTTTTTTTTTTCATTTTTCAACTTCATGAATGACTTCTGCATCCATCATAAGCTTTTGTTAAAGATTCTGAGATTGAAAACTTTCTTAGCTTGTGCATTAGCCTATGTACTGTATTTTTCATGTATTGAGCTTTTCTATGAATTCTTTCTTTTCTGATTTGCTTTTCTATGGTATTTTTTGTTTGTCTACATGTAGTAGTGATGACATATCTCTAGAAGGGCTTCAGCAAGAACTAGAGGAATGTCAAAACGATGACGTATGTTCTCTATCTACTCCTTCACTGTCTCTTACTCTTATGTCTGTATCATGCATGTGGTGGTGTTTGGTTAAAATTCGGATATGGTTTGCCATCATGGTTTTTCCTATGGTACGGGGTTGGAATACAATTCCTAATATATGAGGTGTTTGGCTATGTTAAGGAATGAAACTAGGGCTTAGTAGAATAAATCCTCACCACCACATACACGATTGCTACCATATCCACTGTCATTCATCTTCCATTCCGACCTGCTCCTTCTCTGGTTGCCTTCTTCTTGAATTGCCTTTTTTTCTTCCAATTTGGTAGAAGCACCTCTACTTCAAAGGAGAAAAAAAGGAAATGAAGGAGCTGCAACTTTGAGGTCAAACCCTTCTCTCCTAGATTTTCAATTTTTGTTCTTAAAATTATGTACCTCCTTTATTAAAAATTATATAAAGGGAAGGAATGAAATTTGAAAAAGTTGGCAATGAGAGAGATTGGTGCGGAGAGAGCGATGGAAGATGCTTTGTTTGCAGGAGATGAAGGGGAGAGAGAGAACGAGATGGAGACACCGTAGTAGGTCCATCATCACAGGTGAAGGACCCTTATCAGTGGAAATAAGGCAAAGTGAAAAGAGGCTCCCAGGAAAAAATGAAACCGGAATAAATGCTCATGGAACCGGGCAACCGGCACCTTTGTCTTGTGAGGTTCAGTATGAAAACAGTAAAAACTCTAATTAAAGATCAAGGATCGGTCTGGCTTACCCTAAACTAATTTCTGACTCCCGTACCCCCCCCCCCCTTTAGGGGTAATCCCGGTGTCTATAGATTGTACTTCTGAAATTTAGTTTTAAATGACATTTTTCAGCTAAGTGTTGAAATGTGATGATGAACATATTAAGTAGCCAATCTGCCAATGAGGAATTGAGCTATTATATGATGTATGTAGAATGTAGTACACATGAGTAGCTGTTCATCTTCACAGAAATTTTGTTTAATCTTTGGTATACAATCACTATTGGATGTATGTACGCATGTGGAATAGAGAACACTAATTACACTAGCTGTACTCTATTATGCTTTTGGAATCAGTTTCCAGATATCGACATGATGTTCTTCATCTTTCAATAAATTTTTAACTGTTTTTTTACTAATATATGTATTCTTGTGCAGGTGGTAGCCAATATCCTCTCGAAAGGTGTCAAACTTCGTGACTACACAAAGGGTGTTGAGAACAATTTACGTGAAGTTGAATTGGAATCAATCCAGGTCTGCATCTTGAGCGTGGATTTCAGTTTTCTTTTCTTTCTCTTTTTTTTGGTGGGGGGTGATTTATCTATATGTTCAATAGATTTTGTTTATTCTCTTTCTCTAAATACAAATAAAGTGATGCTTGATACCTCATTTTCTCATTGTTCATTCAGACTGCGATGATTCTCAGATTTTGCCTACATCCTTCCCTGTCATTCCAAATTTGTCCTGTAATTTTTTGTTCATTAAGAAAAGTCGTAGCGTGTCACTCTGTCTTGACAACCCCACTGAATTATTCGATATCTAATACCTCATCTATTGCTAGCCAATGATTACTTGGTTCTTTTGAAAATTGTGTTGTTTACATTCGCATACCCACTCTAGGCATGTGAACTTATTTATGAATGAAAGGATTGTCAATAAGCATTATTTTCGAAATCCTATGAGTTTGTTGAGAATGAGATGACAACTAGAATTTTTTTTATATTTGGTGAACTTGAACTTGCTAAGATAATTTTTTACTTATAGTTGTTTCTATAATCGTATGAATGGCACAGGACTACATAAAAGAAAGTGACAATCTTGTCTCACTTCATGACCAAATTCGTGACTGTGACATCATCTTGTCACATATGGAAGCCCTCCTCAGCGGATTCCAGGTATGTAAGCACTCGTAGGGATAATTTACTGATTATGGATTCTAATCACATTGCTGGCATTAAAATAAGCAATCACTTAGTAGAAACATTGATTGTTGGTTTATTGCCGCATATTTGTTGGTTTATGGAGTTCCTTTGAATAGTAAAACAAGTTCATAAAGCATGTTTATTAGATCTGTTGTAAAAGTTTTATATATATTCCTAATCAAACTTGTTTAGAAGGAAAAACTCTTCATAATTTGAGATTAAGTATAATAGTTTACATAACCTGAAGTGTCAGTGTGGATGAAAGTGTAAGAACAAATGGTTTTGATGAGTAGATGCTCAATGTTACGAGTAATAATGTTTTTGTTGCATCAGCTCTTACTTTAGCACCTTCTCTTATCCTTCGGAATTTATATAGCATCTGGATCTTTGACTTTCTATAAGTTCAATGATAGGCTGAGATTGGTTCCATAAGCTCGGACATTAAAGTTCTCCAAGAGAAATCAATGGACATGGGCCTAAAGCTGAAAAACCGCAAGGTACAGTCCCTTATCCAACTCCTGACTCCTGCTATTGCAATTGCGAACTGGATGAATTTGGCGACAGTTGAATGATTTTGATCTTATTCATGGGTGTGCTGTGAGAAAAATAGAAATTATTTATAAATAACTTGCCTGTATGAGCCATAAATCCTGTATATAGTATGTGCTGAATAAACCTTTTTAAGTATATTTGCTTAAGTAAACATTTAATCTCGCTTGAAAAAAGCAGAAGCTACTGGGTTTTGAGAATCCTGGACAGGATGGTACAGGAAGTGCATTATGTTTAACATGCTCAGAGCCTGAGCTCTTATATTTTATGCTATGCCACTTTAGTTGCAAACTATGAATCTTGGTAGTGGTTTTCTCCTATCTCAACAGGTGGCAGAGTCAAAGTTGGCCAAGTTTGTGGAGGATATAATTGTTCCGCCAAGGATGATTGATGTAATAGTTGATGGAGAGGTAATGGTTCAATTTGGTAATTACCTTTCTGATATTATTTTTCCTTTTACTTTCTGATATTAGAGACTTGAATGTTTTTGTTATTGATGTTCAACTCTCAAGTTTTGCATTTCTGAATGTTTAATGTTAAGTTGACTTAAGATAGAGGAGTTTAGAGCACAAATCAAGCTTAACACAGAAAGGAGATTGTTTTCAAATACTTGTGACTCTAGAGGTTTGATGATTTTTTTATTGATGCACCACAGTTTAACTTCATATAACGCCCACTCTTGAATAGATGATATAATTAGTTTCGGTTTTTCTAACCTATTAAGACATCTTGTTTTTAGAAACTATTCCCTAAAAGGGAATGCTTAAGCCCTTTTAAAAAAATTAAATCACTAAAATAATAACACCTAACCACAACTTTCTAAAATAAGGTGCTTAACCTATGCCTTGGGGGCATAGGTTAGAAAAATCCAATTAGTTTTCATGTGTTACTTTTTCTTTTGAATGGTTTAACTTTCAAGTTACATATGTTATTGATAATTATTGACTGCCACGTAAACTTTTGTCAGGTTAGTGAAGAGTATATGAGGACGCTTGAGATTCTTAGTAAGAAGCTTAAATATGTGGAGACAGATCCTTTGGTGAAAACATCACAAGCTTTAAAGGATGTACAACCCGAGTTAGAAAGACTACGGCAAAAAGCTGTTTCGAAGGTTGTATGTCTCTCTATTAATTTTTATTGTGACATCCAATACGCACAATCCAAGAGTTTAATGCATTTTCTTCTCTGACTTCCCTTTCATTTCTCTGTGTACACTATGCATTTAATGAAAGGATAAATGATGTTAGGTTTTAGAGGAATAGCTTCTGATTACTTCCATACCTACCCTCTGCGGAACAGATTTGAATAACACCATTGTGATTTGCACCATGCAGGTCTTAGTCGATCCTCTATTTTGATTGAGGAAATAAATTATTTTGTGGTATCGTCCATATATTTTCGTAGGAGATGTATATTGCTTGATTTTATGGTTTGACAATGTATGTGTTTGTAGGTGTTTGACTTCATTGTCCAGAAGCTATATGCACTGAGAAAGCCTAAGACAAACATCCAGATCCTTCAACAGAATGTTCTGTTAAAATACAAGTAAGTGGTGTCAGACTGTCAGTTGTGTCTTGTACTCCCATAAACCTGTTAATGGCATATTTCTGTTTGCTAAGGAAACACCCCTGTTTATCTATGCTTGTTTATTAGCTTCATTACTTCGGTTCTTATCGACGTCTGTTTATGGCATATACTCCTGATTAGCATATTATATATAAGTGTTAGCCATTTTTCTGGCATGCCCATACCTGGTGAATTTGTATGATTAATGACTCATTGATATTACTGACAGATATGTCATTCTTTTCCTCAAGGAGCATGGTAAAGACATTTATACTGAAGTTCGTGTGGCATATATTGACACAATGAACAAGGTAACATGAGTATGTTGGGGACTAGTACTTGTCGCTCATCATTTCAATTTTATCAATTACAACTGCTAGTACTCTTACTGCTGTGTGGTGACACATTTTTTTCTAATTATCTGCTATAATATAGTCAGAGTGGATTGTTTCTGATTTATAACAAGTTCATCCATCCTCTTGTGGCTCAATGTACATCTTTCATGTTTTCAGGTTCTAAGTGCACATTTCCGTGCTTATATCCAAGCACTAGAAAAGTTACAGCAGGATTTGGCAACATCTAGTGATCTAATTGGTATCGAGACGAGCAGCCCTAGTCTTTTTTCAACCAGAAGAGAAACTTTAAAGAACCGTTCTTCTGTTTTTGCTGTTGGGGAGAGGATAAACATTTTGAAGGTTTTCCTCTAGCACTTCTTTTATGGTTTCTCCTTTCTTTCTTTCTTTTCTTTTTTTTTTGCATTAGCTGATTGGCTGTCCAGAACCAGAAGGGGGAGCACCTAACGATCTGCTGAATACATTTCATTATGCTGATCTAGTTCAGTTGTTAGTAGGTGTTTAAAGATTGGAGAATGCAAAATGGTCTTCATCTAGAAGCATGTTAGCAAAATGGTCTTCTTCTAGAAGCACGTTAGCGTTCACTTTTAGTGAGATGTGTTGACCTCTTAAGTTCAAATTTGGAGTAGCTAATTAGGTCATTTTCCAAAATAAATAAATTAAAACGCGCTTTTTGCTGCATGACTGCTCATGTGGCTTTTTTTGGGTTTAGGGAAAGGGGAAATGTGCCTATACATACCTCTCTATGCAAAACTCTTAATCTGCTGTATTTTTTTTGTATTCCTAAATGTAATCCCGTGTGCATGTCAGGAAATTGATCAACCGGCGTTAATTCCTCATATAGCCGAAGCTAGTTCCCAAAAGTATCCTTATGAAGTTCTCTTTAGAAGCTTGCACAAGTTGCTGATGGACACTGCCAGTTCCGAGTATGTATCTAGAACATGTTTCTACCTTCTACTCAAGTACTGAAATGCTAGTGAATATGAGCTTATTTTACCGTCGATGTTCTTCGATATAGAAGTTACTCTAATAACTGTTCATCCCAACTTCCGTAACAGTTTGATGTAATTTTGTTGCAATTATTTGTCTTGCTTTCAGGTATCTTTTTTGTGATGAGTTTTTTGGGGAGGAACCCATGTTTTATGAAATATTTGCAGGTAACTTTGATAAGTTTTGTATAATTATTGTCTTCTTATATATTCCCACAATCCATCTTTCATACTCTTAGATATTGGGTTTTCTTGAACGTTTATAACAAATTCTTAGAAAAGCTTCGTCTCAAAAATATCTCCTTGATATTCTTAAATATTAGTATATCTTCTAAAAAATTGGTTACTTTTATAGATCTAAAAGTCCAAAAGGCTTGAATAATATGATAATTCTTGGTTGCTGTCATGTAATATCTCCATGAACCTTATAATATCCGTACATGGTGTCTTTCTTTCAGGTCCACTTGCAGTTATTGATGAGCACTTCAATACAATCCTTTTGAATTCTTTTGATGCTATTGGCATAATGCTTATGATTCGGATCATTCACCAACATCAGGTTATCTTCATGCCTATGATACACCTGTTGCATCCACTTAATTGATTTAAGTTGTTCCAATTTTAGTTGAATATGAGTGGCTTGCTCGGTTCTATATGTCAACTTGTGTGTATGGACTATGAAGCATAACAAGGTTACTAAAGTGTTTCAAGAACTTATTCACACTTAATGTTGGAAAAGTGAAAGCATCTGTATCCTGCATGTCTCTTTAATTTATTTATTTTTTGAAACATGTCAATCAAGTTAGAATGTTAGATGAATGATTACCATTGCTCTACAATGTCATTGCATTTATTGGACTCAGTTTTCTGCTTAACTACTCTTCGTTGATCCTTCTGTAGCTTACCATGTCAAGACGGCGGATTCCCTGCCTGGATTCCTATCTGGACAAGGTCTGTTGTTGTATGCACAATCTTTCACAACTGTTACAAAATATGCTGAAACATGACTTTTAAGGAAAAATAGATATGATGAAAATCTCTTGCAATAGGAAGGGGAACTAGGAAGCATGATCATCTAGTTGTGAGTTGAGCTTCCTTGCCCATGGACCACACCCTCTTTCAGGTTGGGGTTAGAAAGGGTTGTAGGTGATGTTGAACATTAAATCATTCTCCCAATATTTATAAATCACTTGCAAACTTACAAGTTACAAAGTTACAATTATGGAAAATCAATAGAAAGCCCCATTTAATTGCTAATGTTTTGATACTTCTCATCTGATTCAAATCCACTTATGGAAATTCGAACAGGTCAATATCTCCCTGTGGCCCCGTTTTAAGATGGTTTTTGACATGCACTTCAACAGTCTTCGCAATGCAAATCTGAAGACATTGTGGGAAGATGATGTTCATCCTCACTATGTCATGAGGCGTTATGCTGAGTTTACTGTGTCTCTGATTCACTTAAATGTTGAGTATGGAGATGGGCAGGTCTGCTAGTGTATTTCTTTTTCTGACTTTTTTTTTTATTTTGTATGTAACTCGCTTTGTGGTCCTTCTCATAAAAGAAAGTAGAACCACTCAAATTTAGTTGGCGATTCCAAAGCAGTAAAATTGAACCTATGAATTATAGTGTATGAGCCTTCTGAACGTATCTGAAGTAGCTACTGATGCAAAGATTTGTTGACCATTTAATTCTGTATTGTTTGCAGCTTGAACTGAACCTGGAACGGCTTAGAATGGCAATAGATGATTTGCTCAACAAGCTAGCCAGACAGTTCCAGAAACCAAAGTTGCAGACTGTTTTCCTTATAAACAACTATGACTTGACTATTTCTGTGTTGAAGGTAAGCTACTTTTATTGTGAATAAAAATGAGCTTGTATTTATAATTTACTAAAGAGTGAAGCTAATTGGATCAAACCAATACCCAGATTGAGAAGATCATCTGAATAAATTTATCCTTGCATGAGATGTAATAAATGCATCTGTTGGAGGTATAATGTTACAGAAATTATGTTGAACAATGGATTTTCAGGAAGCCGGTCCAGATGGTGGGAAGATTCAAATGCATTTTGAGGAGATGTTAAAGACCAATACATCAATTTACGTTGTAAGTAATTGCTTGAACCCAAAATTAGCCCTTTCATTCAATCCTGACTCTTCAACATGACGTTGGACCTAGTTCATCATGCTAGTTTTTTGTATGAGCTATTTAGTCTGCAGTGTTTGTTTGTTCTAAGCGGGAATCGCTTTCTCAGTTGATATTGTTTGGTTGAAAATGTAATTTAATTAATTCCTACATACAGGAAGAGCTGCTACTGGAGCACTTCAGCGACCTAATCAAGTTTGTGAAGACTAGAGCAGGTAACTTCCACACCTTGACTCAAACTTACAAAAAAGTGCCTTTCCTAAACGTTTAGTACTTGGGGGCAGGTGAGGACTTGGGAGGCAGTGACAAGGCCATAACCGTGACAGAGGTGGAGCCGCTTGTCAAGGACTTTGACAGCAGGTGGAAATCAGCCATAGAGCTAATGCACAAAGACGTCATCACTTCCTTCAGCAACTTCTTGTGCGGTATGGAGATCCTGAGAACCGCATTAACCCAGCTGCTGTTGTATTACACGCGCCTTTCGGATTGTGTCAAGAAGATCTCCGGTGGATCCAATTTGAACAAAGATCTCGTGTCGATACAGCTCATCATACACGAAATCAGGAAATACTCGAGGACTTTCTAGCTTGTTGGCGCGGTTTTCTGGTTGCAGCACGCCCTCTTTTGGACAGGACTAGACGTATTTTTTGAGTTGTAGTGGAACTGCCTATACTATAGCATTCTAATTTTTTGAATGTTAAACATGGGAGCTTGACTCGAAGAGGATCTTTTATTCTTTTTTTTTGTAAAATGGTAAGGTGTGTTACTTTGGCGGCATGACAAGCTAAATAGACAAACTAACCAAAGAATTGAGGTAAACACCCCCCATTAGAGCACCCACAATGCAAGTTTTTTAGCCATTTAATATACTAAATTTTTTAGTTACAGTTTTTTTTTTTGTTAAAAAACCCTCCCTTCGGTTCCTTAGTAAAAAATCCTTAAAAAACCAACAAAGTATAAGTCATGTTTGGTTCATGTACTTTGTTTTGTTAAAATTAAGCCAAACCTATTCCATTTTGAGGCAAAAAGAGAAGCAATCCAAACAAAGTCCAATGCTACATGTCAATTTCTGATTAAGGAAGATGAGTGTTAAATGGGTTGATTTTGTGATTTTTAAATGTATTTTCAGCCTAAATAATTAAGAAATTTATGGAAATAATATTTTCAATATTTTTCTTTTCTTTTCCTCTTTCTATAGACACCCATTGTCTACATGTTTTTTGTAAAAATATTTTTCAAAAATAAGCAATATACTTATATAAATAATAAAAAAAGTATCCTAGAATTGAAGTATATGAATTTAATTTATATATTATATAAAATATTATAATATAAAGTAAAACTTTAAAATCAATATATTTTAATATAAAATAAATACATTGTGAGACATAAAACCTACTATATTACATTAACATTAAACATGAAATTCAAGATATTACAAGACATTTCACATTATATTACACAATATTCCCAAACATAACTACCAGAAACAACATAAGCTGAAATAAAATGAAAAAACAACATAGAAGTGAAGCTATTTATTTTCAATTTTACATTTCTAATGTACTTTATGTTTTTGGGTGTGATGTTAGTATGTGATGTTCTTGTTTTAATGTAATTTCGTTTTTTCATTATAATAAAGTCGAGTGTTATTTGCGGTTTATTAAAATTTTAGACCTAAAATATTAATTGTATACATTCAATTTACAAATTAGGTACACAACGTATTTATGAACAAATTGAAAATTGCAAACGTATTTATCAAATATAAAAAATTAACTAAAATTTAAATTTATTAATAAACTATTATTTGATATTAATACGATTGCATTTTAATTAAGTTTTAGCTAATGTAATTTAAGATTTACTATTCAAACTATTATTATATATTTAAATAGTTGATGGATAAATAAAGATATAGTTAAAAAACTTGGGTTAAAAAACTAAGGATGTGAAGAAAAAGTGAATTGGATTTTTTAGATGAGGTAAATAATAAAAAACAATAAAAAAAGGCTAAAAAACCCCCTAAAAAACTCTTACATTGTGGGTGCTCTAAAGATGTCATTATAGATGATGGCGAAATAGACAAACTAAAGTCTTAATATTTTAGAAAGTAAACTAGCATTTATTCACTTTTCAAATCTAGAGTGGTGTCAAACACTCAAAATCCCAAATCTCAAATCCTTTTAAGCCATTAGGCAAAATTTGCCTCTAGTAAGGGGTCAAATTAATTTAATTATTGAGCCACGTCATCATATGTTACATATCATTCTCTCATGTTTATCACTTTTTAGTTGTATGTCAAATGTTTAGTGTGATTATGATTCTTATAAATTATTATTTATTTAATAAAATAAGATATATATAATTTGGTTTATTTTTCTACATACTTAAATATAATATTTATATTATAATTAAAATCTACATTCTATAATACTAAGGTAGTTACTAGTTATCGACTACGGTCACATGTCCTCCCTCATTAAACCCATCTATGACATTTTTCGTTTCCATTTTATACCACATCGTCAAATATAGAAACATTGTATAATATATGGTTGAGAAAAATACTTTATAAAAATATGTTTGTTAACTAACGATATAATTGTTTCATAAAATTATATGTCTTACTATCAATATACTTAAATAAAGTAATCTGGAATACTTATTAATATTTTATATATAATACATATTACGTACAACCCGTGTAATAGGGAATTGTGCTAGTTAATACAAATCCGCTAAATTCAAAAGGGAATTCGATTATAGACGTGTGAGATTATGATAAGTGATTTCGTGCCATTTATTATCCTATTCGAGAAGGCAACTTGGAATTTAAGGTTAAAGTTAGGGTATAAGATCTCGTGTAGACGGTCGCTCAAGTACGTGATCGAAAACTCTGTGTTCGTATACTATGAACACACAAGTGAAAATCATATACACACAAGTAAAAAGTGTATAAACGTTGTGTTCATACACTTTATACTTCTTAAGCATACATATGTAGAAAGAATATGCACATATAGGTAGAAAGTGTATGCACACTTACTATGAATATGTATCTACACATAGGAAGCATATACATACTTACTAAGAGAGCATATGCACACATTGTTGGAACTGAATTTTCCGGGCACTTTTCCGGTGGGCTCCGGTCACCGGTTGTGCCGGATTATGGAAGCGTTGGATTCGTCTCCGCGAGCTCTACAACGAAGTGTGCTCATACAATAAATTCGGGTTCCGTTTGAATGAGAAATGAGGACTCAAAGGTGGTTGGTTGCAACACCCAAATGGAGTTTGGGGTGCAATTCTACATCTCACATCGGAAATGTGGGAGTAGAATTGAGTGGTTTATATACCACTATCACCCAAGCCAAGGTAAGAACTTGGTGACTATGGAGAGAAGAGCTTGACCACTCACGCGCGCCGTCCGTCCGTCCGATCCGGTCGGGTCGGGTCGGGTCGGGTCGGGTCGGGTCGGGTCGGGTCGGGTCGGGCTTGTGGGCTTGTGGAATGGGCCGAAGGCCCAAGCAGCAGCTAAGCTTCTTTTTGGAAGCCAGTTGGGCCGTTTCGGGAATGTGCTACAGACCAAATCCTCAGCAGCTAAGCTTCTTTTTTGGAAGCCAGTTGGGCCGTTTCGGGAACGGTTCGTAGCCTTCGGTCCTTGGGCTACAGACCAAATCCTCCGCGAGCGTCCTCTCATTCAGAATACACTCATCGAACACAGCTATCCTCCTCCCTCCTCTCTGTTTTCCGAAAATCGAGTCTGAGAGTGCTCCACAGAAACGGTTCGTAGCCTTCGTTCCTTTGGTTGCGCAAGTCCGAAGTTGTTCAAGCAGTTGTATCCTGGGATTCGGAACGCCATCAACCGTCGCAATACGGGGCGTTTTCAGAATTAAGGAGAGAGATATCGTTCTCGACTCTGCTTCGTAATTCTGTTCGGTATAATTTCGTTTCGTTATTGTATGCTTTCTTACTGCAGTTTATATCTCGTATATGCGTTCCTACAGTCTTAATTTTGAAAAACGTTTAAACTGCCTTGTCGCACTAACGAAACTTGATTTTCTGAGTTCGGTTTCGCATGAACAATTGTAAATTCCATTTCCGAAATTTTCTGTGCACTTCTATTCGTTTCTGCACACGAAAAAATAATCAAATCCGACTTCTGTTTCTGAGTGTTCTAATCCGTTTCTGTGCAGGAAAACTTTGGTTCTGTACAGATTTGTATTTCTGTGTAATTTCTGTGCAGGAAAATTGCGTTTCTGTGCAGAAAACTTCACATTTCTCTGCGTTTCTGCATTTCTGTGTAGATTTCTAACTCGTTTTTGCAGGAAATTAATTTCGAATATATTTCTGCGTATTTACTAACGTTTCGCTGCAGATCTTGCTATTTCTGTGCGCAGAAATTCACTTCTGTATTTTCTGTTTGCGTTTTCTGTGTAGTTTCTATGCGGATTCTGTGCAGAAAAATTAAATTCTGATTTTCTGTGCAGTTCTGTATATTTTCTGTGCAAGAATAATTTCGATTCTGCATATCTGTATTTTTCTAACGTGTTTTGCAGGAGCTATCGCTTCGGAAATTTAGTTCGAATTAATTTTCGAATCATTTTTTGCCATTCGAATTTATTTCGAAAAACCATATCTGAATATATTTCATTTCGAATTTTCAAAGTATTTTGAGATTTCATTTACTGACTTCTGGTTGCGTTTCTGTGAACAGATTCTATTTTCATGGGTGATAACACCGAGGTCGCTGGAGCTGGCAATGGGAACTCGTCTGAGTCGACGTCCCAAATTCAGTTTGAGAGTGGTCTGCCAGTAGTGAGTTTGCCAATGGGAAATGTGCAAGCAGTTAATCTGCAAGATGCAAACATGCATGCTACTAATCTGCAACCCGCAGTGGTTGGGACTTCTGAGGTTCGTCAGACTGTCCATCCAGCTGCACTTCAGACTGTTGTACCAACGGTGCATTTGCCTGGGGCTGTGAACGCTGGCTTGATGCCTGACAAGTTCGATGGAACTGGCTTCAAGACATGGCAGCAGAAGATGTTCTTCTTCCTGACCACGTTAAGGCTTGAGAAGTATCTGACTGAGGACAAGCATGTGCTGTCACTTGACAATACAGATGCTTATCTGCTAGCCAGTGTTGAGGCATGGACTCATGCAGACTTCATGTGCAAAGGTTGGGTTCAAAGCCGTCTGATAGACCCACTGTACAGAGTGTACAGCAAGGTCAAGACCTCCAAGGAGCTCTGGACTGCTTTGGAGAAGAAGTACAAGTCTGAGGATGCAGGCTCGAAGAAGTTCGCCGTGGCGAAGTTTCTGGACTACAAGATGGTGGACTCTAAGCCCATCATGAAACAGGTCAAAGAGCTGCAACTCCTTACGCATGAGATCATCTCTGAAGGAATGTCTATCTGTGAGACGTTCCAGGTTGCTGCGTTCATTGAGAAACTTCCTCCATCCTGGAAGGATTTCAAGAGCTACCTGAAGCACAAGAGAAAGGCCATGACTGTGGAAGACTTGATAATCAAGCTACGGGTTGAGTCTCACCACCTCAAAGCAGAAGGGAAAGAGCCGGCTGAACAGAAGTCTAATCTGGCTGAGCACAAGGACAGGGGGAAGAAACGAAAGTTCCAATCCCAGAGCTCCAACAACTCAAAGAAACAACCCGCTAAGAAGTTCAGTGGGAAGTGTCACAACTGTGGCAAGATGGGTCACAAAGCTGACGTCTGTCGTAGCAAGGCTGATCCACGCAAGGACAAGGGAAAATCTCAAGTCCACATGACTGAAGGCAAGCTCTCGGATTCTGATCTGTGTGCTGTAGTGTCTGAAGTCAACATGGTTGGAAGCAACCCAAGGGAATGGTGGTACGACACAGGTGCTACCAGACATATCTGCTCTGACAAGGGATGCTTCACTACCTATCAGCAGAGCAAGACGGACGAGCATCTGTTTATGGGGAACTCGTCCACATCCAAGGTGGAAGGTTACGGGAAAGTGGTGTTGAAGCTGACTTCTGGAAAGGAGCTGACTCTCACCAACGTCATGCATGTGCCTGACATAAGGAAGAATCTGATCTCCGGCACTCTGCTGAGCAAGAACGGATTCGCGACCAACTTCGTGTCTGACAAGTTGGTTCTCTCTAAGAATGAGGTGTATTTGGGCAAAGGATATGTAAAGGATGGACTGGTCAAATTGAATGTAATGACAGTCATCCCAAAAACTATTGTAACTGATGTTTCAATGAATAAGACTAATCCTATTGCTTATGTTGTTGAGTCTTTTAATATTTGGCATGAACGATTAGGGCATGTGAATAACAAGTCTATTCAAAGACTAATGAACATGAACCTGATTCCAAAATGCAAAGCAAGTAAAGACAAATGTGAAGTATGCGTACAGGCCAAACTCACAAAAACGCCATCCCCACATGTAGAGAGAACAACCGAACCTCTAGGTTTAATCCACACATATTTGTGTGATTTAAAATATATGCAAACTAGAGGCGGTAAAAAGTATTTCGTAACCTTTATTGATGATTGCACAAAATACTGTTATGTATACTTGCTAAGAAGCAAGGATGAGGCCTTGGAAAAGTTCAAGGAATACAAGTTGGAGGTTGAAAACCAACTTAGTAAAACCATAAAGATTATCCGAAGTGATAGAGGAGGAGAGTACGCTGAACCGTTCAACGCGTTCTGTAGAGAACACGGGATTATTCATCAAACAACTGCTCCCTACTCACCAGAATCTAACGGAGTTGCGGAACGAAAGAACCGAACTCTGAAAGAGATGATGAATGCAATGTTGCAGGAATCTGGGTTACCCCAGAACATGTGGGGGGAAGCGCTGCTTACCACCAATTATATCCTCAACAAAATACCGCATAAAGTTACTGGCAAGACGCCATACGAACTTTGGAAAGGTAACGTATCTTCGTACAAATACCTCAAAGTGTGGGGGTGCCTAGCAAAAGTGGCGGTACCACCTCCTAAAAAGGTCACAATTAGACCTAAAACCGTTGATTGTATTTTCATAGGATATGCACATAACAGTAGTGCTTATCGATTTCTGGTACACAAATCTGATATACCAGATGTACATGCCAATACAATAATGGAATCAAGGAATGCGTCTTTCTTTGAAAACGTGTTTTCGTGCAAGGATAAAGAACATCTGAAACGAACTCGTGAACAGAGTGAAGCAGAAACTTCTGTAAATGAAACAGAAGATGAACCTGGACAGAGCAAAAGAGCTCGAAAGGAACCAGAAGCTGAACCTCGACGAAGCACGAGAGCTCGAAAGGAAAAGACTTTTGGTCAAGAGTTCATAACGGCTTTTCTCTTGGAGAATGAGCCTAGAACCTTCAAAGAAGCCATGTCTACACCTGATGCACCCTCATGGAAGGAAGCAATTAAAAGCGAAATCGACTCCATTATGCAAAATCATACATGGGAGTTAGTTGATTTGCCACAAGGGTGTAAAGCCCTTGGGGTGCAAATGGATTTTCAAAACCAAATTGAAAACAGATGGCTCAATAGATAAGCACAAAGCGAGGCTTGTGGTGTAAGGATTCCGGCAAAAAGAGGGCCAGGATTTCTTTGACACTTATTCTCCAGTTACGAGAATAACTTCAATCAGAATGCTTATGGCAATAGCAGCATTACGAAACCTCGAAATCCATCAAATGGATGTGAAAACTGCCTTTCTAAACGGAGAATTAGAAGAGGAGATATACATGAAACAACCTGAGGGTTATGTGGTTCCTGGACAGGAACACAAAGTTTGCAGACTTGTGAAGTCTCTATATGGACTCAAACAAGCTCCAAAATAGTGGCATGAAAAATTTGACAATGTCATGATGTCAAATGGCTTCAGCATCAATGAATGTGACAAATGCATCTACTTCAAAGACACACCAAATGGTTATATCTTGTTGTGTTTGTACGTAGATGACATGCTCATTATTGGAAGCAATAAGGACATGATCAACCGAACTAAGAACATGCTTAGTGGGAAGTTTGACATGAAAGATATGGGTTTAGCAGATGTCATACTAGGGATTAAAATCACTAGACATTCTGAAGGAATTATCTTGTCTCAAGCTCATTATGTTGAAAAGGTACTTGAGAGATTCAAGAACTATTCAAGCGGGATTGCAAAGAGTCCCGTGGACCCTCATCTTCACTTGACTAAGAACTCGGGGGATGCAGTGTCACAATTGGAATATGCACGTGTGATTGGAAGTCTCATGTACTTGACCAACTGCACAGACCTGACTTGGCGCACTCAGTAAATGTACTAAGTCGCTACACAAGTAATCCATGACACAAACACTGGAAAGGGATAACTAGAGTATTGAACTACTTGCGCTATACTCAAAGTTATGGGCTGCATTATGGGAAATACCCAGCAGTTTTGGAAGGATACAGTGATGCAAACTGGATATCCGATTCCAGAAACTCGAAGTCCGCAAGTGGATATGTATTCACACTTGGTGGTGCAGCAGTCTCATGGAAATCTTCCAAACAAACACTATTGGCCAGATCCACTATGGAGTCTGAGTTCATTGCTTTAGACAAAGCAGCAGAGGAAGCTGAATGGCTTCGGAATTTGTTGGAAGATATCCCAATGTGGGAAAAACCAGTGCCATCAGTAAGTGTACACTGTGATAGCCAATCGGCTATAGCTCGGGCACTGAGTCGCTTGTACAATGGTAAATCTCGTCACATAAGAAGACGACATAAAACCATCAGACAACTACTCTCGCATGGCATAATCTCAATAGATTATATCAAGTCGACTGACAACCTAGCGGATCCATTTACTAAAGGTTTGTCACAAGATCAAGTTGTTAAATCATCAAGAGGAATGGGTTTAAAGCCTATGACTAAAGAGGATGCTTGATGGCTAACCCTACCTACCTGACTGGAGATCCCAAGAAGTAGGTTCAAAGGGAAAACTAAATCAAGTTGAATCACCATGAGCACTGAGAGATTTAAGTCTCCTCCCAGTTCCTAGGATGATGAACAGTGTTACCTGTATGAGTTAAGGTTAAGCTTGGCTTTTAATGATTCCATAGCTTTGAAATAAAAGTGGGGTATGACAGGATACTCTTCATGGAAATCACCTTATGAGTGTGAAATGGGGCCGTTTCTAGGAGAATTAAGAAAGGTTGAATTCTCCAAGTTCACTCATGAATAACCAGGGATGTTCAAGGCCAAAATGAACACAACAAGAGAACCTAGTTCTGTGAGAAGATGAAACTGTGTGATAGTTATTGTCTCGGTTTACATCAAAGCCCGGGTGGTTCAAGACATCAAGTTCACTACCTGGTCAAGTAAATCCGATAGCTACTCATTATGGGTGGTTCAAGGCTAAAAAATGCTACCAGCCCAGATGCAGTGATTTTTCGACTGTACTCTCAAAAGTTTTTTTCTGTTTTCAAAAAACCTATGTTTAGAATCATTTCTATTCATGTGGGGGATTGTTGGAACTGAATTTTCCGGGCACTTTTCCGGTGGGCTCCGGTCACCGGTTATGCCGGATTATGGGAGCGTTGGATTCGTCTCCGCGAGCTCTACAACGAAGTGTGCTCATACGATAAATTCGGGTTCCGTTTGAATGAGAAATGAGGACTCAAAGGTGGTTGGTTGCAACACCCAAATGGAGTTTGGGGTGCAATTCTACATCCCACATCGGAAATGTGAGAGTAGAATTGAGTGGTTTATATACCACTATCACCCAAGCCAAGGTAAGAACTTGGTGACTATGGAGAGAAGAGCTTGACCACTCACGCGCGCCGTCCGTCCGTCTGATCCGGTCGGGTCGGGTCGGGCTCGGGCTTGTGGACTTGGGCTTGGGCTTGTGGAATGGGCCGAAGGCCCAAGCAGCAGCTAAGCTTCTTTTTGGAAGCCAGTTGGGCCGTTTCGGGAATCCTTCGCCATCAATACCGGAGATCCGTAATCCTCCGCCAGTTGGGCCGTTTCGGGCCGTTTCGCAATTACTCTGGAAGATCCGTAATCTGCAACGGCTCCTCTTCCAAGCTCTATATAAGAGCGAGCGTCCTCTCATTCCGAAAATCGAGTCTAAGAGTGCTCCACAGAAACGGTTCGTAGCCTTCGGTCCTTTGGTTGCGCAAGTCCGAAGTTGTTCAAGCAGTTGTATCCTGGGATTCGGAACGCCATCAACCGTCGCAATATGGGGCGTTTTCAGAATTAAGGAGAGAGATATCGTTCTCGACTCTGCTTCGTAATTTTGTTCGGTATAATTTCGTTTCGTTATTGTACGTTTTCTTATTGTAGTTTATATTTCGTATATGCGTTCCTACACACATAAGAGCCAGTTAGAAACATATGAATACATGTTAAGAAAACATAAGAACATATACTAAGAAAGCATATGAGGACATACTAAGAAAGCATATGTACACATAGTACAAATTAAGTATATGAACACACATTGTCAATAAACATGTGCACACAATTCATACACACTTTTTACTTGTGTGCATATGTTTATTAACAATGTGTTCGTATACTTTGTACTATGTGTATATATGATTTCTTAGTATGTCTTCATATGCTTTCTTAGTATATCTTCTTATGTTTTCTTAACATGTATTCATATGCTTTCTTAGTATATATTCTTATGTTTTTTTAACATGTATTCATATGTTTCTAATTGGCTCTTATGCGTACATAAGCTCTCTTAGTAAGTATGCATATGCTTCCTATGTGTGCATATGTATTCATAGTAAGTGTGCATACACTTTCTACCTATATGTGCATACTCTTTCTATATATGTGTGCTTAAGAAAAGACTGTTCTCACTTCAGTACCTGAGCGACCATTCTCACGTGATCGTCACCATAGAGTTAAGTCATTTCTAATTTGTACCACCTACACTTCAAAAATAAATTAAAAGAATTTTGTGTGTAACCATATGATTTTACAACTTCCGTGTAATAATCACAGAAGTGACGAAACATTATAAAAAGTAACAAATACTTGCAAATTAGCATTATTTGAAAACATAATTACAAAAAAACATCATATTTTTAGCATATTTATAAAAACACACCTAGTATTTATTTTTTCATGAAAAATTACCCAAATATATCATTTTTTAGGAAAAATGACTCTAAATAATACCAACTATCACATTTGAACAAAAAATAATACAAACTTTTAAAATTATAAAAAAATGTTGCTAAACTATAACAATATAAACAAAAAGTGGTATGAGCATATTTTTTTCCAGTGAATTATCTAACGGGTATGCTGAGATGGAGCCGAAAATGTAATTTGTCAAAAAAGTTACACATTAAATTACACTTCATTTGTATAATAGTGATTGGTTTGTTTAAAAAGTGATCGGTCAAAAAATATGATTGATTTTATTTTGCTCATGTTGTTGTAAGATGTGAATTACTACTATTGGTTTGTGTATTTTTCTTTTATATTTTTATTATATAAATGATGTGTAATTTGATGTGTTAAACAGAAATATGACAACTTATTTTTTCGGCTCCACGTCAACAAACCCGTCGGAAAATTCACCGGAAACTATGTCCATACCATTTTTGGTTAATATTGACATAGTTTGGGTATGTTTTTAATATTTTTAAAGTTTGTATTATTTTTGGTTCAAGTCTGATAGTTGGTGTTATTTAGAGTCATTTTTTATTTTTTAAAAAAAATGTAGAAAAATAATCTTATATACATTTTTTTCATGACAATATAATAATTATTTTTTTCAAAAAAGTTATCCAATTTTTATTTTAATATAAAAAGCAACCCCCTTATTCAAATTTCTTTTTCAAAAACCACATTTTTTATCCAAAATACAAAAGGCATATGCCGTTTTGACTAAATCCAAAATTTTATTTACTTCTTATTTGTTTTATAATGAAATATAAAATCGGATGGTTTTTAAAAAAGATTGACATAAAAATGTGGATATAAGACCAGTTTTCTATACTTTCTCGAAAAGGATATAAACGTGGTTTACAAAAAAAAATAGGGAAATTCCTATTAGTGCCCATGAGTTTAGGGTTATTTCTGTTGGTGTTCTACAATTAAGATTTTTCCAGTTGATACCCCTAAGGTTTTGGTTTGTTTGCTTTGTAATCGATTTTTTCCATATTTGTATCATTTCAGTTCGTATTGATCAAATCGATGCTCATCATTATGTTTATTGACCTCAATTTAGTTGGATTCGACTCCTAAAATAATTAAATCCATACTCGAACCATTCCGATTTGAATTCTTAAGGTCGGAAACGGGTTGTTGCTTCGGACTCAAATTGATATGGTTCGGACCTGGATTTGGGTATTTTAGGAGTCAAATCTTACTATTTTGAGGGTGAGGAACACAATGGTGGACTTGGATTTAATCAATTTGAACTGGAATGCTATAAACATGAAAAAGTTTGGTTACGAAGTAAACAAACCCAAACCTTAGGGGCACCAACCGGAAAAAACTTAATTATGGGACACCAATATGAATAACCCTAAACTCAGGGGCATCAACAAGAATTTTCCAAAAAAAATAGGTGATTTTTAAAAGTATCATAAAATATGACATTTTTATGTAATTAAGTTAAAAGTGTGGTTAAATTTGCAATTTTTTATTATTATTAAAGCTTCAGGGTTACAAACGGAACTTGCAAAACCTCGTGGTTATCACTCAAAATTTTGGAAACCTTGTGTACGTCATGGCGTCCATGCAAAATTTTCCTAAGTTAAAAGTTAAAATAACCCTCCAATCTCAAAATAATTTAAAAATATATTTTGTTAGGTTGAATCTTACGACTCTATTTTTTTTTGTAAAGGAGAGGCAGATCTCTCCAAACTTTATTGAATTGAAAAACTAAATTACAACCATACGAGAGAATTTTACGCCACTGAGATCATCTAACAAAAGGTTCCAAATTCCCTATGCTTGAGTACAAAGGGTATGAAAACCAAGCAAAAGTGGGAAAAGAATATTAGCGAGTGTGCACGCAACTCTATTACCCCAACGGAAAATGTGACAAATGCTAACGAGTCGTCTTCGTTTTAAGAAAGCCTTGACACCTAAACACTAGTCTGAATAGAGGGTGCATCGTTCAACACCCTTTTTGAGTAACTAGACCACAAGTTCAGAATCAATCTCGACCTGGAGTCAGGTGATTCCCTTGACCAACCCGACTTTAGACCAATACGACTCTAATTCATTAGGACAACCAGAATAGAGAACCACAAATTAGTTCTTCATCTCATTTTTCTTTCTTTTTCCTTTTTCTTCTTTTCTTTCATCTCTTAATTTAATTTTTGAAGATTCGTTCTTATCCAATAACAAAATGGACTAGATTCCAAAACAAATACAAAAGTGGGCCATTCAGCATTGAAGAACCATCTCAAAAACACCCACTCTGGATACTCTTAGAATGATATTCCATCCGTTAAGAAATAAGTTACATTTTAGCCTTCTATTTTGTTAATAAACGTTTGTCATTTTAGAGTTTAGATTACGATTTATTGGTGAGTTACAAAGTATGTTATTGAAAAATGCACATATTGACTCTTTTTATTTATTGGTTAGAAATGAGGTCTATAATTATTATATTGTAAATTTTAGAAAAAAATTATAGTGTTTTAGCTTAATTATTGCATTTTCTTAATAATTGTTTCAAAAGCTAAAATGATAAGTATTGTTTACCAGGGGAGTATAAAATATGGAATTTGATCATGTGAGAATGATCATTATGGTGTAAAATGAGAATGATCCTATAGCCATTGGATGGAGACAAATTCAAGGGCTTGGATTAAACTTTCATTAAAGGGGGCATTGTGCAAACTTCCATTGCCGGACTCCGGCGGTCAACGCCGGTGTTGACCGGTCATTTTTTTTTCGGGTCCAAAATTTGTTTTTTTGGGACGGAATTTTCATTTTCTAGGCCAAAATTTTCTGTGCACATTCCTTACTAAAGTTATGCACATTTCTTTAGAATTTCATGCACTTTTGAAAAAAAGAGCAATGCATGTTAAAAACTAAATGAATTTCACATCTAGTACAAAAATAAATGCACAAGTATACTATTCTATGTGCACGTACATGCAAAAACTCATGCACTTCAATAATCATCCACACACGGTCTAAAACTCATGCACATTTTCAACACAAATCCGATATATGCACTCATAGTGCAAATTAGGTGCACAAACAAGCCATTATTCATGCACATACACACATAGATGTATGCACTTCACACGTATTACACTGGATGCGCATGCAAATTGGCTTGAATGTGCATAATGTTTGCATTGTATATGCTAGTACAAATCATGTACACATACAAGCCATTATTCATGCACACAGTGACGGATCCAGGAATTCTTCGAAGGAGGGTCACAAAATCGTCTATGAAAAATTATATAATATTGTTTAGCATTAATCACATTACTATTTGTATAATTTTTGTACAAATCTTATATACTAGGTGGATTATTATGTTTTGAAAAAACATTTTTAACTAATTTACAATTTTGAAAATATTTTTGGACAAATAGTAAGGAGAACTACCTAAAAAATATTAGTATCAAATATATTATGAGAATTTTAAATAAGATTAATTCAATTACCTTACAAAATTTTTAACTTATTTCATAATCATGATGGACAAAAATAGGAAATACAAATATTTGTATAAAAGAGAAAATAAATGACACAAATTGTTATTTATCTAAAAAGAAAACAATACAAAAGATGGGAGATGAGGACTTGAACCCCAAACCTTTGAGTTAAACTCATGTTCCACAACCAATTGAGCTAATAACTATTTTTGTTTACATGTACAATACATTAATTTATATATTTTTTATTTTATTTTTTTAATATATGACTTGATCCAGGGGAAGGGGGATCACAGGACCCTCCAGGACCCCCCGTGGATCCGCCTCTGCATGCACATATATGCATAGACGTATGCACTTCACACGTAATGGCTTGAATGTGCATAATGTTTGCACTGGATGTGCGGAAAAAATCTGGACCCCGAAAATAAATATTTTAGGAGAAAAAAAGCTTGAACGGTTAAAAGTGTATGAAATTTTGCGTGAATGTGCATAACTTATGCACTAAATGTGCATAGAAAATTTGGGGCCGGATACAAAAAAATCTCCCAAAGAAAAAAAAGGTTGGGCCCGTAAAAAAAAAGTTGATCGGTTTTACGTCGGTCAAAAGTGCATGAAATCATGTTGGAATGTGCATAATTTTTGCAAGGAATGTGCATAGAAAATTTTGGCCCGGAAAATAAAAATTCCGCCCCAAAAAAATATATTTTGGGCCCGGAAAAAAAAAACCAGTCAACGCCGCCGTTGACCACCGATGACCGGAGTTGACCCACTTAAATGAAGCTTTTATCTCCACCCTTGGATGGAAATCCATTCAAGAGTGGAGGTTCATTCTCATTTTACACCATAAGCCTCATTCTCACTTGATCAAGCCCCATAAAATATATTATAATTAAATTAATTTTTACACAGTATAAAAATCTATCTATATATCTATATCTATATATTACTACTAAAGCCGCAGTTATCTCTCATACATGTCATTCATCTAAGTATGCCATGTCATCAAATAATTATGTATATTTATCTATTCACCCTTATTCTATTTAAAATTTATTTTATATTTTATTTATCCAAATTTTCTAAATTACCACCCCAAAATATCTCCCATTGTACATGATAATTTTGTACTTACCAAAAACATTATTATGATATTTAATTAGTGTCCATAATATAATATATATGTTATTGGTCCGTAAAGTTCATTATAAAGATATGTATATAGATAGATGGTCAGTAAATAGTTAACGATATACGGTTCATCCACCAACATACATATAATTATGCACTTACCAAAAACATTATTATCATACTTAATTTGTGTTCATGATTTAATAACGGTAAAAAGATTTTTCGTAAACTCAATTATAAAGAATACAATATGCAATTTTATTTTTAATAATTATATAAAATTATCAATTTATGTTTTCTTCTATTAATATAAATTCACACATATACCTTCAATTTTCATCATACAATACACCTTATAAATTATTTCAATCAAGAAATAATCTTTCCGATATATTATGTTAATTTTTCTATATAATTCTCTTTTATATTTTATATATTGTAACAAAAATTAAAATCCTTTTTGAAAATATATGATTGCCTTGCACGAGGACAAATGCTAGTTATAATTCTATGTAGATAATAAACTGTGTTTACTAATGACATTATGGACTTGGGGTATAATTGCCTCATTGGTCGGGCAATAAAACACGGGCGCCACCTTCAGTTGCAGAAGAGCTACAATCCAGTTTGCTGTCCTCTTTACGGTTACTTAGGGTTTTCGTTTCTTCTGTTTTCTCTCCAAGTTCGATTCAGTAGTTTTATTCAGTAAAGCTAACAGTGACCGAATTTCGCATCGTCCAAAGCAAAACCCTAACCCTGCGAATGAGGCTGGGGATTGTTGATTTGGGTTATATGTATGTACGTATTTCAAGATCATAGTCTTCGATGGATTTAGGGTTTTAAATTTGATTCTAGCGCTTCTGATTTGCGTGATGCATCATCAACTTTGGGGAAATGCCTTATTTTGCCTCTACCTATCTACACTTGAGTTCAACAGCCTTGTCCGAATGCATCCTTATAATGATCTATTTGGAATCACATGTTAGTGCAAGGAAAAAAAACGGGGGAAATGGATAACCGTCTTGATATTCATCCATGTTATCTGCTTTATGTTTAAATGAGCACGGTCCTGTAAACTTGTGATGCAGCACTGCAGCTGTCCATTTCAGTTTACACAGGTTCATGTTTAATATACTGTAGTGAAAGCATAATTCTTCTTGTAATAGAACTCCTGGTCTTATTGCTATGTACAAAGCAGTATGACTTTCCCACATTATATGTATAGTGCTCAATGGGAGTTGCTCAATGATTTATTACAAATGAATATAGGTTACTAAACTGTTCAGACGAATCTTGCTCTGAATTTTGTTCTTGTATTGTTTCATTTGTGATATATCCTCTCTTTTGATCCACTTATATTTATCTTATCAATCTTTTTTGGATGAGATAACTGTCCTTGTTTAGTGTTGATGTATTTGATCAAGAAGTTTGTTTTTATGAAACTTCTCTTTGCTACATTGTCTTGAGAATGGGAATTGGTAGATCCATATTCAATTGATTTCATGGTTGTACTGCTTTACAGTATCGATGATGCAGACAGGAGAGGCAAGAAATTCTGTCAAAGCGAATGGAGTACAAAATCTGTCGGTTCCCCCTGGCTTTGTATCACGTACAGCTTTTATCTTGAAGAGGATGGTATCTGGTGAAGATACTCAAAAGCCTGCACATAAAAAAAATGTATCTGACATAACTCCATTGTCATCACATGGATTATCTAGTCTAGAAGATAATGCACTGGAGGCTAATTTGCAAATCAAGCATAGAGCATGGATTATTCATGATCAGTTGGATCATCATGAGAAGGAACTAGATGATGAACCAAATCATGAGGTAAAATCATTTACTAGTAATTGCCCTGTAGTAGTGCTTTTAGGAGTCTTTCAATGTTTAATGTGATGCCTGGAAACAAGGAACAGTGTGGCATCAAATTTTCTATATATAAAGTTTAGTTAATAATGTTTTTAATTTGTTGGAAAAAGGAAAAGAGAATGATACGGAATAACTGATGGAGGTAAGTTTCTTCACATCATAGGTTTGTTGTTGTGCTTTTGTTATGTAATTTAGCTGCATTTAAATTAAAGGGAAAAGGCAAAAAGGGATATGATGGCATATTCTATGCAATGCATGACTTTAGGACGTTGTGTCATGTTGCTACAAGGTAATTAAACTAAGCAACCCCAACTTTTGGTTAATTGGAAACTAATCTTTGGGGACCAATAGAGTACTGATTTGATCATTAAGTTTCATCTGCATTGCTTAATAATTCCTGAAATATCAAACAGTTTTAGTGATTTAATTTCATATGAATTCAGCATTCCGGAAGGCCTGAACACATCCATTTTATAAAGGGGGTAATGGATGTTCCCTCTCTTGTTGTATCTTAATCTCTTCTTACTACAAACAGAATGTTGAAATTGCATCAGAAGGTTGCCTTCCGAAAGGTTTGATCTGGGGATGTTCTGCATGCAGTAACTGCCTCAAGGTTGGTTTGTTTTTGGTGTTTACTTTTGAGCTTAACTTGACCCCAAAGTTTATTGACTGTACTTTTCTTCTTTGAATTATATCCACTACTTTAGCCTTATATTCTATGTTAATGGAGAAACGGGGAGCTACACTGATATTTTGAGTTTTGAATAAGTTGTTTGCACTGAGGGTGAGTCTTTACTATAATATTTTGAGGAAAAAAGTTTCTCCAAACCTTTTATCAATACAAGTCTAGAGTAGTATAACCAGAACTGAAAACTTAATGAATGAAGCATGTTTAGGGCTAATAGAGAAGAATGTAAAGATGGATATAGGTACAACTTCTGTAGGATTTCGTTGCGTCGTGAAATCCTGTAGGATGCTATTTTGTTTCTTATTGATACGAGGATGCTATTCAGTTTAGGATGTTTAATGTACTTACATTTGATTTTTTTATTGTATATTATTGTTTCACCTCATCCATGGCTCCTTATCTGATTTCTTATTTTATGATTCTCACTTTCTCAGTACTAGTAGTTTTGTTTTTGTTAGATCCATCTCATCCTCATTCGTCTTTTACTATGTAAAATGTTAGAATCCTGTTATTTACATATTGTAATACGCTGGTAGATGGTGGATGAAGTGTGCATATTCATTTCACTGTTATTGTTGTACTCTATGTCACATCTAATTGCATAAGTACTCAGTTAGGTGCCAGCTCAGTGGGATCTGGAAGGTGCACGCTCTGTTAAACTGGAGGAAGCTCCTGTATTTCAGCCTACTGATGAGGTGTGCATTGCAAGTCTACATTTTAATTATGCTGCTGAAATTTCCATGACAGCATGAATGGTTTCTGTTTTCTCCAGGAGTTCAAAGATACTCTGAAGTATATTGAAAGCATATCCCAGCAAGTGAAGCCTTATGGACTTTGCCGCATTGTTCCTCCTCCTTCTTGGCAACCACCATGCCTTTTCGGTGAAAATAATGCATGTGAAGGCTTTAATTTCAGCACACAAGTACAAAGGATTACTGACTTTCGAAATTGCTCAAAGAGGAAAGGATTGGCATCTAGAAATGTTCAAGAGTCAAAAAGACGGAGAATCTCAAAATTAGATTTGGACAACGAATCTGGCAATGGAGATACTGTAAACTTCGAAGTACTTGGGTCTCCGCAGGCTGAACAATTCCAGTTTCAGTTTGGTCCTCATTTTACTTTCGAATCTTTCAAGAAAAATGCAGATTATTTCAAGGAATGCTATTTTCAAAAAAATTCCAAAGTTGTAAACCCAGAAGAAGCTAGTCATGTTACATGCCATCAACAGTGGGAACCTTCAGAAGAGGATATTGAAGGTGAATATTGGCGGATTTTGGAGAAACCAACTGCAGAAATTGAAGTATGTGAGAGGTTAATCGAGTTCACATTCTCAAAATTTTCTCGTGATAATGGCAAGTTATATTTTTCTGAACTTCTGATTATTTAGGTGCTTCGTCGAGCCAATCTTGATGCCGAAAGTTTAAGAAATAGAGTTCTAGAATCCTTGAAGACAGAGACTTCCAATTCCAATGGTTATCAAGACTCAGGCTGGAATTTGAGCAATCTTTCTAGGCTGCCTGGTTCTCTTCTTTCCTTAGAGAACTCAGACTATTTAGGCGATCTAGCTCCTAAGTTTCAAATTGGAATGTGCTTCTCAACTCTTCCTTGGGTAAGACTTTCTCTTTCATGAACTACTAATTAGCAATTCAGGAAAAGAAAGATTGTTGATTTTTTTATTTTCTTTTATCTCTCTATCTCATTTTTTCCTCGAGTAGAAAATCACACAAGGTGGAATATTATTCGACCACCATCTATATCCCTCTTTTGATTTCTGGGTCATTATTAATTGTATATCTTATCTGCTTTTATGCAGGAACTAGCAGAACATCATCTATACACTCTTTGTTGTCTACACCTTGGTGCTCCAAAGATCTGGTATGGTGTACCTGGACATTATTTCAGTAGATTTCAGGCAGCTGTTAAAAAGCACTTTCCTGGCATTTTTGTCCAAAGTCCTGGGTTGCTTCATAAGCTGGTGAGTTGTAGTAACATGGCTTCGGATAATTTTTATATAATCATATGATAATAACCTGCAATATAAGGCTTTGTCTAAGGTAAAAACTAAAAACTATAAAATAATATTTGTGGCTTGAAAATCAAAGTTCAACACTTGCCAGCTTTAGGTTCTATTATATGTCTTAAGAAAATCCAGTACATGCCCGTCTGAATATTCTAGTCCACTTTCAAGGCTCAAATCCAAAATGTGGTTCTCTGTCAATCGTGAAAGGATTGGTCCCTGCCAGAGGCTGAAAGCTTAAAAAAAGTTGACCCTGTTCCCCCAGCTCCCCAAGGATGTAGCCATGTTCAATGTACAGAACCTGGTGTTTCGCTTGAAGGCCGTTTTCCATGCCTGTGGGGGCATTGAAGGATATTATTCATATCTATGCAAAAAGCTAAGATGTGGTCCTGGTCCCTACAGCCATAACTATTCGCCATGACCATGAGTTCAAAGTCTGCCCTACTTACCCAATTAGTGATTATGCCCATAAGCGGTTTGCTCAGAGTCTAGAGTCAAATTGACCTATTATATTATCATGTTATACAAGCAAATCAAATTGAGATGAGATCATGTAGGATATATGTTTCTTATAAGAAGTTGTAGTCAATTGGTTGCTTGTATTTACGAGTCATGATTTTCATGGTATAAAGAGTTTCAAACACTATCCGTATGATCATTAAACACCAAATATAGAATATGATAATAATAAGTTCTCTAGCCCTCATATGTAATATGTTCCTTTCTTTAATTTGTTACAGGCTATGCAAGTTTCTCCTTCCACACTGAAGGCTGAGGGAATTCCAGTTTATCGCTGCATACAGCGCCCAAATGAGTTTATTCTTTTTCTTCCAGGGGCATATCATACAGGATTTGATTGTGGCTTCAACGTGTCAGAGTCTGTTTGTTGTGCAACCTTGGAGTGGCTACCTCATGGACAGAGTGCTATAGAACTATACCGTGAGAAGCAAATGAAACAACTAATATGTCCTGACAAGCTATTGATGAGGGTTGCTCATGAAGCTGTAAAGGCACGCTGGGAATATCTATTGAAGGGTGTGAAGACTCCTGCAATTATGAGATGGAAAGATGCATGTGGCAAGGATAGTGCTATTGCGAAAACATTGAAGGTAAAGTTTTCTAGTTTTCATATAATGATATGCGATTGTGATCGAAGAAGTATTTTTAACTGCTAATAGTCTAATGGTGTCCATATTTCATTTGTGATAGGGCTTCAGAAAACTGCTATGATGTTTCCTGTTTCATAACTATAAATGTTTTTGAATTTCTTGTTTATATTCTCTCTATATCATGATGTTCCTCTTGCTTCTGCTTAAACCAGGTCCGTGTTAAAGCAGAAATAGGGCAAAGGAAATTTCTCTGCACCAACTCTCAGGCAAGGAAAATGGATAAGTGCTTCGATGTGGGGGCGAGGAAAGAGTGCTGTACTTGCAATTCCATTCTGTATTTGTCTGCCGCTTTCTGCCCATGCAATCCAAACAAATATGCTTGTCTGAAGCACACGAAAAACCTTTGTGCTTGTGCTTGGTGTGAAAAGGTTTTTGTCCTCCGGTTTAACATCAGTGAATTGAACCTTCTTGTTGAAGCTACTGAAGGAAAATTCTCTGCAATTAACAGATGGGTAAAGGAAAATGTTGGCTATGCACTGGAGTGTGATACAGCGAATCCCAATATTAATGTCATTCCCGAGGATGAATCCAATACCGACAAGGCATTAGAGCGTAAGAGTGATACGAGCTTCTCTTCAGTTGATGGTATTATTGTAAAGAAAGCTCATGAAAAAAGTTGGTAGCAGAGACAATGACTCGTATATTGAGAGTGTCGTCTATTGACGGTTCCAAATCCAAGTTGTTTGATACATGGATATCATCTGCTGCGGTTGATTCTTCTCATCCCTCGTCAGATTCTGATGATGAGAGATCCTTTTCGCCTTTACGGTTAAAGGACAAGAAACCCTTGGCTGAATCTCATAGTGCTACCAATGGCCAAGCTACGGGAAGTTCAGAACTCAGGCGTAGGAATCAAGAAACCAAGTCATGTGGCAAGTCAGATGTCGTTATGGAGGCGGTGGATGAGTTGGCCGGAAATCCTATTCGTCGAAAGTGGAAATATATACGGAGGCCGGCCGAAAAGGTATGTTTTCTCTTTAGTTTTATTTTGTTAATAGACTCAATTTTGTTGTTAAATAAGATTAAATGTTATGTATAATAAAATGATTAGCAATTCATTTATAATAGTTGTTTAGATTTATATTGCGTAGGTTGTCCTAATAAAAATGAAATTATTTAATATATTGATTTTATATAAAAAATAATTTTCTTTAACAATTACCAAGGTATATGTAAGTAAAAGTTATTATAAATATATTTAATAATAGTAAAATGAAAATAGTTATATTTCTTGTGGTAAAATAGGATGTATTGGATAAAATCAAACGGTCGGATCGAGACAGTCGTCCTATTACCGCATCTGCTCGCAAGAGCAGGGTTGGGGAGACAGAGGTGCTTAGTGAGGACGATGTTGGTCCCGTCCGTTCAGATGAGGACGTGGTTATGGAGGATGTCCCAACCACTACAGCTACCGATGATCCAGACTTTACTACCGGCCCTTCTACTATTCCGGAGGATCCGGACTTTACTATCGGCCCACCAGAGCAGGATCTACCAGAGCATGATCCACCTCAGGAGGACCTACCTCAGGACCTACCTCAGGAGGTTCCACCTCCGTCTGAGCCAGCTCAGCAATATCCTTTTGTGTTGAGAAACTTTGATACGCACATTGCAGAGCTGATATGGAGAAGGGTGTTACTGGACCCTCCAGTGAACGTTGTTAGGAGTTTGAGGGTTCAGACACGTCCTACACAGTTTGCGTTTTGGAGGGATCGTATTTTCAGAGGGGTCCATGAGGAGGGTTCTTGGTTTTGGATTGCTCAGCAGACGGGGTTGACCGGTTTGCTTGATTTTCAGTTCGGCAATGCTGATCACACCCTCATTTCAGCGTTCGTCGAGCGATGGCATCCAGAGACGAATACCTTTCACTTTTCCTTCGGCGAGATAGGTCCTACGCTACATGACGTTATGATGATACTAGGGTTGTCGATTGAGGGATTTGAGGTTACGTCACCATAGACCGGTCAGGATAGCGAGATGGCGGAGTGTGAGGCGTTGTTCGAGTATTTGTTTGGCATTGATTCGGAGTATAATTTAGATGAGGATGATGCTGCTATGGTCTGTGACCTTAGGAATGGCTGGGTCAAGCAATTTCAGTTAGGGAGGCATGTGTTGAGGATGATTGAGGAGGGTGCATATCCAGAGGATATAACAGCTGGTTTCTTGTGGCACATCATGTTGGCTAGTATTTTCGTTGACAAGTCGACGAACGAGCTGAGGACTACGTTGTTACCTCTTTTTGTGGATTGAGAGCGTGTCGTTCATACAGCTTGGGGCACCGGGGTTCTAGCTCTCCTTTTTAGAAACCTTGGAGAGGCTTCTCGACGCGGAGCAGCACAGTTGGCCGGTTGTGCACGTCTCTTAGAGGTAGACTTTTATTATAGTTCGATTGTAATTTAAATCATTAATATAAGGTGCTTAATTATTTATAATCAATGTCTTTCTTCCTCCATACGCAGGTTTGGATTTGGACGTACTTTGTATACTTTCCGGGCAACCCTAATCTCAAGAAAGGTGCGGACGATGACCTTCGACGCGCTGTACGATATTGCGTTGGCCGGACCCCTGTCCGTTTAAGTGGCAACCAGTTACACTATAGACGGATACTGGACGAGTATAGGCCAGATGATGTACGTATTCTTATTCCATTTTAATATACTATAAGATAGACTTAATGAATTATTAATATATGTTTTGTATTTTTATATTAATTGCAGATACGGTGGATACCGTATGAGGGTCTTGATTTCCGAGGTGCTCATAGAGCCTCCACGTATAGAGGGACTATTCGTTTTCTCGGTGTAGAAGAGCCCTACATGTCGGATAGGCTTACCCGACAGTTCGGTTATCGACAGAGTAGACCCCTCGATATCATAGAGCCTCGGATTGCAGTGCGTCCTCATGATTTTAGGGGGACGAGGCGATACCTCTTGTACTTTGATCCGCATTGACACAGGTGGGACCAGTTTGAGCATCATCTTTGCCCTTACATCTTGACGAGTCCTCCTGTCACGATGGTTTGGGATGTCGACGACACGTACCTGGACTGGTATCTACAGGTGTCGCATCCTTACGTGAGTCCGCATGCGCCAGTCCAGCCTCGTATTTGTAGAGGTCCACCTCCGGCTATCAACTTGCAAAGGGTATGTTTCTTGTCTCATTTTTTTCTTTATAGTTATTTTAGGAAAATTCATTTATTTAAAATGTTTGTTTTCATTTGTAGCGTGTGGCGATGGGCAAAGCGTTTGTTCAGGACATTATAGAGGTAGGTGGTGGCGATTTGCTACACTGGCAACATATATATGACATACTTGCCAGCGACATCATCCATGTAGCTCCTCCGCTTGTACGGGCATCACATACGTCTTTTCAGGCCTCTAGTGCAGCCGAGTCTTCTAGTGTAGCCGAGACACGAGCACGTTGGCAGCATGTGCATTCTATATTTGATAGAGAGAAGGCCGAATCATCTAGGATGACAGAAGAGCGTGCAGCAGCTCAGCAGGCAACGTCTTAACCTATGCCGGCAAATCCTCCAAATTGGGCACTGGGCATGGATTCGGGCTTAGGTGTGTCCTTGGGTAGTGATTCTGAGAGTTTAGATGTGGAGGAGTGACTTTTGTAGTGATTTTGTAAAACATTTATTTCTAGTTTGACTTCTTTGTTCATCTATATTGGTTTTTTAGATTTTCGTTCGGTTATTTCTATAACAAATCGATAATAAATTACTTCATCAAAACCATAGAATATAATCCAAGATTCGGAATAAAAAAACACATAAACATTCAAAATATTAATAAATAGTACAACATTAGAAACAACATTCATACAAGGAATCGTGAAGGTCTTACTCCATGCGGAAGACAATGTCATCGACCACGTAAAGAAACCTCCTCACGATTGGTAAAGTAATTTATCGCTGTTATGTCTTCGGCCCCTACAACTTGCTTCAACACACGAGATAATGTGACGGAGTACGAGTAATAAAAGACCATTTTCACAGCGGGCCACTCCTCTCCAGCAATCAACTTCACGAACTCCAATGACTCTAACCTAGCGGTAACGATGTCTTCTTTCACCTCTACGGTCCCCCTTCATAACGGTGTGAATAGCCCACCTCCTGGGCCCCGTCAACTCGGACCAATTGTCCGCCCCAATAGATTTTCAAAGGCATAGCGTGGCGGTAAGTAATATAACGGATTTGACTTGGTGATGACATAGAGGGTAATACGAGGTTTCTTTTTATAGCCATATGTAGGGATGAGCAAATTCCGGTCCGGCCCGGAAATTTGGACCGGACCGGTCCTAACCGTTGGAGAATCGGTCTGGTCTCCGGTCCAGGGATTTTCGGAATTCTGGGTCCGATCTGACCCGGTGTTTTTAAAAAATCTTAAAATTTTAACCGGTTTGAGGATTTTTTACATTTGAGATTTAGGGTTTAGATTTTAGGGTAAATTATATTTAAGAGTAGATTATATTTAGATTTGAGATTTTTTTCATGTTTAAATGTAAGTAAATTATATTTAAATTTAGCAAAACCCTAAATCGATTCAAATAGGACCGGACCGATCCGGGTTCCGGTCCACCATTTTTGGTGTTCCGGTCCGAGTCGGTCCGATCCGGACCGGACCGGGTTTGGACCGGTGCTCAACCATAGCCATATGGACGAGCAACAAAATGAAGTTTCTATTTATAGCCATTTCATATGACCGTTTGTGATAAATTTGACAATTATGGGCGGCACATGGTGCAACCGAAACTTTTTCTTGGACAATTATGAGCAACAACAGGTGAAATCGAAACTATTTATTGGGCGGCTTTATGTGCCGTCCAACTCGTTCATTTTTGTTTTATATGCTGCATGATAATGGCCACATAGTGTTTTTATACATTGGCAACTAGGGGTGATCATCCGGTCCGATGGACCGGATTTTTTCAAAAGGTCGGACCGGTCCTTATTTTAAAAAAAATAAAATAAATTCTTATTTAATATCTAAAAAAATATATAAAAAATATTTACACTCCTAACTTATTAAATTAAGAAAAATATCTATAAAAAAATATTTAAACTTCTAATTTATTTATTTTTATTTAAAAAAAAAACGGTCCACCAGTCCGGATCGGTTTTTTTCCGGGTTTGGATCGGACCGGACCCGGATAAAGGGAAAATCATGGACCGAAGACCGGACCCTAATTTCACCGGTCCGGGCCATTTTTGAACACCCCTATTGGCAACCTTACGTAAGTATAACATACACCAAACTTCATTAAAACCGTGGAATACAATACAACATTACAAATCCACACGATTACATCCAAATAACTACATGATTGAGTTGGTGTCATTGCGTTGTGCAGATTATCCCGTTGACCGACTGGAGAATCCTAAAAGAGGGTGAGCCTACAATGACCAAGTCGAACCCGTCGAACCTTCTGATTTGCCCCTTCTTCTGGCAGCGGCACATAAATACTTGAATTCCACAAATCCTGGTTCAGTATCATGCTCCTTATATGATACCGAGCCGGGGTTTGTGGAATTCAAGTATTTATGTGCCGCTGCCAGAAGAAGGGGCAAATCAGAAGGTTCGACGGGTTCGACTTGATCATTGTAGGCTCACCCTCCTTTAGGATTCTTGAGGCGGTGAATGGAATAATGGTCACCAGACAATGACTCCAACTCAATGCTGTAATAATAACATTATTCATACATTTGAAGACTTATTTAATAAAAAAACTAACAACATCCATATTATTACATCATTGAGTTGGTGTCATTGCCTTGTGGCTATTATCCTCTTGATCGCCTCAAGAATTCTAAAGAAGGATGAACATTCGATGACCAGGTCGAACATGCTAATCTGCTCATTTTCCTGGCAATAACACAGAAATACTTGAAATCTACAAATTCTGAAACTTGTAGATTTCAAGTATTTATGTGCTGCTGCTAGGAAAAAGGAGCAGATCAGCATGTTCGACATGGTCATCGAATGCTCATCCTTCTTTAAAATTCTTGAGGCGGTCAAGAGGATAATGGTCACAAGGCAATGACACCAACTCAATGCTGTAATAATAACATTATTCATACAATTGAAGACTTATCTAATAAAAAAGAGGGAATTTCAGTAAACCACCCCTTAAATAGGGCACTTTACCCACAACCACCCCTTATACACGTAATTACTTACAACTACCCATTAAATCAATTCCGTTAGCGATTAGCCACCCCAACCCCTTTTCCATCCAGTTACACCGTTAACACGTGTAAATTTACCAAAAAGCCCTTATTTTATCGGTTTTGCAAAAAAAATTATTTTTTTTGGTTTGTTTTATTCGAACCCGGTTTTGGCTAATATTATAAACTTATAATATTATAAACACATAATATTAAAGATATTAAGTTTGGGCAATTTTTATTAATTATGAAAAATTGTTGAAGGACAGTTTTGCCACAATCCAAAAACAAGAGGGGACCTGATCACAATTAGTGAAGAAGTGCCTTCTTCTTCCTCCAACAAGCAGCAGGCGAGCTTCTTGTGCTCAACAATGGCTGAATTGGAAGTTAATTCGAACCCGATTGATCCAATTAACTTGTGGGAATTAATGAGTCTTATGCTCTATATAGTCACAATTCAGCCCTAAAAGAACCTAGCCTTGTAAGAAATCGAATCAATTTTCATGGTGCAAATGATCTTCCGCCTGCGCCAGTGACGAGAACAGTTGGCTTGCTCAGATCCGCCATAGCCGATACCACAAAGCAACCTAACTCATCCTCGCGCCCCCAATTTCCAAAAGCCCTAAACCTCCTCATCCCCAAATCGATAGAAATCCTAGCCCTAATTTTAGAGAACTCCAAATTGCGTGATTTCCAAATCCCAAAATTGAAAACCCCCAACAAGCTGTGGAGGCGGGCTCGAAGGCGGTGGAGGCGAGCGGTGCCGGAGATGAGCCGCCGGGTCGAGGGCTGAAATTCCGACGACCTCCTCCTTCTTGACAATGCTCTTGAAAACCCCCAAAATTCCGACGACCTCAAAATTGAAAACCAGTCAAAAACCAAAACCGGGTTTGAATAAAACAAACCAAAAAAATCATTTTTTTTTGCAAAACCGGTCAAAAACCGATAAAATAAGGGTTTTTTGGTAAATTTACACGTGTTAACGGTGTAACTGGATGGAAAATGGGTTAGGGTGGCTAATCGCTAACGGAATTGATTTAATGGATGATTGTAAGTAATTACGTGTATAAGGGGTGGTTGTGGGTAAAGTGTCCTATTTAAGGGGTGGTTTACTGAAATTCCCTCAATAAAAAAACATGGTTATAACTTATTTTGTTATATCATAACCCCGATAATATATCTTCCTCCTTAACTTCCAGTTTGAATCTGAAATGGTGTCGCACAGCTTTTTAAGCTCATCTCTTTCCCGCACAAATTCTCTAATAATCTTGGCAGCATTGTCGTCGTATGGTGGATCAACCCACTTGAAGGTATGACAACCTCTCATCTCCCCATCCCGGTCCATTGGGATGTAATCCTTGCATATGAGGTACCTTCTTTTATAGTGAATGAGCTTGTCGCAAGTGTACAAGACGACCAGGAAATTGCATTGGCACATCGAACCTAGAGCCAATGCAGTGTTGGACGTACTGGACGACGAAGCCAAACTACCCCACGATCTTGATTTCTTGGATCTGTTTTTTTTTTAAATCACAATGTATACACTCTGAAAAAATAAATAAAGCCAGAAAAAGATGAATAATGTTACCGAGAATGAAATTTGCTGATCTTGAGCTCAGGTTTTCTCCACCACCGAACTTGAATGGCTCCTTGGGTGTGGAAGAGAATGAATTTGGCTGTGGTATTTATAGGCATTTTGGACGACATAAGGTGCAGCCCAAATAACCCTTTTAGACGGTACCTGGTGCAACCTACACATAACACCTCTCACAGATCTGGACGGCACCTGATGCAGCCCAAATAACCCTTTTGGACGGCACCTGGTGCAACACAAATGGTTATGTAATATGGTTATCTTATTTATATCTTATAGTTATATACTATGATTATATCTAATTTCGTTATAACATATGATTATATCCTATAGTTATATACTATGATTATATCTTATAGTTATATAATATGATTATATATAATTTCGTTATATACTATGATTATATCCTATAGTTATATCCACTGTGGTTATATCATATCGTTATATACTACGGTTATATCCACTTGGTCATATCATATCGTTATATACTATGATTGTATCATATTATTATATACTATGATTGTATCATATCATTATATACTACGATTATATATAATTTCGTTATATACTACAATTATATCCACTTTGATTATATCATATCGTTATATAATATGGTTATATCATATGGTCATATCATATCGTTATATACTATGATTGTATCATATCGTTATATACTATGATTGTATCTACTTTCGTTATATCATATCGTTATATACTACAGTTATATCCACTTCGATTATATATATCATATCGTTATATAATATGGTTATATCATATCGTTATATACTATGATTGTATCATATCGTTATATACTATGATTATATCTAATTTCGTTATATCATATCGTTATATACTATGGTTATATCCACTTTGATTATATCATATCGTTATATACTATCGTTATATCGCATAGTTATATACTACGATTATATATAATTTCGTTATATCTCATAGTTATATATTACGATTATATCTAATTTTCGTTATATCTCATAGTTATATACTACGATTATATCTAATTTTGTTATATCCTATGGTTATATCCAATTTCGTATATCATATGATTATATGTTATAGTTATATCCACTTTTGTTATATCATATGATTATAACCACTTTGGGCGGCACCTGAAGCAGCACAAATAAAACACCCTGTTAGACGGCACCTAGTGCAGCACAAAGGGGTATACAAACTCAACCAACAGTCCCATCTCACAGGTACCCTCTTGGACGGCACCAAGTACAGCCCAAAGGTACCCTTTTGGACGACACCTGGTGCAGCACAAGTAAAACACCCTATGCTGTAGTATGTGCCGCCCAAAACGGTCATATTTTGTCACTTTTAACCGTCATGAACCCATTATAAATACACAACAAACTCATCTACTCATTCACACAATTCCTACTCCATAACTTCTCACAAACTTCTCGTGTGTTCTATTTGTTCTAATGGCGCCTTTGGTTATCAAAGTTTACCAAAATGGGCGAATCACCTACAATCGAATGATACGCCAACGAAGTGGGATGAACATGTTTTTCCATGGCTACGAAGGTGGCGAGGTCCGCATGTTGCATATAGGGGATGTCTCGCTTGGAGAGGGGGGGGGGGTTGTTATTGGGTTACTTGTTCATGGCGTTATTTTACAAACCAACCACCGGGGTTCACCCTGGTCGGATTTTTTACTTTTCACTGGGTGTGGATCCTCCTCGACTCCGTGAGGTGGTAGATGAGGATCACGTAGCTAAAATTATAGCTCTTTACAGACCTGGTGTTCCAGTCACCCTTTACACCGAGGCTGCATACCTGAAACGTCATATCCCGGGTCTTTTAGAAGATCCGGAATCTGAGATGGATGACGGTAGCTCTGAGGATGGCGGGGAGACCGATTCTGATGAGAATTAGAAAGCTTTTTATGATTCATGTTCAACTAGTGTACGCTTTAACGTTTATGTGTGCGTGTATTTGTTAATGATTCTCAAGTAATATTATTGTTTCGTATTGCATTTTCCCGAATCAACAACAAATCGAATCAAAACAAACGATTATAAATACAATATACGGTCAATCTCAATCAAACTAAGCAAATCGAAATACAATGACATAGATAGAGTCAATTACAATCCAAAAAGCCTAGGTAAGTATGTCAGGTCGACCTTGTTTCGCCCGCTCCTCTACATAATTCTTGAACCTATCCTTAAAGCGCTCATGACTATCCCATCCATCAACACTTGGGTACTTGTAACTGAACCACTGCCTCAGAGGCGGTGGAATTGGACAACGATCATCAACAAGCCAAATCTGTAAATATAAACAATAAAATTATAACAATTTATGAAAGAATAAGTAAATACCAGATGAGTAGCGCTCCACGTACCGGTACGTAATGGTCTCTCTTGCCTACATGTGCTATCGCATAAACCTTTGTCGGAGGCTCAGCACCCGGGGAGGGGCACAATGGAAGACATGTGTGCGGTCCAAACCATGATAAGACAACAACCGCCACTTGGTGTTCCGTGGCAAACACCAAACCTGTAATAGTCATTATACACCAAAAGTTCCTTGTGCACGGTGAAGCAATATAATTCAATTTCCTAACAAATGCTTCCATCGTCAACTCATCCTCCCCAAGCAGCGCTATGTAGTTGGCTCGATGTGTTTGGAGGTGCTTCGAAAGCTCTAACCGGACATCAACGTAGTCCTCTTCTCGACGACCTAGTAAAACGGCAAGGGAACGATACCCACAATGACCATCGCCTTTGACACTTTGTACACTAGAAATGTATGCGAGCATGAAAATGTCAATATTCTCATGTCCCCAGTTGAAGCCGAGATACTTGAGCGACTTGTTTGAAGCGGATTTGGACTTGTTTGAAGCAGATCTGCACTTTGCAAGTTTAGTGGCACTCGCCTTTGCTGTTGAGACTCCACTGCGAGGTTTTCCGCTAGAAGGACATCCTTTCGATCCTACAGACGATTTTGATCCCACAGACGATTTCACATTAGTCGTCTCTTTCTCTGCAGCCGCATCCTCCTCTTCCACTCCCAGCTCCTCATCCATATCCTTCATATTATGCTTCTCCTTCATCTTCTTACTTTTCGCATCCACATGCTCGTCCCAACCCATATTTCTCTTGGTGCCGATCTTTCTCGCATTCATCCTAGGCCTCCCCTTCTTGGTCTCACCACGTGACGGGTCTTCAATCTGGCACGATGTAGGGTCATCAATCTCATGCCACTTTTCCACCATCTTCTTCAACCTAAATCCATCAACTTTCCCACAAAATAACTCTTCAAAGAAGTCATGCACCGTGACATTATCCGCTGTGATTGCAACACCATCATCGACATCAAGATCCTTAGCATCCACCCCTTCCCATCTGATATGCTTCCAGAAAATATCAACTTCTCCAGGCACCAACGGGTAACCCGTCTCCACATAGACCTTAATTGTGTGTAGGCAAGGCAATCCTAGTGTGGACTTCCACCAAAAATTATCACATTTGTCCCCAATTTTTTCCTCCTTTGCTAACACAGCTTGGGCATACAACATTCTCAAGCATTTCTCAGAGCACTTTTCAAGGATGCGCTTGAAGAAGACCTTAACCCACTCAAGGCCATTTACTATCTCCATGGAAAAGGCAGTGCAGTTCTTAGTCATCTCAAAACGGATCTTTCGATGCTGATCAACAAACATGTTGTCGATGTGTTGCACAATTGTGTCGAACCCTCCAACGGATGTCTCAATCATGTCCTTAAGTATGGTGGCCTCAGATTTGTGAAGAACGACATCGGCGAGGTTTGAATCCAATTGTTACCTTGGACCACCTTGTTCTTGTGATGGCTAGGACTTCTGCACCCGATTCCATGGATGAGTTTCCGGGGAGTTACGTTCGAGCGTACCATGGCGCACCCGCCCTCCACCGTGAGCATCACACGCCCCCTCCTTTGGTGCAACCTCGTGTTAGGGCTCGTGACCTCATATGTGTCATGTGTGGAGGGAGAGGCCACTTAGCCGATATCTGTCCAAACCAATACTACGCTTACAAGGATGAACCACCCCTTGTGAGTGACGTGTTGGTTGCTCCATTTGACGATGTACCAGAATCCTTTACAAAGGTTGAACCAATGCTAGCCGAGGTGCCTCCATTCGTCACCACTCCATTCATTAGTGTAGACGTATGCATGGAGGAATCTTGTGGACCTCTTATGCCCATGGCCATTGAAAAGGGAGATGGTCTAATGAATGAGGTAGATGCGGTGGTACAATCATTGGAGAAGGATGTGGCCATGACCGCCTCATGTGAGTTCTTCCCAAGTAGAGTGCAAGCCACATGTGACGAGCCTCTTGGATCGGTTGCAAAGACACATATCATAGAGCCATTGCCAATGGATGTGCCACCCAAGTGTGATCAAGGGCCCAAGGCAAATTTATGTGTGTGTCTTATGCCATTCATTGTTGAGGAGGGCCAAGAGACAAAGGAGGAAAGAGAGACAGTTTTGGAGCCAACTCTGTCCATACGGAGCAAGGATCGCCCCATCTTCACCCGTAGCTCTTCCCTTTCCTTGGTTGCCCCATGGTTGGGTTCCACATGTGCGGTTCCGTCACTCCAAGAGAAGATCATGACCATGGAGGATGCGCATTCTAAACATCTAACTTATGGCCTAGAGAAGCATAGTGCTCACATGAATACTCATTTCAACGAAGTTACATTCTCTCCTCACTCCTTTATTCCCTTGAATGATATATTGTATGTGTATCATGCTGCACCTATGGATTATTCATTTTTCGTGTTGACTAGCTATGTTGCACCTAAGACAATGTTCTCTTGTTTGCACTTTAGCTCCATGTCTCAATTCATGTCCATGCAGCCCCATGTAGTCCATATTATGATCTTCATGTCTAAGTATGCTACTAGTCTTGATTGTTATCTCATGAGGCATCTACTTAGGCTTTGGGAGGGTAGTAGCATCACCTTGGCATGTGTCCTTGCACTTCATATAGAATTTGGGTCTCTTGTTCTCATAGTGGCTGAATTGGGAAAGGGAGAAAGGCATGTACTACATTTAGAATTGACATGTGTGCATGGGAGGTATTTGCCTCATTTTCATTTCTTCATAGAAGAGTATGTCTTGTGCATTCCATGTTCCAATCTTTGGCATATTCTTCGACAGACTCTCTTGTCCTTTATGCGTACTTCATTCCTTGGATATGTTTTTAATATGCTTCTTGGCAATATTGAGCTTGAGACTTCTTTTGTGGGTAGGGGCTGCCCTTTTATAGCCAACACTTTATCCATACCCCGTACCTTCCCTAGGCGGCCCTTATATACGGACTATCATTTTGATCTAGGCCCCTTGAGAATGATCCCTAGAGTCTTTCCTAGGAACCACTTGTATTGGAGCTCCCATGTTGATCCAGGGCCTTTGGGGTGTGTCCCACATCATGACATTTATGTGGATAGCATGTCGATACCTTCTAGTGCCCCTCCCGCAGATTCTACCTTGCACTCACTCTTGCCCACCACATCTTGGGAGATACGTAGTTGTGCCCTCATAACAACTAGGCTAGACTTTAAGAAGGGGAGGGATTTCACTATAGGTGTAGCATTCCATCCCTCCTTCATGACATTCAATGCCCTAGATATGCCTATCTTCTTGATTTTTCATGAGTGGCCACCTCAAAGAATCTGTCACACCCTCAACCATACATGGGTTTATTATTTGGTGCCTCACCCTTACCTTGACTCCTTGCATAGGTACAACCGTAGGACACACCCGAGGCATAGGATATTCTCACATCTTGTTGTTGAGTTGCTTTGTTGTAGGAGCATGTCGGCGGCTACCTTGCTTAGGGCCTTGTTGGCGCCTCCTTGCAGTATACATACCATGGAGTTGGGAGCTCTTCCAAGCCGTCTTATGGACGCCTACTTGCCTCATGTGCCACCGGTTCCTAATGATGGCTTGCTTTTTGTGACATTGGTGCCTCTGGACGTCTTCACTTCATTCATGGAGGGTCCAAAAGTTCATGACCAAGTGCTCACCCAATGGCTCACGCATAAGAAGGGGAGCGAGCCCCCTTGGGTCATTATCAATTGCTTCCACATTGTGCTCGCCCATGGAAGCCCTACATGGTGCCCCTTACAGCCCTCCAATCCTATCCACAAATTGAGGACAATTTGCCCTCAAGAAGGGGAGAGTGATGATGTAATACCCCTCAATTTTAGTAAGGATATTTGAGTAATTTTCCCATCATTCGTTCTATAATTATTTCGCTTTCAGTGGAGTTCGGATTTTCCGTAACATCCATGATCTCCGAAATAATTCCTTGAGTGGTATAAAATACATTCGATATATTTTCGGGACTTAGAATATTTGTTTGGATATAAACATATAATTTTCGGGGTTTAAAACTCATACCAATCTTATCCTCCAGCAAACCTTATCCCTGTATCCTTGTCGGGGGCAACTTGATCTCCTGCAATCTTATCCCTGTGGCCAAGCCACTTGGGCTCTCCTGCATGCGTGGTCGGGGCTTCTCCTGGAGCTATTTAAGGAGCTCGTTGGAGAAGCTGAAATCACGCCATCTCTCCCTCTCCATATCTCTCCCACCGGCGTGCTGTGGAGGTGTCATTGTCGCGGGCACCGCTCGACCACCCATGTGCGAGCCGAGAGCCACCGCGAGTCACCCTTCCTTCTCCCCTGGTCGCGCCGATCTCCTCCATCTTCCTCGGCGAGCCGCTGTGCTTCGCCGCCTTGCCGAGCTCCTTCTCGTCTCCGGCTTCCCCTGTTTCGCCTATGCGCTCCGCCGAGCCCCTGTGCGAGCTCCTGCTGCTATTGTGCTCGCCGTCGCCGAGCAGAACCTCCCGGCGTCGAGGCGGCGGAAGCCCAACGAGGTCGAGATCCCCGCCGCTGTGTTGAAGCTGCGTCGTTGTAGTTGTGTTGTTGCTCTGTTATGTTGACGGGAGGTTGAAGATGAAGCAAAGTGAGGTGGGCCCCTCCTTTGCTAATTAATTCTCAGTTGGGCCGAGTAAGCCCAAAACCCATCAAGTTCAGATTTAACCCGAAATTATTCGAGTGTTAGAACGTGATCTGCTGGATCGCGTGTGGACTCGTAATCCGTTGGAGCTATCTGAAGCTTAGGCCATATCCTCGTAAATGATATAATCAGTAGTCGTCTCGTCTAGATTCATCGCCGAATCTACTCTAGGTAAGTGGCGGTTCGCTCTTGCTCATCATTCCATATTTCAATTAATTATCAATTGTGTAGTTGTTAATTAATTTGGGATGATTTTCTGTTTTCGTTGGGAACAGTTTTGATAACTGTTTGTGATTTTAAAAGATATTATAATAGGTTGTATATCTGCTAGAACAACGCTATTATATCTGTTATTGGCCTTAATGGCTTGGATGTGATTATTACTATGCGTTAACTGTTTAGTTAGCACAAGTATTTTTAACGTTGATGTGAATTATTACTGTGTTCGTAACTGTTTAGTTAGAACGAGTATTCGTAGGAACGCTATGTACCTTGTGGGGGTTTAGCTGTTTCTTTATAACTAGTACTTGGTGGATTTTTTTCCCGATACTCTCTCTGGTCATGACCACACCCTTACTCAGGGTTGGTGCACTTCGCTAGTGCCAAATCTTTCAGGATTTATTCTCTCTGATATCTCTTGTGAGGAGATCTGATATCTCTTGTGAGGAGATCTGATATCTCTTGTGAGGAGATTTAAAAGCTTATAACGTGATGATCGTTTTGGAATTAAATGAGATAAGTGCCGTTGTCGCACACAATTAATATACCCTTGACGAGTAGTGCAGCTAGACAATAGTGCAGCTAGGAAACTCGTCCTGACTTTGATCAGAGTACGTTCTCTTTCCAATCTGGATTCGCTTTATGCGGTGAGGTTGGTCGTGAACCGAAACATCAAGTCGTTTTTGAACGCTTGAATGATTAATTAATGTTCCAGACATTTGTCATATTTCCGATAAGACTTAATTCATTGGAGTCTTCTTTTGGGATTGATTGATGTAAGACTCTGTCTTCCAGAATCATCTCTTAATCATGCCTTTTCATATATTCTAGTAGGAGTATGGTGGTTGACTATCCTGATCGGTTATTATTCGAGAAGCGATGAGTCTAACCTAATACAACTACTTCGAACTTTCTGCTTTGTGCTTTATGCCCTTGCTAGTCTATTCTTTAGACTAACCCCCTGTATTTTTTGTTATTTGCATCGTCATGGTTGGTGTCGTCCGCCCGTTTCGACACATTAGGTGAGTTGAGGATTTGAGAAGGCCAGAACGACTATGAGGATGAACGGTATTTGAAAATGTTTTAATCAGGCTACGATCTTTGGGCGTTGACTACTGAAGTCAATACTCTTGTAAATTATTTTAAGTCTTCCACTGTATTGTAATAACTCTGTATTTTGTCGTATTTGGAATTGTGTTGAAATTCCGCGACTATGTTTTAAATGAAAGTTATGGTAATTTTGTATCATAATTGTTCTTTATGAATTGTGTTTCAATGGTAAAGCCTGGGGTGACTTCGGTGTGGAAATCGAGGTCACTGGCGGTAATACCTTTCCAAATGGGTTAAAATTTGGGGGTGTTACAGATGAGTCCCACCTTGGCCCTCATCAAGCCAAGCCAAGGCTTCGTCTCCAAGGTCACCAAGGGCCGATCATGTCTCGGCACCAAGGCACCTCCATGGCGATGGAGCCTAGCTCTAGCCACCAAGACCCAACGCCTAGATGCCACGCCAATCAAACACCCAACGCTTCGACTCCAAGGCATTCTAGGCGCGCGCCTCAAGCCAAGCCTTCAAGGCTTTTACCCTTTCCCTTTTTATGTCTTCATTTATGTTATTGGGCCTTTCCTTGGGTGTGGGCTTTCACTTGCATGTGCAGCCAACCCACTTGAAAAAACCTAGAGTATTTAAACTTCTCTTTGTCATCTTTGCTCATTAGTTGAAGTCTAATAGAATGGGTTTATACCTTGGGTTGAGATTCTCCCCAAGGCCTCCCACTAAAGGCTTCCAACTCCAAGCTTGTAACTCATCCTTCATTGAATCTAGTTGTTGTTTCCACAAGATCTTTTTCCTTTGCTTGCACACTCAAGATCCGAGTCAAGGAACCCCCTCTAGAGGTTCCCTTGGCCGTGGGTACCTCTTGGTTGGGCTGAGAACCTTCTCCCCTTTCTCAGTCCGTTTCCCACACTCCAAGCTCAAGAACATCTCAAGAACATCAAGAAAAACACCCTAGAAGCCGAAGAGAAGGAGTCCAAGCTCCCTTGGCCTAGATCCGAGCAAATCCGGGAAGAAAACCTTCAAGGAGGAGGTTGTTTCTCATCACTTTGTGTGCGACCTCATCACCCGACGAACACTTCCCGAGAATTTCTTCTCGTCAATGTTCATCGACTTAGCGTATGCCTTCACATTACGGTCTACATGGACCTGACACAAATGATGTCGAACCTTCGGAAACACCTTATCGGCGGCCTTGATCAGTCCTAGCTCTCGATCAGACATCATGCATACGAGACTTTTCCCTCCGAACAACCACTTCAATCGTGTCAATGCCCATGCATAGTGGCTTGCCGTCTCCTTTTCCATGAACACCAAAGCGATGCAATATGTGAAGTTGGTGCAAGTAAACCCAACAATCTGGAATAGTGGCATACCGTACCTATAAATGCAACACAAAAAATACTTCAAACCCGCCCAAAATACCATTATCTACTCATAATACTAAAACGAATAGAGTTTACCTGTTGGTTTTGTACATCGAATCCATGATGACGACATTAGGGAACATACACAACAATTGTCGAGCGTCTGGATGAGAAACAAACAGGCACGGCAATACCTCCTTCCCATCTGCCCTCATTTTAGTAGCGGTGTCTAGCAAATAGCCTTTGTCATTCAAAAACCCCAACGACCATTGTGTCACATTCAGATTGCCCATGGATTTCAACCTCTCCTGAGCCCTAACAGTGTACACTTGCCTCCACGATAACATTGAACCCGTATATTCATTCATAATCTGTGTAGAAATAACCTTGGGTCTTGCACCCGCCGCAGTATCAATTATCACTTTTCTACGTTGCTCCTTCGTAAGTCGGGAAGCAAATGCATGGCCAATCAATATGGTCGAAAGCATATGGTTATGGCATCCTCTAGCAACCGATATGGTCCATCCAGGAGCTCTAATAACATTTCCTTCCCTAAAAATACCATGTAACAAAAAGGGACAACCCTTCTTTTTTGACCTAGCTTTATTCACTCGTATCAGACTGACCTTTTTATCATCGACTAACTTCTTTTTCTTGTCGGACCTAGGTAACCCAGATCTCTCACAATGAAATATAATCCTTTTAGGCTTTGATGATTTAGTAGTGATCACCATAGAAAGACTAAAACCGACCTTTTACACCCACTCCCTCAAACCCTCCATACTCGGAAATATCTCATTAGTAGTAAAATGGGATGAGAAGTCGATTGCTAGAAATTCATCATCAATAGAATCACCCTATTTATATAAAAAAAATAGTACATTAGAGACTATGTAAAAATTAAATTTATAAAAATAATCTAATTTAAACATTATTTCTAAAATTTCTACATACATAAATCTATGTTATTTCTAAAATTCTACATACATAAATCTATGTTATTTCTAGACATTATACATACATGCATATAGTTTATTATGAAAACACAATCATTTCAAAGACTAATTAGTATTTACATTTATTATGAAAAAACAATCATTTTATTTCTACGTTTATCTAAATAGTATATATACAGTTAATATCTAATTACTTTATACTGTAAAAAATAAAAATATTACGTACCCTGAAATACTGAGGAGAAATCGGCGACTGGAAATCAACTTCATCATCTAGAGACGTGGGCGCGCTCGAAGACGACTCCGACAGTCCCCTCCAACAAGGATCGCTTGACGACGACATATATAGTCGAAAAATTACAATGAGTTTGAAGTTTATTTTTCGTTGTATTTCAATGGTGGTTCAACTACTATTACATATCCCTTATATATAGCCGGCCACATGACCGTTTAGACTAAAACGGGATAATTCTGGGCGGCACTATGTGTAGCACAAATTGACCGTTAAATTTCAATCGTACACTCCCTAGACTGCACCTAGTGCCGTCCAGAAACCGATTTTCTGGACGACACGTATTGCCGTCCAAAATAAACCGGTTTAGTGAACCGATTTTTTTTATAAAAAAAATTTAATCGTAATTTTTATAAAAACAAAAATGAACCCATCTTAGACGACACCTAGTGCAGTCCAAGAAAATCGGATTTCTTGGGCTGACTAAGTGTCGCCCAAGATGGAGTGCGAGGTTTAAAAACGTTGAGTGCACGATTTTTTTCGCCTTAAATTAACTTTTAAACAGTATAAAATTATAATTCTATGTAGATAATAAAATGTGTTTACTAATGACATTATGGACCTTGGGGTATAATTGCCTCATTGGTCGGGCAATAAATCACAACAGTTTGTCGAATATAAATGTGTTGGCGCTCTCTGAAACGGCGAGTTCGAGTACAGTAACGCCAGCGAAGGTTACTGAGAAGTGAGAACTGAGAAGCCCCAACAGCCATTTCAGCGAAGATGCCATATTCTTGATTCTTCCGCTGCAACTCTCTCGACGTGGCCATCTCTTCTTCGGAAATAAAACACGGGCCACCTTCAGTTGCAGAAGAGCTACAATCCAGGTTGCTGTCCTCTTTACGGTTACTTAGGGTTTTCGTTTCTTCTGTTTTCTCTCCAAGTTCGATTCAGTAGTTCGATTCAGTAAAGCTAACAGTGACCGAATTTCGCATCGTCCAAAGCAAAACCCTAACCCTGCGAATGAGGCTGGGGATTGTTGATTTGGGTTATATGTATGTACGTATTTCAAGATCATAGTCTTCGATGGATTTAGGGTTTTAAATTTGATTCTAGCGCTTCTGATTTGCGTGATGCATCATCAACTTTGGGGAAATGCCTTATTTTGCCTCTACCTATCTACACTTGAGTTCAACAGCCTTGTCCGAATGCATCCTTATAATGATCTATTTGGAATCACATGTTAGTGCAAGGAAAAAAAACGGGGGAAATGGATAACCGTCTTGATATTCATCCATGTTATCTGCTTTATGTTTAAATGAGCACGGTCCTGTAAACTTGTGATGCAGCACTGCAGCTGTCCATTTCAGTTTACACAGGTTCATGTTTAATATACTGTAGTGAAAGCATAATTCTTCTTGTAATAGAACTCCTGGTCTTATTGCTATGTACAAAGCAGTATGACTTTCCCACATTATATGTATAGTGCTCAATGGGAGTTGCTCAATGATATATTACAAATGAATATAGGTTACTAAACTGTTCAGACGAATCTTGCTCTGAATTTTGTTCTTGTATTGTTTCATTTGTGATATATCCTCTCTTTTGATCCACTTATATTTATCTTATCAATCTTTTTTGGATGAGATAACTGTCCTTGTTTAGTGTTGATGTATTTGATCAAGAAGTTTGTTTTTATGAAACTTCTCTTTGCTACATTGTCTTGAGAATGGGAATTGGTAGATCCATATTCAATTGATTTCATGGTTGTACTGCTTTACAGTATCGATGATGCAGACAGGAGAGGCAAGAAATTCTGTCAAAGCGAATGGAGTACAAAATCTGTCGGTTCCCCCTGGCTTTGTATCACGTACAGCTTTTATCTTGAAGAGGATGGTATCTGGTGAAGATACTCAAAAGCCTGCACATAAAAAAAATGTATCTGACATAACTCCATTGTCATCACATGGATTATCTAGTCTAGAAGATAATGCACTGGAGGCTAATTTGCAAATCAAGCATAGAGCATGGATTATTCATGATCAGTTGGATCATCATGAGAAGGAACTAGATGATGAACCAAATCATGAGGTAAAATCATTTACTAGTAATTGCCCTGTAGTAGTGCTTTTAGGAGTCTTTCAATGTTTAATGTGATGCCTGGAAACAAGGAACAGTGTGGCATCAAATTTTCTATATATAAAGTTTAGTTAATAATGTTTTTAATTTGTTGGAAAAAGGAAAAGAGAATGATACGGAATAACTGATGGAGGTAAGTTTCTTCACATCATAGGTTGGTTGTTGTGCTTTTGTTATGTAATTTAGCTGCATTTAAATTAAAGGGAAAAGATAAAAAGGGATATGATGGCATATTCTATGCAATGCATGACTTTAGGACGTTGTGTCATGTTGCTACAAGGTAATTAAACTAAGCAACCCCAACTTTTGGTTAATTGGAAACTAATCTTTGGGGACCATAAGAGTACTGATTTGATCATTAAGTTTCATCTGCATTGCTTAATAATTCCTGAAATATCAAACAGTTTTAGTGATTTAATTTCATATGAATTCAGCATTCCGGAAGGCCTGAACACATCCATTTTATAAAGGGGGTAATGGATGTTCCCTCTCTTGTTGTATCTTAATCTCTTCTTACTACAAACAGAATGTTGAAATTGCATCAGAAGGTTGCCTTCCGAAAGGTTTGATCTGGGGATGTTCTGCATGCAGTAACTGCCTCAAGGTTGGTTTGTTTTTGGTGTTTACTTTTGAGCTTAACTTGACCCCAAAGTTTATTGACTGTACTTTTCTTCTTTGAATTATATCCACTACTTTAGCCTTATATTCTATGTTAATGGAGAAACGGGGAGCTACACTGATATTTTGAGTTTTGAATAAGTTGTTTGCACTGAGGGTGAGTCTTTACTATAATATTTTGAGGAAAAAAGTTTCTCCAACCCTTTTATCAATACAAGTCTAGAGTAGTATAACCAGAACTGAAAACTTAATGAATGAAGCATGTTTAGGGCTAATAGAGAAGAATGTAAAGATGGATATAGGTACAACTTCTGTAGGATTTCGTTGCGTCGTGAAATCCTGTAGGATGCTATTTTGTTTCTTATTGATACGAGGATGCTATTCAGTTTAGGATGTTTAATGTACTTACATTTGATTTTTTTATTGTATATTATTGTTTCACCTCATCCATGGCTCCTTATCTGATTTCTTATTTTATGATTCTCACTTTCTCAGTACTAGTAGTTTTGTTTTTGTTAGATCCATCTCATCCTCATTCGTCTTTTACTATGTAAAATGTTAGAATCCTGTTATTTACATATTGTAATACGCTGGTAGATGGTGGATGAAGTGTGCATATTCATTTCACTGTTATTGTTGTACTCTATGTCACATCTAATTGCATAAGTACTCAGTTAGGTGCCAGCTCAGTGGGATCTGGAAGGTGCATGCTCTGTTAAACTGGAGGAAGCTCCTGTATTTCAGCCTACTGATGAGGTGTGCATTGCAAGTCTACATTTTAATTATGCTGCTGAAATTTCCATGACAGCATGAATGGTTTCTGTTTTCTCCAGGAGTTCAAAGATACTCTGAAGTATATTGAAAGCATATCCCAGCAAGTGAAGCCTTATGGACTTTGCCGCATTGTTCCTCCTCCTTCTTGGCAACCACCATGCCTTTTCGGTGAAAATAATGCATGTGAAGGCTTTAATTTCAGCACACAAGTACAAAGGATTACTGATTTTCGAAATTGCTCAAAGAGGAAAGGATTGGCATCTAGAAATGTTCAAGAGTCAAAAAGACAGAGAATCTCAAAATTAGATTTGGACAACGAATCTGGCAATGGAGATACTGTAAACTTCGAAGTACTTGGGTCTCCGCAGGATGAACAATTCCAGTTTCAGTTTGGTCCTCATTTTACTTTCGAATCTTTCAAGAAAAATGCAGATTATTTCAAGGAATGCTATTTTCAAAAAAATTCCAAAGTTGTAAACCCAGAAGAAGCTAGTCATGTTACATGCCATCAACAGTGGGAACCTTCAGAAGAGGATATTGAAGGTGAATATTGGCGGATTTTGGAGAAACCAACTGCAGAAATTGAAGTATGTGAGAGGTTAATCGAGTTCACATTCTCAAAATTTTCTCGTGATAATGGCAAGTTATATTTTTCTGAACTTCTGATTATTTAGGTGCTTCGTCGAGCCAATCTTGATGCCGAAAGTTTAAGAAATAGAGTTCTAGAATCCTTGAAGACAGAGACTTCCAATTCCAATGGTTATCAAGACTCAGGCTGGAATTTGAGCAATCTTTCTAGGCTGCCTGGTTCTCTTCTTTCCTTAGAGAACTCAGACTATTTAGGCGATCTAGCTCCTAAGTTTCAAATTGGAATGTGCTTCTCAACTCTTCCTTGGGTAAGACTTTCTCTTTCATGAACTACTAATTAGCAATTCAGGAAAAGAAAGATTGTTGATTTTTTTATTTTCTTTTATCTCTCTATCTCATTTTTTCCTCGAGTAGAAAATCACACAAGGTGGAATATTATTCGACCACCATCTATATCCCTCTTTTGATTTCTGGGTCATTATTAATTGTATATCTTATCTGCCTTTATGCAGGAACTAGCAGAACATCATCTATACACTCTTTGTTGTCTACACCTTGGTGCTCCAAAGATCTGGTATGGTGTACCTGGACATTATTTCAGTAGATTTCAGGCAGCTGTTAAAAAGCACTTTCCTGGCATTTTTGTCCAAAGTCCTGAGTTGCTTCATAAGCTGGTGAGTTGTAGTAACATGGCTTCGGATAATTTTTATATAATCATATGATAATAACCTGCAATATAAGGCTTTGTCTAAGGTAAAAACTAAAAACTATAAAATAATATTTGTGGCTTGAAAATCAAAGTTCAACACCTGCCAGCTTTAGGTTCTATTATATGTGATAAGAAAATCCAGTACATGCCCGTCTGAATATTCTAGTCCACTTTCAAGGCTCAAATCCAAAATGTGGTTCTCTGTCAATCGTGAAAGGATTGGTCCCTGCCAGAGGCTGAAAGCTTAAAAAAAGTTGACCCTGTTCCCCCAGCTCCCCAAGGATGTAGCCATGTTCAATGTACAGAACCTGGTGTTTCGCTTGAAGGCCGTTTTCCATGCCTGTGGGGGCATTGAAGGATATTATTCATATCTATGCAAAAAGCTAAGATGTGGTCCTGGTCCCTACAGACATAACTATTCGCCATGACCATGAGTTCAAAGTCTGCCCTGCTTACCCAATTAGTGATTATGCCCATAAGCGGTTTGCTCAGAGTCTAGAGTCAAATTGACCTATTATATTATCATGTTATACAAGCAAATCAAATTGAGATGAGATCATGTAGGATATATGTTTCTTATAAGAAGTTGTAGTCAATTGGTTGCTTGTATTTACGAGTCATGATTTTCATGGTATAAAGAGTTTCAAACACTATCCGTATGATCATTAAACACCAAATATAGAATATGATAATAATAAGTTCTCTAGCCCTCATATGTAATATGTTCCTTTCTTTAATTTGTTACAGGCTATGCAAGTTTCTCCTTCCACACTGAAGGCTGAGGGAATTCCAGTTTATCGCTGCATACAGCGCCCAAATGAGTTTATTCTTTTTCTTCCAGGGGCATATCATACAGGATTTGATTGTGGCTTCAACGTGTCAGAGTCTGTTTGTTGTGCAACCTTGGAGTGGCTACCTCATGGACAGAGTGCTATAGAACTATACCGTGAGAAGCAAATGAAACAACTAATATGTCCTGACAAGCTATTGATGAGGGCTGCTCATGAAGCTGTAAAGGCACGCTGGGAATATCTATTGAAGGGTGTGAAGACTCCTGCAATTATGAGATGGAAAGATGCCTGTGGCAAGGATAGTGCTATTGCGAAAACATTAAAGGTAAAGTTTTCTAGTTTTCATATAACAAGTAATTAAGCTAAACAGTCCACATTTTCTCCTAAAAACTGAACACAAAAAACATATAATAAGAACAACGAACCAGAATTTAAAACCAGGTCACGATCATCCTGGTATTGCTCAATAATCGGAATCAAATCGTTACCCACAGTATTCCACTTGCTTAGCTGCCTGAATACATCTCTAGACTGAGGATCATCCCGGCGCAAAAACCTAACCAAATCCTTCAAATTATCTGCCAAAACAACTCAAATTTCAGCACAACTGTATTTAGATTATCAAATTGCGGCACAATCAAATGGAAGCAGTAAAAGCTTGAAAGCGCTAGAAATTGAACCTAAACAATGCGTTCCCTTGGTGTACCCGACGCGCTTTCCGTAACCATCTTCTTCGATGCAGCCAAGGCCTGCGCAGATACTTGACAGGCCTGCGCAGATACTATGGTAAAACGAATCCCTCAACAGCAAAATATATGAAGAGAAAAGTCTTTTCAAATCATCTGCGATTTTAGAAGCATGATTTTAGGAGAAACTGGAAAGGACATGATAAGGAAGACGGAAACAAAAGAAGAAACATGGCTCACAGTTTCTGGTCATCGTCGATTTCGAGCTTCTTCTGGCAACCAGTTGTAGGGTTTGCGATATTGAACTGAAAATCGAAAACAAAATAGGAAAATTAATCAGAAGAAATAGTGAATGGAACGCACCTAGTGGTTGGATCTAATTAGAGATTGGCGAGAATACTACCTTCATTTTCGATGCCGCGAACTCGTAGGCTCGCTGTGATGGAAGCAGAAGCGGGAGGAAAAGAAGATGGAGAGAAGAACGCCGTGCTATAACTAATGTGCCCCGCACTGGCTTAGGGTTAAAAGGTTAGGGAAGACGAAGAGAAAAAGGGAAGACGAAGAGAAGAAAGCAAATCAACAGACCTCAAGCCTCTTCAACGTCTATCATATCTGTTATAATTCTCATTAATGGAGAGTGTTGAAAGCTTCCTCGGAGGACATATTGATCGTTGCACGTATAAGCCTATTGAAATTATTTAAAAAATGTAACTGATAGAATTGTAATAAGCTGGGCCCAAATTAGTAATCCGGCTGACCCATATTAGCTGAGCCCAAATTATAACTAATAAAATTAAAAAAAATTATGGAGGATTTAAAAGTTAGCATTCATTGTCCCAATAAAGCTAACTTTTAAATATATATGATATGATGATATGCGATTGTGATCGAAGAAGTATTTTTAACTGCTAATAGTCTAGTGGTGTCCATATTTCATTTGTGATAGACTGATAGGGCTTCTGAAAATTGCTATGATGTTTCCTGTTTCATAACTTTAAATGTTTTTGAATTTCTTGTTTATATTCTCTTCATGATATGATGTTCCTCTTGCTTCTGCTTAAACCAGGTCCGTGTTAAAGCAGAAATAGGGCAAAGGAAATTTCTTTGCACCAACTCTCAGGCAAGGAAAATGGACAAGTGCTTTGATGTGGGGGCGAGGAAAGAGTGCTGTACTTGCAATTCCATTCTGTATTTGTCTGCCGCTTTCTGCCCATGCAATCCAAACAAATATGCTTGTCTGAAGCACACGAAAAACCTCTGCGCTTGTGCTTGGAGTGAAAAGGTTTTTATCCTCCGGTTTAACATCAGTGAATTGAACCTTCTTGTTGAAGCTACAGAAGGAAAATTCTCTGCAATTAACAGATGGGTAAAGGAAAATGTTGGCTATGCACTGGAGTGTGATACAGCGAATGCCAATATTAATGTCATTCCCGAGGATGAATCCAATACCGACAAGGCATTAGAGCGTAAGAGTGATACGAGCTTCTCTTCAGTTGATGGTACTATTGTAAAGAAAGCTCATGAAAAGTTGGTAGCAGAGACAATGGCCCGTATATTGAGAGTGTCGTCTATTGACGGTTCCAAATCCAAGTTGTTTGATACATGGATATCATCTGCTGCGGTTGATTCCTCGTCAGATTCTGATGACGAGAGATCATTTCCGCCTTTACGGTTAAAGGACAAGAAACCCTTGGCTGAATCTCATAGTGCTACCAATGGCCAAGCGACGGGAAGTTCAGAACTCGGGCGTGGGAATCAAGAAACCAAGTCATCTGGCAAGTCGGATGTCGTTGTCTGCCTCAGCAGCGATGATGAAGATTGAGGGCAGCAGTCTGTTGACATCAAAATCATTATGATTCATTTGCAAGGTGGTTGAATTACATCCTTTGTTTTGTGTCTATTCAAAGTATTCTTAAACTGTAAATGAGTCATTCTGCAGCCTTTGGAAATTCCATCTTACACAGCCTACAAAAACCGTGCATTCTGCAGTGTATATTGAGATGAAAGAGAATGCTTAGTTGCTTACAGTTTCAGATATATCTTAAAAAAGCATCTCAAGATATTTGAAATTCCTTATTTCAGCGCCTCAAATAGTATTGCCATTTCTTCAGGTAATCAACCAGATCTCAAAATGACCAATTTGCTTTTGGCTTTGGGTGTTTTTGTGTATTTCATGTACTAGTGAACTTTTCAACCCAATCCACTTATTTAGAGTGGAAATACTTAAACATGTCTGGGAAGAAAGTTAATCAGTCAAAGCTAAGCAGCCGAATCTTATAGATTGATGTGAATATTTATGTGAAACTTGGAGTGGACAACAATGCGTATTGAAAGTGATGAATTGTCAAGGCTCGTTTAATATCCTGCATCGGCTAGAATAGAATGTACACATGCTCTAAGTTACTGATACACTGATTTGATCACAATTCACAAGACACTACAAAAAAAGTATGACAGTTATATACACAAACAAGCTCTAATAAGTTGAAACTCAAGCTTAATAGGAGCAATAAAAGAATTACTTAAAACTGTGCAGGTAAAGCTTGAAACTGTTCACATTTCAACTCCTAGCAGGCCAAAATTTTACTTCACAGCAAGTGTAAAAAGTAACAAACGAAGGGAGTTCAACTGGAAAAAATGACAGGAGGCGACATTTACGCAAATAGCCAGATCAGAGGCTAAATAGTTATCAGTTATCACCACTTCACGGTTTTCTCCTGCCGTTAGTAGTAGCAGTTTCACGTTGGCTACGGAAGTGGCTGAGCAGCTGCTGCGCCTGCAAAAGTCGTGCACAGAAAAGTAATAGCTCAATCGTTAAGCATGTCCTTCGTCTTAGTTCCTATATACACGAAACATGAAATAGTTCTGTAAACTCTATGTGGTTAACATATCAATAGACACGGCAGAGGAATTTTCTACCAGATAGGAAAATTCACAGCTCACTAGTTCTCTGAGACAAGCAGTGTAACCCTCATAACTTATTCCTAGAGCTTATCAAATCTGAAAGATAATCTTGTAGAAGTGCTCTTTCCATAAAAAGGAAGATCCTGTGTTTCAATATGTAAATTACACAAAAGCACCATGCACAAAATCATGCATTGTAATATTAAATAGTGCATTCAGCCATCTGTCATCCATGCCCTTTTAGCAGCTCACCATCCAAGTTCATCTTTAAGGCATTAAGATATGAAATGCTTAAAATTCCCCTTACCCAAACTCAATTATTGAATTTTTACTAACATACTGCAAACTTGTTTGGCCTGTTTGGAGCAGAGAATAAGCTTTAAAGTCGAACCGGACCATGTATGCACTTAGCTGCGAGTAGAATTTTTCCATAGGCCTAAATGACGAAAATGGAAAAAGATTAAGGAAGATAACAAATCATACCTTCTCCCTGGCTCTTGAAGTGCCAGTTTGAGAAAGTGCAACAAGAGGTGGGACAGATCCTTCTTGAAGAACCATGCTGCAAAACTTGTTACTATTAAGACACAATTGCAATAATATGGAGGCAGCATTCTCCTTTCCTCTTCGGGACCCACATTCGAGTATCTCAACAATCATTGGGATTCCCCCTTCTTGCACAATAGCTGATCGGCCCTCAGAAACCGTGGCCAGATTTGCAAGAAGGGCAATAGCCTTGTCAACAAACCCTGGCTCCTGGTCTAGCAGCTCAACCAGATACTTCACAGCCCCAGCCTGGACAATACGAGCTTTATTTTCATGAGAGATCGACAGGTGGAATAACGCCGTTGCTGCATCTTTTTTCCCTCTAACGGTACCCGTTCCTAAAAGGTTAACCAAAGCTTTTACAGCTTCTGAACGGCCAATCTTGATCTTGAATTCTTCAATAGAAGCCAAGCTGAACAAAGCAGCTGCACTGTTTTCCTTGGCTGCATCATTTCCTGATTTAAGCACATGTATGAATGGTTCTAGCACTCTGGCTTCTGCAATCATGGCTTTGTTCTCGTCGTTTATTGATAAATTCAAAAGGGCGGTAACTGTATGTTCCTGGATTATCTTCACTTCAGAGTACATCAATGCCACCAACGGGCCTATAGCACCACACTTTCCTATGATGTTACGGTTTTTGACGTTATGCTTTGCAAGAAGGCGAAGCTCACACGCAGCTGAAGTTTGTAGTTCGATCGAGTGGCTCTTCAGATCTTCAACTAGTTTTTCGACATAAGAAACTGTGGTATTCTCATCTGATCCCACGTCAGACGATGCAAAAGAGTTTGTTCGAGTGTGGGTATTATTTTTACGACTCTCTGGCATCTCCATGCTTGATTTTGAGCTGTAGGAGGCGGAAGTACTGGTATGTGGGCTGAAGCACTCTGACTTTGTTTCACTAAAGATTCGAACCTTTTCAAGCCGGTTTGATACCCTTGACACCTCAGTTGCTGTTGGAGGATAACCATAGGTTGAGACAGCACTTGAAGCTGACTGGGTCCTGCTGTGTGTATATGAATGCTCAAGGGATCCAGCCTTCTTGATCTGCCTGGTATGATAAACTCTAGATCCATCCTTGCTGAACCCAAACGGGTCTTCAGTTGTTTGCACCGAACACAAATCTCTGAACTCAACAGAAGACAATGAAGTAGAATTGCTGTGGTAATGTGAACCACGAAAACTATCCGTGTGGATAACATCTGGAGGAAGTTCAAGGTTGTTTTCCTCAAACCAGCTTACTATCATAGCTTTCATGGTGTAATTCGGTATGAAACTGGTGTGTGAAAGAGGTTCGCCAGTCTTAGGACAAGTATTCAAGCCGTGAATGATCCATTCCTGGATACAAGCCCTCTCGAATGTCTGGCCAGAAGCCACAATAACGGGATCCAACATGAGCTCCAACGATAGGGGACAGCGGAAGCATGGCGGGATGGAGAAACCAAGGCCGGAGTTTAAGTATCCACTTTCCAGCATGAAATCACCTATAAGGTAAATAACATCTGTCACTTGATACATATCTCTGTCTCCTGTAGTACGGTTGGCTTGAGCTTTCAGCCTCTCCTTTTCGATTGTGATCCTCTCTTCAAGCAACTCCTGGTTTGAGATCAGACCAAGAGACTCGATGACTTCTATTAGGTGTTCAGCACGAGAGATTGATTTGTCGTTTTGATAGCTCAAAGCTTGTTCAATATGTGTTGATATTCTGTTAGGCTGCCAATTTTGAAGCTCCTGCATGCAGTTCTATGATTGCGTACAAGTGGTTAGTGACACTTAGTGAACTATATGTGATACAAGAACTGGTACTTATTTGAAGATGCAACTGGAAAGAGGATTCAAACAGGGAGCTTAGGGCTGTACATACGTGCAGGCTGGCTAGACTAGAAGAAGACAGTGATGCTCGTAGCAATCTGCAGAACATGCGGCATATTTCAAACAAAGAGCTTCTTATGTTGGTCAATACTAACTCACTTTGCCAAACCTGAAAATGGGAACGAGATATGAAACCATTAAATTGCACAGCTGAGTAAAGAAGAGACTTTTTATAGTTGAACACTCCAAGAGCTCGGTTGAAAATTTGGCATCAGTGGCATAGGCTAGTGTTTTTGAGGTCAGGGGTGACAAAGTGGAAATAAGTTAATGCAACAAGACTGCATCTGTTTTGAGATAGTATTTTGTAGTTCACTTTCTTGTCCTTCTTTTTCTCTTTCTCATTTGCTAAATAGGGAAAATAGTATCTGATAAATAAACAAATTAGTAAACTATAGACGGATACTCACTGATAAAATCTTGCTTGCATTTGCGGACCACCTCTCAATGTAATTTGTAGCCTCTTTAACATCCATATCAAGCTTCTCACACTCTTTCAGAAAAATATCATCAGCGCTAATTTTTTCACCGACAACTTCATCAAGAAATGGATTTAAGTGCTTCATCAACATAGCCACCCTCTCAAAATCTTTCTGGCTAGGCATTAACGTTGATGTCTGGCATGAAACCAGATGTATAAACCGAGAAATGCTGTTGATTAGACATCTTATAGATTTATTCTCCATGAATCCTGTTAAAAAATCAGTTAAAAAGCACAAGGTTAATACTGTAACAAGAACCTTATTTTACTTTCGACCAAAAAAAAAGAACCTTATTTTACTAGATACAGATCAAGATATTCTGATGCAGTAGTATGCATTTGAGGTCTTATCTACAGATACTCTGATGGAGCATCTTGAAGCTATGTTCATTTGCAATAAGCAATTGATGTGGTGTTCCATTCACTGTTCATTCATATACAGATCAAGTTCTCCACATTACACTCCTTATATCTTCGATCAATGCAGCAAAGGGATATAATGTTTGTTCCACTAAATACCATTTTGGGGATCTCAAAACCCTGACCTATCTGATTGATGTTCATTTGCAGCAACCAACTGAATCTACACCAGCAAGCCCAAAAAAGTAGAGCAATACTACAAATACTGCTGAATTGAAGAACACAAAAGAAACTTAATCATGGAACTGAAGGTGAGAGTTCAGGCAGAATGCTGAACGCTTGTCGCTTGAGCAGCCAGATTAGCATAGAACTTTATCATTTCAATCAAGTTTTGAGCTCACTTAGTAGCAGTATATAGTCATGCAAGGTTAAAAGCTAAACAAAATCCAATCCAACTCATATAATATAAATACCCAATTAGACTTAGTAAAAGCTATCAGCTTGAGTGCATTCAACCAGCAAAAGGAGTAAACTTCAACAAACTCCAAATTCCACCTTCTCCATTGATGCACAGAAGTAACCGATACAACATTTTTATTTAGTCAAAATTCAACTTAAACAACAGATATGAACCGAACTCTCAGAATAAGTATCCCCATAAAAGCACCAAGAACATTGATATCAAGAATAGCCTCACACAACAACGAGAACAATGAAAACCCCAATCCTACAAACAAGCATAAAATCAGTTGAGTTGCCCATCAATTTCTTCTACCATACAACAAAAAAGTCAAGGAAAATGGATTTGACTTTGAGCAGTATGAGAGATCATGTTTACAAACACAAAATTTGAAGAGAATAATACCTTAAAAGATACAATTAGGGCAAGGTTGATTTTCTAAATAACAAATCAGCAGGCCCAAAAGCTTATAGAGCATGGAAAATTAGGTCAAAAGAGCTCGCCAACCATCTGGGTACAATCTGTTCACTATTCTAGCAAACCAAAGCCCCCACATGCTACCTTGTTTACCACGCTCCATGAAAATCTCAGAGAGAGGGGGAAATACAGAGTTTACTCCGGGGAACATTTTGATGGGAAGACTTGGATTTATATTCTTTTTGTAGAACACTAATCCAGGGAGATGTACCGGCTTTAGAGTAAGAAATGATAAACAAATTCAGAAGATCGCTGTAAGGAGGATTATTATAATCCCCTGATTCAGTTTTTGCTGGTTTTTCTTTTAAAATAAATATTCACTTGTTAATCTCCCGTCCAGTTGGTTTTATGAGATTTATGATGAATTTACAACTAGATTATGATTCAATAAATACCCGTTCTAGCAATGTATAGCTTGGAGTTAGTTAATGTGCTATATTTTAACAAATGCAAAGACTTTTACAAGGCAAATAAATGTACAAGGACTCGAAACACTAAAAATACACTTGACAAGAACAAATAAAAAACAAGAGCATACATCCACAATGGCAACTAGGTCTCTCTATTTAGTATTTACCTATTAATGAAAAGACCTTTGTTACTTGCACATCTATACTATACCTAATTCACCTAACCCTTTTCTGTTAATCGGTTACTGGAAGTAGGAAACCGAATCCTGCATGCTCGCGAATGAGAGGAGGAGGATCAATATCTGATATGGTGATTGGCGTCGTAGATTTGGCTACTTCATCAACCGAAAATGGTATACTGTGTATGGATAAGGTAAACAATTAATTGATCATAGAAACCACCATTGCAAGAAAAAATAGAGTTTCTTGAAAATTTAAGTAGAATCTGAGTTTGTTCTTCTTAACCTAGAATCGTCGTCAAGGAGAAAGGAGCTGCTAACAGTGTTGCTTGAATCTTCTGTCATTGATACCTTCATGCTGGCTATAACCTATTGAGCAACACATTGCATTAGAAGCATATAAATCATCCAAGTACAAGCCTTTCCTTTTTTTTCGTATTGAGATCTTACTTCTGGGGATAGGCTATGAGTTCCATACTTGTCATCCCAATACATTGTACTTATCCTGTATAGTTGTTGTATGCTAAGTACCTGTATATCGAAAAGGCGAACACATGTTTTAGAGCAAAAATAGAGACGTCGACATAAGGAATCTTTCAATTGCATCAACTTACCGGACACAAGTCATGGCTAACTTCTTCTAGTGTCTTTTGTGGCTTTTGATGAATCACCTACCAAAGAAAAAAAAAGTAAATCCATATGAGTTTTAGTGTTTTATGTCACTTTATCCAACACATAACCAAAGATGTTGGAGTATAAAGTTTAACATGTACCAGGAAACCTATGGCTTGTCTGATATGCTTGAGTTCATCCCAAGCGAAACCTGCATACTGTTGCGACACATTTGGGTAAGATTGAACAAACCAAACAACACGAATGGATTACCGAAGATTGTATTGTAATGTTACGAGGAGTTTAATTGTAGATACCTCGTCAGTTGCATCATCACACCAAGTCTCTAGTTGGCTCAATCCTGCCTTGACGTATTCAGCATTGGTGAACGAGCAACACTCTCGTCTCAACAGAAGGCTGAAGATCAAGAAACAATATAGATATGAGTACTAAAGAAGAAAAACTTTTGTGTTTGTTTGTTTATGATTCAAACCTATTGAATAACTGAACGTTGACGAAAGAGAAAACTTGTGTATAAAGTTTCCGTATGAGGAATGATGGAACCTGAAAATGTTTGTTCTCAACTAAGTTAGTACAACAGAGGAACATGCTTAACAACACATCTTTGAGAAGATTTGTAGTTGTCTCCAAGAATTTTGCAAAGACTACAAAACCAAGCACAAACACAAGTAATATGATAAAGAAGTTGTTGTGTATGTACATAATTTGATGTCATCAATTGAAGGTAGTTTCCAAAGCTCTGTTTAATATCAATCCAATGAGCATACAAAGTCAGTCTATCAGTAGTGCCATTGTTTAGTGAGCTTACTCTAGACGTTCTCGGCGCCTGTAGAATGCATAAACCACAGTCTGAGAATCAACAAAGTGTTAACCAAGCTCAAGGAGCACAAGGTTTTGATAAATCACACAATTGTACCTGAATGCACAAACCAAGTTGTGGAGAGATTTCTTTCTTCAAGTTGTCGCGGATCATTCCGTATATCTTTTCTACATATGCAGTTAATTGTTGTTTGAAAAGCAATGCAGGGTACTTAGCTTCTATGGGACTTAATGTACCATCATTTCCGCTTTGCATATGAGGCGCTTCATCATCAAATGCAGCAAAATCAACGCGAGGTAGACCTCGGAAACTCTTCAAGGAAGAAACATACAAAAATGGAGTTGGCACTAGGAGGACTCAAAATCTCATTCAAACTATGAATTAGAGATGGCCCTTATAATAGGTGATAGAAGCTTCAAATCAGAGTATTTAGGGCCCGTTTGGTTTGAGCTTATGGAAACGATAATAAAAAGGAAATAAATCTAGTCCACTTTAACATCATGATACATTGATAAATAAAAATATCTTAACTTGGGGCTTTAAAATTTGTGTGCCATGAGAAGGGAAAAGAGAAATGATTTCATCATTTTACAACCCACTCTTATATTGGAGAAACAAATATCTCCATCATAGTGTAAAGATAAGTGGGAAAGGAAATGATTCATCATTTTGATCAATGAATAATGACATTAAATTGGACTATATTCGTTTATTTTCCATTACCGTTCCATAATTTAAAACAAACGGGCCTATAATCGCAATAAACTTGAATCTGACTCATTGATTTGGTGATTGCCTGGCCTGGTTTTGAACTCTAATCACCAATTACAACACCTAGCATTACCTGTGTCATCCTTCCAAACAAACTTGCTGATGATGACCGCCGCCTTTGTGGACCTCCAGTTGCACCATTTGTTTTAAGTGTGCGTTGCAACAACAACAACAATGATGAAGTATTTGTCAGCCAATAAGCCAGAGTCTCATTGTTATCCTGAGCCTAATTTTCATAGAAATGTTAAGAGTAAATCCTCATACCAACAAGACTTGATCAATCACCAAGCTGTTTGTGTGATTCTAACCTCTATAGCGTGGCCTATGGTTTGAATTATACGATCAAAGATGCTCGTTTTCTCCACCTCAAAAGACCTCCATTGTCTAAGGCATTTGAATATGATAGTTGCAGCAATAGGCCTCCCCTTGGAGAAGCCCAACGGTTGTGCAATACATCGAATGAGCAAATCTTGATGCTCTTGTTGCTTCTCATTAAGTGCCTTTTGAGGCTTGCCCTCTACCTCAGCAGCATCCCTCGCGTTCATAGACGCACTCTGCAAATCCTGTCACATTTTTGTAGTTGATCTTCATATCACATGAATAGTATAGCACAATATAAATACAACTCAAAATAGTTACTTAATCATAAGACATTGGAACATACCGCTCTTCTTGAACTCTCATTTCTCTGTAGTTTAGCAAGAAAAAATAAATCCATAAAATCTTTGTACTTGAAAATTCTTACAAGTAGATGAAATGCATCAATTATAACACTTACCTGCATAATTGATCTAGAGCGCAACGCGAGCAGTTTACTGTTTTGGGCCATGGATAACGCTTGTTGACGGAGAATCTTGTTCTCTGACTCCAAATTGTTAAGTCTATCATCAAGCCTAACATGTTGAACCTCATATAGATATAAATTGACCATATATGTGCAGATATAAGGCATGTTCTCCATCATCCATGGCTAAAATTTCTAATGTAATGAAGGATGATGAAGTAATCTTTACTTGCTTAAATTTTCTTGATAATGAAGAACTCTTCTTTCAGTTTCCTCCAACTTATTAGTCTTTTGTTCACATGTTTCTTGGGCTGCTAAATATTTCTCCTTCCACTCACTAGCTTGTCCTCTTTCTGAATGCAACGATGCCTATGTAACATAAAAGGAGAAGAAAGAAGATATGATGAACACTTCAATTGATCACATACTTAATAGGTGAAATTAAATTCCATGAATCAAAGACACTTATCATGTGGATCAATGAATTAATAATTGTGATGTATTCAGAGTTATTGTTACCTTCAAGGTATCAATTTCAGCGGTTAAAGACTCAATCTTCTGAGTGTCTTCAATTGGAACATGAACTTCTTTGGCAGCAACGGTGGCTGCTTCTTCAAGTGCTTTCTTTGCATTCTCACGCTCTTGAGCAAGCAAAGAATTTGCTTCATCGACTTTCATTTGTAACTCTTTCAGTGATTGTTGTAGCTTTGATATCTCTTGCTCTTTTGCCTCTTCCACATCAGTCTGTAAAGAATAGAACAGAAGAGATCATTATGCAACTGACATGAATCTTATACAACACTAATTGATGTCAACTTCATAAGATATCATGAAACTTCTTCATAAGATATCATGTATTATCTTACAAAAATAGTCTAGCTCTATTAGAAATTACTAATTTGTATCTATTGCTTTCTCTTCATAGAAAGTTATTCAAAAATACCAATTTGGCATTTTGGCATTTTCTCAACCACAAAAATGTGCACTTGAATCAATAACACTGGGTTGTGCTTGAATTACACAAGATTTCAAGATAGTAGTTTGTTACCCTTAGTCGTTTCTCAAACTGCAAACGCCACGAAAGTTCTTCTACCTTCTTTTCAAGCTTATCCTTTGCTTCTTTGAGAGCACCAGTTTCTCTAGCAGCCTAAAATTTGTAAAGATATAAATCAACAAATTATTTGAGTTTGGGGTTAGATGCAATAGTAGAGGAAGTCTATTAGAAGGTAAAAATGATAAATTCAAATCAAATTCCAAGTAGATGAAAAGGTGATTATAACAGAATTATGATGCAGTAAAAATCACATTTTGATATTACCATCTTCAGTTTCTTAAGCTCCTTTCTGCCCAAACTTCCTCTCCATCTGCATTGTGAAACGAGTGTCGCTCGTTTGAGCTTCTTGTGGTATGTGAAATCTCGATGACACCACCAATTAGCCTGTACCATGTTCAAGTTCACAAAATTTCTCTAGAAAACAATTCAACATCCAAAACAAGAACATCCTAAAAACAATACCTGAATAACAATTGATGCTTTTGTCTGCCTTTTATGTCTGAATTGATTATGAGCAGCCACCGCCCTCGCACTACTTTGTAAGACAAGTGCTGATGATTGGAGGTTGTTGTAGGCCTTCTTAGAGAGGTGTTTGCGCAAGTTTTTCTGGATTTTTATTGCACTTGCTTCCCTTCTCAATCCTTGGTAGATTTTCCAAGCAAGTCTTCCTATAGTTTTGCAGAATAACTAAATGAATACAAAAAACAAGAATCTTGGAGAAAAAAACACTTAAATTAGAAAGAATGAGAAAAATTTACAAACATACCGCGACAAAGTGATTGTAGAAGAATAGTGGCCTTGCGCACATCAACAAACTTCTTTTGTGCAATGTAAGTTTTCATCTTCCTTTGAATAGTCTTGGCTGCATTGCCAAGCTTTTCTGCTCTTTGTGCGTCTAGTTCCGCCATTTGACCAGCTCTCAGGAAAATCTTGGTCTTTCCTATCTGTATGAATTGCCACAATCAAGCATTTGATTTGATATCCACTACTACAATGAACATATTTGTAGTGATCATGAAACATATAAGAAACAACTGGTTTCTTAGGTTGCTCTTTGATAAATGATTTCTTCTCCTAATAATTCAGTTATAAATATATAGATAACAAGTAATGATTGCTTCTCAATGTACTATTTGCATGCTCATTACTTGATAGCCTTCAAGTCCCATCTTCTTTAAAATCGTTGCGCAAGCAGCCTTCTCGTCATAACTGAATCAAAAAGTACTAAGATCATGAACACAAAATTTTTATCCAATTTAATGGGTGTCACAATAATTCACAAGGTAAAATTTTAAATGAAACAGACCTCCCTTTTAAAGCCTCAGGGACAAGGATTTTAAACCGCTTGATAAATTCGAAAAACGTTCTTCGTGTTGGATACCCTGCACAACTGATCCTAATTGCCTCTAGCACACCCTATAATAAAAATAAAAATGCATTAAGAGGTGAAAGTTTCATAGATGAAACACAATAGCCATAAGAATGACTCACGCCACATCGTAGTTGTTGCATGACATTGGTGTTCTCAAAGATGGCTGGCTTAAGGAGATTATTCGGCTTCACACATCTTATGTAGTGAGGCTCTGTAGAGTTGAGTGTCTCCATCAGTTGTTGTAGTTGCAGCTGCACGTATAGTTTTCAAGGGATGGTCAAAACCATAATAAGTAAGACAAAAATCACAAATGCTGTGTAGATAGGAGAGAAATGCTAAGGGAAGAAGCTACCTTGAAACGAGAACCGATGGATGAGAATTTCGAGGACTTTGACGTCTCCTCAGGGATTGGAGGGAAAAGGCCAGCTACAAAAGAGCAATTTGAAGCACCCAACAAGTCTTGATATTCGGGAACAACATAGTCTTTGTTTTTGTCTAAGAACTGATCAGACTGATACAAAACCTGCAAGGAGAAGTAGTTGCATAGCGAGATTTTTCAAGACAACGAAACTCGAAATGAAAGTAGAGTAACATGTAAGATAGGAACATGGCTTGCCTCGCCAGCATAATGAGCAATTGTGAAATTTGTACGCGACAACTTGGGCTTGATGAAGCGCTTGTGCTTTTGGAATGTCTGGTATAACTTATTTGAAAAGGTATCATGAGTTGATTTTGGGAACATACTGAGGATAATGCAGGCATTAAACAACCAAGCCAAGATCAATTACTTTCAAAAGTAAAACCAAATACATATTAGTGTAACACCCCGTAATTTTAAGGGTATTTTGAATTATTTTTAAATTTTTCTTATGCCCGAATTGCTAGACGGATTTAATTCAGTGAGTCTCGGACCTTCTGAAGAGGGGTCTAAGCTCTGTAGAATTTTCCGAGCATTATATAATACAGTTGAGGTGTTTTCGGGGTTAATGTATCGTTAAAGTACGAATATATTTAACCCGGAGTTAAAAAATTTAATCCAAACCAAGTTCGGATAAGAATAAATGAAGTCGGCCAGAAACCGCGATCAACCGCGATTGACCACGATGAACCGCGACCTGACGCGATCGGCCGCGATCGCGGTAATGCCTTTTGTTGAGCAGTGTCGTCTTCCTCGCGTGGCGGTTACTGTAGCTCTGTTTTTGGGATATTTTTGGGCAGGCCAAGTGGGCAGCCAACTGGCCCTTCGCCTTTGTCCCCTTGTTCCCTTGGAGGTGGTCGGATTGGGCTATAAAAGGAGGTGAAACCCGAAGCCAAGAGCTCTCTTCTTCTTCCTTCTTCTTCCTCCTCTGTTTCCCTCTGTTTTCTCCATTAAAACCGAGCTTGTGAGCTTCGTGTGTGGGAGATTTTGAGTGTCTCTTGAGTTGAGAAGGTGCTCTTGAGTGTTGTGTGAAGCTTTGTGGTGTTGGGAGATCGAACCATAGACAAATCGAAGGCAAACAAATCGGTTTGGGTAAGAAATTCTCCATTGTTGTCTCGCGAGCTAGCCACTGTCATAGCACGAAAATCGCGACCGACCGCGACCTGCCGCGATCGCGGTATGTGTGTGTCCGAGTTGTGTGTTTTGTGGTTTGGCTTTGGGCTTGGCTCGTTTCCTTTGATTTCTTCTTGTATTCTTTTAGATTCATATATAAGTGTATTGAATCTAACTTAGGGTCTTGTTATGGGCCATTTCTTAGGGATTTAATATCCAAGATCTGCTCCAGTTTCAGACCCAGGAACTAGACGTTGCTCTGCTTGGTTCGAGCTTGTCGGATTTAAGGCAAGTGGTTTTTAATTAATTTGAGATAATTAAAATCTGATATTATACTAGGTTGTATATTTTGCTAGAATCGACGCTAGTCTATTCTAGATTTGTGCAGGTGAAGGCCGTAAGGGTCCTTGATATGATTTATTGTGTGTGGCTTAGATTATTAAATCTAGGATGATAGTTGTTCAGGTTGAGCCGTGATGGTTCTCTGTGTGATGTGTTTGCATGTTTAACTGTTAGTTAGCACGAGTATTCGTAGGAGCGCCTGGATCCGGTGTGTTCCATGGGCGTTTCTTTATAACTGTTAAGGGTAATTAAAAAACCCAATGCGATAGTAGAAAGTTTGGACTCTGTGAGGTTCATTCTTTATAAGGGCAATCAAGACCCAATGCGATAGTGAAAGTTTGGACTCTGCGAGGTTCATTCTTTATAAGGGCAATTAAGACCCAATGCGATAGTGAAAGTTTGGACTCTGTGAGGTTCATTCTTTATAAGGGCAATCAAGACCCAATGCGATAGTGAAAGTTTGGACTCTGTGAGGTTCATTCTTTATAAGGGCAATTAAGACCCAATGCGATAGTTAGAGAATTGGATCCTGTGAGGTCCAGTTAAAAGTTTATAACGTGATATGTGTGTGTGTGGTCATTTAATACAGATAAGTGCTTGTCGCACCTAATTAATGAACGTTGGCGAGTAGTGCGACGTAGCGCTAGTGCAGCTAAGAAAAGCTCGTCTTTCCAGGCAAGTGGTTTTTAATTAATTTGAGATAATTTAAATCTGATATTATATTAGGTTGTATTTCTGCTAGAATCAACGCTAATATAAAAGATATACTGTAATCATGTGATTTGTGATATGTGGAACTGTTTGTGATCTGTTTGTGTGAATTGTATGCCATGAGCCTTTGCTTAGTCTATTTATTAGACTAACGCTTGTATTTTATTTATTGGTAACGTTATGGGGGTGTCGTCCGTTCGTTTCGGCACATGCAGATATGTTGCTGTTCAGAGAAGGCTAGAGCGACTATGAATATGAACGGTGTTTTGTTTTCAACAACTTGTCTTGTCGCTTTGTGTTTTAAACGATTTCCGCTGTGCTATTTTTGTATTTCTGATGTATTTGGGTCGTTTTAGGAATCGTGTAATTCCGCGACCATGTGGTTTAATAAAAGTTATGATTTTAGTATCGTAACTGTGTTTTAAGTCAGTTATGACGTCGGAAAAGCCTGGGGTGACTTCGGGGTTTACGTCCGGGGTCATCGGCAGTAGCGCTTTCAAATGGGGTTAAATAGTTGGGGGTGTTACAATTAGACAAGGAAGTTAGAGAACAAGGTTACCAAGCTTCATCAAGCAATGCGACGATACCTCCGGGTTTCTGCAATAAAGATGAACTAATGGAAGTTAGTGATACGAGTTACCATTTCAAGCACTCAAACAAGAAACGTGATCTCAAGGGAAGCACCTTCTCAATAAGATCCAAAACATCTTGGTTATCCACAAACTCAATGTAACTCCAATTGATCTGCTCTTTTGTGTACTCATCTTGCTCCATCTTGAATACGTGCTGAAGACGGAAGAGCAAGGACATTAATGATCAGACAACCAGTCACTTTTTATGATTCCATGAGGGTCACAACAAGTTACCTGATTGAAATGTTGTTGCAACTTTTCATTGGTGTAATTGATACAAAATTGCTCAAAACTGCACAGGAATGAAGATAAAACCATTGAGTTTCCGCTTGTGTAGCTAAATATCATGGTGTCAAAGAATCTTACCTATTAGTTTTGAAGCTTTCGAAACCATAGATATCAAGCACTCCAATCAAATACTTTGAGTTTGGATCTTGCCCAATTGAACTATTGATTTTTTCCACCAACCTACACATAAGAAAACAGCAACAACTCAACAAAATAGCTAAGCAATTGCATAACAACAAGAAAGAAGATTGAAACTTGATTCTTACCAATCAAACAAACGAGAATATATGGTCTTTGCAAGACCATCCCTGCTAACCAATGCACTAACAGGGTCAAGACTCCTCTTTATGACTTCTTCGGGGGTGATCATAATACGCTTACAGAGCGCGTCTTCAAGGCCTTTAGCATCACACCTGGAAACGAAGTAAAGCTCAATCGATGCACGGCTCAACACGCGACAATTCATGTAAAAAACATTTGGAATCAATTCAATCATACATGAGAAGTTCAGCTGTTGTTTCAAGATGGAACTTAGACTTGTCATCTTTCGGGACAGACGAATCACTTTCCGCACCCTTGGTAAACTCTATGTTACCCAAATGAAGAATTGCAGCTACAACTCTGAATATTGCATCCTGCAAACAAAAAGATTCAAATATCTCGGCAATGATTGAATGAAAACACGCGCCAAATTCATGATACCTGTACTTGCTTGGTCATTCCAACAATGTCCATGGCTCTCCTTGTCGCGAGGTAGTCTTTGGCATCACTAATTCCAACCAATTCATAGCAATTTGATTGATTTAGATAGTGGAATGTCTTAGGACTCCCAAGCTTATACTTGTCAATGTCCTGGTGAAACATAGAGAATTGTACATTCAATAATGCAACAACAAAAGCAAAAAAAGAGGCAAAAAATGCTACTTTACAACCTCTTGTGGCGCTGCACAAAGAAGGTAGAAGCAGTGATAGTTCCGTTCAGGATCCGAAACTTGGCAAACGCGAGATCTCTCAAGAAGATAAGTTCTGATAGCTGCGCCTGAAATCCTTCCACGTTTGTCAAACTGTATCTCAACAAATTTTCCAAATCGACTGCAGTGACGGATTCATCAACTTATAAGTAGCAGAAAATTGAGTGTCAAGAATTAGTAGAAACTATTCAGCCTGCACATGGTAAGTTTTACTCTATACACATTCTGTCGTTTATAGTTATCCAAATCCGTGCATTTTGGTAGAACTCAAGCTTAGAACACAATATCCAAAAAGAAAGAAAGCATTGAAGTAAAAGCTCACCTTGAGTTGTTATTTCTAACTGTTTTTGCATTGCCAAAAGCTTCCAAAACTGGATTGGACTGCAATTACATTGTTAACAAAAAATAACTCCCTTAGCAATGTGCACAATCTTGATTCAAATAAGTCTAACCATAAATCTGAAACACATAATTAGTATCCTTCATATACTATGAATATGCCGAATCTAAAAAAAACTGACTCTTGATTTAAATAAAAGGATAGTTCACAATCTTTATTTCAAAAAAGCCTAACTATCTAGTTCAACCAAATCAAATCAAAGTGTAATGATACACCCATCTGACCTCCAACACTTGTTGCTCAACGGTTCTTCCTTCGGTGGCAGAGCGACCTCCCAAATAAGCGAGGTAACGCATAAGCATCTTGGTGGTCTCGGTCTTGCCTGCACCACTTTCACCACTCACCAGAATGGAGTTACTCTGCCCTTCGTTTATCATCGCCCTGTTTAGGTGAGCGATTTTAGCCCATGATTCACATGACAATTGAGCTACTAATCAAATAGACAAACATCTATTTGATCAGTGATGACATACCTATAAGCGACATCAGCAATGGCAAAAACATGAGGGCTTAGCTCCCCAAGTGCAGCCCCCTTGTAATGGGCCATCATCTGGGAATCATACAGATGTGGAAGCCTTTGAAATGGATTGACAGCGATCAGGATGTTTCCCGTATAAGTCTGCCAAACATGTCATAGATTAAGACTAGCTCTATAATATTAATTCAGGTTAAAAAGACACTTACATAGATTTCATTGAGGGCATATCGAGTTGCCAAGTTTTGTAGAACTCCCGGTTCATGGAGATAAGACAATTTGGTCATGTCATCCACGCCTCCATCAGGGGCCTCAACGTCTTTCGGATATATTCTAGAGAGCTTTGCATTAACCTTCCAAGTAGTACATATGTTACAAAGATTTACACAAATTAACAATCATACAAACATTAGTTCATTCTATATAGACATCTCTAAGAAAAAATAATCTACCTTCTTCCCCTCGGATGTTTGGATTTCAACCTCGTTGCCATTGATCTTTGTGACTTGTCCATCAATCCAGCACAGTTCCGGATGCTCAACCCAAACATGAGAACCCACAATGATTTTCCCAATATGTGCCTACAAATTGAAGTTGAGAATGTAACAATATAACTCTCCTAATTTTTATGGCATAAGCAAAAATTAAATACTATAAGATGGATCATTTAATTAACAGGAGTAATAACTTGTTTATCTTATTTAACTCATATTAAGATTGCATAATAAAAGATGAGAAGAAAAATGAACATGCAAAATCAAATGATAAAACAACCTACCATGGTAAAATTCCTTTTAAAATCCAATTACAGACCAATCGTTCGTTCCAACCAAACATGCTTCATTCACATTAGGAATAACAATCATTTTTACATAAACTATTGATTGATCAAATGTCTCATTCAACTCAAAGATCTCTGCATGACTTTGAGACGACGATGGAATGAATTGTAAGAGGAAGGAGATGATAGACCAAGAAAGAAAAAAATGGGGAGAACAAAAATGTATTGAAACAAGAAATTTCAATGGTGTTGGATAAAGGTGCAATTTGTATGCAAATCCTAAAATTGCGGCAAGGCTTACGAATTCTCTTCTTTCTTGCAAATTGGTGCTCGTGTTCTCTCTTTCCTCTTTCGCTCGGTTTATAAATGTCCAAAGTCAATTAATCAAAATATTTTGGTTCGGTTTAACCATCGAGTAATCTTCGGCCATTCACTGCCAAATAAGGACAACTTGAATGTTGTTATTTGGTTGTTGAAGTCTATTCAACATTTTTATAAAAATAAAGCTATTTTTTGAATAGGAGATTTGTTTTCCTGTTTACCACCCATTTTTTTTTAATGAAATTGTGAATATCTAAGTGTTTGTTTGGTTTGGAAGCAAATTTATGAAAATTTAAATATCCCAGAAAGTGGAATTAAGTATATGTGTTTGGTTATCATTTTTTTATCTAGAAAATTCATGTATTTAAATTCATGGAATTTCTAATTTCTTCATTATACAAGAAGTACACTTACCTACAAGGGGTATGTAAGATTTTCTTCTCCCATTATTTTAATTTCCAAATCACCTAATTATCCTCTCTCAAAATATTACCCTCTCTCAATATTTTCTTCCATCATTATATTTATAGGGTTATAGTAGTAATTTTATATAAATTCCTACAAACTTCCCACATTCAACCAAATAAAATATAGTTTTCAATATCACATGATTAAAATGTTAACAAAACATAATATCTTAATTCCTAGGAATTATAAATCCCAAGAACTTAATTCATGGAAAGTAAATTCCAAGGAATTGCACTTCCTCTCTTTAACCAAACGAGCACTAAGGAAAATCTCGATTAAAGGTGCTAATTTGGAATTTTGATTCGTACAAAGGATGTGATGTTACTATCCTATTAAGTGCTCGTTTGGTTGTGAAGTAAATTTCCATGATTTTAAATTACTTGGGAAGTTATATCAAATATATGTGTTTGGTTGATCATTTTATTTTTGAAAAATACAGATATTTAATTCATGGGATTTTCAATTCCTACAAAACATAGGAAGTGCAATCAACTAGGGAGGAGTGGGTAAGATTTTCTTCCCCCATATTTTCCATGATTTAGTGCTTGTTTGGTTTGGAAGCAAATTCATGGGAATTTAAATATCTGAGGAAGTGGAATCAAGTATATGTGTTTGGTTAACCTTTTTCTATTTAGAAAATCCATGTATTTAAATTCATGGGATTTTTAATTCCTCTATTATACAGGAAGTATACTTACCTAGAAAGGGTAAATAAGATTTTCTTTTCCCATTATTTTAATCATCAAATCACCTAATTACCCTCTCTCAAATTCCTGCAAACTATCTTTTTTATATTTATAGGATTATAGTAGTAATTTTTATATAAATTCCTGCAAACTTCTCACATTCAACCAAACAAAATATAGTTTTCAATATCACATAATTAAAATGTTAACCAAACATAATTTCTTAATTCATAGGAATTGTACATCCAAGAACTTACTTCATGGGAAGTAAATTACATGGACTTGCACTTTCTATCTTTAACCAAACGAGCACTTAGATTTTAACCAAATAAAATTTACCAATTTCCATAAATTTAAATTTTTATATTTTAATTTCATATGAAGTAACTTCTTAAAAATTATACTTTTTACATTCAAAAAAACAATCATTAAGAGTTGGAGTTGAGTAGTTGACCGTGTCAATTTAAGAGTTGGACTTATAATCAACGAGAAACTAATTTTTATGATCGTGTCAATTTAAGAGTTGGACTTATAATTAGAACTCGAGTTTGAGTCAATTTAATACTCAGATTCTAGCTTTTTTCATGTTCAATTTCTATTCTAAATTAGAACCATGCATATGTGCTCTATGGCTCAATTTAAACATTCGAAATTTCAATCATATTAGTTTCTCGTTGAGCTTGAACATAATTGAAGATTTTTGGTGCCAATACCAGAGACCTGAAAAGAGTCTTGCGAGTTCTAATTCAACGATGGTAATTTGACGGCGATACAATACAGAGTCATCCAAAAAGAATATACTTCATTAGAGTTATATGAACTGCGACTAATCAAAACCTAAACAAAACCATAAGAATCAATCTAATCAAATCATCAGTTCTAAGTTCTAACTAAAAAGTTGCAAATCTGAGAATCCATCTAGACATTCACGAGAACACTATCAGTAGAGAAACCAGGCAAATAGTAGAAGTCACCGATCTGGAGCGGCTTCCAATGGCGGGACGACTTTATCGGCACACTAATCCCAAACAAAAGCCCCTTGAACACCACAAAACTCCCGTCGCAAAAGTACTGCAACGTCCTCACAAACACCTTAGCAGTCAGCAAGCTGTCGGAGCCGGCCTGGTGCGCGCGCCCCTGCTCCCTCGCCGCCCCCACGGCCGCCGCGAGCTTCTCCAGCCCCATCCAACTGTGCTGTCCGGCCATCAATTTCAAGTCGAAGATCCCGCCGCGGAAGAACTCGCCGGCGGATTCGCCAAACCCTAGGATGTTCGGCGGAAGCTTCCAGACGCCGCTCAGCGCCGCCAGCAAGTACGCCGCGTCGTAGAGGCCGTGGAAAGTGATCCACTGGATCCTCCCCGCGAAATCGTCGCAGATCCGCTTCAGCAGCCGCGTGAATTGCGTCATCCGTACGCCTCTCCTGAAATTCTCGCCGAAGTCGATGCCGCTGCTTTCGAGCATCTGGATCGACGCCGGCGAGTGGTCGTGGAACTTAGGGCTGAATCCGGAGAAATTGAATTGCCATACACCGGCTAATTCGGAGGTGACGGAGTCGAATACGGCGAAACCGACCTGAATTAGCTTCGTTCGCTCGACATTGGACTTGAGATCTCTGTAGCGGTGTTCATCTTCGGCGAATTGAGGCGTCTGGTCGATCGCGCCGGGGTACTCGGTGTCGAACGCGACGGTGTCGTAGCGGGAGAGCGCCGAAAGCAGTCGCTTTTCTTCTTGCTTGAAATTGTCACGAAACACCTCTCTGATCTCACCGCTGCTTGTTCTACAAGCTTCCATGGCTGCCAAAGTAGTAGTGTTGCAGATCATGATTGCGTCGCGATTTCAATCGAAATTGTGGAAATGGAGCAACAGAGCAAGAAGATGCGATGCGAGAGTTTAGACGGCGATTCTGTTTTATAGTTGTAGAGATTTCTATGGAGGATAGTTCCGTAGTTGCCAAGGAAAGTGTTTTTTTGGAAATTTGCATTAATGCAAGTTTCCTTGTATGATTTCGGTATTATAAAAGTTTCCTTATGTGGTAAGACGGTATTAAAAACAAGATCTTTCTTTTCAGAAGATATTGATATTTTTTTGGGGCATTTTTTCGGTTATTAAATTGACCTTTCCATCAAAAAATTGACCTTTGAATATCCATATTCAAAGATTATATATTTATATCAATCGACAGAAAAGAGATTTGCTCAAATTGTTTGATGATTAGGATTTAGGAGGATAAATTTGTTGTGCTTTTTGCTCTTTTTTGGTAGAGTTGTGTAAGCCTAAACAAACCCAGCCCGGTGAAACTATAGAGATCCTAATAGGCTAATACTAGACGTGGCACTTGATTATTTAGTACGGAGTTTAATATATGGTAATCGGTTAATACTAGACCCGTCAAAAACGACCCAACCCGAAAATCCGACCCGATTCGAAAGGGCCCGAACCCGAACGTCATTGGGTCAAGAAGGACTCGGACCCGAACCCAACCCGACTTGACCCGAACGCAAATCCGAGCTCGCGGATCCCCTTTATTTTGTATATTTTATTTTATTTATATTAAATATTTTAATATATTTTATTAAATAATAATATAATATTAATTATATTATTATAATTATTTTATTAAAGTTAAAAATCATAATAATAATCATAAAAAAAGGGCATGTTCGACCCGCTGGGTCAACCCGAACCCGACCCGCCCGACCCGAAAATTTTATCAACCCGAACCCGATTTGACCCGAACCCGACATGACCCGAACCCGACTCGCCCGACCCAGTTGACAAGTCTAGTTAATACTCTAAATTTGGTAACTACATTCAGATTATTCTTATACCCTGAAATTTATTAACCAAAAATTCGAACAAAATAATAACTAATATGTTTCATTGATATAGAAACATATAGTTAATGATTGTTACAGAAGTAGATAGATTCTTATATAAAAAATTACTAATTGATTAAAAATACTCAAGATATAAAAAAGTACATTATATAAAGAGATGTGAAACTCTCTATAACTTTATTAATAATAAAATTTGGCTAAGTAGCCTTTAAAATGAGGATAGCCACACCCCTAACATCAAAGTTATGAATATATGCAAAATAAAATAAATAAATCTACATACTCATCCTTTATTTTAACAGTATAAATATACATAAAAATATGTAAATACTTAAAATAATTATTCAAAATAGAAATTAATAAATTTAATTATTTATTACTTATTTTAGTATTATAAGATTAGAATAAATATTTGTAAATACTAAATGGACTTATGAGACTAAATTATATTTATATATGCTATACATTTTTTATGCAACTTTGAATTGGTTTCATGGGTTTATAGGCCCAAGTAGAATAAATTTCGAAAGTGCAATTGAAACCCAACTTAAAAAAGCCCGGTTTATATAACAAGGGTGCGGTTCTTGTGAGAACCATTTCATAAGAGAGAACTAAGAACAAATCACAGCCATCCACGTAAGCTAGCTGTAACAAATGGTAGGCGCGCGCGTGTAAACCTAAAAAAAGGAAGAAAAGGAAAGACAGGTAGCGCTCAAGTTTGTTCATAGACAGTAAACAATTAGTTCAAGGATACTTAAATAACAGTTCATGGATTTTTTCTCTCAATTGTTTCCAGCCTTTTACATCCATATTCAAGGACATAAGTATAAACGTTCAAGGATACTTAAATGACAGTTCATGGATTTTTTCTCTCAACTGTTTCCAGCCTTTTACATCCATGTTCAAGGACATCAGTACAAACGTTCAAGGATTAAATGACCGTTCATGGACTTTTTCTCTCAACTGTTTTCAGCCTTTTACATCCATGTTCAAGGACATCAGTACAAACGTTCAAGGATACTTAAATGACAGTTCATGGACTTTTTCTCTCAAATGTTTCCAGCCTTTTACATGCATGTTCAAGGACATCAGTACAAACGTTCAAGGATACTTAAATGACAGTTCATGAATTTTTTCTCTCAAATGGACGTTCGTCACGTGCCACCGTCCGGAGGAAGAGGACCACCGTCATTGATGCCCATCAAGAGCCTTCTTCTCCCAAGGTCACCTGCATCGGCCAAGTCCGTGTCCGCCGCTCCTCTTCCAAATCCGAGGGTCGACGGTGACAAGGAGGAAGAAAGATGGCGAGGAGAACGAGAAGAAGAGAGAAATTCGGGCGCGAGAGAGAATTATTGTCGGGTATACGGGTCGGATCCATCGAGCAACCCGCCGAGGAATGCATTTGTTGAATTCCTTAGGTTTTGATAAGTGACAAACATTCAACTAATCTGGGTACTAAGTGTTTCAGGAACAAAGACAGTTGTCTCAGGAAACCATTGCAGCAAAGGATCGCGGGGAGGAACAAAGCTCTGTTCATGTGCTTTGTTACCCAGCAAGGAACTGAAGCGACGAACGAGATCGAAGCTGCGGATGGAAAGAAGAAATCCAGCGTGACAATTATGGAAACAAATCAAAGAAGAATCGCGCGGTCAAGGATTGAAGACTTCGGCTGGAAGGATCTAGCCGTTGGAGAAGATTTGGAGAGAGAAGCCCGATTCCTTATCTTAGAGAATCTTTCCTTAGATAAGTGAATTGGAGAGAGAAGAATCATATCTCATCCGATTATATTAATTTCGGAATTCCTTCCTTGATTAATATAGACGGTTGGGATATTATTCCTCCAGCAAATCCTATCTTCTTATAACCTTATTTGGAAAGATCTTATCTTGTTACAATTAGGGTTTTGCCGTGTTGTATTTATTAGAAGTATGGATTCATTTCTATGTAACCACGACGACGGAAAACAGAGAGAAAGAAAAGAAGTGAGGTGTGTGTAAGTCTTTGAGGGTTGAGTTCAATTCATCGTTGTAGAAGAGTCTTTGAGTCTAGCTGGTTGTTTAGAGGTCGAAGTCCAAGATACAAGTGTAATCGAATAAGAAATCAATAAGACAAGTACACGCTTCAAAATCCTCTCAAGCGGAAGCTTGAAGATAGTGGTTTTTCCTTGAGAAGCTAGTTTTGCTAATCAGGGTTTCCACTGTACATCGTGAGTTCGTTCGTTATCTTTCTTGCTATTTTTAATCCGCTGCATCTTCTGTGGGAACAAAGCTTTTGTTCCCTCAGACGTAACTCTAACGATCCAACAATTGGTATCAGAGCCTGGTGCTCTAGATTGTTCGTTTTTAGTTACAGATTTTGCAGGAAAGATGTCGTCAGGAAATGCCTTGGATGGAGACTCTCGAGAAGGTGACGTAGATGTGGTTCTCATCACTCAAGCCATGAAGAAGATATGGTCTCAAAACAAAGGCATTAAGGGTTCGGTCATGGTTCACAATGACATGAAGGAGGTTGTCTGCTTCCACTGTTATGACAACGGACACTTCGCCAAAAACTGCCTCAACAAAGCGACAGGTTCTCCTCAGACCCGGAAAGAGGAACAAGCAAAGGGTGCAAAGTGGGGTGACTACAACTCAGATGATGAAGCATCTCCTCTCTCAAAGGATATCTGTTTGATGAGCTCAAAAGATCACAACATATCAGAAGATGGTGCTCATAAATCCGAGGAGGAAGCAAGGAAAGGCTCTTGGCACCTTGACAGTGCGTGCTCAAGTCACATGACAGGGAACAGTGAGTGGTTCACCTCTCTTCAGCCAACCTCAGGGGCATCGATAACTTTTGGAAACAAAAGTAAGGGTGAGGTTTGTGGTATCGGTAAAGTAAGACTCTCTAAACACATCACTGTGAATAACGTAAATCTAGTGAATAATCTCAAATTTGATTTGTTTAGTGTGGCTCAACTATGCCAAAATAGAAAAAATAGAGTAGTCTTTACCACCGATGATTGTCATGTTGAGTGTCTAAGTACAGGGAAAATCTTACTCAAAGGGATCTGCGACAACAACGTTTACAAGGTCGACCCTGCTTTCATCCCTGACAAGGACCTTTGTCTGTCGTCTATTGCTGGGACAACAGACTTGTGGCACAAACGCTTTGGACATGCTATCCTTCAACTCCTTTCCAAACTTCACAGACAAGAGCTGGTGAACGGTCTCCCTAAGGTTGAAGCTATGAGAAATGATGTGTGTGATGCATGCATCAAAGGAAAACAAGTCAGATCCTCTTTCAAGTAAAAAAGGGATGTAAGTACTACTCGTCCTCTGGAATTAGTCCATATGGATCTTTGTGGGCCAATGCGCACGAAGAGCCGTGGGGGAAATGCATATGTCTTTGTTATTGTTGATGACTATTCCAGGTACACATGGACTCTATTTATCTCATCAAAGGATGAAGTGTTCGCTGAGTTTGAGTCTTGGCTTAAGGCAGCCGAAAGGAGCACTGAACATTCCTTGGGGTCTATTCGCACTGATCATGGAACAGAATTCGAGAACTCTCAGTTCCTATCCCTTTGTAGGAGCAGAGGTATTAACCACAACTTCTCTGCTCCCAGGACCCCACAGCAAAACGGGGTTGTGGAAAGGAAGAATAGGACTCTGGAAGACATGACGCGTACCCTCCTCATCTCAAGTGGTATTCCTAGGAGTTTCTGGGCCGAAGCTCTGAATGCTGCTTGTTACGTTCTGAATAGAGCAACCATTTGTCCTCTCCTGAACAAAACTGCCTATGAGCTTCTTAAGGGAAGGAAGCCTAATGTGTCTCATTTGCGCACATTTGGTTGCAAGTGCTTCGTCCACAATAACGGGAAATATTCTCTTGGGAAGTTCGATCCCAGGAGTGATGAAGGAACTTTTGTAGGATACTCTCAGCAAAGCAAGGCTTACAAAGTATTCAACAAGAGAACCAGAAAGGTAGAGGAAAACATTCATGTAGTGTTTGATGAATAAGCTATGGCTGGTAACAATGTGCAGGAATAATCAGGCAGTGTTCCCTCCAATACCGAGCTATCCGAAGATGATTTCTTTCAGCTTGTAGAAAGCAATGTCGGTGATGGGACCTCTCAAGATCAAGAAACTGAGAATGATCCTTCAACACCGAGAACTCCCAACTCCGCCAACTCAGATGGAAATGAAGAAAATGCTCACCCACCAGAAACACCTCAGGCACCTCAGGGGGAACAGAGCCCAAGTCACGGCACAGCGGAGCCCTCTGAGGACAACTCTACTACTGACAGAACTGGAGATGTCAGTCCTAATACTGATGAAACTGTTGGTGAAAGCTCAAACGTTGGCAACGCTAATTCAGAGGAGTTTGACATCAACAATCTCCAAGTTCCAAACTACCAGCAAAAGTGGGCTCATCCAGTCAAACTAATCGTCACAGACTATAGAAAGGGAGCACCTCAAAGCACTCGCTCTTCCCTACATATTTTTTGTGCTTTCAATGCTTTTCTCTCTTTACAAGAACCTAAAACCGTAGGAGAAGCATTGAAGGATCCTGACTGGATAAATGCCATGCAAGAAGAACTTCATCAGTTCGAAAGGAACAAGTTTTGGCGGTTAGTTCCTCGTCCAAGGAACAGAACAGTGATAGGAACCAAATGGGTGTTCAGGAACAAGCTGGATGATCAAGGTCAAGTCACAAGGAACAAAGCAAGGCTGATGGTGAAAGGTTACAACCAACAGGAAAGCATCGACTATGATGAGACCTTTGCTCCAGTTGCCAGGTTAGAAGCAATAAGACTCCTAATTGCCTATTCCTCTTTCCATGGATTCAAGCTACAACAGATGTATGTCAAGACCGCCTTCTTGAATGGAGTTCTCAAGGAGGAAGTCTATGTGGAGCAAACTCCTGGCTTTGAGGACACCACCCAACCCGACCATGTCTATATTCTAGACAAAGCTTTGTACGGTCTCAAGCAAGCCCCGAGGGCCTGGTATGAAAGGCTCTCACAGTTTCTTCTGACGCACAGATACGTTCGTGGAAAGGTCGACAAGACATTGTTCCTTCTGAAGGAAGGGAAGCATATTCTAGTGGTACAAGTCTACGTGGATGATATCATCTTTGGCTCTACAGATGATAAACTGGTTCAGAAATTCTCTAAGCTAATGGCCAGTGAATTCGAGATGAGCATGGTTGGAGAACTCAAGTTCTTCTTAGGTCTTCAAGTCTCTCAGGGGGATGAGGGAACCAAAGTGCATCAACAGAAGTATCTAAGGGAATGTGTCAAAAAGTTTGGAATGTCTGACGCAAAACCCTTCACCTCCAAACAACCCAATGGGAAAAGACGAACATGAACAGGGAATTGATCCATCTCTCTACCGAGGAATCATAGGTTCACTTCTCTATCTCACTGCTAGTAGACCTGATATTATGTACAGTGTATGTCTTTGTGCTCGTTTTCAGGCCGATCCCAAAGAAACACATCTCAAAGCAGTGAAGAGGATTCTGAGATACTTGAAGGGAACATATGATCTATGTCTGTGGTATCCAAGGGGAGGAAGCCTCGATCTAGTCAGATACATAGATGCTGACTTCGCAGGGAACAAAGTGGATAGAAAATCAACATCAGGAATGGCTCAGTTCCTTGGGCCGTGTTTAGTTTTCTAGGGGTCAAAGAAGCAGAACTCCGTCGCTCTATCCACTGCAGAAGATGAATAGATAGCCGCCGCTGCTTGTTGCACACAACTCCTATGGCTTAAACAACAACTCAGCGACTACGGTATTCTTCTTAACTCTATTCCCATTCTCTGTGACAATACCAGCGCCATAAATATCTCCAAGAATCCGGTGCAACACTCACGTACCAAGCACATCGAGATAAGACACCACTTCTTACGTGACTATGTGGAGAAAGGATTGGTGATAATGGACTTTTGTGGAACTAAGGATCAAATTGCTGACATCTTCACCAAGGCTCTAAACAGGAAATCCTTTGAACAATTCCGTATGGAACTAGGTATGATCTCTCTAAACTAAATGTCTATTTGTTCTGTTCCCTCGATGATTGGCTAAATTACTTGGTAAAGTGTGCAAGGTTAATCATCATGTCCTGATCTGCATCCATTTTCTTGCTCATTAGTTGGACAACTTGTTTAGACTCATGCTAATACTTCACTTATGTGCAAATTTTCATGCATGGTCATCCATGCTATCTTGGCTATACATGATTCAGCCTTCTTTCAGCCTAAAAGAGTCAACTTGATGCATTGATCTCTCATTATAAGCCCAAATGATTGTTGACTCTACAGCCTACCCTAGCCATCATGCTTGATGCTTCCTATGAGCCTCTCTTATCATCCACATCTGGGAGCCTCTCATTCATGATTAAACATTATTAAAAATTCTCGTATATATTTATGTGTGATGTTCTTTGTACCCTCTCTGGTAACATTACCCCCGCATCACACTCCTCTACTTTCTCGAAAAGTCGAGAATACGAATTGTCGCCTCTGTGGTCTGTGGCTCGGATTTGACAGGTATGATGTGTAATGATGGCTTGCAACTACTTGAGAAGTGTTCGTGCATAAAAGGTGATGTGGTGGTTGCGTGATGGTTGTTGCGCTTGAGATTTTGTGGGCTTTGATGGATTTGGACAGAATCTTTTACAAGATTTATTTTTGAAAAATATCTTATTGACTGTGATCTTTGGTAAAAGAAGGAAAGAAGAAGATTGGGATCATTATCCTTAATACTTGAAAAGATATGAAAAAGGATTCTTGTGTTTTCTCCCCTCCTATCTATGGCGTTCTCTGCAAAGTTGTCATGTTACTCCCGTGTGCTGTTTCAAAAAAAAAAAAAAAAAAAAAAAATGGGAACACCACAGGGAACACAAAGAGGGGACAAATGAATCTTTCTTCTACCGGCGGTTGGATGCTAGTAAGCTACACAAGAAGCAGTTTGCGTTGCAAAAAAGGTGTTGGTTGGGTCTGAAGGGGAACAGATCTGCGAAGGGTCGTGAAGAGTTTGTCTCGCGCAATATCGTTAATTGGCAGAACAACAAAGGCGACTTATCGAGGATGTGCGTGCTCTAACGACTACTCATACTCCGGATCCCTCTACAGGCACCAGTGGTACTTGATTCGTCGTTCTCTGGCTAACCAATCCCTCTTTTGTTCCCTAGCACATTTATCCCTTACTACTTGATTTTCCTTGTCTCTGGCTCATGTGTTTCCATTGACTGGCATGTTGATCATATGTGTTATCTTTGCTTATTTTGTAGTTGTCTTTACATGCAGTCTATGTTTGTGCGTTTCAATCTAATGCAAAAGGGGGTGTTGCTCATCTTGATGTGGTCGTTTTCTCTCTATCTCCTTACCTATGTTTTTGATGATGCCAAAAGGGGGAAAATGACAGGTAGCTTTGGTTGAGGGGGAACAGTACATGGTTTCATATGTTGCTGTGTTGAGGGGGAACTATTATGGTCTTGTGTGGAGAACATTTCCCCATACAACTGTCTTTATCTCGGTTGTGTATGCTTTATTGTCAAGGATGTTTGTCACCATCAAAAAGGGGGAATTTGTTGAATTCCTTAGGTTTTGATAAGTGACAAACATTCAACTAATCTGGGTACTAAGTGTTTCAGGAACAAAGACAGTTGTCTTAGGAAACCATTGCAGCAAAGGATCGCGGGGAGGAACAAAGCTCTGTTCATGTGCTTTGTTACCCAGCAAGGAACTGAAGCGACGAACGAGATCAAAGCTGCGGATGGAAAGAAGAAATCCAGCGTGACAATTATGGAAACAAATCAAAGAAGAATCACGCGATCAAGGATTGAAGACTTCGGCTGGAAGGATCTAGCCGTTGGAGAAGATTTGGAGAGAGAAGCCTGATTCCTTATCTTAGGGAATCTTTCCTTAGATAAGTGAATTGGAGAGAGAAGAATCATATCTCATTCGATTATATTAATTTCGGGAATTCCTTCCTTGATTAATATAGACGGTTGGGATATTATTCCTCCAGCAAATCCTATCTTCTTATAACCTTATTTGGAAAGATCTTATCTTGTTACAATTAGGGTTTTGACGTGTTGTATTTATTAGAAGTATGGATTCATTTCTATGTAACCACGACGACGGAAAACAAAGAGAACGAAAAAGAGAAAGAAAAGAAGTGAGGTGTGTGTAAGTCTTTGAGGGTTGAGTTCGATTCATCGTTGTAGAAGAGTCTTCGAGTCTAGCTGGTTGTTTAGAGGTCGAAGTCCAGGATACAAGTGTAATCGAACAAGAAATCAATAAGACAAGTATACGCTTCAAAATCCTCTCAAGCGGAAGCTTGAAGGTAGTGGTTTTTCCTTGAGAAGCTAGTTTTGCTAATCAGGGTTTCCACTATACATCGCGAGTTCGTTCGTTATCTTTCTTGCTATTTTTAATCCGCTGCATCTTCTGTGGGAACAAAGCTTTTGTTCCCTCAGACGTAACTCTAACGATCCAACAACGTTGATATTGACGAGGTGCAGATCGGCGCCACATCGATCTTCGTATCTGGCGAGTCGATTGTGGGGGTCGCCGTTGAAAACAAAGGAGCAAGAAACAGGGGGCAAGAAAACAGAGAAAGCGCCGCAGAGGAAGAGAAGAAGGAGGTCAGAGAATCTCAGCCGTCCGATTGATTTGTGATCAACGGTCCAGGTAATTTCTTAATTCTTTCCTAATATAATGTTCTTATGTGAAGCTCTTCCTATATAACAATATATTATTTGTATTAATTAATGGGCTCATTACATTATTCATAATACTAATGAGCCTAATAAACATTTGTGGGCTTAAAGGGCCAACTACAAAATTCACACATTTGTATTTGCGGCCAAGTATGTATAATCAACTTTAATAAAATCGACTAATTTTTTTTATATATTTATACTTATAAAGAAATGAATTAATTAATGGGCTATTGTCCCATTAAATATTTAAAATATTAATAAGCCTCATAATTTTTAACGGGCTTATAGGCCCAAATTTAAAAATAAAAAAAAATCTATTTACGGGCCAATATGTATATATAATGAGTTTAATACAACCGACTTAATTTCTTCCATAACACAATCTCTGAATCTGATATATATTCCAAATAAAATCAATAAATATACATACTAAATTAATATTGGATATTATAAAAAAAACATAAACATCTGTAAATACTTAAAATTAAAAGTATTCAACATTATATTAATAAATGTACATATTAATTAATTATTTTAATATTATAAAAATATAATAAATATTTGTAAATAATGAATTGACTTACGGGCAGAATTAATATTCGTATAGGCTCTAAAATGTGGAAGTTTTGGGCCCAAATAACCCCAAGCCCAAATCAAGGCAAGTCACGGCCCATCTGCATCTCACTTGTTGCCGTAAACCTCTCTTTCGACCAAACCCTACCTCATTTCTCGCTGCCTCCATCTTGCCGTTTCTAGAAACCTCTCTGTCTCTATCTTCACACTTCACGACATTTCTTTCCTTTTCAATCTATCACTATCCATGGCAATTTCTATTTTGAAATTCAGGCTTCAAGTTTCTCTTCCTCATTCTATTTCTCTCAATTCCGTCAAATCCTTTGTCTTTCCACTTTCAAATCTTTCAGATCCAATTAATATACTATGAACATGCATATCGATTTACAAAACCGGGGCTCATTTTTGGGGATCAAGCTTGCTTCCAGAAGGAGATCTATAGACTAAGAGAAACAAAAAAAAACAGGTATGAGTTTTTTTTCATGATTATTTCCGATCTCTTTATTTCCTTACGACTTTCTCTCTCAGATCCAAAAAATGAGCTTCTAATATAACTTTTCTCTTTATCATGCAAAAGAAACCACCGACTTGATGAGGAGATTTGGATCTTTCTACTAGAGGGTTTCCGAAACACTAATTTTCTGGTGAAGAAAGGTAAGGCTCGCAAGAACCCATGGTGATGTGGAGTTTTTATCTGAAGTTGAAGGTTGGAGTTGTTCGCAACAAACATTAGTCGTGAGTCTCTCTCTCTCTCTCTCTCTCTCTCTCTCTCTCTCTCTCTCTCTCTCTCTCTCTCTCTCTCTCTCTCTCTCTCTCTCTCTCTCTCTCTCTCTCTCTCTCTCTCTCTCTCTCTCTCCCCTTATATACTACGTTTCAAATGAATCAACATTTCCAGATCCTTCGACTTCTCAAAACCCTTTTTCTTTGTTGTAAATCACCGCAAACCCTTTCACTAAATCGTCGAAAACCCTTTCTCTTTGTTGTAAGCAGGATCTCTCTCTCTCTCTCTCTCTCTCTCTCTCTCTCTCTCTCTCTCTCTCTCTCTCTCTCTCTCTGAAGATCCTTTTCGTTTCATTTCCCCCCCTGGTTCATTAGTCTTTGATATTAATAAAATAATTGCTTTCATATGAGGATATCTGGAGGTTGGGAAGATATATGGAAGGAGGATGTTCTGCCGATATCCAAAGTGATAAATGTAAGCACGATATATGTCTTTGTCTCTCTCTATCTCTTTCTCTCTCTTTATCTTTTTCTCTACAGATCCTTTGTTTGATTTATTTCATGGTTTATTACTCTCTTAAAATAATGAAATAATTTATTTCATATGAACAGATCTGGAGGTTGGTGAAGAGATATAGAAGGAGATGATGTTCTACCGAGCTCCAAAGTAGATAAATGTAAGCATGATCTCTCTCTATCTCTCATTTCATTCCTTCTCTCTCTCTCTCTCTCTCTCTCTCTCTCTCTCTCTCTCTCTCTCTCTCTCTCTCTCTCTCTCTCTCTCTCTCTCTCTCTCTCTCTCTCTCTCTCTCTCTCTCTCTCTCTCTATGGAGAACCTTCGTTTGATTTTTTTTACTGGTTCACTACAATCTCACATTAATTAAATAATTTATTTCATATGTCAAGATCTGGCGGTTGGTGAGGATTGCACATTGAAGGAGGAGGTTATGGAGATATCCCTACCGTCATCAAGGAATCAAAACATAAGCTCTCTTTGTCTCTATATCTATTGATTTTTTTTATTTTATAGTTTACAAGCATGATAATTTTAGATAGATTATTT